>CM050167.1:288648143-289343143 GCA_027410445.1 Discoglossus pictus | reverse complement strand
GAAGGAGCTAAGGGCAGATGTGGTATCTGTCATTGGGTCTGCTGAAACAACTGATGAGATAATTCAGAGAAAAACAGTTGAAAAGCTCCCAAGTCTTAAAGCAAGGCTGTTCGAGGACAGCGCTACAAAGTTGAGAGATTCACTCCTTCCTGATAAAGGCGACACACATGAAGGAGGCCAACAGACCAGTAAGGAAATGAGAAGATGGATCTACAGGCGGCCACGATCGCAGCCTGCTACCTCGTTGCGGACGGCCCAGAACGAGGAGTTCTTGAGTGGTGAGCGACCCTACCGGATGTCCGGCCTCTCGGCATGTCGCCCAACACCATGTTGTTGAGCTGAGGGGGGAGGGGGGTGTGATCGTTTGCTCCTTGGAAGTGATGACAAGCAAGTGGAGTGTGAGTTCTTGTCAGAAGTGAAGGAGTTAACACTTCTGAGAGGAACAAGCACAGAGTGGAAGGTGATCTGCTGTGGAAATACAGTGAAGTTGTGAACTATCCTGTCAAGGATCACCAAGTGACTGTTACTGGGAGAACGGGGACTACAGCAAGTTGTATGAGCTGGAAGATGGGCTTCAGACTCAGGAGGAGAAGTCACAAGGAAGCCAAGTAAGTAAAGGGAATAAGTGAGGATTCCCAGGCAGAGTTTTGCCTTAAAGGCCTAGGCACGGTTGTTGCTGAAGTATTGTGCCCCAGGGAAGAAGTGAAGATAAAGAGAAGTGAATACAAGTGAGTTTGTGTATGCAAGGGTCCCTGGGGTGAAGCATACGGGAGAGACGGGCGGGCCCTATGCTTCACCCGCAACCGTGTCCCAGAGAGGAGCGATGTGTCCCAGAGAGGAGCGCTGTGTCCCAGAGAGGAGCGCTGTGTCCGAGAGTGGAGCGCTGTGTCCGAGAGAGGAGCGCTGTGTCCCAGAGAGGAGCGCTGTGTCCGAGAGTGGAGCGCTGTGTCCGAGAGAGGAGCGCTGTGTCCGAGAGAGGAGCGCTGTGTCCGAGAGAGGAGCGCTGTGTCCCAGAGAGGAGCGCTGTGTCCCCGAGAGGAGAGCTGTGTCCCACAGAGCGAGGAGCTAGAGAGGAGAGCGGTGTCCCACAGAGCGGAGCTGTGACCCAGAGTGGAGCGGGGTCCCAGAGGATTGCTGAAGAGGGCGACCTAATCTCGCTGGGACCCTCACCTGTAAAGAGACTGTTTATTTCCTGGCCACAAGGTGGCACTACCCCAGTTAAAGGACTGTTTTCAAGCTGACCACCAGGTGGCAGACTACCCAAGTTAAAGGACTGTCTACATCCTGGCCACAAGGTGGCATTCTCCCACCTCGCGGAGAAGAAATTGTTTTTTTTTAAGCCAAGCTACGGCTACCGCTGTTTTCTTTCTTCAAATAAACCTATTTGCTGCACTTTCATGCTGGTATCAGCCCTTCATTCCAGAAACCACCGCTATATGCGGCCATCCTGATCACAATATATACATACATATATATATATATATATATATATATATATATACATACATATATATATATATATATATATATATATATATATATACATACATACATACATACATACATATATATATATATATATATATATATACATACATACATACATATATATATATATATATATATATATATATATACATACATATATACATATACATATATATACATACATATATATATATATATATATATATATATAGATGAATAATCAGAATATTGCAGTATATAGTGATACCTTTTTTATTGGACAGACATATTCATAGGTTTCATGACAAGCTTTCGAGAGCGCTCCTCTCTTTGTCGAGTCAGAGTCAATACTATTTGTAAATTTACAAATACAGCAAAAAATTCCAGGATTAACAAATAATGTTCTGTTCAGCCAGCTGTGCAAGTGTGTGGGGGTGCCTACATATATATGGCAGGCTGACTTTTGGGCAATCGCCAAAATCGAGCCCTAACCCTCTAACCCCCTAACCCTCTAAACCTAACCCTCTAATCCTAACCATTTAACCCTAACCCTAACCCATAACCCTAACCCTCTAAACCTGACCCCCTAACAAATATCCCCTAAACCTCTAACCCTAACTCCCTAGCCCTAACCCTCTAACCCTAACCCCTAACCCCTTAATCCTAACCCTCTAACGCAAACCCCCTAACCCTAACCCCCTAACCCTCTAATCCTAACCCTCTAACCCTCTATGCCCTAACCTTCTATCATGTACCCCCTAACCCTCTAACCCAATTAACCCTCTAACACAATTAACTCATGGAGTACAATCAACCTCTCCTTTTCTGCCTGAATATCGGCAGTTAAGATATCTCTGTTACCAAAATATAATTATCTTTTAAGAAACATCCCTTTAAGGATTCCTATTTTTTTGGTTAAAAAATTCCAGAAATTAATTGATAAATTCATACTCAATTCCAAACCAAGTAGAGTTAAAAGTAGAATAGCAGAACAAAAATGTAATCGCTGAGGGATTGCCTATCTGGATTTGCAGAGATATCAGGAGATATCAATTTGCTTAATAATTAGAATAAATAAAAATGGAGAAGTATAGAAATTGAATATTTGGACAAGGAGACGTTAAGTGGTTTTCTGTGGAATACCGTAGGAAATTAATATTTGAATAACTTTGAGAGTGTTACTTCCATTCTTCAATTTTGGTATAAAAATAATATAAAATGGAAACTAACTTAGCTTCCTAGCACTATAGTACTAATAAATTTGATAGGAACATTTTTGAAATTGCTGTTCTTAAAATCTTGGACAAAAAGGGAAGGATATATCTGAAAGATATCTTCTTGGGAGATTCTTCAAAAGCTTGGTGGGATTTAAAGCTGTCTGGACGGCTTTTTTTAAATTTGATAATGCGAAGATTAGAGAAACATCCCCTTTTGAGTCTTTTCTGATGAATAATAACAAAGCACATATTATTTTAAAAAGTTGTAAGATTTTGAGTGATTTATTGTATACGGATAAGTCTGTTAATCTGAATAAATGGGAAGTTGTTATCAAAAATAATATATCAAAAGAAGAATGGTCAGGAGCTCTGAATATCACACAGATAAATATTAATCTGCATCACGAGCATTGTGGATCCATATCAATATATGTAATGGTGGTGCGGTGTGCCATTTGCAGTTCATTAGGACACGTACTCAGTGAAGTCTGCTGGGCAGTGTGTGAGACTGACCAATCTGTGACCAATCCTCAGCAATATGTGTTAACATGCTAATGTGACATGGTCCAGGTTAGGCTAGTACACAACACGCACTTGCAGTCCATCAGAGTCTGTATCAGCATATGCTGCAGTGTGCACACCCATACATGTAGTCTCATGGGGATGTAGAATCAATCTGGATCTACAGCTATACCTAGTTTAAAGATGTAGATGGGTTCAAAGCAGTAGGGGTGTTAAGCAAAACAGCTATGAATGGGGCAGGGATGGATAGGGGAACTCATGACATTACATACACAATTGCAATTGAGATTTAATTATTTATGCATTATATGCACTCTGAACCAACAGCGAACATAACACTGACATTAATTGATTTGCTAAACGCTATTCCCAATCAGTGTAACTGAAGATTTTGTACGTACGTTTCATTGATAACAATTCTGACAACTATATTTAGTCAGACTGGATTTACATGGTTATTGCTTCCCCATATATGTTTGTAGTCACAACCAGAGATCTTACAGTGCCATTCAATGTCAGTTATCTATGTGTGTGGGGTTCATGTGTGTGCATATGAGGGTGTGAAGGTGTATATGGTACTCACATTGCAGTGTTTCTGGAAACCCCGAGTCCAGCTGGCCAAGGAGGCCCACTACTGCCGCCGGCTACATCCACTCCTTCAGAGTTCGTTCCTATCCACTGTAAGTTATATTTGTTGGTGGCCCGCCACCAGTTGCACGTGCTGACATGTGCTCATCTGGCATCTTCTTCTTTACCTTCATGCAGCAGTCGTCCTAATGGTGCTTTATCGACTTGACGTCACTGTTAACAACCCCCAAGGATGATACTTCAGCTGCAAGTCAGGCACGTGTCTTCTGGCTGGGCCTCACATCCCGCCCGCCATGGATGATAGTATAGAGGGAACAGACTGCCCTTAGTAGGACGTATATCTCCTAAGGGCTGTAATTTGGTGCCCTGGTCTTGGCCACAGCTTGTTGCGGTCCAGCCTGTGCCTGGGGTCCCTGTCCTCCCTGTCCTCTCCCTGAACTGCCTCCTCCTCTCCCTCTCTCCATGCCTCTACCCCTCCTCACTCTCCTCCTCCTTCCCTCTCTCTCCTCGCTCTCCTCCTCTCCTCACTCTCCTTCTCTGCTCACTCTTTATCTCTTTCTATCACTCTATCTCTCAGTCACTGTCACCCGCCCTCTCTATCACTGTCTCTATCTCTCTATCACTGTCTCTATCTCTCTATTACTCTCTCTATCACTCTCTCTCTCTCTCACTCAAAACCACCAACGCCTAGACCTGTGTGTTGACTTTCTTAGTTATAGCACAGTCAGGGATTTACATTTTTGCTGCCTTTTAAAGCCATTATCGCAGCCTGATTTACCTTATCCTGTTCTTATTGGTTAATTGATCTGTGTCTTGATGGTGCTTGGTGACAATCATCGAATCGGAGATCTGTAAGCGCTACGTCTGAAACGAGGGTTTACGGCTTGAAGCTTGAGGCTGTGGCCCGTAACTCGAGCCCAGCTTGAATTTAATAGCTCTGTAACTCGGACAAATTTCAAGCCCGTAGGCGTTGCGGGTCTCACGTTACACTTACAGGCTTGGCATTTAATCGGGATGATGTAGGTGACATGTCAATCAAATAGCAAATCACTAAATATTACATATGAATGAAGCCAATGTAATAGTACAATGTAAATAACATTTTATATTCTATATTTACGGGCTTGAGACTGTTGTGCAATTAATTCTAATGCCTTTAATCATGTTCCCCGTATTTTAAAGTACAGAATAGATTTTTTGGTGGATTTGTAAGGGCTCCGGAAATGTCTTTTAGCCCTTTGCGAGTCCTCCTTGGAACCCCTAACTTGTGTAGTGACTTTTGCCATCTGCGGGCTTGGCGGGGTGACTAACGAGGGGGGGCTCGGAGTAATTTAATAGTAATTAGCGATTTTAGAGATCGGAACTTTTCAGGCTGTGCAGGATCAAAGGCTTGGAGGGGCATTAACTTGCAATTAATCGAAGGCCAGAGGCCGTAACTCGATCGGAGCCCACAAAAAGACGCCAATTGAATAGCATTACCATTTCTGAAGCCTGGCTCTCCCAAAGCCTTAATTGAATGAGGCTCCTAGTTTCTAAACTTAGGTAGCTAGAATCAAATGATGCCCTTAATCATTAATGTTAAATCCAACAATTTGCCACAACTTGATAACTGGGAATCTATCATTTTCCCATTGCTTTATTATAATAGGGGAGTGCTTGGTGGACTAAAGAACCAAATGTATGCAGTTTATCATAAATACCAATTTTCATTGAAAACTAGTTGGAAGTAGCAAGTATTCCTTATACAAAATTGCTAGCAACATTAAGTATTGGGTCTTTGTTGAGAGATGTTACCTTCAAGTCTAGTATAAAGGATGAATCATTTTACACAACTGTTCAGTAGTATGATCAAATGTTTACATATTTTTTATTGTTAATTACAAAAAGCATCCATTTATCAAGCATCCCTACTTCCCATTGCAGTATTGAGGATGTGATAGATGATAGCATTGGTTAAGTGAGCCCAGATACTACACCAGTAGATGTGGTCACTGTTTGCTGTGAATTGAACTGAATTAGAAGGAAGATTGAAATCTCACAGGCCAACCAGTATGAGTCTTTCTGCTATGGATAATTATAAACATGTTACATTATTTTTCATTGTTTGTTTCTACTTCTAGAACAAGTTTATGGCAACTGTAAAACTGCATACACTTTTGCATTAACACAGAACCAGCATACACCACTGGAACTTTCTGCTTCTAAGTTTTTTATATGTTATATTATGTCATCATTGATTTTAGTGCAAATGTCATTAGTAGTCAGAGAGCAACCTTAACGATTTTATAAATTATAAAAGTATAAATTTTTTTCTATAAAAATTACATTTTATTTTATTAAGAGAATTAACACTAAAGCTGCAAAGAAGTAGATAATAAGAGGTCTGCATTAGCCTGACTTGAGACACTTGAGAGAATGTGTAAGCAAGGGAGCCTTTTATCAGTTTTCGTATGTTGTTTTACATTTAAAATAATTAGGAAAGAAGTACAAGGTTGTTGCAGTCCAGAGATGCACAAAGCTCCCTGTGTTTCCTGCAACATGTCAGGGTAGATGAGACAGAGAAAACATTCCTGTGTTTTTCTTACTTTAAAGCAATTTGTCTACACATGGGAGGAGCTAGTGAAGAGAGGGCCCCGGTGCAAAAACTAGTAAATTAACAGTTTAAATGCTGTAACAGCTAATATTGCAGCATTTTAAAACACTTATTAAGCAATGAAGAATTTCAAATGAAAACAATTGTACACATTTTTTACATGATTTTTGAATGCTCTGCACAATAGTTAAGATCAGTTGTAATGACTTTAGTAGTCATTTAACACTGGTTTTGCTAATGTACATTTACAGAACATTGGGTGCCTTATTAAAGCATGTATATAAATACACACATATCCAAATATGCAAACTAAAACTGTACATTTTGAAAGTACATTTTGAATTAATACTGCCATCTGCCTGTTGATGGTGGTAGTAAACGTGCATAAAATATTTACAGTTTTAAGTTTTTTTGCTACCAAATATTTTCTGTTATTCTGTTATCATAAAGTGAAAGGCTGTTAGTTGTCATTTGGTAAATAAAACAACTTCATAGTTTATCCATTATATACTGATCCGGATGAATATCCTAAACCTAAATGTTTTTTTTTTTTACTACACAGTATGTACAATATACTGTCTCTACCTAAGAGCTACACATTCCGCCTCTATTATGTGCATATTACATGGAGACTGCAATATCTAAATGCCATAACAATGGCTGTATTTCTCACTAGGCAAACAAGGCAGCTGCCTAGTATCACCTCACTGAGAGAGATACCTTGAGCCCGCTTCAATTGAGCAATCGGGAGTTACTGTTGCCCATAAGTGAGTCCGTAAGTTAATTTGCTATTCAATTGGCGTCTTTTTGCGGGCTCCGAATGGGTTACGGGCTTGAAAACTTTGCAATGGTTAAACCCGGAACGTACAGCCTCCCGAAGCCTTTGATTTTTCCCGTCCGCAAGAGTTATGATCGCTAAAATCGCTAACCGCTAATCAATTGCTCCAATTCCCCAAGCCTGCACACCTGTGAACGGCAAATGTAGGAGAAAATCCTACGAGTGCTAGAGAGGACCTGCAAGGGGGTTTAACCCCTGTCTGCAGTACTGTAAATGCAAATAAAAAATCAATAATGCACTGTAAATGGCAGGGAAAGCCATGAAAGACATTAGAATTAATTGCACAACAGTCTAAAGCCCGCAAAATGGCAGTAAAAAAAAATTATTATTATGTTTAATTTCGGAGTTATATCATTCTCGGGAATCAATGAGTTAATACATATCAGGCCACCCATATGGACTAGAACAGTATTGGCATTCATTTTTATTATCTTGTATTTTGAAGGTTTGCGAGTCCCATCGCATATCGGACCCCCAAACCTAATTGAGTGGCATGTAACTTCCATGTTTTACTGCCGTGATGGCGGTCTTTATTTTCTATTGGCTGTTTTGAAATGGGAGATTACAGTCTTGCTTAATTAATCATGTTCCCGCCCTGAACTGCTATGCACAAGTGCATGGTTTACAGAATATGCTATGGGCTTGCAATTGAATCGGGGTCCTTGTTTGCATAACAATCTATGTCATTTTCAGTTTATTTACTTGTACTGCATTGCCCCTGCTTTCTCTAGCCAGAGGCTGAGAACATGTTCTGTGTTTGAGGGTGGGAGGAAGGTGAGTGTGAATTGGCAGGTTTGTGAATGCAATGCACTATAGTAAAATAAACAATGCATTGGGAAGCATGGGCAATTTCACTGTGCCTGCCCATCTCTGCACACTCATATACAGGAAATATCAGCTCATGATATTAGCTCTGTGTCCCACTGCCTGCCTACCACCAAGCTTTCCTCCTCCCACAGGTTCTGAAATACCATAATCAGCTCATGAACTGGCTTTCCTAAACAACACAGAATGCTCCTGCTTCTCCTATTTATGGTTCCCCAGAATGAACAACTAGGATTCCAATGTCTCATATATAATTAGTAAGTAAAAACTGTTGAGTCTTGCCCTTGTCTGTATCAGTGATTATGATTTTCTCTGTTTGTACCTGTATCTAGCCCACTGTTTCCTTTTCCATCAGTGAAAGGATGCGTTTGGAGACTTATTTTACCATGTGTTCTTTGCATATGTACCTGTACTAAATTGTATTACCCTACTTCCCCTAACCCCACCAGGATCCTTACCTTGTCATGGTGAAGGGGCTTGTGTACCTCAATGAAGCTGTGAGCTAAACTATGTAGGGTCACCCAAGATGGGCAGGTCATAGCAGAGAGGTCAGACAAATTGCGGTCCACTAGAGAAAGAACTGACAACCCACTCCAGTATCTTTGCCTTATGGAAAGGCACCACCAAACACAACATGTGCCTAATATGCTGTGGTCCATAGGGTCACAGATATCTGAGGAATGGTTGCTGTAGTATAGGATATATTATTTGACCACTAGAGGCCGATAACATATTACACACTAGAGCCACTAACCTCAATTGACTTTCCCTCTCCTACTAAGTGAAAACCCTTTCTAACTTTTCAAACCTTCCTAAACTTTCACTTTTTTCCTCACCCTTGCTACTCCTTATATGTTTATTCTTCCACAGATTTATGTCTCTCCCATTCCCTTTAGATTGTAAGTAGCGAGTTTCCAATCTTGTAGAGTGCTTTGGAAAAGAAGCTCTTTCCACAAAGAACTCAAAACAGGGCCCTCTGTTTTCTCGCATTTGTTAACATTGTATTTTTCCTTGCTCTTATCCCCTGTACAGCACTATGAAATATGATGGTGTGTTAGAAATAAAAGTTAGTAATAATAATAATAATAATAATAATAATAATAATAATAATAATAAATATGTTGAGTTTGAGTTGATGGGTAGACCTCCAGAAGGATATGCTTGAGAGGCAGTTGGAAACTTGTACTAGAAGAGATGTGGGTGCTGAGAGGTAGATTTGAGTGTCATCTGCATAGAGATGATGCTGGAACCCAAATTATTTTATTAGGGTACCAAGTGAGGATGTATAAATGGAAAAGAGGAGGGGCCCAGGACTGTGTCTTGGGGTATGCCAGCAGACAGATGGTGAGGAGAAGAAGTGGTACAGAAGAAGGAGACACTAAATGTTCGTTGTGGCAGATAAGATGTGAGAGCAGTATCACAGATGCCAAGGGAACAGCTAAGCAGAAATTCAAGATGGAGTCAGAAGTCTGGAAAGCAGAAGAGGTGTATGTTAGAGACAGAGAGGTGAATGAGTGACACAATAAATATTGTGTAAGGAAATAAATGGAGAGGCGTATATCTGTATTACTTGTAAAGACTCTGCAAAATAGTTGATCCAGGGTTATAGTTATTTCAACAACAGCAGGACTGTAGTCCTCTATCACCATGATCATAAACTCTCTAGTGCATTATTGGAATATCATCACAGTATTTTTCCCTGCTGAAATGTCACAGAATTTATTCACCACAGTTTGTTAACTATATTGTCCTGAATTTTAACAGTTATATTACCCTGGTAGTCACCGACAATCACACAGAGCTCACGAGCAGCCTGGCCAGGTGAAATAGGGAGGAGAGGAGATACCATCTAATGACTAAATCATACCTTGCCGGGCTGCTCAGGATGGGTCCCCAGCCTCGCCTCCTCCACCACGGAGGCCTCCCCCACACACACACAGACTGGCTGCTCCTCTCCACCCCCCATTCCTCCACCACCAGCATCGCCACTGCCTCCTGGGGGGCCTTCCCCACCCCCTGCCAACCACCACCAGGGAGACAACGTCTGCCCAGGGAGGTTTGGGGCCCTGATTCATTGCAGATGATAATGTAGGGGCTGCACATATTTGTGTGCCTTCTCAACAGCACTCCACAGTGACAATCTGTTGGTCCAAATGTTAACGTCATCTAGCCTGGCTACAGAGTACAAATGGCCTATGTGATGGTGATATTTTGTACGCAGATGGCTACCTCCCATCACATGGTCCATGATCTTCATCTCTGTGGACACATAGGACTCTGTTTAACATTGCACCAATTTATGGTCACTGGGGAATACTGCTGGCCTTATTTTGCAAGTTATTGTTTTCTTGTTTTTGTTTGTTTTAGGCACAATTCAGGTCCATGAAGGTATTTTCTGCATCTGCAAGCGTTGTCCAAAATATGAAGTAATTGTAAGATATTCTCAGTGCCTCTCAGGTAGACATTCCTTCAATGACAATTAGTAATGCTCGCAGATGGAAATGAAGTGAGTTGATACATTGTTACAGTATTTAGCACTGTACTGTACATGCATGTTTGTTTTTTTATACCACCTTTTTTAAGATTTTTGTTTTAGGAACACACTGTATGTGTGTAACTGGTTTAGATTAGGTAATCCAGATGTTTATGTTTCTGTTCAATTAAGCAGATGATGACCAGAAGTAAGTGCTATGTGCATTACTGGTTACTTCTATTAAATGGAGTAATTTTTTGATGATCCTTTTTTTCAGCAGATTCCAGTTGCAGTGTTGTAGTTACCACATGTGACCCTGGTCGGTGCTATGCGTCATGATTATTCTAGACTAGGACTTTTCCCCACTTTGAGTATCCCCTTTTTGCCCAAAAAGCCTCTTGCCCTTCCGAGATCTGCCCACACAACCATGATATTATTATTATTATTATTATTCACTTTTATTTGTAATGAGCCAACATACATTCCTATATCAGTAAACTAATGAGCCCTAGTTACTGTGCAATAGATCAATACATATAATAATAACAATACTAATATAATAATATAGGTTTAAAACACATGGTCTAATTTGTGATACTGTGGAGTATCAACATTTCCTTGAAGGGCTGATAACAATATGACAGGTGACAATGTGAATTGATTGATACCAAAACACTTGATGTGGTTTCACTAAATGATAATGGGTATACATCTTGGCACATGTCCACCTGCAATGGCGTGGAACTTTCCAGAATGGGCGTAGCAGAGATTGTCCCTGATGGAGGTGAGTTTGCTGTTGCTCCACATGCCTCTGCACAGACTCCATGTGTGTTTGTTGCCCTTCCTGATGCTTTGGAATAGATTAGTGTGGTGCATGTTCCCCTGGTACTTGATATATGCCATGTGGCGGTGTAATTTGTCCACTATTTATTTTCCCTAGATCTGATGAGTGAGATGTATATAAGAATATCTTTTTATGTTTAGGGTCCACATTAGAGCCTCTGTGAGTGAGAAAGGGATAATCTGACAGGCAGTTACAGTTTTTGTGTTGCAATGTCATCAAGTAGTGTGTCTTTAATTGCTTTATGCATCTTGCAGCAAGACTTTTCATATTGGCATATGCATTATCATTCCAACATATGAGAAAATTAAATATTTTTTAAGTCCTATCTGTTCCTTGGGGATTGTTGTGCAATTAATTCTAATGCCTTCCATTGCTTTCCCCATATTTTAAAGTCCAGTAGTTTGTATTGTCTTTTGTAGTGTTCAAAACTAGTCTGTGAGCCATTTGCGAGTCCTATTTGGACCCTGTAATATATTGGGCTACATTTCCCATTTGCAGGTTTGACTGCAATTGCGTCCTTGGGGAATAGTAGCAATTTAATAGCGATTTGCAATTGTAACATTGGCTTTGATGGGTCGGAATTATGATTTTGACAACCGCAGGAATTTTAAGCCTGTAACCTGCAAATCGATTAAAAATCAGTAACTTTTGCAGGCTTTCAGTAATTGCAATTTTGACAATTTAATAGGGCCCATTGTTTTTAAGCAGCTTCCCTACAAGAGAGATACATGGAGACACATTAAATTACCCTAACGTGTAAAACCGTAGCTCGTAAAGGGTCCCTCAAGAAGCAAGTGGGGAAGCAAGCCTCTGTGGGTTTGGAGCGAGAAAAGCCTATGGACAGGAAAAAGTCACCCGCGAGCCCATAAATCCATTATTCTGTCAAACCCGTAACTGCTACGTTCCTATTTCGATATTATATTTGCAAAGATGGCATGGCTTTCAAGCCCGTATGGAGGCCAAAACATTACAAGCTCCAAATAGGACCAGCATAGACAACTATTAAACACTGTAAAGGACAATATAAATACACCAGTGCACTTTAAAACACGGGGAAAGCATGGAAAGACACTACAATTACTAGTAGTGTCTTTCTACTAGTAATTGTAGCATTGAAAAATATATACATTTTTTTATCGTATGTTGCAATGGTCATGCAGATGCAAAAATAAAAAGCCAGGCTGCAAAATGTACAAAGCAATTAAAGACACACTACCTGATTAAATAGCAACACAAAAACATGAAACTGCCTGCCATTAACCCTCTCTCACTCACAGAGGATCTATTGTGGATTCTAAAATATCAATAGAATTGCATATACATCTCTCTCATCACATCTATATTTATATATAAAAACAAATAGTTGCCGTATTTCACTGCCACATCACATATATCAAGTACCTGGGGAACATTTTAGTATTTGTTGTTCCGTCCTTCAGTCGTGTGCGACTCTTTGTGACCCTATAGACTGCAGCACATTTAGCTAGGTCTCTGCCTGTGCTTTTCTACGAGCTTTGCATGCCAAACATACTGGAGTGGGTTGCCAGTTCCTTCTCTAGTGGACTGGGATTTGTCTGACCTATCTGCTATTACCTGCCCACCTACACTGGCCCTACATGGTATAGCTCGCAGCTTCATTCAGATACACAAGCCCATTCACCACCACCACCACTTAGCAATCCATACTAATTTAAATGGATGAATAGCAGAAAAGAATGGGAGGTCACCAAAGGGAATGGGTATACATCTTGGCACATGGCCACCAGCAATGGAGTGGGACATACCAGGATGGGCGTAGTGAAGGTTACCCCTCATGGAGATGAGCTGGCTGTTGATCTTCGTGCCTCTGCAAAGCCTCTATGTGTTATTGCGGCCCCCTGGGATAGAGTAGATAAGTGTGGTGTGTGTTTCCCACTGGTCACCTTCAGCATTGCTAAGTGGTGGTGGTGAAGGGGCTTGTGTACCTGAATGAAGCTGTGAGCTATACCAGTGTAGTCAGCAGGTGATAGCAGAGAGGTAAGACAAATCACAGTCCACTAAAGAAGAAACTGGCAACCGACTCCAGTATCACCTGTTATATTAATTTTAGGCCCTCAGGGGAATGTTCATACTCCACTGTCTCACTAATTGGACTTTGTCTGTGTATTAACATTTTGTTATTATTATATATGGTATTTAGAATTATGTGATATCTAATGCTATTATGACCATGATTCTTTTTACATGTATTGATCTTTGCATGTTATCTTGGGCTCATTAGTTTACATACGTAGGAATGTTACACTAATGTGATGCAGGTGGATGTGCCATAACCTCAACCATTTAAAACACACTGCCATGGTGAGAACGCTATAACAAAGCTTTATTTTATACACAGACCACAATCAGCAATGGTCAAGACTGTGCATTAATATCATAGGTGTGGTGGGGGTGGATACCGGAAGGGCAAGAGGCTGTGGCCAATCAAAGGACATCTAAAGAGTTAACTGTTAGACAACATCATACGGATATAGCATAGCATCTACTATGGTCACTTATGGTCAGGCACCACAGTAACCATATAACATATAACACTACATTTCATAGAAATAACCATTAATGCACATACAGCAACCATATAGTCTCCATCTGCTGGATTAAACAGATCCTAGAAATCATGGATCATGTGATACTAATCAGTTCCATACAAAGTGTGTTTTCATACATTACTGCTGATTCCAAAATAGATGATAGGAATCTGGAAAACATAAAGAGGAGACTTTAGAACAAGCATAAGCTGTTATTATAGTACACCAGGAAATTGTTTATCAAAAATGACGAGAATAAAATTGTAAGGCTGGCAATGCTGTTTGCCACACAATGCGAGGCTGTGGCCCTCTGCGCACCTTTGGCGCTCATTGCGAGCCTTAACTTTCCTGAATTGCAATGATCACCTTCTGCTCCTTTGGCACTAATTGCAAGGCTCTCCCCCTGTGTAGTTTATAGGCCTCGCGCTTAAGTGTTACTGTGTTTGGTTAAGTGTTACTACATTGTATTACATGTTAGTGGCTTGTACTATGTACTTATGGCTCGTTCTAACGTCCTTCGGGTTAGTTTTCCATCCTTCGGGCTAGTTTTCCGTCCTTCGGGCTAGTTTTCCGTCCTTCGGGCTAGTTTTCGTTGTGTTGCATTTTTTCGGCAGCCATTTATTTCCTTGCTTAGGCGATTTTTGATGGGGAAAAAATGACAACCTCACTCACAGGCTTCCTGGCTCTCCTACTGTGCTGTGTGTGAGTGTGTAAGCAAATTTGAGGCATATTTGTTGGGTTTTTTAGGTCTTTCCAGTGCCATGGTTCGTTAAAGTCGGATTTTTGTGAGGCGCACAGTGTATGTACGGGTTTCGGTCCTAAGTCCTACGGGTCATAAGTCCCACGTGCATCAACTGCTCGCCTCGCTTCATGAGGCTCATAGCGCAATGAGCGCCTTCAGCTCTCCTTTCAGCCTAAGTCCGCATGCCTCAATTGCTCGCCTTGCTTTGCAAGGCTCGCAGTTGCGTCCCTATGGGCCACAACGTGATCAACATCCTTGAACTGACAACTATATACAGTATGTGATTGTTTTTGCTCTGGACACTACACTAAACCAATTACCATGAATGTCATCTTTTACCAGTGACAACCATATTGATTCTGTTCTGTTCAATCAGCCTTTCCGGGAATATGTTAAAGATGTGTAATACAACAAGGCATGCTTCACTGTGAACACAATCTTTCAGCAAAGAGTACTATCACAATCTACATGGAATAGTTGTGCCATGCTGATATCACATCTCACTGGTATATGGGTGGTACAAAGGCCAGACAGATTACACTGTTCACATCACCAATAAACACATGCATATTGATCCTGATGTTAAACCAAGAAAAATATCCATTTTGTTTAGATGACATGAAATACATTAATCCACTTTCATACTGTTAACGGGATGAAATGCAACAAAAATGCATGTATAACTACTGGTTTGGATTAGAAAAACCTAATGGGGCCGTGCAACTCTATAGCCGAGACACTATTCATTATAATTGAAACTCACACAAGTCATGTTCATTAGTTAAGAGATATGTAGTCATATATTACATTTCAGATCCATCTTCAGTGGTGAATGACACTGATTGTATGCCTATTGGGTTGAGAACTGGGTTGAGTGTTTGCTCACATTATGGTATGGTACTGCTCTAAGATGAAGAAGATGGCTTCATGGTCATGAGATTTGGCTATTAATACCTTCAGAGACAAGAACAAGATATTAATCATAACAATATTCTGATTAACTGCAAGACTTCATCTCAAGGTCAATCCACATTGAACATCAATTGTTTAAATGTTAAACATAAACAGACATGTACACACTCTGTTGCCAGCCAATAGTATATCAACATCTATAACAAACAGTATTCAGTGAGGAATGATCAGGAGGAGGACTTCCTTGATGGTGGTAAGACCTACTCTTCCTCAGCACTGGGCTTTGGATCTGGTTGGAATGGTGGGGAGATCTGAGAGGAGGAGGCCGGCATCTCTGTTGCTGTTGTGCAACTGAAGACTGGAAAGGTATGAGCTATCGTTCTACTAAGCGGTCGGTTGATATCTGTCACGAATTGCCCGTTCCTCATATCTCTCCATTCTTTGGTTGTGCCTCCTCACCTCAGAATGGAAAGAACTTGTATTCGCTATGAGGGTGTGTGTCATCCTACACTGCCTTCTGAGCAACCATAGCCTCTCATTGGCTTGTTTCTGTCGTGCCATGTCCTCCCTGGCGACCCGGCCCATGATTTCCTGCAATGTCAGAGGTGGTGGTGTTGACGGCAAAGGGGCCACAGGTGACGACAGCGGGGCCGGAGGTGTCAGCAGCTGGGCTAGTGGTGATGGCTGCATTGGTGGCCATGGTGACGGCAGCATTGGTGGCCCTGGTGACGGCAGCATTGGTGGCCCGGTGACGGCAGCAGGCCTTGAGGTGATGGCAGCAGGCCTTGAGGTGACGGCTGGAGAGCTTGAGGTGTAGACAGGAGGCCCTCAGGTGTAGGCAGGAGGGCTTGTTTGTTGGCCCATGTTTGTGGCCCCATTGTGTTGAAGGCCATGTTGGGGCACTCATTGTGTGGGAGGCCATGTTGGGGCACCCATTGTGTGGGAGGCCATGTTTGGGGCCCCAACTGTGTGGGAGGCCATTTTTGGGGACCCTATTGTGTGGGAGCAGTTGTGGGCTGCCATGGCCGCAATGTTGCTGTAGCAAGGGGCAGCTTGTGTTGCACAGATGAACCACAGCCTGCATATGAGCATTGTGGATCATGGCTCATATGAATATATGTACTTCAGGTGCGGTGTGCCATCTGCAAGTGCAGCAGACATGTGCTCTGCTGGATCTGCTGTGCAGCGTGTGAGACTGACAAATCTGTGACATGTTCCCAGCAATGGTTGTTGATATGCAGGGGAGACATGGTCCAGGTTAGGACAGTATATAACACGCACATGCAGTCCGCAGTGCGCACACCCGGAAATGTACTCTTTTTCAAATCAATCTTGATATAATATCAATATACTCAGGATCAGTTTTAACTGCAGGTATTGGCCAGACATTTCATTGATACAAAATATGATAATGACTAGCGACTTGCCCATCTAAACTCTGTAAATTGGACTTAAATTGAGGTGTAACTTCACTTGCAGAGGTCCTGGGCCCCCCCCCCCCCCTTGCTGTGGGTAAGGTTATTATATAATTTTTGTGTCTCTTTATTGTTTTTTTAAGGTTTTTAGCTGTGCGCGGTTCGGTTTTCAGCTGAGCGCAGTTAAAGTCGTATTTTTGCGGGGTCGTAATAGGTTTTATTCTAAGTCCTGCGCCTTGTATTTTTTTTGTGTAAGTCCGTATTTAGTCATTGCGTGTTGATGTATTTTTTCAAAGTCCCGCTTCTGTGGGTGTTCGTAACCGCCTGTGAGGCGCCGTAGAGCCACCACCTCCGCAAATGCGGCCCCTCGCTTCGCAAAGGTCCGCATTTGCGGCTTGCAATGAGCCTTCGGCTCATTGCAGCCGACTTGGGAGTCTCCATCTCCGCAAATGCAGACCGTCGTGAAGCCTTCGGCTCATTGCAGCCAACGTTGGAGCCTCCACCTTCCTCAAATGCAGCCCCTCGCTTTGCGAGGGTCCGCATTTGTGGCCCGAACTGCGTCCCTCGCTTTGCGAGGCACGCAGTTCTTGCGAGCTCCCTAAGCGTGATGACGTTTCGTAGTTTGACAACTATTACCGTATATGTGATATGTTTGCTACCAGGATTTACATGATAATTGATGCCCCATATATCTTCATTCATAACTATTGGGCTTACACTGCTATTGTATATCAGTTATCTATGCAGGGGTGTAGGAGGCAGAGTAATTTTAGGGGGATACAGCTCATTGTATACACCAGGCAGGCTAAAAACGTATTTATACATACAGTGGATATAAAAAGTCTACACACCCCTGTTAAAATGTCAGCTTTCTGTGCTGTAAAAAAATGAGACAACGATAAATCATTTCAGAACTTTTTGCACCTTTAATGTGACCTATAAACTGCACAACACCATTGAAAAACAAACTGAAATCTTTTAGGTAGAGGGAAGAAAAAATATAAAAATAAAATAATATGGTTGAATAAGTATGCACACCCTTAAACTAATACTTTGTTTAAGCACCTTTTGATTTTATTACAGCACTTAGTCTTTTTGGGTATGAGTCTATGAGGTATGAGGTGGAGAGAAGAAAAGAAAAAAAGAAAAATAATGTGGATGCATAAGTCTGCACACCCTCTTATAACTGGGTTGTAGCTGTGTTCAGAATAAAGCAATCACATTCCAAATCATGTTAAATAGGAATACACCTGCCATCATTTAAAGTGCCTCTGATTAACCCCAAATAAAGTTCAGCTGCTCTAGTTGGTCTTTCCTGAAATTTTCTTAGTCGCATCCCACAGCAAAAGCCATGGTCCACAGAGAGCTTCCAAAGCATCAGAGGGATCTCATTGTTAAAAGGTATCAGTCAGGAGAAGGGTACAAAATAATTTCCAAGGCATTAGATATACCATGGAATACAGTGAAGACAGTCATCATCAAGTGGAGAAAATATGGCACAACAGTGACATTACCAAGAACTGGAGCTCCCTCCAAAATTGATGAAAAGACGAGAAGAAAACTGGTCTGGGAGGCTACCAAGAGGCCTACAGCAACATGTAAGGAGCTGCAGGAATATCTGGCAAGTACTGGCTGTGTGGTACATGTGACAACAATCTCCCGTATTCTTCATATGTCTGGGCTATGGGGTAGAGTGGCAAGATGAAAGCCTTTTCTTAAAAAGAAAAACATCCAAGCCAGGCTACATCTTGCAAAATCACATCTGAAGTCTCCCAAAAGCATGTGGGAAAAGGTGTTATGGTCTGATGAAACCAAGGTTGAACTTTATGGCCATAATTCAAGATATGTTTGGCGCAAAAACAACACTGCACATCACCAAAAGAACACAATACCCACAGTGAAGCATGGTGGTGGCAGCGTCATGCTTTGGGGCTGCTTTTCTTCAGCTGGAACTGGGGACTTATTTAAGATAGAGGGAATTATTAACAATTCCAAATACAAGTCAATATTGATACAAAACCTTCAGGCTTCTACTAGAAAGCTGAACATGAAGAGGAACTTCATCTTTCAGCATGACAACGACCCAAAGCATACATCCAAATCAACAAAGGAATGGCTTCAGCAGAAGAAGATTAAAGTTTTGGAATGGCGCAGCCAGAGCCCAGACCTGAATCCGATTGAAAATCTGTGGGGTGATCTGAAGAGGGCTGTGCACAGGAGATGCCCTCGCAATCTGACAGATTTGGAGTGTTTTTGCAAAGAAGAGTGAGCAAGTCATGCCAAGTCAAAATGTGCCATGCTGATAGACTCATACCCAAAAAGACTAAGTGCTGTAATAAAATCAAAAGGTGCTTCAACAAAGTATTAGTTTAAGGGTGTGCATACTTATGCAACCATATTATTTTATTTTTATATTTTTTCTTCCCTCTACCTAAAAGATTTCAGTTTGTTTTTCAATGGAGTTGTACAGTTTATAGGTCACATTAAAGGTGGAAAAAGTTCTGAAATTATTTATCTTTGTCTCATTTTTTTACAGCACAGAAACCTGACATTTTCACAGGGGTGTGTAGACTTTTTATATCCACTGTACATACATAGTTACATAGGCCCTCATTCAATTGCAATTTTGCCAATTCAATAGGGCTCTAAATAAGCACATA
This sequence comes from Discoglossus pictus, assembly GCA_027410445.1. NCBI lineage: Eukaryota > Metazoa > Chordata > Amphibia > Anura > Alytidae > Discoglossus > Discoglossus pictus. The sequence goes on along the minus strand of CM050167.1, from coordinate 289,323,480 downwards.
ACATATTTTTTTGACAGAAGTTTTTAGTTAGTAAACATCTATCCAAAAACAAGTTTTTCACTAACTAAAAACTTATGTAAAAATAATATGCTATGTGCTTATTTAGAGCCCTATTCAATTGGCCAAATTGCAATTGAATGAGGGCCATAGTAATTAAGGTTGAAAAAAGACTTTCAGTCCATCAAGTTCAACCATTTAAGATCTCCTCTGATCTGCAATATGCAGATTAGTTATTAATTAATTAGTTGTTAATTAATTATTAATCAACTATTTAAGAATGTATTTATTAAGGGCAACTGGAGATCGGATTTCTCCCTGGATCAATAATCTCTCTCTAATTATCCAGGATAACCCTGAATTCCCTTTTTAATTAGAAATAAATCCAGTCCCCTTTTAAAATTATCTATTGAATCCGCTGTCACCACCTCCTTTGGTAGAGAATTCCACAAATTAACCACCCTTGATGTGAAGAACCTTTTCTTTCTTTAAGGTGGAATCTTTTTACTTCTAACCTCAAGGGATGTCCTCTTGTCAGTTTAAAACCTCTTGGCACAAAAAGCTCCCTTACAGATATCAAGATATCTGCGGGGTATTTGTCCACACCCACACACGCCCAAAGTTCATACACCAATGTGTGTGGTGTGATAGGATATTCACTCTTCATAGCTCCTGGCACACCTGTGTCCACCCATCCTGGTAGGCCCACCACTGCCGCTGGCTGAATCCACTCCCTCAGGGTCTGCTCAGTATGTGATGTTTGCTGGAGGCCCACCACCAGTTGCACGTACTATTCTTTCCTCCTCTGCCATCTTCTTCTTCACCATCACCTGGCTGTCATTATATCTGTGTCTCAAAGACTTTACGTCCCTATTAGCTGAAGCAACCTTGAACCAGGCCTCTTGCTTGTGGAGCTTATTTCTCCCACCATGTATGATCCGATAGAGGGCACGGATTTCCCTGAGGAGGATGTCCATCTCCTCTGGGCTTTAATTGGGGGCCTGTACTTTGCCTCAGCCTCTTGCCCTACCAATTGTGTCTGGGGTTCCTGGCCCCCCTGTCCTCTCCCTGGGGCCGGTCCCTCATCCCCACTACCTCTCCCCCTGGGATCAGGCTTCTTACACTCTGCCCCTCCACCTTGTGTGCCTACATCTGGGGTCACATCCCTCTATTCCTGCTGCTCTCCTCCACCTGACCTCCCTGTCCTGGTCCTCCCTCTCTCCATACCTCTAGCTTTCCCCACTCTGCTCCTCTCCTCACTCTGCTCCACTCCTCACTCTCCCCCTCCGGTGTACCCCTCTCTCTCCTCCTCACCTCTATGAAATAAAAATAAGGATAAATAAATATAATATATATGTGGATGTATATGTGGTAAAACAAGAATGTGAGTATTATGTGTAGTACAGTAATTGTATGGGGGGGTGTAGATGTGCTGTTGCCTACCGCTATGCATAGCTATTTGTACATATTAATCTATATGTGTGAATAATGTGATATCAGTAATTAAATGTATTGTAAATTAAGGGTTAAAATTTCAAAAACTTACAATGTTCCTTCTCTCTCTCTCCAATGCTCAAAAACCCACCGACGCCTAGACCTGTGTTTTCCCATGCTCAGCTACAGCACAGTCAATAATTTACTTTTTGAGCCCTCTTTTAAACCCCTTCCTGCGTCTTTAATTGCGGTTTCCAGCTCTCTATTGGCTGTTCGGCCTGTGTCGCACTACGTTATACCGCAATTTGATGGTTACAGGCGATAGCGGCTCGTCTGTCCCCTTAACAGCTTGTGTCTCAAGCCCTGCTCTAATTTAATAGCCAGATTTCAAGCCCACAGCTGTTGCTGGTGTCCCATAGCACTTGGGCTTGGAATTTAATGTGGCTAATGGTGTTTGATTGAGACTTGTTAATCTTAGTATGGTACTTCTGTTTTTCTGCTAAGAATCAAATCTCCTCTCTGGGCCTTGTTCAATTCCATGCCCGTAACTCGATCGCAGACATCCGCATGTCTGCAATTGTGTTGCGGGCTCCCGTTGGTCTCGGTTTGCCAGGCTATTCAATTGCTCCACGTCGTGAGTTGCGATCTTGAAGCCATCTTTAGTCCTGCGAAAGTGACAGATTAAAGGCTTCTGGAGGATGTAAATTACGTGTTTGACGACTAACATTTTTTCAAGGTCGTAACTCATAACCCAATCCGAGCCCGCAAAAAGACGCCATCTGAATAGCAAATATGACTGCGAGCTCACTTATGGGCAAATTCGGCCAATTGAATGAGGCTCACTGTTACTTAAATAATTCCAAGTTCTTCAAAGCTTCTAACTTCTACAAAACACTTTACTTTAGTTTTCAATTGTCTACAGTTAGATGTGGTAGATGCAGAAAACCACTTACACCGCAATCAACTATGGATAGTTTGAGTTCCTGAATCAGTCAAAGGCAGAGATCTTTCTGTTTGTAACAACAATACTGCCTAAGCTCCTATAAATGGATGCCACTTTTTTTCTAGTGGAGATATTCTAACACATAGGCCCTGAAAGGATGGACAATGTGGTCAGAAGCACTCCATTATGGTCCGTATACTGAATCTTTAAGACAAGATCAAAGTGCTGCAGGCTTTCAGAAAGCTTAAAAAGAGCACTTATGAAGGATTCCAGATCCTTATCTTTCAAGATTTTTCAATAGACTTGTCTAAAAAAGGAAAGTTCATGCTCCTATATCACAGTCATTTGTGGCTGGGAACTTCCAGAGAACATGTTTGCTTTAACACCCTAAGCAATATAAAAGTAGCTTTGCGTACATCTGTTCCAACCAAATCATACTCCCCTTAGCAGGAAAAAACACCAGCAGAAGGCAGATCTCCAGATTTGAAGGGGAAATACTTAGAAATGTAACTCTACTTTTGTCTTCTTGATCTCTAATTTAGAATTAGTTATGGACACCCAGTGATTAAACATTCTTGCACACGTTGGATGTGTGGCCGTGAACATGATCAATTCGTCAAACCCGTAGTTACGGGTTTAGACAGAGCCAATGGCAAAAGAGATCGTCATCATTATGTCACTGAAAAATGGAGGTTAGTTTCAATTACGAGTTTTGATCGGACCCGCATTCCAGAAATAATGCAATATTAATAAATCAGTAAATATTATATTCTAGTCTATGGGGGTGCCATTATATGTATTAACACATTGATTGCCGGGATCGATATAACATGGAAATCAAACAGAAATAAAAGTATTTTATATAGCAGATTTGAGCTTGAGAATGTTGTGTTATTAATTGTAATACCTAGCATCACTCTCCCTTTAATTTGAATGTATTTATATTTGCATTTACAGTGCTACGGATAGGACTTTAACCCCCTTGTGGGTCCTCTCTAGTACCAGTTAGCTTTTTGGCTGCATTTGCAGGTTGCGGGTTTGAACGCGAATGGATTCGTATAAATGTAATAGTGTTTTGCGAACACAACAGTTACAGGCTTGACCTTAACCCGCAAGTCGTTTGCAGGTAGCTTTGAGAGGCCAATATAATAGCCGCAAGTATTGCGGGGTAAGTTATAGGCTATGGTTTTACATGCTCAGGGAATTTAATAGGGCTGTTGGTATGATTGTTTATACATGTGAAGGATAAATGCAGGTCTTAATCACTAGATGTCACTGTTTCCAAGTTAGTTTAACAATGCTTGATAGATCCCTCAGTAAGATAACACACAGTACACTCTTTATGATTACCATATAACTATAAACACATATTTTATTGTTAACCGTATAATTATTTTATATGATAAACATATTAAAATATCTTAAATGTGTTTGTCTTTGTCACTGTTTTTGGTTAAATACGTAAGTGCTTATTGTAACTGGTTCTTGAAACATATTAAAAATTATAAGTATAAATTACAAGTTGTTGCTATTTCCTGAGAATGTTAGGATTTCTTGAGGATCCTTTTTTATGATAGTATAATCCTTTGGTGATCTGCAATGTTCTTTAAGTGAATAATTAACCACAAAAATATTCTCAGGCATCTATATATTCCTTTATTTTATGATGGTTCTGTACCTTGTCTGTTTTGACCAACAAAAAAAAACCCAAAGGAGAAAACCTTGATAACTGAGGGTGAACATGAAATTGTACTATGCTGCTTTAGCAAATTCAAGGTGAGCTTTAAGTGTTTATTAATTATAAATAAATATTGTCCCAATAATAAATAAAATTATTGATGGATAAATAAAAAAATTATGATAAATGTATTCAACTAAAGTAATGTATGAATGATATTAACACAATTGATCCCGAATGTGTTTAAATATTGCACTGTGCATTAAAAAAAAACACTGCTACTAACAGCCTTCTGCACCATTCAAGCCACCATCCAGAGTCAACTATTAAAGCCATTCCCATTAAGAAATATTTAAGAGTAAGGCATAATTTTACTACCTTGGAGGAATTTAAGAGACAGGCAGATGACAAGGTTTTTGGAAAGAGGCGACTCAAAAAAATCCTTGAAGGCAGCCTATTATAGGTCATTAAAGTCAGATCAATCCAAAAACTAACCTGTGAAATTAATTGGACGTTTTAATTAACAATCTGATTCGATAAAATCCATCATTAAAAGACACTGTCACTTAAATTTCTAACCCCCTCCCTGTCTAATTTGAGGATATTAATTTTGTTGCTTTGCTATTTTAGATCTATAATCTATAATCTCTATACAGTCTATTAAGTAGTGTTATGTGGCTATTACATTGATATCATTGTATTATAGGTGGTTATTGTTGTATTACTGGAGTCTATGAGAAAAGTAACCTGGGTTAGTTATTGTAGGAATAGTCACATATATATATTTTTTTTTGTGCCCTGGTTATTTGCTTGAAATAACTATCCTACAATATTTTTCTAATCATATTAAGATAACTGAGGTGTAAAGCACCTAAGGGAATAAAGTATAGTTTTATTCAAATAGTAACATTATCTTATATGCACAGGCTGTACTTTGATTCTTGTAGACACAGATTGCACTTTGATTCTTGCAGGCACAGACTGCTCTTGGGTTCTTGCAGGCAGTTCAGAGGAAGTCGAGAATGGAGGGTCCATTGTATTTTTAACTTTGATTATGCTGTTTCCACAATAATGTTAATACTCATATTACTATGTTTTCCTCTATTTTGGCAATGTAGAGGTTAATATTAAGCCCACCCTATGTGTTAAGCTTTTAAATAGGGAGAGTACACCAGCAGCCATCTATCCCTGATAAATTAGTGTCCAGATGAAACATGAATTGTTTCAACATCCAGATTATTTGTAGTAGCCACCTTTATGCAAGATATTACCAGCATTAGAGTAACTGACATGGCTATTGGTAACAGGCTTTTCCCGTGAGGTCATATTAATAGCAAGAGTCATTTGTGATATAACAACTTTATAACTGGTTAATAGTAACAGGCTTTTCTCGTGAGGTAACAACTGTCTTTAGATATAGGTGAGATATTAACAGCATTAGAGAAACTGACTTGGGTACTGGTTACTGACTTTTCCTGTGATGTCATATTTGTTGCAAGAGCAATTTGTACATAACTGGTTAATGGTGACAGGTTGTTCCCATGAGGTAACTTCTTTTTCCCATCCATTTCATTTTTAACCTAATATTTAAGGATTCTACTTAAGAACCTTAATGCTATGTAATACTAGCGAATTGCCCGTCAAAAAATGACGGCAATGAAATCGTAAGGTAGCTAATGCTTGCAAGGTCGTAATGTCTGGTAACGTGTCTCGTATGGTGTTTGCGTGTGTAGCCTCGTTTTCGTATTGTTCTGCGGCCATTTTTTCTCTCGCATATCAAATTTTTTATTGTCCAAACGCTTTTATTTTTATTGAAACGAAGGTGTAAGTTGCCTTTTTGAGGTCCTGGATGCTCCCTGTTGCTGTAGGTAAGTTTTTTATGTATGTGCTGTGTGTATGTATTGTGTTTTTAATTTTGTAATGTTCGGGAGTTGCGTCCGAGTGTTGCGAGTCCGTAATGTGTGTGAACGTGTGTGGTATGTTGTTACCACACACGGGGTATTGTGGGGAGGAGGTGGCTGCAGGGTCTCAGCGTGGAGCAACGGGCCGTACGCTGCGGGCATGGGCCTCAGTTGCTGGGATGGAGCGCCGAAGGCGCTCCATCCCAGCAACTGAGGCCCTTGCCTACAGCCCTCGCTACGCGAGGTCCGAGCCGCGGCCCTTGCTTCGATGAATGTAAGTAGTCTGATGGATGTAATGGGGCATGGAGTTCTGCTCCCTCTCTCCAGCGGCAGGGTATTGTGGGGAGGAGGTGGCTGCAGGGTCTCATCGTGCAGCAACGGGACGTACGCTGCGAGCAAGGGCCTCAGTTGCTGGGGTGGAGCGCCTTCGGCGCTCCTCCCCAGCAACTGAGGCCCTTGCCCAAAGCCCTCGCTATGCGAGCCGCGGGCTCGCTACGCGAGCCCGCAAGCTTGAGCAACAGCCCGTACGCTCACAACTATATATGTGATTAGACTCGCCCCCTAATGTGCTGAGTGGCTACTGCTTGTGCTGCTGAGCATTCTGGGACTTGAAGTTTTGTGCAGTGAGTTCTGGTACACCCGCTTCCGGTTCTTTATTAGCGCAACGCGAGGGGCCGCGGGCTCAGGTAAATACAGTGATTCAGGTTCCAGTTGGTGACCAGGAGAGCCTCAGTTGCTGGCATGGAGCGCCGTCGGCGCTCCATGCCAGCAACTGCGGCCCTCGCAAGCATGAGCAACGGCTTAAGCAAGCTCGTATGCTCACAACTATATATGTGATTGGTTAACAGTAACAGATTTTTACTGTGAGATAATGTTTATCTTCAAATAACATTTTTTGTGGCAATAGGAGGTAATGGTAACGGATAGCCCAGTGAAGTAATCTTTAACAAAACTAAAAAAAATGATGAATTAACTAATTGGTTCAAATTAAGAACTACAGCTATTGCAGTGACTGCAGAGTTACTGAAGAGTTAAATCAGGTTCATCAGCAGATGATAGTTTTTGTGAGTTAGTTAACATGAGTCTTCACTAAACAGGTTTTCTGGCAACAGGATCAGGTAATGGTAATAGGTCTTCCTGTGAAGTAATATTTAACAACATTTAAAAAAACTATACAATTAATGAATTGGTTCAAAGAAAGAACTATAGTTATTGCAGAGCTACTGCAGAGTTACTTAAGAGTTAATTGAGGTTTATTAGTAGCGGATTGTCTCTGCAAACGTATTAACTTTTGCTCTTCATATATAGATAAAAAGTATACTGATGTTTGTTGTGCTATTGCTCAGTTAATATTGCACCATATATTGGGTATTTAGTAGTGGATACTGTGTCTTCAACGTTGCTCACCATGTAGCCTATTCTCTGACGTCCTGCGTGTTACCGCGCAAAGCCCGCTGCGAGCAGTGTTACAGGGCTAATTTAATACCCGGAACACATAACAGGTAGCCCTAATTTAGCGCTGTAAATCTGTGTTTATACTTAAATGGTAATCATTAAGAGTGTATTATCTTACTGAGGGATCTATCAAGCATTGTTAAAATATCTTGGAAGCAGTGACATCTAGTGATTAAAAATGCCATTTATCCTTTACATACATTAAGAATCATACCAAGTACCTTAATAATATTAATAATAACTAAAAATTCTAATTAAGGATAAAAAATAAAGGTGACTTTGACTTAAAACGGTACCCGGCATGTGCTAATGACGTCTCATGCGCGTCACGTCATTGGCCGGGTCAAGACGCAGCCGGAAGGAGTGCGGAGGAGCGGAGGAGCAGCTGCTTGAGATGTAAGGTAAATGAGGGGAAAGGGAGAGGGGGAGGTAATTAGAGGGCTAAAGTGAGGAGGGGGTTTAGGATGAGAATGGGGGGGTTGAGGATGAGGACGGGGGGTTAGGATGAGGAGGGGGGTTGAGGATGAGGAGGGGGGGTTGAGGTTGAGGAGGGGCTTTGAGGATGGGGGGTTGAGGATGGGGGGTTGAGGATGGGGGGTTGAGGATGGGGGGTTGAGGATGGGGGTTGAGGAGGGGGCTTGAGGAAGGTGGTTGAGTATGAGGAGGGGGTTGAGGATGAGGATGGGGTGTTGAGGATGGAGGGGTTGAGGATGGAGGGGTTGAGGATGGAGGGGTTGAGGATGGAGGGAGTCGAGAATGAGGAGGGGGGTGGAGGATGAGGATGGGAGGTTTGAGGATGGGAGGTTTGAGGATGGGAGGTTTGAGGATGGGAGGTTTGAGGATGGGGGGTTTGAGATGGGGGGTTTGAGGACGGGGGGTTGAGGATGAGGAGGGGGGTTGAGGATGAGGAGGGGGGTTGAGGATGAGGAGGGGGGTTGAGAAAGCGGGGGTTGAGGATGGGGGGTTGAGGATGCGGGGGTTGAGGATGAGGATGCGGGGGTTGAGGATGAGGATGTGGGGTTGAGGATGAGGATGGGAGGTTGAGGGGAGAGGTTGAGGAGGGAGGTTGAGGATGAGGAGGGGAATTGAGGAGGGGGGTTGAGGATGAGGAGGAGGGTGATAAGGGATGGGGAGGGAAAGAGACACTGGGTAGGGAAGGGGAGGGAAAGAGACACAGGGAAGGGAGAGGGGTGAAGAGACACAGGGGAGGGAGAGGGGGAAGAGACACAGGGGAGGGAGAGGGGGGACACAAGAAAGGGGCACAGAGGGCACACAAGAGGGGTACACAGAGGGCACAAGAGGGAAACAGGGGGCAGCACATTTCCCACCCTCGGCCTATACTCGAGTCACTAAGTTTTCCCAGTACTTTGTGGTAAAATAGGTGACTCGGCTTATACTCGAGTCGGCTTATACTCGAGTATATACAGTAATTTATTTTTTACATGAAAGGCAATCACTAGGTTATTGACCAATAGTCGTCTTTATTAATAAGAAATAATTCGGAGGCACTTTAATTCATGTTTAGTTGAAAACTGATGTTATTTTTCTTAACCATTATTTTTTTAATGAACATATTACATATTAGTAATAAAAGTAATTAGCAATAAAAGTTATATTTTACCTGAGTTTCTGGCCATGGAACGCTTTTCTTTCTTCAGGTTTATGATTTTCTTACAACCCTTTGTATTTGCATAAAATGTATTACCTAGCACCTAAAAGTAAAATTCTATTTTTTTCTGGTCATTATAGTTTTGGTTTTTATTTCCAAAATTATGAATATGCCACAAAAAAAAGTATATATATATATATATATATATATATATATACGGTATATATATATATATATATATATATGTTATAGTACTTGTTTATGTATATAATTGTGTTGCTGCGCAAAACATCCACAGTGCAGTGAAAACATTGGATTTGAGGTTTTGTGCATTCTGTGTTGAAAAATTATATAGATAGATAGATTGATTTATTATTATTATAGTTCATTTATAACGCGCCAACATATTCTGTAGCGCTGTACATAAGGTCAGACAAAGATAAATACAAATTGACAAATAGCAAAGGAAGGATGGCCCTGTCTTTGAGCTAGGAATCCAATGTCCATGGTGAATTCCCAAAGTACTTAGGATAGAAACTTGCAAACTTCCAATCTAAGGGATAGTGAGTGGTGGCAGCGTCATGCTTTGGGGCTGTTTTTCTTCAGCTGGAACTGGGGCCTTAGTTAAGATAGAGGGAATTATGAACAGTTCCAAACACCAGTCAATATTGGCCCAAAACCTTCAGGCTTCTGCTAGAAATGGCTTCACAAGAAGAAGATTAAAGTTTTGGAATGGCCCAGTCAGAGCCCAGACCTGAATCCGATTGAAAATCTTTGGGGTGATCTGAAGAGGGCTGTGCACAGGAGATGCCCTCTCAATCTGACAGATTTGGAGTGTTTTTGCAAAGAAGAGTGGGCAAATCTTGCCAAGTCAAAATGTGCCATGCTGATAGACTCCTACCCAAAAAGACTGAGTGCTGTAATAAAATCAAAAGGTGCTTCAACAAAGTATTAGTTTAAGGGTGTGCATACTTATGCAACCATATTATTTTATTTGTATATTTTTTCTTCCCTCTACCTAAAAGATTCCAGTTTGTTTTTAAATTGAGTTGTACAGTTTATAGGTCATATAAAAGGTGGAAAAAGTTCTGAAATGATTTATCTTTGTCTCATTTTTTTACAGCACAGAAACCTGACATATTAACAGGGGTGTGTAGAGATATCTACTGTAGATAGATTTTACAGGAGCTAGACAGGTAAATAAATAGTACATTTGTTTTTCACATTTGAATATCTAAAATAATATTACACTGCATTCTGGGAACCTGGACAGGGACATGCAAATGTGCCCACAAAGCCTTCGCTCTTACCATTTTAAACATGGCTTCCTTTAAACATATGCCTGCTGTATTAAACAGCTTTAAGCATAGCCAATGATGGATTATACACAAGCCAGGAAACCTACCCACGTACAGTTGTTTCAAGGTTACTGTCGGTCATCACCATGGGGCCGGCTCCTAGCGTGTGTAGTAGATTTTGTATATTGTTATTGTATATTATATTGTTACTGTTATTAGTATGATTTAAAAAATAGGTAATTGTATTAGTGTTCTTCATGATGCTCTTTCATGCCATAAAGAACACTTACAGTGAGGTGAATGGCCCTTTAACTTTCTGGGTGTCACAGTCTCAAATGGCAAATCTCATGTATATATATATATAAACTCCCTAGAATACTGCCCTGGGCGCAGGTAGAATTGTAGAGGTTGTTGCTTTGTGTGTAGTTGAGACTACCCCTCCCAGCATGCTTTGTAAGAAAAAGAGAATGACAGCTCATAAAATAGCACAACTTAGCCACTCATAGAGGAGATTGTTATTTTCCACTCCAAGACATAGCAGTTCATGCAATGAGCTATGTGTAAAGTACAATGTATGTTCTAAGTCTGCTTTAATACATTTGTTAGTGTAAAAACATGGTGCCCTCTGCAGGCAGACACCCGTGGGAACTTGTCTATTCTGCCTAATGGTAAATGCAGGCCTGACTACAAGGGGTAAATGCTATAATGTGCAAGGTGTATGGTTTAAATGAGTGGGCCCCAGCCTAGCAGAAACCATTATTAGATTCTCATAGGGCGCTAAATTATCCACATTCAAACCAAATAGCGAGACAAAAAAGAAAAAGTCTAATCTACTATATATGAAGCAGGCAGGAAGTAATTGATGTAGAAAATTAGGAATATATGGACAATGATCTAAGCAGGGTCATTTGACTGTCAACAAATTGATTCCACAACACACAAATAAATATGTTAGCTAGTAATACTATCTACAAGGTCCAAAATCAACCTCAAGAGGTCCCACTAGTAGGTGTAAAATCAACTACAAAAAATAGAAACAGACACCGACAAGGCAAGACTTGTTACTTAAAACTTAACTTTTATTATTAAATCAGATTATAAAAATATAATTAACACCACAATACTAAAAACATAAATATCCCACTTTATAAGATAGCATCATATTTAATGTATTATACAAAATTATAAGAAAAATCAATATCATACAAATAGGGGCTCTAAGTATTGCTGAAAACAAATTTGTCTTTAATATCTGGTATCAACAATATCCTCTGTTGTTATTTTCAAGATTCTTTGTGAACTGTATATATTGTCAATACTGTAAATAAGTTTAAGTGGTCTGATTTATTGAAGATGTTCATATTATTTACAGGCTGACATTTCATCTAATATAGAGAATACTGCTAAATAAATACCAACAGCAACAATTTGACTGTTTCTTTTACACATAAACAAGCAGCTAATATAAAAAAGCTGCTATATAACTTGTTTATTTTTTGCACAGACATGGTCCATGGTCCTGCTGATCTACCAGGTTTTCATACTGGAGTGGGTTGCCAGTTCCTTCTCCAGTGAGTCACAGCATATAGCTCTGGTATTTCTAGGTCCTCTTGGTTCCCTGACTGGAATCGAACCCAGGTCGCAGTGGTAAAAGCACTGGATCCTAATCACTGGACCACCAGGGAGCCCTGCTTACACAGTTGCAATATACACCATTTCATACTTACATTGACTTATTACATGTACCGAATACTAAATAGACCCTCCGCAATGAACATGTGCAAAATCTGAGCCATAAATAATTTCAGGACTAGGCATTCATGACAAAATAGAAATACAACCAGCAATGTGTGGATGGTGATACCATTCAATGAACATAAAGTCCACGTACAGTATATTTAAATTTCAAAACGTTATCCCCCTTCACACATAACCTACTTCTCATAAAGCGTATACTTCTACACATACCATATAAGGCGCGCCGACAAAAGAGGCCTTGAGCTATGAGATTCGCGCCTGAGGCACTGGAGGGCCGAGTGCCCGTGCCAAACATAGCGATAAACTCGCTGTCGATTCAGCACCGGCGAGTTGCGCAACGTGGGAGGAGAGAATAGTTCTTTGCCTAATATCAAACATGACAGTGCCCGAAAATTGACAGCGCCCTCTGCCAGATGGCTCCTGTAACTGCAGCTGTCAGTGCTGCCGAAGAAATGCGAAGGCAAAGAGGGATAGATCCTGTACCAGTATCTGATACATTATATGCCAAGTGCTGCAACACTGGTACAGAGTACCCTAAGAAATGTCAAATTTGCATTTCCAGCCTAGCCCAGTCAAAATGAAATGGGACCGGTTCAGCTGTGTGTGACAGGTTGGATTCTGTTAACTAAAGTGTGCAGTTACAGCTCATTCTTGTTTATTTATAGCAAATTAAATTAGTGGTTCCCAATTGTTTTTATGTATCTATAGTTTTAGTGGACCATCTAAATGTTGCTGAGGGACTTTGTGGGCCACCTTCTGATTATTCTGCCTGCTTCTTAATGACCATAATGCATTATGCAATAGTGGAGTAAAGTTTGTGGATTATAAACCATAACATCTAGTATTTAGGTATTTTGTACTGCTTATTTATGCATATTTATTAATTGGACCACCTGAACAAAGCTCATGGATGACGGATTTCCTGCTGACCATACGTTGTGATTTTCTGATCTCATTTTTATAACCTCTTCCAACTAGTGTAGAGTTAGACCATAACTAATAATAAATAATAATTTTAAGTGTTAAAGCTTTGCTGTTCATAGTACTCAGCAACTCCTTCAACTACCACTTTCTAGTCTATTTATTCACCCAGCATCCTCCAACTAAACCCACCATTCGAAGTCAGCTTCACAAGTGGTTTCATTGTTAAGATTTACTAATCTGAGTTAACCATCTATTTTGGTTTCTGATATGTAATCATTTCCTGAAATTAATAGGTTCTAAAATATTCCCTCTCATCCTATGTGTTTCACACACAAGGGAATTTGTACCTGTAGCCATTGTATCTTGGGGCCTATCCTCATATGGTAGCGCAGCACAAGGAAGAAGCAGTGGTGGTGAACATCCTCTAGATGGAGCTGCCAATATTCCGGTGCCATATCATAGAATCAAGGCTTAGGTAAACTGTTAGGGTGAGGGTTAGAGTAAGGGTGAGAGTTAGTTAAAAGGTTAGGCTAACATTATAAGCTTAGAACTTCTCTCACATATCAACAGTGCTGCAAAATATCAGCAGCCGCGGGCCTGTCCCGCCACCATATTAGGGTAGATCAGTATCTTGTTTGGGAGCTGCTTTCCCTGTAAACTCTCAGCATTAGACTCCTTATTTGGCTGAAAGACTGTCATTTCTATAGTTTACAGGTGTTATAATTTATAGTATTCTTATATCTCTGGGATGGATGGATAGATGGATAGATGGATAGATGGATAGATAGATAGATAGATAGATAGATAGATAGATAGATAGATAGATAGATAGATAGATAGATGATAGATAGATAGATAGAGGTTTACATTTATATATGGTTTCTAAGGTGTCAATCTGTAAACAGTCAATCCAGTAATGAGGTAATTAGGACAAGTCTGGTGGGGGCTCTATTGATTTGAGTAATAGCTAAAATGTAGTAAATTCAAAGCTGTGTTTAATTACAAGATTACATATTTTATTTTACAAAATACTAGTTCCAATCAATAATATTTTTATCTGCACATTACTATACTAGCGTAATTGGGACTTCTGCTGTGATCCTTTAAATGTATATCTAAGTGTCCCTCTTTTTACCTTTTTCTAATCTAATACACGCTACTTATATCAGAAACACACATTACATTGAGTCATTCTATACACAGATTTATTTTATAAAACTTGTTTTCCACACCCCAGAGCTGCCTACATAGGCACAGTGTACCTCCCAATAGAAATGCTGCATTTGTGTATGGTATTTAACCCTTTTCTAACCTTCAAGCCAGCAGCAGCTCAATGTTGCCAAATTCAAACTGGACTACATGTCCCATGATACTTTAGTGCAAAACTGGCTTTACAGATTAATAAAAAAGTATTGGCTGCCCACAGGCAAAACGATTGGGCAAAACGATTATTAATTTTATGCTAATTTCAGCAGGGATTTGCAAACTCAAGATATTTAGCAAACATCAGGGTGAGTTTGTTAATGTTAATTCTGGTATTTGTTCATGCATAAAAATGTTTTCATACATTACTGATCCTCCTCTATCAGATGCATTCATAATCCAGGAAACTTAAATATGTCTTTAAAATCTGAAAAAATATAGCATTTACAATAAATATTAGATTAATATGAGTTAAAAAGAAAAAGGACAGTTCTAAATTTTGTATAATTTGAAATTATTGTTAATATGAACTTTTTCCAGTTGGATGTTATTTAAAAAGTTGAATTTCCTACACTAAACTAACGCTGAAGTTTCTCATTCCGAACTTTCAGTCAAATTTTCTGATTCAACCAAAAAATTTGATCCATATCTTTTGTTACTGAGAGATCAATGCGATTACTAATAAGCCTGGTATAGTGAGTCCATTGTCCTAGAGACTAGACATGCTCTGCACTGAAGAGAATGGAGCTGATACATTGAGAGCTTATCTGTAATTAATGGCACTGATCTCTCATTCACTAAAGATATTAATCACGATTTTGGGTGGATCAGAAAGGCTGACTGACAGTTTAAAATACCAAAGCTCAATGTTTGTTTTGCAATTGTTTAAATAATGTCTAATTGACAAAGATCTTTTCATTACCTGTCGATTTGGATTATATATTTTTTTAAATCTACTGTGTCACTTTAAAAGGCAAACTGACTCGCTATTGCTTTGATGGGTTTCTGAAAAGAATACAGGAAATAACTTTATATTCAATATTGTTCCAATCTATGTAGATTATGATTTTTGATTAACCATTTGGCATATTTTAGGAAGTAGCTGTTTATCACTCTAAATATCTTCTCTGTCTGAAGTATATTTTTTCCTGGTCCTATCCTCTTACAGTAGCGCAGCACAAGGCAGCAGCAGTGGCGGTAAGCATCCGCTACATGGCACTGACGTTATTCCTGCGCCATATCATAGAGTCAAGGCTTAGATTTAAGAGTCAAAATTAGTGATGTTGCAAACCTAAAATTTTCGGTTCGCGAACCGCACCAAATGTTCGCGAACCGGCGAACATCGGCGAACCACCATAGACTTCAATGGGCAGGCGAATTTTAAAACCCACAGGGACTCTTTCTGGCCACAATAGTGATAGGAAAGTTGGTTCAACGGGACTAACACCTGGACTGTGGCATGTTGGAGGGGGATCCATGGCAAAACTCCCATGGAAAATTACATAGTTGATGCAGAGTCTGGTTTTAAGCCATAAAGGGCATAAATTACCTAACATTCCTAAATTGTTTGGAATAACGTGCTTTAAAACATCAGGTATGATGTTGTATCGATCAGGTAGTGTAAGGGTTAGGCCCGCTTCACAGTGACAGACTAAACTCCCCGTTTAACGCACCGCAAACAACCACAAACAGTCCATTTGCACAAAAGCAAACTCCCCATTTGCACAAGGTTGGATACCAAGCTAGCCATGTCCCGTTCCTTGTCCTCGCTGATGTCATTGAAGGTCTCTTCCTCCACCCAGCCACCAAGGGTCCCCGAAAGGTGACAACAAGCCCCCTGGGACGCCTGCTCTGTTTGGTCTTCCACCTCCTCAAAGCCACCTTCCTCCTCTGACTCCTCTTCTTCAGACTCCTTTCACTGCATTGCCTCTCTCTGCATTATTATAAGGTGTGTTAAGTAGTACTACTCTTATCAGTTTAAAACCTGTTACAGCACATATCAGGGGGCGTGTATAAGGCCTGGATTTTTAGAACCAGGAGATGGAAAAAGATGCTTTGTTGGTCGTATCACTTCAATTTTGGGGCACGGCACGTGCAGTCAAAGGTGCCACCAGATAGGAGTGACGTGTTTGTAAGTACTACTCTTATCAGTTTAATACTTGTTACGTTACCTATCAGGGGGCGTGTATAAGGCCTGGATTTTTAGAACCAGGAGATGGGAAAAGATGCTTTGTTGGTCGTATCACTTCAATTTTGGGGCACGGCACGTGCAGTCAAAGGTGCCACCAGATAGGAGTGACGTGTTTGTAAGTACTACTCTTATCAGTTTAATACTTGTTACGTTACCTATCAGGGGGCGTGTATAAGGCCTGGATTTTTAGAACCAGGAGATGGAAAAAGATGCTTTGTTGGTCGTATCACTTCAATTTTGGGGCACGGCACGTGCAGTCAAAGGTGCCACCAGATAGGAGTGACGTGTTTGTAAGTACTACTCTTATCAGTTTAATACTTGTTACGTTACCTATCAGGGGGCGTGTATAAGGCCTGGATTTTTAGAACCAGGAGATGGAAAAAGATGCTTTGTTGGTCGTATCAATTCAATTTTGGGGCACGGCACGTGCAGTCAAAGGTGCCACCAGATAGGAGTGACGTGTTTGTAAGTACTACTCTTGTCAGTTTAATACTTGTTACGTTACCTATCAGGGGGCGTGTATAAGGCCTGGATTTTTAGAACCAGGAGATGGAAAAAGATGCTTTGTTGGTCGTATCACTTCAATTTTGGGGCACGGCACATGCAATCAAAGGTGCCACCAGATAGGAGTGACGTGTTTGTAAGTACTACTCTTATCAGTTTAATACTTGTTACGTTACCTATCAGGGGGCGTGTATAAGGCCTGGATTTTTAGAACCAGGAGATGGAAAAAGATGCTTTGTTGGTCGTATCACTTCAATTTTGGGGCACGGCACGTGCAATTAAAGGTGCCACCAGATAGGAGTGACGTGTTTGTAAGTACTACTCTTATCAGTTTAATACTTGTTACGTTACCTATCAGGGGGCGTGTATAAGGTCTGGATTTTTAGAACCAGGAGATGGAAAAAGATGCTTTGTTGGTCGTATCACTTCAATTTTGGGGCACGGCACGTGCAGTCAAAGGTGCCACCAGATCGGAGTGACGTGTTTGTAAGTACTACTCTTATCAGTTTAATACTTGTTACGTTACCTATCAGGGGGCGTGTATAAGGCCTGGATTTTTAGAACCAGGAGATGGAAAAAGATGCTTTGTTGGTCGTATCACTTCAATTTTGGGGCACGGCACGTGCAATCAAAGGTGCCACCAGATAGGAGTGACGTGTTTGTAAGTACTACTCTTATCAGTTTAATATTTGTTACGTTACCTATCAGGGGGCGTGTATAAGGCCTGGATTTTTAGAACCAGGAGATGGAAAAAGATGCTTTGTTGGTCGTATCACTTCAATTTTGGGGCACGGCACGTGCAGTCAAAGGTGCCACCAGATAGGAGTGACGTGTTTGTAAGTACTACTCTTAGCAGTTTAATACTTGTTACGTTATCTATCAGGGGGCGTGTATAAGGCCTGGATTTTTAGAACCAGGAGATGGAAAAAGATGCTTTGTTGGTCGTATCACTTCAATTTTGGGGCACGGCACGTGCAATCAAAGGTGCCACCAGATAGGAGTGACGTGTTTGTAAGTACTACTCTTATCAGTTTAATACTTGTTACGTTACCTATCAGGGGGCGTGTATAAGGCCTGGATTTTTAGAACTAGGAGATGGAAAAAGATGCTTTGTTGGTCGTATCAATTCAATTTTGGGGCACGGCACGTGCAGTCAAAGGTGCCACCAGATAGGAGTGACGTGTTTGTAAGTACTACTCTTATCAGTTAAATACTTGTTACGTTACCTATCAGGGGGTGTGTATAAGGCCTGGATTTTTAGAACCAGGAGATGGAAAAAGATGCTTTGTTGGTCGTATCACTTCAATTTTGGGGCACGGCACGTGCAATCAAAGGTGCCACCAGATAGGAGTGACGTGTTTGTAAGTACTACTCTTATCAGTTAAATACTTGTTACGTTACCTATCAGGGGGCGTGTATAAGGCCTGGATTTTTAGAACCAGGAGATGGAAAAAGATGCTTTGTTGGTCGTATCACTTCAATTTTGGGGCACTTTGTGACATTAGCTTCTTACGCTCAAACATTTCCTTTACAGGCACCTGACTATGGGCAGATGAGCAGGAACTGCTCAAGGCGAGAGACGGAGTGGCGGATGGTTGAGAGGGGGCAAGGAGGACAGCAGTGGTTGATGTGGCTTATGATGCTGCACCAGGAGGAGGATGGCGGCTTTGAGTTTGTGTGCTGCTTGTACTCATGTGTTGGTCTGGAGTCACCCAAACATTAGGTCCCAACCTGTAGAGGATAAGGGAACCAGGCTACTCTAGACCTCATTCATCATTACAGGTTTTGACAGATCAGTACTATGCGTCCAAGCTACTGTGACAACTGTGATATGAGTGGCACTGTGCACTTGCAGAAGTTGGTAGAGTAGACGCTGTAGGTCTGACACACACGCTTGCAGACAACTAACTGCTATGCAATCTATTACAGTAGAATTTTTGTTTTTGTTTTAAATGTACACTACTGTTACACCAGATATGAGTGGTGTGTTAAGTAGTACTACTCCTATCAGTTTAATCCCTGTTATGTGCCTTTTTTGGGGGTTTGGTTGTTGAAGCCACAGTGCAGCACCAGAGGCCAGAAAAATTAGGCATGTACACATGCCTAAAAAATTAGGTATTGTTGATCTTGCAGCGAGCAGATAAGAAGGTAGGCCTGATTCAACGCCCCATCCCTGCATATCCACACTCAGAGATTGAGGGGGCAACCCTTACAAGGCCACGGGCCGGAGATATAAAGGGGGGCCATCCCAAATAAGCACACAAGCGGGGACAAAGGTAGTGAAGGGGACATAGAGGCCCATGGACTGACGGTCGCCATCTTGGCAGGAAAAGGGCCCAGCAATTAAGCCAAACTGACCCAGCACAGGCACCTACTTGAGTCAAACGCTGTACAATTACACCTTAATAAAGCTGAAACATGCAGCAGCAGGGATTCTAAACGGCCACACAGGGACAAGGAGGCTAACAGCCCCCACAGTCTCTGCACCACTCTTTTTAACAGAGAACCCAAGGGGCTAACCAGGGACCTTGCCCACAAAAAAAAAAGCAGAATTTTATTGGAGGAATTATTAGTGTCTTTACCCCCCAAGAGAGGACATAATATACGGTATCTTTAGACTACCTGATGGCCAAACCTCCTTTAGCCCCAATGCTATCCAAGAAACATTTCAAAACTTCGATCAGACCATATATTCATCCCAATCCCGCTGCAGCGGATTTGACATAGAGTCCTTCCTACTACAGCAAGAAGTCCACAAAATACCTGTACCTCAATTGGACACCTTGAACCTAGACATATCCCAAGAGGAAGTTAAATCTACAATCCAAGATCTTAAATTTGGCAAGTCCCCAGGGCCAGACGGTTTTACTCATCTGTACTATAAGAAATTTGAGCCCTTGCTTACCCCCGCACCTAACATCTTTGTTTAACGCTATACTAAATGGAGAACCTATGCCCCCTTAATTGAATGAGGCCGACCTCATAGTCTTTCCAAAAGAGGGTAGGGACCCGAATCTCAAACTGTATTACAAGGCAGCGCAGCTGGCTTTCATTCCTCTGGCGCATTCTCCAAAACACATCAGCCGGTCTGGGTATATATGGAAAATGTAAGCATGTCACCTTATACATGGGATACAGTAATATGGATTCCAGGCCTGTATACTTTTTTGAGAAACTTGAAAAACCCATTGATCAAGCACTCATTAAAAATATGGACGGAGATGAACTGGACACAAAAACTGGACACTCGGGTATCAGATCTTACCCCTATCGTACCCAATCCCCACTTTAAAAAACATCTTCCGGAAAGCTCTCTCAGTTGGTGGAAGTCTCAGAACCTACTAAGGGTTGGTCCATGGTGGCATGACTACAAAATAATGACCTTTGAGTGGGTGAGAGATAGATACAATTTACCCCTGGCTGAAAACTATAATTTTTGCAGGATACATCATTTTATATATACGATAAGTGGTAGGGGAACCCCCCAAAGAAACACCTGGCTACTCAAAAAATTTAGGGATTCCCCCTTTCAGCCTGGTATTATTAGCCTCATGTATGAACTATTTAATGAAAACTCATGGGCAAACAAACCAGACTATACCAAAGCCTGGGAGAGGGATTTGGGCACCGAGTTGGCAGATAGCACATGGGATAAAAGTTGGCAAGGCTTAAGTAGGGGATCTTTAAATTATAGTCTGCTTGAGACTTCAATAAAGGTCCTACACAGGACATATATTACTCCTTTTAAGCTAATAAATGGGATCCAAAACGGAGCAGCTCATGTTTTAGGAACAGTGGTAATGAGGCTACATTTATTCATGTCTGGTGGGAGTGTTCGGCAGTCATAAGACTATGGGAAGAAACATGCTTACTAGCTTCTAAAATGTTTAAGATTGACCTAATAAAATATTTTTTGAAAGAAAAAATACACATAGCTAGTAGTTGGAAAACCCCAAATTAAAACTTTCAGGAATTAATAAAAAAAATCAACTATTTACTGCTCAACGAGAGATTTAACCATGTAGTCTTGGATAGAATCACCCAGTTCCAGACAATTTGGGATCCCTGGATAACATCCCCATTTAGTGCCCCCCTAATATAATAAAACATTTGTTAATGGTTGAAGCGACTCGGGGGGAAGGACCGGAGTGGGGGAGCCCTGGAGGAGACCCTTCAGAAGCAACCGGCGGCAAAATCATCCGAGGAAAGGAGAGGTCGCCTACTGAAGCCTGCCCTAGGGTAACCCAAGGGCGATTGAGCAGGTTAGATATTGTAAATAATAAGCTACTGCTGGAGTGATGATAGATAATAGGACTTTACTATTGTCTGTTTTACCATGTCTTAGGTTTCTCTTAAAAATTGCAATCACAGTAAAAAAAAGAAAATGTATTAACCAAAAAAGTAAAAAAAAGAAGGCCTAGCCACCTAATTTTAACAAAATGTCTTCATTGTAAATATGTATTTTTGCACAACTGTTGTGTTATGCAAGACTGTTCAATATGCTTTATTTTCCATTACATGCCGTACGCCTTCTGGCATAAAAATTTAAATTCAAAAATTAGATATTGTTGCAGCCGCTGCTGTTGCAGCGGCTAGAAAAATTGACCTTTGTTCCCCAGGCAGAAAGTGCCATAAAACATTGCCTCTTCTTGAACCCTAGTTGGTGGCGGATAATTCACGCAAGTCATCCGGCATTCACAGATAACATACAGCAGCGTGTGGACCATTTATAGCCGAAGGCAGCTCATCTCATCAGGCCTTTTTCAGTCGAATGTATCGCCCAGTGTCAGTCCCTTCGGGATCCATCCCTCATTCATCTTTATAAAGGTGAGGCAATCTAGACTTTTTTGCCCTAGGCGACTTCTCTTCTCGGTGACAAAACCTCCTGCTGCACTGAAGGTCCTTTCTGACAGGACACTTGAAGCGGGGCAGGCCAGAAGTTCAATTGCAAATTGGGATAGCTCAGGCCCTAGGTCTAGCCTGCATACCCAGTAGTCAAGGGGTTCATCGCTCCTCAGAGTGTCGATATCTACAGTTAAGGCGAGGTAGTCTGCTACCTGTCGGTCAAGTCGTTCTCTGAGGGTGGATCCCGAAGGGCTGATGCGATGCGTAGGACTGAAAAAGGTCCGCATGTCCTCCATCAACAACACGTCTTTTAAACGTCCTGTCCTTGCCGGCGTGGTCGTGGGAGGTGGATTACATTCACCTCTTCCACTGTTATATTGCCCTTGTGCTGTGACATCACCCTTATATGCTGTGTAAAGCATACTTGTTAATTTGTTTTGGACCTGCTGCATCCTTTCTGAATTGCAGTAATTTGGTAACAAATCAGGCACTTTCTGCTTATACCGGGGGTCTAGTAGCGTGCACACCCAGTACAGGTCGTTCCCCTTCAGCCTTTTTATACGAGGGTCCTGCAACAGGCACGACAGCATGAAAGACCCCATTTGCACAAGGTTGGATGCCGAGCTAGTCATGTCCCGTTCCTCGTCCTCAGTGATCTCGCTGAAGATATGTTCTTCCCCCCAGCCACGTACAACACCACGGGTACCAGATAGGTGACAACGAGCACCCTGGGATGCCTGTTGTGATTGGTCTTCCTCCTCCCCCCTCAAAGCCACATTCCTCCTCTGACTCCTCTTCCTCACAATCCTCTTCCAGCAAGCGATGCTGATAAGGCTGTTTCTGGTGGTGATGGTGACCACAACTCTTCCTCTTCCTCGTCACGCTCATCTACGGCCTGATCCAGCACTCTTCGCAGGGCACGCTCCAGGAATAAAACAAATGGTATAATGTCGCTGATGGTGCCTTTGGTGCGACTGACAAGGTTTGTCACCTCCTCAAAAGGACGCATGAGCCTACAGGCATTGCGCATGAGCGTCCAGTAACGTGGCAAAAAAATCCCCAGCTCCGCAGAGGCTGTCCTAGCACCCCGGTCATACAAATACTCGTTAATGGCTTTTTCCTGTTGGAGCAGGCAGTCGAACATTAGGAGTGTTGAATTCCAACGTGTAGGGCTGTCACAAATCAAGCACCTCACTGGCATGTTGTTTCTCCGCTGGATATCTGAAAAGTGCACCATGGCCGTGTAGGAACGCCTGAAATGGCCACACACCTTTCTGGCCTGCTTCAGGACGTCCTGTAAGCCTGGATACTTATGGACAAAGCGTTGTACGATCAGATTACACACATGTGCCATGCACTGCACATGCGTCAACTTGCCCAAATTCAATGCCGCCAACAAATTTCTTCCGTTGTCACAAACCACTTTGCCAATCTCTAGTTGGTGCGGAGTCAGCCATTGATCCACCTGTGCGTTCAGGGCGGAACAGGAGTGCTGGCCCGGTGTGACTCTCTGCTTTGAGGCAAGTCAACCCCAAGACGGCATGACACTGCCGTATCCGGGATGTGGAATAGTATCTGGGGAGCTGGGGGGGGGGGGGTGCCGTTGATGTGGAGCAAGACGCAGAAGCAGAAGAGGACTCAGCTGAGGAGGTTATGGAAGAGGATGGAGTAGGAGGAGTAGAGGAGGTGGCAGCAGGCCTGCCTGCAAGTTGTGGCGCAGTGTAGGTGATATACCTGCCCTGACCATGCTTTGCAGACCAGGTATCAGTGGTCAGATGGACCCTTGCCCCAACACTGTGTGCCAGAGATGCCATTAATTCCTTTTGCACAATTGAGTACAGGTTGGGGATTGCCTTTTGGACAAAGAAATTTCGTCCGGGTACCTTCCACTGCGGTATCCCAATCGCTAAAAACTTTTTGAACGCCTCAGACTCCACCAGCTTGTATGGTAAAAGCTGGCGGGCCAAGAGTTCAGACAAGCCAGCTGTCAGACGCCGGGCAAGGGGGTGACTTTGTGGCATTGGCTTCTTACGCTCAAACATGCCCTTGACAGACACCTGACTGTGGGGAGATGAGCAGGAACAGCAAGAGGCGAGAGACGGAGTGGTGGAGAGTTGAGAGGGGGAAAGGAGGACAGCAGTGGTTGATGTGGATGAAGATGCTGGACCAGGAGTATAATGGCGGCTTTGAGTTTGTGTGCTGCTTGTACTCATGTGTTGATCCCATTGGCGTTTGTGATGTGACATCATGTGCCTTCGCAAAGCAGTTGTACCTAGGTGGGTGTTGGACTTCCCACAACTCAGTTTCTTTTGGCACAGGTTGCAAATGGCATCGCTGTTGTCAGAGGCAGACACACAAAAAAAATGCCACACTGCTGAGCTCAGCGGTGACGGCATTCTGGTGGTGGCAACAGCATGCGTTGATTGGCGTGCTGTCTGGCTGACCCCGGGTGCTGATGCATGCTGTCTGACTGTGCCACTAGCTCGTTGCGATGACCTCCCTCTACTTCCAACTCGTCTCCTCCTCCTCTCTGTCTCCCCATCTGAACTTTCCCCCTGTTCTTCTTCTCTTCTAGCAGGCACCCACGTGACATCCACGGACGCATCGTCATCATCATCACCCGCCTCACTTGTATATGACAACTGAACAAAGGAAGCAGCAGCGGGTACATCATCATCATCACATCGTACGTACATGTGTGTAATGCTGCCTGACTGAGACATATCCCTGTTATCTACATTCTCTGGCAATAATGGTTGCGCATCACTCATTTCTTCAAACTGATGTGTAAATAACTCTTCTGACTGATCAATTGAATTGGCTGTGGTACTAGTGTTGGTGGTGGCGGCAAGCGGGTGAGTGGTAACTTGAGAGGTGCCCGAAGCTAAGCTGGAGGAGGATGGTGCGTCAATGTTCCAAGCGGAAGCTGTAGAAGATTGGGTGTCCTGTGTTAGCCAGTCAACTACGTCCTCTGAACTTTTCAAGTTTAGGGTAACTGGCCTCTGAACACTGGGCATTATTGTAGGGCCAAAGGGAATCACAGCACCACGACCACGACGGCCTCTGCGGGGTGTCCTGCCTCTGCCTGTCATTTTTTTTTAAATGTGGACTGTTGGTACCCCAACTAGACTGGATTGGTTGAACTTGGCACAGTACTTGTAAGCAGGACACACACTATGGGTAGCGGTCAAGCAAATGAACTTTGATTGACAGTCAGGCAAATGCACTTAGATTTAAGAAAATAAAAGTTTGTGTTTTTTAAATGTGGACTGTTGGTACCCCAACTAGACTGGATTGGTTGAACTTGGCACAGTGTATTTTAAAATTATGAGAAAACATGTTCTGTAAACTAAATAAAAATAATTTTAGGAGGTTGAGAGAAAAATAAACCGGATGGGGGGATACCGAGCAGAGCACACCATCTACAGCCCACTGGGAGACAAACTCATCCATTCCCCCAGTGGACAAAGCCAGGTGGTACTCTGCCCAGATACGGGAGCGCACCAGCACCCGGAACATGGCCTCAGGTGACAAGGGAACCCCCCCTATCAAACACTGCTTCGTGGACTTATATATAGCCAATTTGGCTAATGCCAGGAGCAGGTTGACGAGGAGGTCCCTGGCCTTATTGCCCCGGACACTGGGCGCCCAAAAATAAAAATGTGAGGGGAGAAATGCAGCCAGAACTGCAGGAGGAGGCCCCTCAAGAGTGACAAGAGGGGCTGCAGTCTGGCGCAACTAAAATAAATATGATACACGTGAATTTAGCCAAGTACTCTCCTGTGCTCAGTGCACCATGGAGCACTCTCCAACTCAAGTCCCCGGTGGGTCGTGGAACTAAATCAGAATAAAGTTCCCTCCACCGGGGCCTCTTGCCCTCGTCAGCTGGTAGGACCCGCCTCCAGATGGTATCGGGACGGGTCACGAGGGCAAGGAAGTGCACTGTATGGAGCACGAGAGAATATAAGCTCTTCCTCGGCATGCCGCGAAAGCATGCCGAGGGTATGTCCCTCAACCTCGAGAGGTTGGGGACAGGAGGAGCCTGAGGGGAAACACGGGGCTTGGGTCCAATGCAAACAGCCGGAGCAGGGGTGTTGAAAGGTGCATGTGGCACTCCGGCCTGCAAAGCCCCGCGAAGGAAGGTGAGCGAGTCGGGGGGAGATGGCATCCCTAATCTCCTGGAGCAAGCGCCCTGAGACTTTGGGCGTCACATATCCCAAACGGAGCGCAAGCTCCTGTTGTGACACCCAATCAGAACGCCCGTATTCCAGGAGATCCCCGACTCGGGTCATCCGTGCATGACTAAGGCGGCGGATGATACTGGGGGACTGTAACATTGGAGCCCCCACTGCTGGATTAAATAGCAGGGGCTCCGTGAATATCTCATCCCCCAAAGGCACGCCCTGCCTGGTCACGGAGACCATGCTCCAGGCCTTGAGGGTTTCCTGGTAGTATGCCGGCAACACCGAGAGGTCTCTCCCAAACCCCTCGGGCCTGATCAGAAATAATTGCCGGTCATACCCCAGTTTGCGCAACTGGCGATAAAAGCTGGATGCCAGTGCGCACCACTGCGGAGAGGGATCTGTGTCATGAATCACCCAGGGGCCATATTGGATTTGGTGTGAACTATGCTGGGGCCATTTTGTGACTGGCAGCAGTGGCCATTTTGGGCTGGATTATCTTACACATGCTGGTGCCATGTGGAAGAACAAAAGATTTGGGCACAAAGTTACTGCTTGTAAATGGTATGAATAGGGGGTTCCACTGTCACCATTAAATAAAGTCAGCATTACTGCATAAAATGGATTGACGTGGAAAACTTGCCCCACCCTGATACCATGTGGGAATGGGGAAATATGGTTATAGGTTATTAATATGTTAGTGTTATATTGTATATTGTATTGTGGAGTGATAGCTATGTTTTAATTAGTCAACCCTCCCCCATTGTATAAACTCTCAGTTAGGAGTTGGCCATATGGTCCTTAGAGTAAACAAAGGATAAAACCTAAACAAATAGATTGGCCAGACTGCCAGGCACTGCAGGACAATAGTATAGTATGGGGTTTCTTAACCACAAGCCCAGGGGCATAGTTCAAGAGCTAATAAAGGATGTTTCTCCCTTGAGAGCCAGCCACCAAATTAATTAGTAGCCACGCCTGGGGGAGGCACTGGGGGAGGAGACTAATAAGTTCCCACAAATTACTTCTGTGAGAATGGCCAGAGGGGAATGAGGGTTTGACTAAGAGTAGCCACTCCCTGTACTGGTTTTGTGAGTTGTTTAAATACTTGTGGAAAAATAAAGAAGTTTTTCATAATTTTCATCAAGACGTGGTGTGTAGATGTATTATTTACCCGGGGACATATGCTTGCAGTAAGATTCGTCAGACTTACTGTCAATATTGCTCAGTCTAAACCAAGGGCTGAGACATGATGTTCCTGTACTCAAAGCTACTCCAAGGTCCAGAGTAACCCAAATCAAGTCAGCAGACCCCAGCCAGAGAGTGGGTCGTGATAATCTGCATATAGGTATCTCTGCAGGTACTGAAGGCGGAAAGTGGACAACTGGGAGCACACACAAACTACTCCCTGTCCACCCTCCACCAAAGGCAGACTTGCCACCCCTGCAGAGACCCAATGCCTTCCCATCCAGAGGAAATCTAACAAATTCCTCTGGATATTGGTGACAAACTCGGGGTTCGGACTCAGACAAATCAGCCGGTGCCAGATCTGAGAAGCTACCAGCTGATTCACCACTAGAGTCCGCCCCCTAAGGGAAAGCATTTTTGCTAGACCCCTCCATCGTCCCAGACGAGAGAGGACACTGCCCTCTAACTCCCTCCAGTTGTCTGGGACGGAAGCGTCCGCAGCGGACAGGTAGACCCCCAGATATTTAATGACATCTGCCTCCCACGTGATGTCACGAAACCTGGGAGGCAAAGAGTCTACCTGTAAATTACCCTCTAAAAGGCCTGTGCATTTGGACCAGTTGATCTGAGCGGAGGAGGCAGCTGAATATACCTCCTGGCACTGTTTTGCCAGCTCAAGATCAACTGGATCCTGGGCCACGAGGAGCACATCGTCAGCATAAGCTGAAAGGACAATCTGCATGTCTGGATCTTTTAGCACCAGCCCTGTGAGCCTTTTCTTAGTAGGCAGAGGAAAGGCTCGATGGCCAGTGCATATAACTGTCCAGACAAGGGACATCCTTGACGCACCCCTCGTCCAAATACCAAAGGTGCTGTTAGGGACCAATTGATTTTAAGTAAACACTCTGCAGAGGCGTACAGCGTTCTTATAAAGCTCACAAACTGTGGGCCAAAGCCATACGCTTGCAGAGTGGCTATGAAGTAACCATGGTCCACCCTGTCAAACGCCTTCTCTTGATCTAAAGAGAGAAAGGCGAGTGACAGACCAGTCCTGCGAGAATAATGCAATAGATCCCGGACCAGAAAGATACTATCAAAGATAGTCCGGCCCGGGATCGCATAGGACTGGTCAGGGTGAACCAATTCTGCCAGCACAGACCCAAGTCTAAGCGAGATGGCTTTAGCTACAATCTTGTAGTCTTTGCTGAGCAGAGAGACCGGTCGCCAGTTCTTAATAAGCCGGAGATCCCCCTTTTTGGGCAGCAGGGCAAGTATTGCCCTGCGACAAGACAGGGGCATCTCCCCGGTCTCCAGGGCTTCCCCAAGGACCAGATGGAAATCAGGTCCCAGAGTCTCCAGGAAAATTTGGAAAAACTCTACAGTCAGTCCGTCCAGTCCTGGAGACTTCTCAAAGGACATGGCACGGAGGGCTTCAGAGAGCTCTTGAAAAGATAGTGGTATATCAAGCCGCTCTCTTACACCCTCACTGACTGTGGGGAGCCCCTCCCATAGCACCCTGCAGGCGTCTGGAGAAATGGGATCCGGAGAGTAAAGATCTTTATAAAAGTTCCGGGCTCTATCCCGGATACTCTCTGGATCTGTAAGGGGGTCACCGTCTTCATCTAGAAGACAGGTGATGTGCCTACTGTTACCCCCCTTTTTCTCCAGTGAGTAGAAGAGGCGCGAGCCGCGGTCTAGGTCTTTGAGAAAACCTAAGCGGCTGCGCACGTATGCCCCCTTGGCCTGGTGTCGTTCCAGGTCACAGAGGACACCCTTCCTCTCTACATACTCGCTCTGCAGGGATTGGTCCCTACAAGTGAACAGCCTCTGCTCCAGATGGAGTACCTCCCCCCGGAGTGACTCTAACTCAGCTTCGCGCTGCCCACTCGCACCCTTGGTATATTCCTGACACAGAAGTCGCAAATGAACCTTGCCCACGTCCCACCACAGTTTTAACGTGGCAAAGTCCCCCTTGCAACCCCTCCAGTCCGTCCAAAACTCCCGGATCAATGTCACGAGCCCCTGGTCCTTCAACAAAGCATTGTTGAAGTGCCAATAGGCGGCTCGTGGCGCTGTTGGCGTTAGCGCCACCGTCACAGACACACAGTTGTGGTCTGTGAACGGAGCCAGCCTAATGGCACAAGAACCGACTCGTGACATATAGTGACTAGATATATATAGTCTGTCGATCCGGGAGTGGGACACCAGACCGGCTCTCACCCTGACGTAGGTGAAACCGTCTGATGCCCCTGGGTTCTGCTCTCGCCAGATGTCCTCCAGGGAGAAGTGGGCGATGATCTCCCGCAGCGCTGACGCAGAAGGCGGGTACGGCTCTGGACTATTCCGGTCCAGAGCGTCGAGGGTGCAATTGAAATCACCCCCGAGTACCAAACACTCATCTGCGTCAACTGTCTCCAAAAACTGGGACAGTCTGGCGAGGAACCTCGCTCTCTCGGGCCCTCCAGCAGGGGCATATATATTAACTAGGTTAATAATGCTACCCTGCTCTCGGACCCGGAGGTGGATTAGACGGCCTGAGATAACAGCTTTCACAAGCAGCAGCTCTGGCTGAAAAGACTCTGAGAACAGGGTCACCACTCCACATGACGCCGATGTGAAGTGGCTGAAGAAGACCCTGCCTCTCCATTCCAGTTGCCACGAGGCCTCAGCCTCTGGAGTGGTGTGAGTTTCCTGCAGGAAGCTCACAGAGTACCCTCCCTGATATAAATAGGAGAGTACCTGGAACCTGCGGAAACTGTATTGACAGCCATTGGTATTTAGCGTGCTGATGTGCAAAGCCATTACTGCGTGTCAGGAATTGTGCGTTCCTCAGACCCTTGAGACTGCTGATAGGACACGCACATTTTATAGAATTTCCGGACGCGGAGATGCTCCGCAGTCCCAGAATTCTTGGCCCTAGTGCTGACCACTAGATATTGCTGGAGAGAGTGGAGAATAAACGACATATTCTTCCACCTCTCCAAGGCCAGCCGCACCTTCCTTTTCTTTTGTCCATGAAGGGTACTCTCAAGGAATAGATCTATTTCCTTGACAGGGATAACCCACCCAGAATCTGATGTTCCTTCTAGTGCGTCACCCCTGGGCTCCTCTTGGCTGAGGGCTTTTACTCCATCCTCCCCGGCTGGAGTCAGTTTCCTCAGCTTTATTCTCAGGGACCCCCTTTTAGATGATACAGAAGGAGTCCCTTTAGCACCCTTCAAGGTAAATAATGGACCCTTGGATTGCTGCTGCACCCCTGTAGCTTCAGGAGTGCATTCAGGGGTAGCTGGCTGGACAGCAGTGGCTGGCATGGCCAGTTCCACCGCTGCTTGCTCAGCTTGGATGGCACAGATGTTAGGGTCAGTGGACGGCTGAGGAGGGTAGACAGGCTCTCCCATGATGTTAACAGGAAAACCTGTTTTATCACCCTCCCCCATTTCCACTTCCCCTTGTGCCACATCCCCCCTGACAGACAAATCCATGGGGTCCTGAATGGGGGTCATGCCTATATTCCCCCCCTCCAGTAGTGACTCGGCCTGGGGCTCTAACAAAGCCCGAGGTATGTCACTAGAGAGTGACACTGGAGGAGGAGACTGACTGGTGCCCTTGAAGCTCAGCACCTCAGGGACACTGACTACCCATTCAGCAGGGGCTTTGTTGGGACCCCCCTCAAAGGCCAGAGGCAGAACCTGATCTTTCTTGTCTACCCCTGCCTCACTTGGGAGACCCTCTTGCCCCTGCTTTTCCTCCAGACCCTTTTCCACATTAACCCCTATAGGGTCTGGAGAGAGAGATGTGTGGTCTGGCACCGGCTGGCTGAGCTTAATAACCGGGCCAGACAATGTCACCGGATGAGGAGGAGATGTTTTGTTCCTCTTCTTGCTTTTAGAGGGAGGTGCTCCACTATAGAGCACTTCCCACTTATCAGCAACCTCCCTGTTGGTTTTATGCTTCCTCTTCCTGGGGACGTCACTCCTGGAAGAGGAGTTGCCACTAGCTGCCTCCCCTGCAGAGGGCTTATTATCCCTCTGCTTACACTGCCCCCACACTAACTGATGTAATTATGATGGGGGCAGATTGGGACTTGGGAGATGCAGCTGTGACACTGGGAGGACCGGTGACATTCTTCCCCTTTTTCCCCGTGTCTGCAGTCTTGCTGGAGACCACAGACACAGATGGCTTTTTTGGGGAAGAAGGGGGTTTGGAGGCCGTGGTGGTGGCTTGAGGAACGGCCTCCTTGCCTGAGCTCTGTGGGGGGGCTATGACCCTTGAGGTCCCCGCTGTTATGGGCTCAGCGGGGATGGGTGCCGTACTGACGGAGGTGCCATTTGCTGGGGCTGGGGCATGATGCTTTACATTAGGACAATTCCTACGTGTATGCCCCAACCCCTTGCAATGATAGCACTGCACCTCCGTAGTGCTGTAAAAAATCCTGTACAGCACCCCCTCAAATGGAACCCCAAAAGACCCCTCTATGTTTTCTGCGCCCTGAGGCAGGCACATTTGTACCTGCCTCTTGAAAGAGAGCACATGACGAAGTGCTCTCTCTCTGCACCCCAGGGGAATTTTAATAAATGGTGTTTTTACTTCCCCTAGGGTTAGCAGGTGGGGGCGCAGGAGGGAGTCTGGTAGGAAGGGGGGCACATTAGAGAGTGTTACTTTTGTGCCCAACCCTTCCAGGGGTTCTATTGGGACATATAATCCCCCCACTGTGATGCCTCTCTGTACAAGAATGTGAGCAGCAGCCAGCGTACGGGTAAAGAAAACTGCTTTCCCGTACATTTTGCTGGCTGCTACTATAACAGAGGGGCTGATGACGTTAGCTGCAGCACGCAGATAGATATCAATGCTGTAGACCCCAGACATCTGACATTTAACCCCATGCTTCCTAGTGATCTGCCCCTCAGCCCCAGCGGTGGTATTACTGGGGCCAGCAGAAACCACCTGTGACCAGGTATTAGCCACAGGGGTAGGTCTGCTGGCAGAACCACCAGGAGCTGGGGCTGCCTTATCTGCCTGGGGCCTATGCTGTGCAGTGCTGCAGCTAGGATTTTCAGGGGCCATTATTCCCCCTTTTGACCCCTGAGGCTTCTTAGTGGTCTTATCCCTCATGTTTAGACCCTTTTTTTTTAGTTTATTTGTTTTATTTATTTTTATTTTTTGTTTTATGATTTTCTACTGTTTTCTTTTTTTTTTAAATATAAAAGTGGGAAAAAGAAACAAAAAGACAAAACTAAGGGAGACAAAAACTAAGGGAGAGAGAGAGATGATGTTTGGCAGTGGAAGGGTTAATGGCCTGTTGCAAGGTGTTGCTAATTGCAACAACACAGAGAACACAGAGGCTTTTTAACCCCTCTGTGTCTCTGTGTCAGATGTTAAAAAAGCCTTTTAAACAAAATTTCAAATTGTTTCCCCCCCCCCCCACTGCCTACAAAGATGTTACTTGTCTTCTCTCCCCCAAAACATAAAACCCAACACCAAACAAACAAAACTTTAACAAAACCTGAAAAACTTTTTAAAAAAAAGTCAAAGTAAAAAAAGTTTCAGGAGTGAAGGTGTAGTGCTAAGGGAGGGGTGTGGCAAAGTATCCAGGAGACAGCTCACTCTCCTGGGATAGAGACTTGAGCCTGACTCCCAGAAAACTAAAACTTAAATTAAACTAAGAAAAACACCACAAAAACTCCCAAAAAAGAACAACACCGTGTACAAAGTGCTTATAAACAGAAAGGTGTTAAAATAAAAACTTGTATTTGAGGGACTAAGACCCTAAAAAGCCTTTTGTTTGGAGCTCAAGCATGCACACAACATGCTCTCTGGCACAGTACTTGAAAGCAGGACACACACTATGGGTAGCGGTCAAGCAAATGAACTTTGATTGACAGTCAGGCAAATGCACTTAGATTTAAGAAAATAAAAGTTTGGGTTTTTTAAATGTGGACTGTTGGTACCCCAACTAGACTGGATTGGTTGAACTTGGCACAGTACTTGTAAGCAGGACACACACTATGGGTAGCGGTCAAGCAAATGAACTTTGATTGACGGTCAGACAAATGCACTTAGATTTAAGAAAATAAAAGTTTGGGTTTTTTAAAAGTAGACAACTAGTAAACAATATTATATTGTATGCGTTGTGCACACACAGTATAAGCTGTGAGCCTGACACACACACTTGCAAGCAGGGGCTAGCAGGGAGACAGGCAAATGAAGTTAGATTACACAGAAAAAAAACGAAGAAAAAAAAATGATGTTATAGCGCTAAAAAGGGCTTTTTGGGGTGCTGTGTTTACAGCAGAGATCTGATGAGTCCTTCAGCACTGCACTGGACACTGAATAAACTTGCCTAGCTATGGTTTTCCCTATTGATGCAGTATCACCTACACTCTACCTCCTCTCAGTAAGACTGCAAGTTAGTTCTGATTCCAAAATGGCTGCTGTCCATGAGGTAGAAGGGTGTGGAAGGAGTGTATGCTGCTGATTGGCTGGAATGTGTCTGCTGACTGACATGCAGGGTCAAAGTTTGCTCAATGATAAAGTATTGGGGGCGGGTCAAATCTCGCATATGTTCGCTGTTCGCCGCGAACGCGAACATGCTATGTTCGCCGGCAACAATCCACCGGCGAACTATTCGCGACATCTCTAGTCAAGATTTAACTGTGATGTCTTGAAATCCATCATAGCCCTATTCACTACATTTTTACAGATGACATGTGTCTTGGGTACTTTGTTGCCTGCTCACAGATGCCTATATCACCCACTGCTTTATTAAAAAAATATATATTGTATCCTCAAAAAGTTTACATTGTTAAGATCTCAAGAGGAACACTATATAATAATATGGAGACCATACAATGATAGTATTGAGTGAGTTCTGAAAAGCTGGAAGTGCTTAAGAGAAAGGTTAGGAGCTACCATGAACATCAGTAAAATCCTAACAAGGACCTGACCACCCAGTATGCACATGTCAGACAAATATCTAAATGGTTTTAGAAAGGGGTGAGATCCCTGCCACTCCTATTCTTAGAATATGCCACAGATTGTAAGTAGCAGTCACACAGAGATAAAAATACATAAAAGAGACACAAACTCTATAGAAGATTAAGAAATCAAAAATATAAAGAAATATATTAAAATAAAATCGAAAAAATGCCCCAAATTACTCCCATTCTAACAAAACCATTTCTTGACCTGCCCTTTCTTTCCAGCGACCTCTTGAATAGCTTGTCAATCATCACTTGCAATTAAAGCTCATATGTTTGTTTGCTGGGTATAGGATATTAAAAACAGTATGCAGTTAAAAATAAATTAAAATGCATTATTTTTTCTTAGCTTTATTAGCTGTCTTCTCAAGCAAAGCAGAGCTGCATATCCCAACCTACCTGTTTCTGGCAGGGGCATGGTCAGCTCTGCCTGTGGAGCTCGGTAGCAGGCTGGACTGATGGGACTGGCTCTCCTCCATGGCATTAGCTTTGCCCCCACTGTCTGAGGTGACAGCCCTTATGTATCGTGCTTGCAGCTGCCCCATAGGTTCTTCCCAGTGACATCGCATGAATCATCAAAGCCTGACCTTTTTCAGAGCATGATTCTTCTGTATTACTTGCCAAACAATCTCCTTTAGAATACAAACTCTCAAAAAAGGTACCTCTACTCCTTTTGTTTATACTATTGTGTCACGCACCCTGTGTATATAATGTATCAGTCTTGGCACCTCGACTTTGTCGCACGGCCAATACGTGCGCCAAAAATATTGCTCCTGACGTCTGCGCTTTCACTCTCCCTGTCACTTAGCTTCGGTCAGCCCTCGGCACCCTGCTCTCTCCTCAATACCCCTGTACTCCATGTAAACCCTGAGCTGTGCTGGATGGTTGTACATTGTGGCTCCAGCACAGCTCCGGGTCTAGAGAGGGCATGGGGTACAGGGCAGAGAGCCAGGTGCGGAGGGCTGAAAAAGAGGTGTAGGGGAAATGGCTGACCAGAGCTATAGGACAGAGAGCGCAGATGTAGTGGGTGCTTTTTTCAACACACATGCGTCGGCGTGTATTGGCCGTGTGCCAGAAAGTCGCGCCACCATCAGCCTTGTATATAGGACTGTGTAAAATGCTTGTAATTTATAATGGCTAAAAATTAATAATACAAATACATCCTAAATCACCAACAGTGTCTAGCATTAGCTGTAATTTTATTACTTTGGAATCAAAAACGGACTAGCTGATTAATTTACAACATTAGCAGCATTGTAAGCCAAGAGCAAAAAGCATTCTTACACAAGTTCTTGGCTTTAGCAGAATACATGTCCCTGCAGGTTTCCATATTGGCTGTATGCAATATATCTTTTTGGCCAAGTGTCAATAATTGTTCATGTCTTACCTATTCAGAAGAGGCGAGGAAAGGATTTGTCCTTTTCATGATTCAGATCAACGTATTTTTCCACACCTTCCCAGAAGTCATACCACTTATATTTGAGTTTTCTTAGAAAAATACACTATGTACATTAATTTGAGCTTTTAAAAATTATTGCCACCTTCCAATATCTTGAAACAAATAGGAAATTATTTTTCTTTAGTACACTTCTGAAGTGTTGCCTACCCTGAAGGAGAAATAATAATAATAAAAAAAAAAAAAAAAAAAAGGCAGATAAGCTAAAAAGGTTCTTTTCTTCAGTATATACAAGGGAGGTACCAGTGGTTGGGAAAACATAATGGAGCTACACTACCTTCACCAAATAATTGGTTAAAACAGGAAGAAATCCAAAAGAGATTGGAAAAATATAGATGTTAATAAAGCCCCAGATCTGGATGGAATATATCCAAGGGTACTGAGGGAGCTGGGTTCTGTAATATCCAAACCAAACCTTTAGATTGAAAACTCGCAGACTTACACTCTTATGAGTGAAAGCTCTGTGTACTTTATTTTAAGCACAAAGACAGGGCTCTTTTTTTCTCTTCATTACGTTAATATGGTTTTCATTATATTTAAATAGGATTATAAGAGTATTTATGAGGGATAAGTCATGTCAAACAAATTTAAATTAGTTTTTATGAGGAGGTTAGTAGGAATCCAACTCTGGATGTAATCTTTAGATTTTACAAAGGCTTTTGATAAGAGTGGCACATGGAAGACTATTGTGCAAGGGATACAGGAATTGCAGTAAAGATCTGCTCATGGATTGAGAGATGGCTAAAAAAAAAAAAAAAAAAGACAGGAAGCAAAGGGTTGTTGTAAATTGAATACTCGGATTGGACTAATGTGGCAAGTGGGGTGCCTCAGGGTTATTATCACTCCTTTTTACCATTTATTGATGATTTTGAAGTAGGACTGGAAAGCATAGTCTCCATTTTTCTGATAACACACAAGTTGTGCAAGGTAATTATATCAGATAATGATGTACTTAATGGAGCAAATCTAAGCGTATCAGATATTGAAAGGGACAAGTGCTCAATGCCAAGCAGCGGCTGCAAAGGCAAATACAATATTGGTATGTATTAAGAAGGTTATAGAAGCAAGGGAAGCAAATATAATTCTGCCACTATACAAATCCCTAGTACACGATAATTTGGAATATGGAGTGCAATTTTCCACTGACAAAAAGGGACAACCTTTCAGGTTAGAAGCAAAAAGATTCCACCTTAAAGAAAAAGGAAAGTGTTTTTCACAGTAAGGGTGGGTTAATCTATGGAATTCTCTACCAAAGGAGGTGGTGAGAGTAGATTTGATAGATAACTTTAAGTGGATTGAATATATTTGTGTAAAAAGGGCAATCAGGGTTATCTTGGATAATTAGCACTATGTACAAGCAACTCATACTGCCAGGTATATGCTTACTATTGTAGGTATAAAATATGCAGTTATAGAAACTACATGGTAAGTTTCACCTAAACAGTCCCTCTTATGCGAGCCATTTCACTTAAACATTCTGTTATAAGTATAGCGGTTTTACCGCTTTCCTTTCAATGCTACAGGTCTTCCAGCAGTAGCTCATTAATATGTATTGTCACAACTAACTTCATCCAGCTCAGCTTTCAGTCATTGACAAATATGAAATAAAAGTCACTTTCACATAGAGTGATATTTAATATTAAATTTAAAACAAGGTTCCTCCTACACTTATCAGTATTGTTTAAACACTACTCAAACCAAGTTTCAATTATATGCCTTATGTAATTTAAGTGCATCTCCCATCTACAGCTAACTGTAAAGTAACTTCAGGAACAGAATTGTTTTACAGATTGTGAAAGGGGCAGTCTCTGTAACCAGATATTTAGACAGCTACAACAGAGGTGCCAAATATAGCATATAGATACAAGTACTTTATTATTACCTGAATGTTATTTAACTAGACTAAGCCTGAATAAAGGTGGCTTCATTTTTTCTATAATGCAAGTTACCATTTAAATAAAGCATTTTTTCCTGGGACAAATATGAACACAGCCTGACCCCACAGAGGTCTGCATATACTCAGACTGGTCATATAAATAGACCCATCAAAAAATGAATGCAGATTCCAAGGGAGCGATAACCTACATTTGGTGGATGAATCTGAAAGGCTGACTGACATGTAAACATAGCCAGCTTTGAAGTTTGTCACAACATGTATACAATAAAAAAAATTAAAAAAAAACAGGCGTCCAGAAGTTTACAGGTTATATGTTGTATGATACATTTGACATGTTCTCTGAATTTACTATCCTCATTAGGCTGACCAATCCGTGTTTCTAAATTACTTCAACGTTTGCTTAGCTTATACAGTACCAAAGATATTGAAAACATGTTTAAATAGCTTCTGTTTATTTCAAACAGATAACGGTGGTAAAATCAAGTTACAACTTCTGTGCTACCAAGCAAGGTGAATAACCAATAATTACATCCAATAGAATGGTCGTTTCTACATGGTTGAATTTATAAAAACGGGTTTTGCTTAAGGTATCTTAATGATACATTATTAAAGTCCATATGTTTACTGAGTCAGGCCAAGCTTCTTCTTCAAGGACTCTGGCATCTCAGGTGGAGGGGGACGGGGAAGCCTGAAGTAGACCTTCACAGAATCATAGATGAACCATTGCAGAGCAGTCAAGGTACCAATCATGATAATACGGGCAGTCAACCCCTTCCAGACTCCTGTTGACAAATAAAGCATTATATAAATTCACATTTGTAAGGGGAGATAGGAAAACCATTACTTGATATAAAAAATAAAAATCCATAAATACCTTTGGGTCCAAGTTTCTTCAGAACTTCCATAGCAGTGCTTCCCTTTTCTTTGTTCAATACAGACACCACAGAATCAGCAGGATGAGAAACGATTGCACAGAAGACACCAGCTGAAAAGAGGATGGTTGAAATATTTAGTGTTTACTTCCTAATATTCATCTGGTCTTGTCTCAATTCACAAAAATTAGAGACACACAGGGTCACTTTCCTACATGGCATAGTTTATGGGACACGTCCCATCCTTTGTAAAGCACGATTAAATGTGGTTTGTGAGAAAATAAAACTTACATATGAAAAGAAAAAAACAAACACACCACAGGAATTGGAGCGTTAGAACAGCCCTTTTACAGAGAAGTTGCAGAATGTAACACTGTGTGCCTTTTTTAGACTTGCTACTACTGAACAGAATTCAAAAACAAACAAAAATAAAATATGACACTTACCAATGTAGCCTGCCACGAATGTAACCACCAACTGTTCAGATTTGGAGCATTCGCTTCTGGGCTTGGGCACAACATATTTATACAGAGCTTCAACAGTACGTTCAAAGCAGGCAAACTTCATCATTGTGTATGGAATCTGCCTCATCCAAAGAGGAGCAACTCCCTTGTAGAACCTACATTGGAAGATCAGCGTTATAAAAATATATATATATATAGAAAAGAAAAAACTAACTACATTAAAGTTATATACACATTTTAGATATGTGTCTGCACACCAACTAAGTGCTGATAGTGGAACACAGTATGCAGGAGTGCTGCAGACGCTGCCATCAGAACATTAAAGGCTAATGTGCAGGTATATTAATCTCACATGCCAATGACTCAAGCACCTTTGACAGTACAACCAAGAAAGTTGCTGGATGTCCTTGACTGGAACTGCTAAAATATCTAGCAGAACTCAGCACAAGAGTAACATCCACAAAGGTGGATCTAAGGGAGCATGTTGGAAAAAAAAAAAAGCTAAAGTAATATTCACAAAATTTATATTTAACATTGGTGTACAAGATTTGTGAAGTACTTACGCCCAGATACCTTCTTCTGCATACATTTTTGGAGCAGCTTGCCTCAGAGTATTAGCATAACCTGGTTGTGTTTGAATGCGGACTTTTGCAGCTTCCATTGGAGCCAGGGCAATATCAGCAAAGAATTCTGCGCTTGCAGATGCAGCCAGATACAGGGATGTACGCCACAAGTAGGTATTTTCCTGAAATATACCAACAGTAGTTGTAGTTTAAACTTACAAAGAACAAAAAAAAAAAAAGGGATTAAACACTAAATTTCAAGAGCAAATTAAGCAGATTACACATTTTTGTAACGTCTAAATTTGCATATTTTTGTGTGGTATGGGACCCAGACCGCGTCACTGAGTTTTTAAAAAGTAGTTTAATGAGATATTAAACATCTCAGTGACAGAAAGTCCAACCTCCATGGCTAATCTATGAACCATTCCCTTAAAAGCAGATTTACTTCAGCTCGCAAACTATTAAGACATAAAAACTAGCCAAAAGGTTAAACATTTAGAGACGCGGGAAGAGATAGTATGATAGGAAACAATAGGACTGAGGCAGCCACATCTGCAGTGGCCCCAGTCAGTGACACTGGGTCCCATACCATCCAGTTAACCAGAAGCACTCATTAGCTGTCATCTTTCCCATTTCCATTCACCACCAGCACTGAAGCAGACAGTTCCATTTAAACTTTGTTTCTTTTACCTCCAGACCTAGGCCTTCTATTCTGCCTATGAACTCATAACATGTTCTCTCACCCACCTATGATTTATTGTACTTTACAGTCAAGGTTTTTGCTTTATCACCTTTACCTTTTAACAGAAGCTACACCCACAGATCAATAGTTAACCCCCTAATAGTTTGAGTAACATGGCATTGGCATGTAAATTCCAATTTAAAATTATTTCACCTTTTCTTTCATTAATCCTTTAGACTAAACGTGCAATGTCTGTTCAGAAAAGCATGTAATATAAATGTGTCTAGTATAGGATTTTTGGTTCAAGTGCAGTTACCAACTCATTTTGTATTGGTCTATCAATTTAGGTATAAATCAAACCCATGTTTGAATGTTGGCACAATATAAATAAGATAATGAAGTCAATAATACCTCTCCTAGAAGATTGCTGTACAATACTTTGAACACTTCATAGAATCCAAACTTGCAAAGCCCCTGCATTGAATATCCTATGAAGGTTGGCGCCCATCCTTTTGCAAGACCACGCACACCATCCTCTTTAAGTGTAACGGAGAAGCCATTGAAGATGCTCTTATATTTTTTAGGATCCACCTAAAAAAAAAATATATATTCAATTTAAAAAAAAAAAAAGTGTTGCGTTAAACATTGAAATCTGATGTTCCTGAGAGTTTGTCAGCATGCCAACCACATCCTGATGGTGAGAGATGGTATGCATAAATGCACCCACTGCCATCACAATGAAAAAGGCTACCATGCCGTTATATTAATCTTCCATGCCAATGACTCAAGCACCTTTGACTGTACAACCAAGAAAGTTGTTGGATGTCCCTTAACTGGAACTACTAAAGCATTAATATGAAATGCAGTTAGAAGAACTCAGCACAAGTTCGACATCCACAAAGGTGGATCTAAGGGAGCATGGTTTCTAGTAAAGTCTTAAAGTAATTTTATTTGCAGTGATTAATACTATATACAGACATTTCAAATCTTATATTAAGAAGTTAACCAAATACTAATTAAATCATGTCAAACAAAAACTATACAAGTTTTTTTTTTTTATACAGTTCAATTTAAAAAACAGCCTTATTTAACATTCTATGTAAAATATAATAGTCATCTCTCGTAGAATGTTACACAAACCATCTAGAAATGGCAATATTTACCAAGTTTCACTAGGGAGGCATTTGATAAAATCCAAGCTCAAAATGCTAGTGCCATTAAAAATTTTTTATATATATATATATATATATATATATATATATATATATATATATATATATATATATATATATAGTTACTGTTCAATTATTAGTCAGTCCATATATGCCCTACAAGTTCAAAGAAAGTATTTGTAATGAAGCACTGTG
This sequence comes from Discoglossus pictus, assembly GCA_027410445.1. Lineage (NCBI taxonomy): Eukaryota > Metazoa > Chordata > Amphibia > Anura > Alytidae > Discoglossus > Discoglossus pictus. The sequence continues at coordinate 289,282,096 of CM050167.1, read as the reverse complement.
TAATGTGTTCTAATAGAGAGGTTATTATTGGAAACAAACATTACAGAATGAGCCAGAAATGCAGCTACAAGCAAGTTAGTCAGGATAGTTGCCCTCCTGTTATACCAACCTGAATTCGACATTTCACTAAATCCAGAGGTACGACTGCAGTGTGAGTTATACCACAACTGAGGATGCCACCAAAACCACACAGTGCATAAAACTTATTGGAGCCATATTCACAGCTGTATTCCTCTGAAACGGAAGTAATAAAGGACACACCATGCTTTTTTTAAATATAAATAAACATGCAAATCTTGCACAATGTTTAATATCAAACAGGTTAATTTAGTCAACACCAATTAGTTTACACTACAGACTTTATTCTGAAATTCATGCAAACAAACCTGAATTCTGCATTTAACCAGATCTAAAGGGACCACTGCAGTATGAGTTGTACCGCAGCTTATGATGCCACCAAAGCCACAGAGAGCAAAGAATTTTGCAGATCCATAAGCACAGCTATATTCCTCTGTTTAATTAAAGATTTGCATATTAGACGTCAATATTAAAGATATGCTTAGCTTAAGTAAAAGTATCAATAGCATACAAATGTGTATATATACACACACACTACATATTATGATAAATCAGATCAAGCTGCTTAAAGGGACATTGAAGGCGTATTTTTATTGCATGTGATAATGTACCACTCGTTTTCAAATTAAGCTCTCAAAGAAAAGAAAAAACTCAAAAGTGTAACTGATCTAGGGGCTTGTCCCTGTCAGCCAGTGAGCTGTAAAATAGATGTAGGAGTCATACCAGTATACCAAGTAAATCTACAGAAGTACATTTGATCTATGCTCTTCCTATTAGTTTTAATGAAGTTGTACTTAATATTTATCATGCAAAACACAACTGATGTTTAAAAATCGGGCCATTATTAAAGCATGAAAAAAAAAGAATAATTGCGTCCCATGTCCGTGTAAACACTACTATGGAGTTTAGAATATTTACTTACAGCTACATTAAAATAAACTTTAGGGTTTAAATTAAGATCTGAAGACAAAAATATTTGTATTTAGGTAATGTAACATTTACCTACCAAAAGCATTTGATATATATTTGTATCAAATCAATACCATGATTAACACGTTAGATCATTAATGATAAAAGTTCTATAAGAACCACGAACATCACTAGAAATACACATTAAATTAACAGACTAGACACATTACAGTAGTTTCCTGTGGCAGAAATCTACAAATTCTTTCCATGCCCATGAAATAGGCTTCACATTTATATTCATAAATTATATGCTAGATTTTATGTATAAATCAATAGTGGAAATAGCCTTAATCAGTTTTACTATTACTACGGAAATCCTTTAAGTATGTGTAATTTACAGAGCTATAGGATATGTTTGGGAAATTAAAAGCCTACTTGCAGATGTCAACCATTTGTATAAAATTATGGATTACTACTCATTAAATATCTACATGACTGACATAGCATAACACAGAATCAAAATAAGATGGACAACTTCCATGACATGATCTGGGGCTTTTAACTTTTTAATGGTATAAAGAATATTACAATGTCACTACTTGATACATACCATCCTGTGCGGCAGCAGCAGCAAGGTGACGGGTAGGTTGAGAGTGGGAGGTGACATTCTTCCTTTCAACCACTCCATCCTGTCCCAGCTGGAATTGTGGGGCACTGAACGGGTTCACCCGGGCTAACTGAGCAATGGAGGAATACATGGTGGAAACTGTATATTAAAGGGATAAAAAAAATTAAAAAAAAAAAGGGGTGAGATCAAGCAATAACGCTTTAGCAAACAAATGAAGGTTAAAGCAAATCATCATGACTACTAGAAAGAAAAAAACATTCCCAATTATTTCTAATAAAAAAAAAAAATGCTAATGAATTGAAAGGTCATTCAAACCATAAGGGTCATAGATCAGCTTTCATATAGTATAATGTTGGGTTAACCAAAACTATTGATATTTTGGATTAAATTACTGCCATATACATGTTTGGGTGCAGTATTGGCAATGCATGTACTTACACATAATATAAACTGCATGTTGACACAGTCTACATATATGATCAGGCTTTAAAACTAAAAATTAAACCTTCACTTATGAAGTATAAATACTGAATAATGTGATCGACTTCTGCATACATCTTTATTCTTATCTGCACAACATGCATTATGAATTCTGACATTTCAACACACACATTGTGTGTATATATATATATATATATATATATATATATATATATATATATATATATATATATATATATATATATATACATACACACACACACTAGCAGTGCAGAGCAACAAGACATGAATAAAGTTCAAGGAGGTCACTAGTAGGAGGAGGATCACCCCTCCCCCAGACCTAGCACTACGAGCAGCAGAAGGGGTAGACACAGACAGTAGGGGATCCAGGAATAACCTGAAAATGTAAAGGACTAAAATAAGGAGCACGGACTGCCAGGATCCTTATGGAAGCAGGAGAATAGAAGGATTCAGGACCTATTTACCGTATATTTCTATACAGATACAGGCGTTAGTAGTTCTTATGACCACAGTATAATATAACCGCACTGTATTCATTCATCATCTCACATTAACAGAAGGTCATTCACAATTAGACAACAAACCCCGTACATAGATCCCAGCGTTGCTACATGCAGCAATGCGACAATGCACCCGCCCTCACAAGAACAGAGGGCCCCAGTGACCATGCTAGGCCCAGGTGTAACCTCAGCCCCGGATCAATGACCACACGCTTCTGTCACACACAATCCAGTGATATACCAATAGCCGAGGACAATGACAGTAGCAACCCGAGCTCCGCTTCCTTCTCAGGGCCCTCGCAATACTCACTCTGTAAGATGGCGCTCGCTTGCCCCTCGCCGGCTAACAGAGAGCGAGCGTCCTCAAGGACTAATGAATTTGTCCTTCCGTGACGTCACTACGACGCCCCTGCATCCAACACGCGAATCCGATTGGATAGGTCTTTAGACGTCACGAACTGATGTGCTATCTGAGTGGCTACGCAGTAAAGTAGGCGGTGACAGTAATGCAGCCGTCACATGAGATCACGTGGAATTTTGCGTAATATCCAGCTGAATTGTGTCCTATCTAGGCCTGGGCTCTTACTGAATAGTGAGCCCTCAATGTCACCTATGAGGTGCCCGGGTGACCTTTACTGTTATTCGTATAATCAGAGCCCAGCCGGTGTGGTATATACACCTCTGGAAATGAATAGTGTGATCTTATATTTATATGTAAAATACCCAGCACTGTAATAAATGTGTTATATGTATAGTATAATGTGCAAAGGTGTTTACATAGTCCGAAATACATACATACAGTCTTTCATTACTAAATAGTGTCTTCAGTTTTGCTTTAATGATGATAGATATTGTCTTTATTACTGAAATGAGTAGGACTGTGGGAAGAGTAAGATCTCTATTCAATTATGTTGAAAGGCAGCCATTTCATATACCCCCTTGGCAATAGACATGAATGATAGAATAGTAGGATAACCTTCGTATTGTCCTTATATGCTCATGACACAATCAGAATAATCTAAATACACAATTTTCTCTAAAAAAGTGTTTATGTTCCTGTTTTATATACCTGCTAATATTATTTTGCTACATACTTCACAAGCATTTGAAGTTGTACTTTGCCACTAATTAATCCACATTAAATACATAAATAGAAAATAAGTATAGATGAAGTATAAAATACAAGCAAGGCAACTCCGTGACCCTATGGACCGAATCACGCCAGGCGAATCTTGCGTTTGGTTGTACTAATCCATATGCTTTTATTTGCATAGATACTGGAGTTGGTTGACAGTTACCGCACAAGTGGACTGCAATTTGTCTGACCTCTCTGTTATGACCTGCGCATCTTGGGTGACCCTACATGATATAGCTCACAGCTTCATTGAAGTACACACACCCCTTTACCATGACAAGGTAGCAATCCAGAAGGGGCAATACATTTACCACCCATGTATTTATTTAGTTCTACCTCCTCCCTATCTGCTATGAAACTGAAACATTGACTTATCTACTCTGCCCATTATTATGCATGGGATAGAGTACATACAGACTAGATGAATGAGCAGAGCTTAGTTTAGGCCTCAGATGGTAAGTGAAGCTCAGCTGTCTATCAGTGGGGCATAGTATTATTATTAGAAGTCAGAGTATGTGTGTAAAGCTTCATCGTTGTCGCTGTCCATGAATCTGAGATTGTTTCTTAGAAGCTCAGCTGGGACCTGAAATCACAAAGCTTTTTCTACAAAGTTGTCACTGCCAAACATCATCTACAGGGAGATTTACTCATTGCCAATTTACAGGGCGGCTGTTCTCCCTCTGCAGCTTTGTTGCAATTTGAATTGTAAATGAATAGCGATTAAACATCAACTGCAGTTCAAGATAAAAGACAATTGTTTCACCAAAACCAACAATATTAGCAACTCTATATACCATAGATATAATTTACTTTTTGAGATTTTTTGAATATTTTGTGTATGAGTGTAAGAGTCCATTTTGTGTTTGTTACATCACTTTCTCAGAGCTGATTCACAAGGGTGTATGTTTTGTCTATCAGTGAAGAGAGGTATAAGGAATAAGGGAATAGAGAGCCATTGTAGAGATAATTGGATGATATTGTAATATACACTACACCCATTCCCCCTAACTGGCCCAGAAGCATGCCCTTGCATCAGTCACTGCAACTATAGTTCTCGAGAAATGTAAACGCCCCTCTCTCCCACATAACTTCTACCAATGTATCATGGATCTCTCCACGGACTTGCAGAGGCATCAACATTTATTTTTTATAATTAGGAACTTGATGTATGTCGTTGTTCCTGCTTAATTATACTCTGAGTCAGACTTAAAGTTTCCAAACAAATGTTTTTTCTTTCTGTGGTGGCCTTTAATGCTACATATACAAATATTATGTGTATGCACTAGTGACTTGCCTGTCAAAAGTTACGGCAATAGAATTTGAAGCCTGGCAATGCTGTTTGCCACACAATGTGGGGCTCTCTTCCCTCTACTTTACGGGCCTTCGTGGGTCATTGTAGGCCTCGGCCAATCCGCAATTTTCATGCCTTGCAAGCAACCAGAAACTACATTTATTCGCCATCTACCAATCCCCATGGGTGTTGGATAACTGAGAGTCTACTATGTTGCAAGGGTGCAAATAAATATGCACAGTGCAAACCCCACACTGGTTTGGTTTCTGGTTCCTTAGTCTTTGACAAGAGAAATACACAACAATAAAATAACATTAGAGACGATGTAGACTGAATATACTATTCTGAAGAATAAAACATTACTTGTTTTTATTTTTTTACTTTATGCAAAGGTTTTGTCTGCATCACTTCTTCAAAGTATTGTAATTATGGGACTTTAGCATCCCCTTAAGATTAAAAGGACAAGAAATTCATAAATATCTCCCTATATCATCAGATTCTGTAATCACAAGCATTCTGCAAATGACAATAAAACTGTCTTTGCTGCAACCAAGAAATATAACCTTGTTCCTTTGGTTTCTTTAGATATTCTAATCACAACTGAAAAAAAATAGAGTTTATTATTTCTCTAAAAAATATGGGCCAAAGATGCACATTTGGCCTTTGAACTCCATTGGTTTTAGCACAGCTCTAAATTCCAAGCTCTAAATAATTAGAGTTACACAAAATCGATATTCTATTAAACCTGTAGCTCTAGCTCGTAAATAAAGTCTAACATGAAACTGAAAAAAAACATCAGTTTTCTGTAAAAAATATTACAAAGTACTAAATAGGACTTACAAGGGCCTTTTCCAACACTTAGTAAAGCTGTAGCAGCAATTAAACACACAATATTGTACTTTGAAGACATGGGAACACATTAGAATTAATTGCACAACCGTCCCAAACCCACAAATATGCAATTAAAACTATTATTTTTTAGTGTTATTTCTGAGTAATATCGATCCCGGGACTCAAGGGGTTAATATATATCATGAAACCCACATAGACTAGAACAGATGGCCTAATGCATTTTATAGATTGCTAGATGGCTTGATTTTGAGCCGAATCAGAAAATATTACTTATTGGCATTAATTAATTTGTATCCTCTGACTGCAGATTATGGCTAACTTCCATATTTTATCGATGTCATGATGGCGGACTCATTTACTATTGGCTGTTTCTAAGAAGTAAATTACAGGCTTGCTTAAATATTGTCAGATCATATGATCACTCCCCCTTAAATCCAACTTGAAAATGCAGTGTTTACGAATTTGGGCTTAAGGAGGTAAATTGCGAGCTTGAGTCAATAGAATACATCTAAACATTTAGAGAAAAAAAACACCTGCAGCCAAAATTACGGGTTAGAGGCATTTGCAGGATTTTAATAGAATAGGGCTCTATGTGAGCATTCAGAGGGAGCTTTTTAAATTTTAGCTCATTGAGGACCTAAATGGATGTGCTGATTTGTGCTCAGTGCATTATGAGGTTCAGAGATTCTGCTTAGGGTCAGGTTTAATCAACAGTTTATGTGTCATAAAAACTACCACAGCAGTGATTTTAAATAACTATAAAATGGTCAAAAGAGATTCTAATGAAAAAATGTTTGTACATTTTCTGTTTATTGTTAACCTTTCTGGGGCAGAACAGTTTTAATTTTTTAATTACTCCAGTAGACCTTTAATTTCACGGTATGGACAGTTGTAACTTATATATATAAATTCCAAAGTAGGGGATGTCCAAAAGGCACATGCAGTTCCTCTAAGAGAATCCAAGTAAAGGTAGGCCACCATCACCGGTAACAGATAGTGGTAGTCCTTACCTAACTTGTAGGTCTTGTAACTCAGTGGAATGTTTGTTTCGTTCTACCCTTGATCCCTGTGGGCATGTAGTGTTTATACAAAACATAAGTACTGGTTTAAAGCAAATATAGTACTAGTTTAAAGCATCCTCAGTAAGAGACTCTTACAAGGAGTGACCAACAGTAAGAATTTATACAATAAATGTAGAAATTAATGTTGTATATTAATGTTATTTCTGTAATTATGTACTTGATTTGTGTTGAATTAACAAAAAAATAATAAAATATAAGTGATAAAAAGAAATATTAATATTCTTATGGTTTTCAATATTATGCTGTTATAAATTTACTATGTAATAATTGTACATGTATATATACAGTGGATATAAAAAGTCTACACACCCCTGTTAAAATGTCAGGTTTCTGTGCTGTAAAAACAAAGATAAATCATCTCAGAACTTTTTCAACCTTTAATGTGACCTATAAACTGTACAACTCAATTGAAAAACAAACTGAAATCTTTTAGGTGGAGGGAAGAAAAAAAAAGAAAAATAATGTGGTTGCATAAGTCTGCACACCCTCTTATAACTGGGGATGTAGCTGTGTTCAGAAATCACATTCCAAATCGTGTTAAATAGGAGTTAGCATACACCTGCCATCATTTAAAGTGCCTCTGATTAACCCCAAATAAAGTTCAGCTGCTCTAGTTGGTCTTTCCTGAAATTTTCTTAGTCGAATCCCACAGAGAGCTTCCAAAGCATCAGAGGGATCGCATTGTTAAAAGGTATCAGTCAGGAGAAGGGTACAAAAGAATTTCCAAGGCATTAGATATACCATGGAACACAGGAAGACAGTCATCATCAAGTGGAGAAAATATGGCACAACAGTGACATTACCAAGAACTGGAGCTCCCTCTAAAATTGATGAAAAGACGAGAAGAAAACTGGTCTGGGAGGCTACCAAGAGGCCTACAGCAACAATAAAGGAGTTGCAGGAATATCTAGCAAGTACTGGCTGTGTGGTACATGTTGTAACGGATCTACTGGCACCCCGACCGGGTACCTCCGTTGATAGACGCGTCCTAGCTTGCGCCGAGGCCTACAAGCACCGCACCGGACACCTCAACCACCACAGACTCCACAACCGCCGTAGTTTAGCTGGAGCCGCGCCGTCTTCCTTCCACCCTGTATGAATCTCCAGCATCCAGGACCGTGTGGGGAAGACCTCTCCTTCAAGGATAGTACATCAGGAACAAGCGTTCAGTAGTTACAGCTCAAGGGAGTATGCAAAAGCATAGCAATCCCCAGTATAATATAGCGATCCCCTCCAATAACGAGATGAGACTATGTTTTGAAGGGTCAAGTAGAACTATAACTTTAATGACAGGGGATCTCCTTTTATGCAATGGTGCCCTCTGAAGGGCTACACCCACATAATTATCACAGCCAATTATATACATGGTTCAACCCCCACGTCTCCTCCCCTCAGATAACAGGTAACACAATTAAAACAGACAAAATGTTAACCACATTCTGGATGTACCCCAAAAACAGGGGGTAAACCTTTAAGTCCAGCACCATTCAATAGCTCTCACCCAGGGGAACAACATATTAAAAAATGGCATGAATCAGACCAGGGGTTCAAAAGTTAGTAAAAGTATCTTTTACACATAACACACAGACATTTCACATATCCCCCACACAATCCACATAGAGGGACAATAGGTGAGCCACACCTCCCTGGCAACTTGGATACAATCAGACATTAATTAGATCATCCTTCTTTGTTCTTATCAGAGAATGAAAACACTTTGGAAAATGCAAGGATCCTTTACAACTTCCTTATCTTAGGAGACTCTCTGTAACAGGATTATCTATTAGCCTAGTAGCTGTGATATTCTGAGCCAATATGTTCTGTAGAACATAAACCAACATACATATAGTAGGATCATATTTTAACCATAATAATCATAAAACAGGGTAAAACAGTGATGGGTTCCGTTACAGCTGGGATCTGAGCGCACAAAACTACCGAATAGCGCTCAGATCATCTTCCCACAGTTCAATTGCCATGTAGCTAAAGTCTTTCCCATAGTCTTTCATTATATGAATGGGCTCCATGGCATAGCTATCTGTGGTATCATGGTTCACACAGGGCAAGTACCGAATGACCCCCCTGTATGTAAAGGGCCAGAATGAGTGACATACACTCTGGTATGGCCGAATACTGTGTTTGAAGGGCAATATGTACCAGGGCCATAGTCGCAGGGCAGGAGGCTGGCAAACAGTCCTCTCCAAGACAAAGTGGCGAAGGGCACTTCGTCACACATGTGACAACAATCTTCCGTATTCTTCATATGTCTGGGCTATGGGGTAGAGTGTGTTATGGTCGGATGAAACCAAGGTTGAATTTTTTGGCCATAATTCCAAAAGATATGTTTGGCGCAAAAACAACACTGTACATCACCAAAAGAACACCATACCCACAGTGAAGCATCGTGGTGGCTGCGTCATGCTTTGGGGCTGTTTTTCTTCAGCTGGAACTGGGGCCTTAGTTAAGATAGAGGGAATTATGAACAGTTCCAAATACCAGACAATATTGGCACAAAACCTTCAGGCTTCTGCTAGAAAGCTAAACATGAAGAGGAACTTCATCTTTCAGCATGACAACCCAAAGCATACATCCAAATCAACAAAGGAATGGCTTCACCAGACCTGAATCTGATTGGAAATCTGTGGGGTGATCTGAAGAGGGCTCTGCACAGGAGATGCCCTCGCAATCTGACAGATTTGGAGTGTTTTTGCAAAGAAGAGTGGGCAAATCCTGCCAAGTCAAAATGTGCCATGCTGACTCATACCAAAAAGACTGAGTGCTGTAATAAAATCAAAAGGTGCTTCAACAAAGTATTAGTTTAAGGGTGTGCATACTTATGCAACCATATTATTTTATTTTTATATTTTTTCTACCCTCTACCTCTAAGATTTCAGTTTGTTTTTCAATTGAGTTGTACAGTTTATAGGTCACATTAAAGGTCGAAAAAGTTCTGAAATTATTTATCTTTGTCTCATTTTTTTCAGCACAGAAACCTGACATTTTAACAGGGGTGTGTAGACTTTTTAAATCCACCGTGTGTATATATATATATATATATATATATATATATATATATATGTATATTTATATATGTATATATATATATATATATATATATATATATATATATATATATATATATAAAACATAATTTTATATTTTTCAGTTCATGGTAAATCAAATACATAAACATTAGACAAAAGTATCATATGCTCTTTTGAAGGACTAGAAGTGATAAAGTGCTAATATTTTAGAGAGTAAGATAATACTAAATACATCCTTGAACAATTAATTATTATGTTCCTTTTATTGGATGAGCCACTTGCTTTTCTTCTGCACGAAGGAACATTGGATGTAGATAGGACCATCACTTCTATTATAAGGCTGCCATAAAGTTGGGAAATGTAATAATAGGTTTAAATGGAAGATTGTAAATTTACAGCCTTATTAAATTGCGATTCGGGAAATTTAAAAGGGCTCTATTTAAGCACATAGCATATTTTTTTTACAGAAGTTTTTTGTTAGTGATCTTCTATCCAAAAGCACTAACTGAAAGCTTCTGTAAAAAAAATATGCTATGTGCTTAAATAGAGCCCTTTTAAATTGGCTGAATCACAATTTAATAAGGCTGTTTGCTTGTAAGTCTGCTCGTTTTCAATCGTACAAGGTGATTTGGAGAAATCACTTTGGACACTGGAGTCTAAGCTCAAAGATAGGGCCCTCCAATCTTTTCAATGTGTTAATACTGCTATTGTTTTTGCCTTAATTGTAACCCATGAATATGGCATATGTTGGCGAGTTACAAATAAATGATAAAAAAAAAGTTGCAGTTCACAGTAGACCCCCAAGACTACAACCGAACAAGCAGTGTTCTAGAGGTAAAATATGGAAGATCCTAGAAAAACAGGTTCTGTTATAATGAAGATTTTCTCTAAAAATGCTTTTATGCTCACAACTTACATGCTAATGTTGTTAGTTTGTTACATACTTCACAAACAGATTCCCAGAACTACAATGGTCTTTTAACCACCAATTATTTTGCTATGTGAGGATATTCTGTACACTTGACATCGCTGTTTTTATAGCCTGCTTCCCACATGCCGCCTGGTCCGAAACAAAATGTCCTCACATTTCAAAAACGTCTGGTCAGTTTATTTCATATGAAAGTTGTTGTTTCATTTTTATGAGTAATAAGAATTATTTTTATGCTATTTAAGATGCTATTGCCAACGTTTATTTAGTATCTGTTCTAGAATACTAGATTAGCATTTTCTTATTTGCCATTCTGCATTGTAGATTTCCTATAATGTTTTGGGTTGCCAGGTCTGTGGAGTTTCTTTCACAAAGTGACTGATCAATCCTGTCTTGCAAGTTCTGAGATGTTGTGTTTGTAGCTAATGGTGTTGGATAAGAGCCTTTGATATGTCAGGGACAGATAACAGCTCATTGTAGTGTTTGATATATAGCCACAGATTATTATGAAACCAGTCTTATCATGTATTGAATTGTTTTGGCTATAATATCAAAACCTCATTTCTCCTTATTAAATGGACACTGAAGTCACCATAATTGTTTTGTATTATTCAATAGAGACTGGAAAATCATGTGGAAATATATATTTTTTTAATTTTTAATATCCAAATACAGCTCCCGCAGAGTCACTTTAACTATTAGACTATGCATTAGACTTTGCACTGTGGGATAAAGAACAATATATCTAATAAAGAAAAAATAAATAAACCATGTAACACTTACTTATTCAGCCAACACAGTTGATTTTTTTGTTATTGCCACCAGCCCTTGCAGCTTAATTTGTATTCCATTGATACAGGGAATGTTTAAAGAAGAGTAAAACAACTAACTTCAAAAGCTCACAACTCAGTTGATATAACAGCAAAATTAAAAAGGAAACCACTTTTTCCAATGTGCCACAGTGTGGGGAAATTTTCTCTACACTCAACCACAGGCCGAAGTAAAGAGGAAAATTAAAGGGATATTAAAGGTTTCTGGATATTACTAGGTGTATATTATACCTGTGTATCTACTGTATATACTTTTACTTGTATTTACTTTATTTTATTAAGAAGTGTGTATAAGCTCTGCCTAAAATCAAACAAATAGTTCCTGCATGGGTCTGCCTACTGCAGCGTATGCAGAAACTATGAAGTGCTGAATTTGCAATGCAGTGTCCTAGCCTATCAGAGACCACATCTCAGCAGCATATTGCAGAATGTTACTGAGAGATGGCCACTGACTGTCTTCATGAAGTACAGAGGGCAGACCCAAACAGTTAATATTTGTTTTTTTAGGTAGTAAAAACAGAGCTTATATCCACTTCTTAATAAAATAAAGTACAGGTCCAGCCCAATTATTGCTACCTGATACTTGAACACTGTAGCTATTTTCCTTGTAATTCACCGATGTGTTCGTTGGAACTGTTTGACAATAAAACCCCTCCAATGATCTATAACAGCGCTTTCCAGCCTTTTCAGTAACATGGCACACTTCATTAATACAAACATTAAATACAATCATATTCCCGTTTAGTAGGAGAGAAAATAATCAGACTGTTTGCTTTACAATGATAAACCTTTCATAGTAATCATACAGGACCTTTCTTCTGTAGTACAGGATTATGGGAAACTACCCGTGTTATTGCACAATCACAAAGTACAGGGTTAGGCAGAACAAATGTCCTTTTTTTCCTGAATTTGTAATCTATACCAAATCTTTTATTACAGAAGTAGAATCTTAAAGAAAATACATACGCACATAATTATGTGACACAAAGGTTACTAAGTCAACATGTCTGTCTGTTACAATTAAAATTATGTGCGTATGTATTTTCTATAAAATTTGGTACAGATTCAAACTCATCAAAAAAGGGTGTTAATTCTGTGTTACCCTGTATACTGTATGTAGCTTCCATTGCAGCTATTGGTTGGTTAAAAAGTGCCATTCTAATTCATCCTGGAACTTATCTATCAAATCTGCTGTCACAACCTCCTTTGGTAGAGGGTTCCATAGGCTGATGACTCTTACTGTGAAGAACCATTTTCTTTCTTTAAGATAGAATCATTTTTTCTTCTAATATCATGGAATGCTGTTCTTCTAATTAATGTATTAATGTCTTCTAATTAATGTACAATATTTTCTAATATAATTACCTTGCACAACAGCAAAACTGGAAACAGTGCCACAGTATCCTTCTTCTAACTCATTAATACATATGTTAAAAAGCAAAGAACTAATACTAAACCCTGAGGAACCCCACTTACCACATAAGTCTAATGTGAGTATGTTCCATTTACAACAACCCTTTGCGTCCTGTCTTTTAGCGAGGTCTCAATCCATAAGCAGATATTTACTGTAATTCCTGTATCCCTTAGTTTGCACAGTAGCGAAGAGGAGGGTAGAGGTGGGAAGGAGAGAAGGAAGAGAGTGGGAGGTAGGTAGTAGGGGCATGGAGGTAGTGGGAGGGAGGTAGTAGGGGTAGGAAGGATGTGGGGGGAGGAAGAATGGGTGAGGGAGGAGATGTAGGGAAGGTGGGAGTGGATGGAAGAAGGCTAGGAATGATAGTTCTGGGGGAGGGCTAGGAATGGAAGTTCTGAGCGGGAGGACGAGAGGTGAGGTAGAGGGAGCGTGGGATGAGCTCATAGACTTATGCACACATAGTTCAGGGGAAGGGGCCTGGTCTCAGGGGAGGTAGTGGGGGGAGGAGCAGGCCTAATTTATTGGACAGATGCTCGGTTCATGCCACCATCAGCTCCTCCTCCCACTACCAGCATGTCCTGGGTACCACTACCAGCAGGTCTGCCAGCACCTTCGCCCGCATCTGCTCCTCAGCATCTCCCCACAGCCATGCCAGGCTCACAGAGACCTCCATCCCGGTACACTTTTGGAGGTTCCCATGTGGTAGATGCTGGCCCTCATCAGAGAATGCAGAGACAGTATTTGGGGGATCCAGGCCAGTGTCTTCTCCCTCCAGGCCTTGGGGGACCGCAGTCTGAGGAGGCTCCACAGGGATGCAAGGAGGCATTACCACCAGGTGGAGTCCTACATGGCTAGGCTGCTCCGGGCAGTGCATAACCAGCTGAGCGTGGACATTGCTCCGCATTCTCTGGTTCCCAGCACCACCTCCTCCAGCCAGAGGCCTCCCCTGCACACTCCGTCAGCCTGGCCACTCCTTCATGCCCCCATGCCTCCACCTCTATCAGTGCTGCTGCCTCTAGGAAAGATGGTTCCCTATGCAACTACCCCTTGCGTAGGCCATTGGCGCAGTGGCATGGGGGGGGGGGGGAGCTGTGGCAAGGTGTGCCTGCGCTTTGACATTCTCAACAGCACTCCTCAGTAACAATCCATTCGTCCAAATATTAATATAATCTAGCCTGGCTAGAGTATTTGATCATGATCTATTTGATGGCTACCCCCATCACATGGTCCATGATCCTCTTCTCTGTGGCCATGTAGGGTTATGTTTAACATTTCACAAGTTGATGGTAATGGAGAAACGTTGCTGAGAAGAGATGGTGCAGTCCCTATTTTTGTTTTTCCCGATAAGATTATTTTGTGTTTCTTTTTAGGCACAATTCAGGTCCATGAAGTCATCCTCTTCATCAGCAAGCAGTGTTATCAAATAATGTGTGTGATATCTACACAGCAATTATCATCAATGACATCCCCCTATCAGAATGAGTATGAGTTGACACATTATTAAATAATCATAATTCATGTTCAGTAACACCTGTTTGTTGTTAGATTCAACTCCTTGTAATGTAGATCTGGCGTGGGACTATCATAGTCCAAAACTGTCCATTTATTCAAGGGCAGCATTAATACTTGCGTTGAAATCCCTTAGAGAGATGGTGATTGTAGTCTTGTCCCATTGACTGTGGCCACAGCTAAGCAATCCTTGTGAGATGCCACATCTTTACTCATGGTGATGCCAAGTGATTTCAAATGATAGATAGGGAACATTTTACACTGCTTGTGGATAAAGTTCAGGTAAGTTAGTTTATTGTTACAGTTACAGTATTTCCCACTGTACTGTGAATGCAGATTTTTATATATAGTTTTTTCTCCTTCTTCTTTGCCTATGACCACCTTTTTTTATTTGGAACACACTCTATGTGTATCATTGAATTGGATTGCATAATCCAGTATTTTCAGTATCTGTGTAATGTAGCAGATGAAGACAAGATGTAAGTGTTATGCTCATTCGTTGTTACTTCTATTATATGGAGATTTCAATGATGAGATTTTTTCCATCTGATTGTGGTTACTGTTGTATAATGACCACATGTGACCCTAGTAGACGCTATGCATCTTTCTTATTATACAGTATTACCTTAACCCCTTTAGGGTTTGTCATTTTTCCCAGATCCGCTCATACCACACCCATTATATTAATGCACAGTTGGATATGTTTATGACTGTGCTCTGTGTATACAATAAAGGATGTTATTGTTGTAACATTATCCATGTTTCCGTGTATTTCTTTAGCTAATAGATTAGTGACATCAACATACAGAACATTTATTATACCTATTAGTTTTAGGATATTAGTCATCTCAATCTCACAGCTTTGCACACCTGACTGTTATTACCTGGAAGCAAGCAACAACGTGTGACCATTGGATTTCACCATCAGCTGCCATCTCCTTATCCACATGGAACATTAATATTAATCTAAATATCTATCTATAATATTTTAACAGATAGTTTTTATTTTCACTTTTAAATTGTTTGTCCATGCACAGAAGTGGTTTTATTGTCATTTACCTCTGTGATCACATTCCCTTATTCACTCATCCCCACTAATTCCTAAATATCTCACTGTTACAGAAACATTTTCAAAGCCACAATCTCACTGCTTCGCGCTACTGACTGCCATCACCTGGAACCAAGCAACAACGTATCACCATTTAATTTCACCATCAGCTGCCATCTCCTTATCCATATGGAACATTAATATTAATCTATATATATTTCTGTTATTATATTTTAACAGATCTATCTGTTACAGAACATTTTCAAACCCACAATCTCACTGCTTTGCACCCCTGACTGCCATCACCTGGAACCAATCCCATCCTTGCCCCTCTCCCACTCTCCCCTGCATATTGCCTTAATTTTTAGACTCATACAAATCATCAACAACTGCTTTACAAATAAAAGTTATTAATAATAATAGGAAGCCCCTTATGCAATTTATGAATCCCTAACATTTCAGTGACCAAGTGATCACACGTGTTAATACATCCAATATGTGTTCACACACTTTAATTATTATGAGTTAATAGTTTGATACATTTACATAGTGATGTATGGGCCTTATTATACCACTGCAGGGTTAGTAGGCATCTAGAGGCGGCATTTAAATGACCACTGTTATGTCTTAACAAGAGCAGATAGTTGTTTTAATTATAAGTTGGTCAATTATAACATTAATATTCACTTATTTTAAAAATAATTTCAATAGTAAACTTACTTTCAGAGTATAATCCTCCAGTTGTGATGTTCATTTCTGCCCTTAATAGAGCGAAGCATTTGTTTGGATGACTAAATAGTTTCAGGACCAATCTTATTAGACGATGGATAACATGATTCTAAATAACCATTCATAAATTGCCTTCCAAACAAGAATTTGTTGCCAACGGATACCACTTGAACACCACAATAAATAGCAGTGTGGTGATATAGTCTTGTGCCTGGTCAGCTAGGGCGACCTAGCCCAATTGACCTTATGGGTATACACTAGCAACAGTTGCATCTAAAAGTTGAAATTAAGTTTAGTATTCTATATGGATCATTAAGGAGGACTGACATCCCAATACTGACATCTCAATATGTATACCCAGAACAAGCCTATGTTTAGGCACAGGGAACCTAAGAATGTCTAACCAGGCCTACAAATAGACAATTAGAGATTCTGCTTTAGAAAGTTTTTGCTGTCTAAAGAAGCATTTATATGCCCAAACCAGATACATTACACAGACAAAACAGGGCCTTGTTCTATAATATGTGTCTTTATTGCGCTTTATGTACATTATAATTAATGATATGTATCTCTTAAATTTAGATCACACATTGTTCAGAATTGCAGTAACACTACCTAATAGTGCATCATTTTTCAAGAATATAAGTGTCCCTCTTTAGTCATTTGTTATATTAGGGCCTATAAGAAAAAAAATGATATTTTGATATAAAAAAAAAAAACAAGCAACTCTACTGATGATATTTTGTATTGTTTTTTATTCATCATTATCTTCATCATCTTAATATTATATTATTTAAACACACACTCTTTGAATATCTCAGTTTGTCCACAACTCAAGTAGATGGTGAAGATGCATATGCATTTTCATTATGTAATCCTGTAGTAACATAGTGCTACCCCATACCATATGATATTTAGTGTCAAAGCAATTGACATTACCAATAACATATATGTCCTCAACACAAGCAGAGTTGAAAAATCCATACTGTATATACACTGGGATACATGGGTGTAGGAACTGGGGAGGACAAGGGGGAAAGACCGCCCCCCCCCCCCCCCCCATATTTTTCACTGTGTGTGCTTATGTGTAGAGAAGAAGTTGTGTGATATTTTTATATTATATGAGGTATCCCCCCAGATTATCTTTGGCTCATACACCCATGCTGAGATACCTCTCAACATTGCAAGTAGCCAAAGAGGGACACATATTATTGAATACAGAAGCATTATTTGCTTGCATTGCTGCAATTCACAAATGTTAGCTGCAGATTGAGTAGTGTGTCTAAATTGTATATATATATATATATATATATATATATATATATATATACAGTATCTCACAAAAGTGAGTACACCCCTCACAATTTTGTAAATATTTGATTATATCTTTTAATGTGACAACACTGAAGAAATGACACTCTGCTACAATGTAAAGTAGTAAGTGCACAGCATGTATAAGAGTGTAAATTTGCTGTCCCCTCAAAGTAACTAAACACACAGCCATTACTGTCTAAACCGTTGGCAGCAAAAGTGAGTACACCCCTAAGTGGAAATGCCCAAAGTGTCAATATTTTGTGTGGCCATCATTATTTTGCAGCACTGCCTTAACCCTCATGGGCATGAAGTTCACCAGAGCTTCACAGGTGGCCACTGGAGCCCTCTTCCACTCCACCATGATGACATCACGAAGCTGCTGGATGTTAGATACCTTGCGCTCTCCCACCTTCCGTTTGAGGATGCCCCACAGATGCTCAATAGGGTTTAGGTCTGGTGACATGCTTGGCCAGTCCATCAACTTTACCTTCAGCTTCTTTAGCAAAGCAGTGGGCGTCTTGGTGGTGTGTTTGGGGTAGTTATCATGTTGGAATACTGCCCTGCGGCCCAGTCTCTGAAGGGAGGGGATCATGCTCAGCTTCAGTATGTCACAGTACATGTTGGTATTCATGGTTCCCTCAATGAACTGTAGCTCCCCAGTGCCGGCAGCACTCATGCAGGCCCAGACCAAACATATATACACATATGTCTATATGTGTATATACAGTATGTTTTCTATAATATGTTGTTTTGATTCCCCCATATGAATCTCTGCATCGCTGTTTACGTTCAAACTGAAGGTTTCATCTCACATCAGTGTTTTTGTGTTCTTTGTGCCTTATCTGTTTATCTGTCATTTAGGGATTATTTAAACTTCCTTTCCTTAGTATAGATGTATACTTTTGGTGGTGGGAGTGTCATGGTCTGGGTCTGTATGAGTGCTGCCTGCACTGGGGAGATACAGTTCATTGAGGGAACTATGAATGCCAACATGTACTGTGACAACAACATTCAGTGTCGGCATCACCTCTCTGTCAATCACTCCACTGGCTTCCCTTAGCCTCAAGAATAACATTTTAAATCCTAAATTACAAAGCCCTCAACAATAACGTTCCCCCTTACATCTCTGCTCTCATCTCCAAATATTCCCCCAACCGCCACCTTCGTTCTGCTAATAACCTTCTTCTTTCTACAACTCTTGTCACCTCCTCTCACTCCAGCCTCCAGGACTTTTCTCGTGCTGCCCCTAGTCTCTGGAGTCCTTGCCTCGCTACACCAGATTATCCTCTTGCCTCAAAACATTAAAAACCTCACTTAAAATGCATCTCTTCCAAGAAGCGTATCACCTTCCACCCTAACACGCTTATTAACTCTCTCTCCCTCTTTTACCACTCACTATACCTTAGATTGTAAGTCTGCGAGTTTCTATCCTAAGTACTTTGGGCATGCACCATGGACATTGGATTCCTAGCTCAAAGAGAGGGCCGTCATTCCTTTGCTAAATGTTTATTTTTTATTTATATTTGTCTGAACTTAGTTTATGTACATGTTACTGAATATGTTGGTGCGTTATAAATGACCTATAATAATAATAATATATATATATATATATATATATATATATATATATATATATATATATAAAACGTGTAGTCCGTGAAATATTAGGGAAAACAACCAGAAAGGATTCTGGGGAGAAAGAGTGACATGGCCAGCTTAAAATAGAATGTTTTGTCATTAAATGTGGAGGAACTTTGAAATGCTAGGAAGGACAGAATAATTTTTCATTCAAAGAGGGACTGTCCCTCCAAAAGAGTCTGGGGGGTATACATTGTGATATTCTATTACCAGAACATGACGGAGCAAAGGTCATTGGCCTTGCAACCATTAGTTACATGTATAACAACTCTAAGCATGAAAGACCAGCTGGTTTGGTCACTTTGAAAGAAACACTAGAGAGACATGATAATCACAACAGTTCAGGGCATATACTGTACAATTGTCAGCAAAGTAAGTCCTGCAAATATGTAAATGCAAGAAAAAATAGTAATAAAGATAATACATATACTACATAACTAAAGTAGCACTCATTGCAGCCCCACAACTGCGTCCCTCGCTTCGCGAGGCCGCAAGTGCGTGACCAACATCGCAAACGTCCCAAACATCTGTAAGATCCACAACTATATATGTGATATATAAATATATATATATATATAACTTTGTATTTATTTATATAGATTTGTCACGATCTGCTACTTCAATTGTACTTGGTAAGAACCTGGTTCAAACCTATCCAGCACAATCGTGCAGTCCTTTTTTCACCGCTGATAGCAGAAGATGGACCAAACACCAGGGCCACATCCAGGAACTTGCTTCAACAGATCAGGATAACAGGAACACCATATAATCCTTTAGAATTAGGATTAATTCACAGACTGACACTTACAACTTTTTTATGTACCATATTGGTCCGAATATAAACTGCACCTTTTTTCCAAATTTTGAGCTTGCGCGTTACGTGTGCGGCTTATATTCGCGAACGTAAAATTACTGCCGATTTGCATGCTTGAGACTGCATTGTAGCAACTGAATAGCGTTTTGCGAATGTAAAATTAATGCCGATTTGCGAGATTGCGAATTAAGGGTGCCGATTTGCTTGTTTGAGACTATTGTAGCAATTGAATAGCAATTTACGGTTTTAGTGATTCTAACACCCGGTAAGGCTTGTAACCTGCGAAAGAAGTTACAGTACTAATTAAAAAGCCTGTTTCTTGCTATGGCTGATCACTTGGAGAGAGTGTTTTTCTCTGCAATTTTAAGGGTGCAGCTTATATTTGAGTACTATCTTTTTTCTATTTTTTTAATTTTACAGGTGCAGCTTATATGCGGGTGCGGCTTATATTCGGACCAATGCGGTGAGTTCAGACACAACTGCCATACCTTTATTAATTGTCACATTTTATACAATTTTCTGGCACACATGCTGGCCAATGACAGACAGCCCCATACTTAGGTTCATAGAAGATGGACCAATTAGCATAATAGGCTGCCCCTGCTTACTGGGAAACCCTGTACATTTGATGAGCTCAGGCCCTTAAACTTATCCTGGTGATTATATTACAATAGCCATTTGCTGTAAACACTCAGACTTTATCTGCCCACGACCCCCTGTGTTTGTTTATTTAGGTGGGGCTGGGTGTAAAATAATCAAAATACATACAATTTATTTGTCATTTTAACCAAAAGTAATACAAAATACATAACTATAACGATAAAACAGGGTAACTTCATGACAGCTGAGGGCCAGGCCATGGTCCAAAACAGTCCAGTCAGGCCCTGGGCATGACAGCGAGGTTTAGAGCTAAGCTGGGAATTACAGGGAAAAGAGCGCTATAGCTAATCAGTGCTCAAAGGGGTAGTGTTAAGCGCGGTATACCTGTATATGTATATATACAGATTACCTACTGATTACAATTGTTATTTTATCTTGTACATTAAAGGACCACTGCACAATGAAAAATATATTTGTTTGAGTCCAACTAAGAGCTACATTAAGCAGGTAAGAAGGAAAAGATCATACAGCTAGTGTTAAAATAGAAAAAATAAATGTTGATGCCTCTGTTGGGTATTGGGCAAATAATGATATGTTGGTGGAACGTGTTTACATTTCTGCAGAAATATGTTTGCATTTCCTGATGCAAGTGGCCTGTTTCTGGGCCAGTGTGGTGTCAATTTTAGTCTTATCCAGTTATCTTAACAAAGGCTCTTTCTACCCTCCTTCCCAACCCGCTCTCTGATAGCTAACATATACAACCTCATGTTTCAGCTCTGAGGAAGTGATGTAACAAACACAACATGGAATCCTATACTCATAAACCGTCATAAAAAATTCAGATTTTCAAAAAAAAATATTTTATGTTTGTCACCATCTGCTTCTTCAAGGGGGCTTGATATTAACCTAGTTCAAACCTAATCAAATCAAAGCTCTTGAGATCAAATTCATCAGATATCTATAGCTGGCTAGTGCTTAGGACTACTTGAACATACATGAACGTACATACATCTGTCTTGACCCAAGGTCTGTATGTGTGAGTGTGAAATTATCTGCAGCTAACTTATATGCAGAGCATTTTTTACAATTTTACATATGTTCTATATAACATTTTCCCTCTTATAATATATTATAACTAGGATACATAATAACCATGTACAGGCAACATATAACCACACAATAACACATAATCCCAATGCCACAATGTCATGTCCCCTTGGCCATATTCATAAATTACTGGCAATATGAGTCCTTAAACAATTAAATCATAACAATTTCTACCCCTTTACTTTCTAGTATAGCATGGGAAGTTTATCCTGTCGGATAACTTCCCATCTATACAGGTGATTACCAGTCCTCTTGATGTGACAGTCCATTCATGTGATAACCTCAGTGGCTCTCTGGGTACCCTGCCTCCCCCTGTCCAGGGCGAATACTCACTTCTTCCCAGTGGCCTAGTGACCTTCCCAAGCCCCTGGGGAGACTTATGAGACAACTGCCATGGAGGACCCTTCAAGGTAGTCCAGGGGAAACAGTACATCCCAGCTAGTAAGTCCAGCATAAACTTGGGAGGATCCTTACCCAGCAAATCCATCTCCTTCCAGGCTAGGGAGACCTCCTGTCCTGCTGATTCTGGATCAGTACTCAGGCCCATGGGTAAAATTGAAGAGTACATGGTTCCCTTTGTCAGGCCTGGGCTTTCTCCTGAATAAACTGGGATGCTGGAGTTGCAACATGGGCTAGTGACATTCTCTGGTGTCATCCATGCTGGATTAATGGGCAGTTCTGACACATGCCGTTGTGGTTCAGTAGCCAACCTCTCTCCAAACAACCCTGGCAAGTGGTCCCTCCTTTCCAGGGTTACATGTACACAACCAGTGTATTTGGGCAGCTGCAGGGAAGTCAATGTAGGGACACCACAACCTGGGGTACCCTCTGGCTCTTTGGTCTCTGGATCCTCAGGTGGAACCTCCTGGCTCTTTCCTTCTGAGACTGCCTGCTGTGTAGTTACAGGCAGCCATTGAGAAGCAGCTGCTACTGCCTCTTGTTCAGGCTGAAGAGCAGGGCTACTTTCTGTTTCTGCTCCAGGCTCTGTGGCTGGCTGCTGGACAATGTTCATCCAAGGATCCTCTCCACTATTTCCACAGTCAATTGGTAGGGCCCAGTGCTCATTAGGTTCTTCTCTTACTCTAGGAGCTGGGTACCTTTTCCCCAGTTCTTCCCCTGGGCCTGGCTCTGCTGTGGTTTGGCCCTGTCCCCATGCCTCTAACTGGGTGAGACTCAGCCTCCTAAAGATAGGGACCAGTCCTTACTCTTCCGAGTCAACCCCATGTATGAAGGCATCCTTGTTATTTTGAGAATCACGGATATCAAAATTCTCCCCACAGTCCATATCTTTATGTTCTGACCCAGGCTTGGCAACATTTAGCTGGGTCCCTGTAGTTCCTGTTAGGTGATTCTGTTCCATGCCTGACTGGCATGAGCCCTCCCAGCTGGGTGGCCAAAACCCATCCAGGGATGCTTCGTTCAGCAAGTTTATAAAATCCACCTCCAGCAGCAGCTCCTGTTGGATCAGAGGCCAAAGTAAGTTAGCTGTCTGAGAGTCTGTCTCCAGTCCCACCATGATAGCGCTTGGCAATCAGACACAGCTGTCTTTTCTCAGTCCCCAAGCCACAATCCGGATCCCCATGTACTATGTCCCAAAGTGCCTCTTCCAGCCCCAATGAAAAATTATGAGGTATCCCAACAGGTCCCACCCAATATTGCTCTTCCAGGGCGACCTCCTCACATACTAATTCTTCCAGCCATTCTATTAGCTTGTGACCTGGCCATAGTCCCAGGAGCACCATCCATTTATTTAGAAGGCCCATTCCTCTACAGTGCGTTCCAGTCACCAGAACATTATCTGTCTCTACTGGGGATAAGCATTTCCCCTCCACAGGAGCTGAGACAGGGCCATTGCTTACCCTTCTCCACTTCTCCTGTATCTCCTGTGTGATCTGTATCCAGAGTTCCCTCTGCTGATCCTTGGTTGAACCTGCAGGCAGTATCTCCATCCATCTTTGGTACCATCTGGAAACTTCCTCCTCCTCTGCTGCAGACATCTCTTCATAAGCTGCCATCCTTCTGTGTTTTCTACAGAGATCCCACCACTGCCAGCCAATGTCACGATCTGCTTCTTCAAGGGGGCTTGATATGAACCTAGTTCAAACCTACCCCAGCAGAATCGTGTAGTTCCTGTCCTTTGTGCCACAATGGATGGCTCCTGAAGAGGGCAAGGCCCAAAAGGTACAGGCAGAGAATACTGCATACAGGTTATTTAGTGGCCCATGGCAAGACCACTCCCCAAGTCAGGATACAACACACAGAAATAGTCTCACACCTTGTATATGTGAAAACTATTACTTAGCCTTTATTGAATGATCAAAACAACATATTTATACTCTCCAATACCACATCCTTGTGTACATTTGTGTATGTGTGATGTCAGCCCATCTGGCTTGCAACCTTGGGTATCAACGCTCTTGAGATCAAATTCCTCAGATATCTATAGCTGGCTAGTGAAAAAACCTTTATGTTACCTTATGTTTATGTTTCCTTAGGACTGCTTGAAGTACATACATCTGTCTTGACCCAAATTCTGTATGTGTGAGTATGCAATGATCTGCAGCTAACTTCTATGCAGAGCATTTTTTACAATTCCACATATGTTCTATATAACATTTTCCCTTTTATAATATATTATAACTAGTATACATAATAACCATGTACAGGCAACATATAACCACACACAATAATGCATAATCCTAATGCAACAATGTCATGCTCCCTTGGCCATATTCATAAATTACTGGCAATATGAGTTGTTAAACAATTAAATGTTCATTTGGTATACACTTGACAGACAAGTGTCTTTTTTTCTTGAACTGGTCCTTGTCTTGTTGCAGCTCACTTATAAGAAAACAGTCTCTAAGCATGTCACTTATGATCAAATTGGTGAAATGAGCTGTATGAGACCATTATGATTCCAATGCCCGTTTATTGATGGATGAATCTACCACATTAACAATGTTCAGCACTTCATGAAAGATTGCAAACTTGTTTCTAGTATTTCCCCACTATCACTGAAATTGTTTCAGTACAAAGATAACACATGACTGAAGATTATTTAAAATAATAAAAAAACAGTATTAAAGGAAAAAACTATTAAAAAAAACAAGGCACAGGACCAAAAACACAATAAAAATACAAAGGTACTTGCAAACATGTGCAGAAGTATACTAATAACAACCATATGTCTTTACCTCTAAAATTATTTATATAAGCATTCAATTCTGGGCAATAGTATTGCAATATTATTCTATTCAAACAAAAGGCTAAAAAAAAAAATTATTGATGTTGAGCAAGTGTTTAATAAAATAACCAACAAACCAACCTACATTTTCATCGTGTAAGTTCATGGCACTACAAGGTTGGTTTCCAGCTCGTTTTCCCACTTTCTTAACAAGCGATAACTGCAGATTCCCCCAGAAGGCATGGTCTAAGCCACCAATTCCCAACCATTTTCTCAAGACTCATCAGACCTAAATCATGACTTGACTGAGTAATCGATTGTGAATCACTGCCAAATATTATGTCAATATATTTCGTAGTGCAAATTTGGATATATGAGTCCTGTAGACTTATTCTTTGCTTTGTTGTGAAGCCATGAAAAAATGTTAAGGCTAAGTAAGTAACTGAAATTAGAGACTGTAGTGATCCATAACCAAACGAAACACACATTTAGTAAAACACAGTAAAGATCAGCCAGACACTAAGGGTGCACCTCTGATGTAAGTGCTTGTTAGCCACTGTTTGCATCTTAAATATTTTCTGGAAAAAAAAGATTTAGTCACCATTCTACTCTCCGACAGAGGAATGCCCAGTAAAACATTGCAAGCAAGGACAATCGCAAGGAAGACGTAACATACCAGTGTGTGTGTTATATTACTGGGCACTATATATTTCATAACCATGACACTACAACACTAAGACATGAATACCTTTTTTTCATACTAGGGGCCTAATTCAAATGTGATTTGCCCAATTGAATAGTGCTCTATATAAGAACAGAGCATATTCTTTTTACAGAAGTTTTTAGTTAGTGAACTTCTAAAACCATCTAAAAGCAAGGTCTTCACTAACTAAAAACTTCTGTAAAAAAATATGATATATGCTTATATAGAGCCCTTTTCAATTGGCCAAATTTCATTTGAATGAGTCCCTAGGAGAATCTACTTACGCAACTCCTACATTTGCTCAGGCTCCCTAGCCAAGCCGTTTATGTTTTCTTTTAATTACGTCACCTTATAATTATATCCTATATTCCGTAAGCTTGCACCCTGGAAATCTTGCAAAGTGCCACATTAACTCACTTTGTGTCATACCCATGGTTTACAGAATATCCTCTATATGAAGAGATGATAATAACAACCATAATTTTGTGCATTTGAATGGTAAATGCACCCAGATGCTCGTATGTTCCTGTGTGAATAATACAGAGTTTGTTTTAACAAAACCAAAATGAGTTTTAAGGACCACTGTATCATATTTTAAATATAATGTTTTCAAAGCAATACACAGGAGAACGTGCATACATTTTTTAGAACGGAAATTAACACATTACCTTTGGTATGCAACAACATGTCATAGATATAACACCAGAAAAATATACCTGGACTAACTGGCAAGTTTGGCCTTGGAGTACAAAATGAAGAGGGTCAGGGATAAGTAGAATTTTGTCAAGATAATTCTCTGGTCGTAGCAAACACCCTCTTCCAACTGCTTTCAAGACGACTCTACACATGGACATCACCAGATGGACAACATAGTAATCAGGTTGACTACATACTTTGCAGCCAAAGATGGAGGAGCTCTATACAATGAAAATTAAATTTAAGAAAAGTAAAAAACAGGCATTTAAATTATACAAAAAAGAGCGGACAGAGACTGCTTTACAGGAGTACAAGGAAATCAACAAGGCTTGCAAAAGGGCTATTTGACTGGCTAAAATAGAAAATGAAAAATGAATGGTAAAAGAGAGTAAGACTAACCCTAAAACATTTTTTTAATTATATTAATGAGAAGAAAGTGAGGAAGGAAGCTTTAGGAACATTACAATTTGACACAGGCCATCTGAAAATTAGTGACCAGGAAAAGGCAGATGAGCTAAATAGGGTCTTTTCTCCAGTATACACGAGGGAGGTACCAGTGGTTGGGACACTGCAACATAATGGGGCTACACTACCTTTGCCGAATAATCGGTTAAAGCAGGAAGTAATCTAAAAGAGGTTGGAAAAAATAAATGTTAATAAAGCCCCGGGTCCTGATGGAATATATCCACGGGTTACTGAGTTCCGTAATAGCCAAACCATTATATTTAATTTTTCAAGATTCACTCAACACAGGGTCTCTACCAGATGACTGGAGAAAAGCAGATGTGATACCTATATTTAAAAAGGGAGCAAGAGCAAATCCAGGGAATTATAGATCAGTGAGCCTCACTTCTGTAGTGGGGAAGCTTTTCGAAGGGTTAATGATGGACAATATACAAGAATATGGCTATTTGAATAGGATTATAAGTAGGAGTCAACATGGATTTATGAGGGATAGGTCATGTCAAACAAATCTAATTAGTTTCTATGAGAAGGTTAGTAGGAACCTGGATGAACGTAACTCAGTGGATGTAGTATTTTTGGATTTTGCAAAGGCTTTTGATACAGTGCCACATGAGAGACTATTGTGCAAACTAAGAGATACAGGAATTGCATCAAATATCTGCTCATGGATTGAGAGCTGGCTTAAATACAGGAAGCAAAGAGTTGTTGTAAATGGAACATACTCCGATTGGACTAATGTGGTAAGTGGGGTTCCTCAGGGTTCAGTATTAGGTCCTTTACTTTTTAACATATTTATTAATGACTTAGAGGTGGGATTGGAAAGTAGTGTCTCCATTTTCGCTGTTGACACAAAGTTGTGCAAGGTAATTAAATCAGATAATGATGTGCTTTCCCTCCAAAGGGATTTACATAAAATTGAGGAATGGGCATCTAAATGGCAGATGAGATTTAATACGAATAAATGTAAAGTTATGCATCTGGGAAGGAAAAATAGCCATGCAATTTATAATCTTAATGGGGCAAATCTAGGGTAACAGATATGGAAAGGGATTTGGGAGTGCTTGTGGACAACCATCTAGGTAACAGTGCTCAAAGTCAAGCAGCAGCTGCTAAGGCAAATAAAATATTAGCATGTATTAAGAAGGGTATAGAAGCAAGGGAAGCAAATATAATTCTGCCACTATACAAATCTCTAGTACGCCCTCAATTGGAATATGGAGTACAATTTTGGGCACCACTCCATAAAAAGGTAATTTTAGAGTTGGAAAAGGTACAGAGGAGGGCAGCAAAACTTAAGGGGAATGGAGGAGCTAAGTTATGAAGAAAGACTAACTAAATTAAACGTATTTTCTCTAGAAAAAAGGCGTCTAAGATGAGATAAGATTACCTTATATAAATACATTCAGGGTCAGTATAAAGAATTGTCAAGGGAGCTTTTTGTGCTAAGAGGTTTTCAACTGATAAGAGGACATCCCTTGAGGTTAGAAATAAAAGGATTCCACCTTAAAGAAAGAAAGGGTTCTTCACAGTAAGGGTGGTTAAACTGTGGAATTCTCTACCAGAGGAGGTGGTAACAGCGGATTCAATAGATAACTTTGAAAGGGGACTGGATTTATTTCTAATTAAAAAGGGAATTCAGGGTTACCCTGGATAATTAGAGAAAGAGTATTGATCCAGGGAGAAATCCGATCGCCAGTATCTGGGGTCAGGAAGGGATTATTTTTTCCCCCCCTTTGAGACGATTACCTAAGTTTCACTTGAGTTTTTTTTCTGTTTGCCTTCCTCTGGATTAATAATTAAAACAAAATAATAATTAAATAGTTGATTAATAATTAATTAACAACTAATTAATGAATAACTAATCTGCATATTGGAGATCAGAGGAGATCTTAAAAGGTTGAACTTGATGGACTGAAAGTCTTTTTTGAACCTTAATTACTATGTAACTATGAAAAAAGGAAAAATCATCAGTAGATAAGAAATAAATAATATCCATTGTGAATAAGCAGTGGAGGTAACAAATAGATTTAAGGGACTAGACATGGAAGATAGAATGCCTGAAGAACTTTGGACCGAAGTTTGCAACATAATCCAGGAAACAGCAACAAAGAATATCCCTAAAAGAAAGAAAAGTAAGAAGTCAAACTGGCTGTCTGATGAGGCTTTGAAAATAGCGGAGGAAAGAAAATGAGTGAAAGATAGTAGAGATAAGAAAAGATTTGTCCAACTGAATGCAGAATTCCAGGATTGCAAGAAGAGACAATGAGAAATTCTACAATGAGCGGTGTAAAGAGGTGGAAGAAGACAACAAAATGGGTAAATCAAGGGATCTCTTCAAGAAAATTGGGAACCTAAAAGGCACCTTTCATACCAAAGTGGGCGTGATAAAAGACAAGCATTGTAGGGACTTAACAGAAGAAGATCAGATAAAGAAGAGGTGGCAGGAATATACTGAAGATCTATATAGGAAGAATCTTAACAGCAGTGATGACCTCAATAGTTTGTCCAATGAGCTGGAGCCAGACATCTTGGAGAGCGAAGTGAGATGGGCCCTAGGATGTCTTGCTGATAACAAGGCTGCAGAAGTTGATGGAATCCCAATTGAACTATTCTACAGGATGATGCTGTGAAAGTGTTACCTGCCTAATGTCAACACATTTGGAAAACTCAGCAAAGGCCAATAGACTGAAAAAGGTCAGTCTACATCCCAATCCCCAAAAAAAGGCAGTGCACAGAGTGCTCCAATTTTAGAACAATTGCACGCACTTCACATTCAAGCAAGGTAATGCTTAAGATTTTACAAGCTCGACTCCAACAATATATGATCTGGGAACTACCAGATGTGCAAGCCGGGTTCCTCAGAGGAAGAGGCACAATAGATCAAATTGCCAATGTCAGCTGTATAATAGAGAAAGCAAGATAACTAAAAAAAAACTTTACTTTGACTGTGGGGATCACAACAAAATGTGGTCCTTAAAGAGATTAGAGTACCAGATCATCTCATCCTCCTCCTAAAGGATCTGTATGTGGACCAAAAAGCCACAGTCAGAAACTGACATGGGACAACAGAAAGGTTCAAGAACAGAAAAGGTGAGCGACAAGGTTGTATATTGTCTCCTTATTAATTCAACTTATATGCAGAGTACATCATGCACAAGACTGGACTGGATGAATCCAAAGCCTGAATAAATATTGCTGGAAGGAATATGAACAACCTTAGATACGCTGAAGGACCTATTGATGAGGGTAAAAAAAGAGATTGCAAGAGCTGGCCTGCTGCTGAATGTTAAAAAGACGAAGATCATGGCAAACGGCAATCTCACTTCCTGGCAAATAGATGGGGAAGAAGTGGAGGCAGTGACAGATTTTATTTTCTTTTGTATCGATGACTGTAGTCATGAAATTAAAAGATCAGAAATAATATAAAGAGGAACCTAAACAACTCTTTATGAAATTAAAAGATGCTTGCTTCTGGGGAAGAAAGCTATGGCAAGCTTGTACAAGCTAGTAAAAATATATTAAACTATCAACAAAGGTCTGAATGGTTAGAACTATGGTATTCCCAGTAGTAACATACGGATGTGAGAGCTGGACCATAATGAAGTCTGAATGCAGTAGAATTGAATTGTGGTGTTGGAGAAGACGGCTTAGAGTCCCTTGGACTGCAAGAAGATCCTATAAATCAATACTTCAGGAAATCAAAACAAACTTCACTGGAAGGTATGATCATGAGGCTGAAGCTCAAATATTTTGGCCATATCAGGAGAAGGCTGGATTCTCTAGAAAAGACTCTGATGCTGGGAAAGATTGAAGGCACAAGAAGGGGAAAACATGCTGCGGTCATAGAGTCAGACGTGACTGAACGACTAAACAAATGCTACAATGGGATTGTAGCATTTAAATCTGCCAGAGCTTTCAGCAATAGTAACAGAGAGCTGTTTGTTTACAATTACTCACTCCCAATAAATTAACAGAATCAGTTGACAAAAGAAAAATATATAAAGGCTGTGTTTCTTTCAAAAAACTATTTTGCCCATTATCAAAAGTAATTATTCAAAATGCCATATAGAAAAAATGGCCACAATGGTCCTTTAATAGTAAAAATATAAACAATATGTGAGTTTCAATTTCCAAGGCTCGTTCTTGCTTTCAGAAGATAATGAACTGCCTGTTATAAGAATGCCAAGAGATATTCACTGTGCAAAACATGCGTCCATGACTGTATACAATCGATAATGTTGTGGTCATTTCTATATAAAATAGGTTTACTGTTAAGACTATGACCTTAATATTTCAAACTTTCTGTGCCCCTTTAAAAAGGACATGACTTTATAAAACCTTCGCTTGTGTCATATATATAGCACAGCAGAAAACAGCACAATCTTGTTTTAACGTTGAGAGACCATTAAAATGTTTAAATATTAATTAAAAACAACCTTATTAAATTGTGATTCGGCCAATTGAATATGGCTTTATATAAGAACTAGCGAATTGCCCGTCAAAAAATGACGGCAATGAAATTGTAAGGTAGCTAATGCTGTTTGGTGTATAATAAATATGTAATACATTACTAAATGAATATACTGTACCTATTTTGAAGCATTGTGATGAAGAGCTGTGAATGTGTGTTGATGTTGCTGCAGCATTAGTGGTGTGGAGCTGCTGTGTAAGCGTGCTGAATGTGTGCACTGTGTGGTATGAATATCCGTATGTCGTTTGTGGCGTTTTGCGAGTTTCTTGTGGTGTTTTGCGAGTTTAGAGTGCTGTAGCCTCGTTTTCGTTTTGTTCGGCGGCCATTTTTTCTCTCGCTTAGATTTTTTTTTAGTCTCTAAACTCTTTTATTTCGAGTAAAATCGAGGTCTATGTTGCATTTTTGAGGTCCTGGGTGCTTCGGCGCTCCATGCCAGCAACTGCGGCCCTCGCTTTGCGAGGTCCTCAGGTGCTGGCATGGAGCGCCTACGGCGCTCCATGCCAGCAACTGAAGCCCTCGCTTCGCGAGGGTCCTCAGTTGCTGGCAAGGAGCGCCTTTGGCGCTCCATGCCAGCAACTGAGACCCTCGGGCAGTGCCCTCGCTTCGCGAGGGCCGTGGCTCGCTGCGCGAGCCGCGGCCCTCGCTACGCGAGCCCGCAGCGTTAGCAACAACTCATACGCTCACAACTATATATGTGATATAACATTTTTTTTACAGAAGTTTTTCGTTCGTGAAATTCTATCCAAAAGCAAGGTCTTCACGAACTAAAAACTTCTGTAAAAAAATATATTCCCTGGGCTTATATAGAGCCATTTTTAATTGGCCGAATCACAATTTAATAAGGCTGTAAGGAACTCTTAACGAGATTTGGACAGACTGCAAGTCTGGTGAGAAGTCATGAGAATTGTGCCCTATTTATGCCAGGGTCATCAAACTCAATTGCTCGAGAGGCAGTGCCACTCAAGCTTTAAAGTATGTCTTCCTTGAGTACAGGTTGGTTATTACTTACCTGTTGTAAGTAAAAAGCGAAAATAGGCCTGGATTTAATGCCAAAGAGTTGGTGTTCAACGAGCCTGTTCTACACCAACACTTTTATAGAGCATGTTTCTGTAATATATAGCAGTATTCAATTCTTTTCGCAATCACAAACTTGTTGGCGGACATGATGAAGTCATAACTTTGTCCATTAGGCTTAGCATAACAACACTGGAATAGTGTTTCTGTAAATGTGGGGATGCTGAGATCTCACATTCCGCCCCCCCCCCCCCCCCCCCAAACAGCACAATTTGCATGATCATGATCAATTAAGCTAGGCAGTAACTACCGAATTAGAAACAGCCAATAGTAAATGAGACCGTCATCATTACGTTCAGTAAAAGATGGTGGTTAAATATCAATTCGCGTTTAGAGGTTGGATATATGAGCAGATTCGCAATCCGGCAATGTACAAAATAAAAATGGAGGACGATACTTTTCTAGTCAATGTGGGTGGCCTGATATGTATTAACTCCTTGATTACCGAGATTGATATAACACTTATAAGAAACGTAAAAAAAATTATAATTTGTTATTGCAGATTTGCGAGCTTGAGACTGTTGTGCAATTCATTCTAATGTCATTCATCACTTTCCTATGTGAAGTATTGATTTTTTTTTTATTTGCTTTTACAGTGCTACGAACAGGTGTTTAACCCCCTTTGCGAGTACTAGCTGGTACTCTTAGGATTTTCTTCTACATTTGCGGGCTTGAGGAATTGTAGCAATTTGTGATTGTAATATTTACAGGCTTAAAAGACCAAAGGTTTAGATGGGTTGGAGTTACGATTTTGACAAGTGCAGAGATTTTCAGCCTGTAACCTGAAAATCGTTTGCTGGTAGCTAAGACGCCAATTGAATATCACATTAGGTTAAGGGCTCTAGTAACTAACAATTATTTCAGTATTTGGGTTGAGCAGCAGTCCTTGAGTACTGCCAACTACAATATTCAGGAATTCTGATTGAGCCTCTAAAGCCCACCAGGTTCACTTTTTATACCATCTCTTTAAAACCAACATCTGTAAATCCTAAACATTACGTAGGTGCAAACAGGTAGAGAACATCGAATGAGAGTTCTGGTCCTGAGAGCATGTCTGAGGAGGCATATAACTCTGACGCAAGGTAAAGTTGTTGGGATGAGGGTGATTCTTAAAGGGTCTGTTATATGTCATTTGATATTCATCTAAAGCCGTGGTAGTCAACCTAGTCTCTACAGCTCACTAGTGGGCGATTCAAGCTTTCATGGGGGGAGGCAAGGTAATCACTAGGTGGCTACAATGATGCATAACGTCACACAGCAGAGACCCGTAGCACCGTGCTTGTCTGGTTGGAGAGCTGATGAGAGACTAGGGACAACAGTTAGGACCATATCACTATCTAGAAAGTGCAGGGTGATACATAGCTAGGGTCATATGATTTATGTAACCAGAAATGAGAGAGTAAATTTGGGTTACAGCAGCACCGGTGGGCGGTAAGGAAATTTTACCATCAAAAAAGTAGGCGGTAGGTAATAAAAAAAAAGTGACAATCCCTGAACTGAAGCAACGTTTATGTTTTCCATTATCATCTAAATATGTAATTCTTCAGTAGTAACTAGAACTGTAGTTATAGGTACAACAGTATTATTAATAATGTGGTTGAGTCTATCATTAAACTTGGGAATGCAGGCCTCGGGATATCAGTTTGACATGCCTGTTTTGCACATTGTCCGACTGTTTGTATTTCACAGAATTTAAATAGACCACGTAAGTTTTACACCAATATATATAGAATTTAAAAATATCCAAGGCTTTAGTTAAAAATGCACCATTCAGATAAATTATATGTGGACAACAGATTCTGAATTCATCTTGTTAATCCATTATTGAAAATCGCGCAGACAAAGAGCACTAGTATTGAAAATGTTTATATCTAAAAACAGAAATAAAAGAAACATGGATTTATTATCTAAAAAGCAATGGTTTACATTGTTAGGAAAACAAGTGGTTTCCTCCCAACACGTTACAAACCAATTAAGAAAAATCCAGAATTGAATACACTTTAATCAATAATCAATAAGTGTTTACTCAGAGAATATCACTTTGAGAAATCATGATCCTGTTTTACCTCACATCAGAAAAAAATGTTCCATGATTTGGTAGCAATTTTAGTTTTCACACGGTATTATTTTCTAAAAGGTCTAGACTTTATACTTGAAAATCATTTAAATAACATTTTGCATTACACAATTAAAAAGCTAGAGGTACAGTTTTACAAAATAATTCTGCTTATTTAATCAATAGTAATAAAATCCTCTTTGCAAGAATCTGGCATATTCAACAGGATTACAGATACATAATGTACTAAAATGCAGCTTACAAAAAAATCCATCAAACTCAAATAGACTAATAAGCATGAATATTTTACACTAGCCTGTAAAACTAAATGTATATATGTAAAAAGATCCCCCTTCACCATTTTTAGTGGACTATATCGAAAGCCCCACCCTCCCACAAACATGTCTAAAGATTATGAGCTTAAGTACAGTTCATTTTCATTCTGAAAATGGTAAACTGTTTCACATTGGGCAACACACCCTCCTCAAAACACATTTCTTCAGAACTGAAAGTCCATGTTAAAAATATAACAATTGCTACAAAATGTTCCAGAGAGCTAATAAAATATAATGTTACACATTATGGCACAAAGTTCTCTTCTAGCTGTCCACAATAAAGAATAAATTGCAGATGTCCATATGTACCATCTTTATTAATTGTACAGAAGAATATTTGAAGTGCGATCACAATTTGTAAGAGGTTGAGACGAGTGGCAGCAGATTTTGTTTGAATCCTAGAATTGTAAAAAAAAAAAAAAAAATAGAGATGTAAATATACAGAAAAATCAGTTTGCAGGCTGACTTGTTTCTTGAGTTCCTTGGAGATATTTTGCAAAAGGATTCCTCTCATTTGTTTCCATAGCCTGGTAAACAAAAAAGCAGATCACAGCGACAATAAGAAAAAACAGAATTTTTATCCACACAGCTATGCTTTGTTTGGGTTTCACTTTTTCAGACTTCACGTCGACTGCTGGTGTGTACTTTGAGACATATTTAGATGAATAATTTTCCTCCAGTTTGTAATCTTTGGGATTGAAAGGACGTCCAGCTGCTCCTTTAATAGGCCTGCGACAACTGGCACTGTAGGATGCAAATAAGACAGACAATGACTTATTTCAAAAACAAAAATAATTTTGTATATCCTTGCAATATGTTATTGTATTAAAAGGAAAATATAAAGATTAAATGCAAAACGAATGGTGAACAGCACACATTATCAACTCTAGTATCATGTATTTGCAACAGGCTTTCATGAACCAAAATTCACCATGACATGAGTAGTGGCAAGATTACAGTTCCTTTTTTAGATTGCCAACTTTTTAATGCAGTGTGATATAAAACTCCAAACAAAGTGCCTTTAAAGCTGGACTGACAAATTCAAACTTAAGAGCCAAGGTTTTTTTTTAGGAACCAGGTAATGGACAGAAATATATGTATAACCAAAGTTATGAGCAAGGAGTAATATTTTAGGAGCCATGGCTCCCTGGCTACCGGGATTTGTCAATTCCTGCTTTAGGTCTAAAAAAGGACTCTTGCAGCCAGTACCCCACTTCCCTTGATGACTTTATCAGAGTGAGATAACAAGACTGTTGAAGTTAATATTTTAATCTTGTGAAATCATTTTTAATATTACATTTCCTTAAGTCACAGAAAATGAAGTTGACAAATGATCAATGCATAATTAAAACTACAGTTTATTTGTAACACGCCAAAATATTCCATATCGCTATACAGAAGTTAATTTCCAGGCAGACAAATTCAATATTAACACATTGCAAAGAATAGAGGGTGCCATCTTTGGGGAAAGAACTATGGACAGTTGATTCTAAGTTCAAAGCGCCATGCAAGATTGAAAACTCACAAACTTACAATCTAACAGAGAGGCAGTCATGTCTACAAGAGGCTATGCAAATACCACTGGGCCTCATCCCATCTACTCAGCAGAATCTCACTCTCCAACTGCCATTTTGCTAGTCTCATTTACCTTGTATTCTTTTCCTCTAGACCTTGATCCTCACATGTCACAACTATGGACACTGGATTCTAAGCTCAAAGACCCAAAAGGGCCCTCCATTCTTTGCAATGTGTTAATATTGAATTTGTCTTTGCCAGGAAATTAACTTATGTATAGCACTATGGAATATGTTGGCCCGTTACACATAAATAATAATAATAAGTTTGTAATGCTGTAACAAGTATGTATTTTTTTTAAATAAAAAAAATAAAAGCAAGACTGAAAGACTCGCAAAAATATATAAAATATATTTTTAAATTAATAATACAATGGTCATTTACATATGCTATATGGAAATTGCTCAAGCCACTTAAGTATAAATGAGGTGGAGAGCCCACTTAAAAAAAGTAAAAAAAAAACAAACAAAAAAACTCTGAATTATAAATCAATTAACAATATATTACCTGATTCCCGTTGGAGTTGAAGCTTCATGTGGAAACAGGTCCTTAAGGATATCCCTCTCGGTCCTTTTCTCCTCAACAAATGTTTTTTCTACAACCTAAACAAAAAAAAATTATATATAATTTACATTTTATTATAGAATATCCAATGAAAAGCAGGAGAGGAATGCAAGACCACCAGTTAACCCAACAAGAGTGTTAGGAGAAGAAAAATTATCACCAAGTGCACTGAATAAAATATCTTCCCTGTTTCTTAATAGGAGTTACAAATTTTGTTATTTTCAGTTGCCTTGTCTTTTTTGAGGCATCCACAGAGTCATCAATGTTCTTATTTTCCTTCATTATGAAGAAAAACAAAAAAACTTGTTACTTGTCCATAACAAAAAAATAAAATAAATAAATATATAAAAAAAAAAAGTCATCACCTCTATTATGGCCGTGTTCAGAAGATCACTGGGATTTGTATAACCAATAATATCAACGACCTTTTTATGAGGAGAACCTGCTTCAGCGTGCTTTAATACGTTCAATTGCTGCAACAGTGCATTAAGCAGAATATTAAATAAAAACTACCACTGAAGTAGGAATTTGTGCCTTCAAAAGATAAAAGTTGACCTTTGTCAAAGCAACCACATTTTATGACCATATTAAAAATATTTAGTTTAAAATTAACTTTAAACCAATTAAATGCAATTTTAGTGTTTTGCTGCTGCCCAGCCAAAAATAACCTAATATTGAGTATATGTTTTCAAACAGATTTTATACTTTTGTTTTTCAATTTAGATCCGGATGCAAAGTAAAAAAAAAAAATTAAAAAAAAAAAAAAACACACAAGAAAAAAGAAAATAATTTAAAATGTAATTTCCATAAAAGTTACTTTCTACAAACATGAGGTTTGATACAATGCGTTATCTAAACTGATATATTTACTTTTTCACTGATCAGCTGTTTCTTTGGGGTCCTTCTTGAAAATTCTGAGAAGTCATTGACTGACAGCAATGTTTCTGAATGCTTGAAACTTTCAGGAACCTGATTGACAACCTTTCGCGATTCAAAATGTTCATACGTAGTATAAGCCTACGCAAATAAAAATAAATAAATATATATATATATATATAAAAAAAAATGAAACAATTAGGAAACTTCAACCCCCCAAAACAAAAAATGGGAACTGCCAGTGTTAATGAACAAAAACTGTACATATGCTAGCAAGTAGTGAATAGCATACACAAATTAATAGTTCTAATAAAATTAAACAGCAAGTATCCTTTAGGATAGTTGACACAAAAAATAATACTGCACCTATATACAATCCGTCTGATATGGTTTTGGTGGGAAACATTCTATATATATATATATATATATATATATATATATATATATATATATATATAAAAAAGCTACTAGGGTCTTAAGCCAAATTGGTTTACTCCCTATTGCTTAGGAGGGCAATTTAAAAACGACACACTTGTACATTTTAACTGTTGCAGGATATGGATCAGGAATAACCGATATCCAACTTTATAGATTTGGTATCAGTATGGATTCACACTCCACACAATTGGAACTCTCAACTTCATCAGCGTTTGAGACTAGCAGATATAATAATAATAATAATAATAAAAAAATTAAACAATAAAAAGTTCCAATTTTTAAAAACTTGATAAAAAAATAAAAAAAAAACACAACAAACAGTTTTCAATTAAGACCACTGAAGTCTTGTTTATAGTACACTCTTTTAAAGGACTATCCTTGGAAGAGGATGAAACAAAAAACAATGCTCCAGAAAGAATAAATAAAAAACATTCTCTCCGTCATATGCATTTTTCTTTACAGCCTTTCTAGCTGAATTTTGTTTAGTCGTATTGGTAGTTCCAAAGTACTGACGAGATCTCATCAGTTTATAAAGCACTAAATGGAGGGGAAAAAATGCACCATGTCCAATATGGCATGTTCTGAATCCCCAATTATTTTCTAAGGCGTCACAGGATACTGCCTAAAGATAATACTGGGTCAAAGAAAGCCAACTGCCTATGCAGATTATAATATTGGATACTCTGTTATACAAAGTATTTATTGAGCCCATTGTTTTACGTTTATATATTCACTACTTGTTAGTATATCTTTTCCAAAAAAAAATTGAAAATATTTCTACAACTTTGTAATTTAAAAATGTATCAATTATCTTACAATCTATGTCCCCAGTTACATAAACATAAAAACAAATTATTTATATGGTCATAAATGTTATTTACAAGTATCAGCTTTAGAAAAGCTAATAAAAAATGCTTGAAGAAAATATATTTACGGTTTGGTTGCTTGAAGGCATTATAGTTTCAGTGACAGGAGCAGTCTCAGAAATGTCTGCATCATCAAAAGTAAATGGCTCTGCGGCTACCACCTATTAGGTTGAGAGTAAAAATTAAATAGATTTGACTTTGAAATGTTATATCATACCCCAAGCCAGTGTTGCACATGTTAAAACCCTAACATCACCATTTTCCTTGGGGTTCTCCTTGACACTCTTGTTGATTCTTTAGAAACAGCCTGAAGACGCCCAGTTTTTGAAGCTCCAGACGTCCAAGTTGTCTCAGTGACCGTATCTTCAGAAATTTTCTAATTAAGCATGAATAGTCAGAGTATTGCAGTATATTTGCACCTCTCTTTATAAAGTCAGAAGCAATAGTGATTAAAGTTTAACATGGAATATACAGAACAAGGATTCTAAGTAATAAGAAACCCACGTGAAACAAAAGACAGGCACCATAAAGTACTTGGTCGAACAAGTATGTGAGTTGCGTGGATGTATACACAAAGCCTGAGACAAGAGATAAAAAAACTGTCATCTCTGTGTGTCCATGGCTAATTAAGGATTAAATATTAAATCCAATGCCCTTTAAAGTGCTCAAGCTTTTATGAAATAGCTAGCCAGTTAAAGAACCCAAAAATGACACCTATAAAAGTAAACAAACACCAAAATCACCATAAATTCAATACTAATCTCCAGTGCAACAAAACAAGGAAAACATTTTACAGAATAACTGGAAGACAACTCTTCAATATCGGGGGATAAATCCTTGGGAGGAGACCTTCCACTTCTTTTGACATTTAACTCTGGTATGGCGTCTGTGTCTTCAGCTGTCTAGATGTAAAAAAGTAAGACTAGGTATTCCAAAGAAAAATCATCTATTCAGGATTCAACCATTTCACATGGCAAGACTACAATGTTTGGAAACCTAAAATTTTAGAATACTTAGTCCAACACTCCCAACCAAGCATATTGCCTCAACTTTAAAAAAAAATCATAGAAAAATGTACTTCTATTAATGGGACACTGTAATGAAATACTTTCTTTCAGACATTTAAAGTAGCATGTTTACATATTACAAAAAAAAATAAAAATCAGTACATTTAGTGTTCTTTCATCCTTACAAGGGCACCCCATCCACTTAATTTTAAGTGCTACCCAACTTGAGAAAAAAAAAATACAAATTGCCCATCTGGCTATACTCCTTCATGCCACGTGGCTGGTATAAATTTCTTGGGAGAACATAGATAAAAACACTATTTGACCCACCTCTGTCTAACCAGTCAATTGAAAGGAACTGTGACCATAGACTTAGTTTGATAATTTTACATTCTTATGATTTGCATTTAAATGGTAATATCACAATATTGTGGCAGGCCAGACATAAATAACAGTTTATTTCCTGTAACATGTTAGAACATAGGACACCACAAGCCAGCACAGTTTCCCTTTAATGTATTTTTTCTGCACTAGAAACTATATTTCATGCAAGGAAATGTTTTAGATATTACAAAAAACATGATTTCTAAATGCATGCCAGATTTTTTGGGAGTACAATAACCCTTTAAGCACAATTTGCATTTAAATTTTTATATAAAATATCACTTCTAGGTGCAAACTACCTCTGAATGAGACATTGATTCACATACCTCTTGTTGCTCTGTTCTTCGGTTCCGGAGTGTTACTTGAGCCTTTGGCTTGCCTCTCAGTGGTTCTCTCTTCTCAAATGTCAGATCTATCTTGGGCTCTGATAATAATAAATATAATATATATAAAACCTTAAGTGTAACTTATATATAACCGCAATTTTAAGGGTTGCAGAGGAGTATCAGATGTATTTGGTCCCAACCCACAAAATATAAATAAATAAACTAATACAGCATTATGAGGTATGGTCATAATATAACATATTCACAGAAAAGCTCTGCGCTTTAGATAAATAGCTGAGCTATCTACTGCACCAAGGGCCCCTGTATTTTAAGAGTGCAGAGAGAAAATCTGTGAGTTATCCCCATCAAAGAAAGTAAATAATATACCTTCTTCATTGTCACTGTATTGCTCTGAATCTGTGTTTCCATTTTGTTTTCCACTGTCTGCTGTTGAAGAATCTGCTACCGATGGTTTAGATGAAGCCAAGGAGCCTTCCTCTTTCAGTTTTAGAAGTCTCTGTTCATAAACCTTCCTTGTACTGCCTGAAAGAAAGTGTTGCAGAGAAGGTTATTATCGCTTTTTATCTTACACAGTGTTCATATTTTCAAGATTAATCTTTGCTATTTAATCTCACCATCTAATTAAAAATGATCATGTCCCATATTTACAGTTTACTCTTAGGAAGTACAAGTAATAATGAGCAAAATGGTTTAGAAAGTCAAATGTGGAGAACAGTCAATGGCTCATCCATTGCTGTACATTAAGGCCACCACTTGAAGCCGTTTTCCAAAATGGAAACTGGAATATGTTGAAACCAAATCATTGGTATGTACTGTAATAATGCATAACTTTTCTACTTTCGCAGCAGAGCTAATGGACTTTTAATAAACAAATACATTCTTGCATTAGACTGTTGAGGCACTACAAATACTTTTCACCTTTCCATTATTGTCTATGAAGTTACGTGACAGATCATAATGCAGGAAAAAAAAAAAAAAATCATATGCAACATATATTTAAGAAAGTTGTTTTACACAACACAGAGTCATACCTAAAATAGGACCAGGGTTCATTCCATATTTAATGAGTTCCTCTTTAAGAGCCTCATTACTGAGTTCTGTTACATCTGGTTCATCTTTCTCTTCTGCTCTGGGCTTGTCTGTCTTCTTTGTTGCTTTCTAAATAGAATAAAAATACAAATACATTAGTGTTCATATATTAAAAAAACAGTTATTGTACAGAGGAATTCGTACACCGTATTAAACACAGTGCTGCTGTGTCTGAGATTTTAGATGCATTTATTCTCCACATATCAGCTATATTTCCTTTTAAATGGTTTTTTTTGCATTATTAAACATTTTATTAACAAGTGCTTAAGAGATCTATTTTTACACACCCAAACAGATCTTCCCCCAGCAGCTCATGCATACAAATGTTTCTATTGGTGCTAGATGTACCAGCCACTTAGATTTTCTCTTATATTTTTCTTATACCAAATCTTTAGGATCAAAACATTTTATTGAGGAAATAGTTGAACAATAATTCATATTTCAAATGCCTGTTACACAGATGTTACAGAAGGAGTAAATGGGTGGGGGGCAAATGGTTTGAAAATCTGAATCTTTCATATTAAGGGAATGCAAAGGTCCACAGAAATTAAGTATACCGTAGACTCTCAGTTATCTGGCACCCATGAGTATTGGTAGATGCCAGATAAATATAGTTTCTGGTTGCTTGAGAGTTACTTTTAAAATATGCCTAGATTAGCGGCACATAAGATGCTCTGCTAAGTATATTTGTCAGGGAGCGCTGTTCTAGCAGCAGGAGCTTTCACTCCTCACATGTACATTCGGCTGGAGGGTGCGGTGCCAAACACGGGGAATGTAACGCAAACACTGCACTTGTTCAGTCACTCATGCCTGTCTTCTTCCAGGTAACATTGAATTGCAGAGATGTACAGTGGATGATATCTAGGTGCCTGTAAGCATTTTGTGGCATGAAAACCTAGCTCCTGGCATCTGTTGAATCATGTTAATTTTATTTAGAGTATTCCATTTTTTTTCTGATTGCTTACGTTCCGGTTAACCGAGAGTCTACTGTATATATAAAAAATAACTGCAAATTATTGTCATGCAATACTTCCACATAAAATGTTTAATAACTGGGCTCCACAGTTTGGCATTTTAAAATCCGTCCTCTCTGCTTCTATATCTGAAGTGAATCATTACCTCGCAGTGCAGACTATGAGTGGAAAGAACATAAAACTCCACTGTAATTTAATGAGTCACTTAAGAAAAGGTTAGTAGCAGAGAGGGAGGGTTTTTCAGGTAATGTATGCTTAAAAGGGCAATTTAGCTCACTAAGGGCCCTTCATGGTATGAAAATGCAATATTTTTGTCAAAATTCACCTGATAGAATAATTATTCTTACTCATACTTTTAAATTATGAATAAGCAAAGAAAGGAGGAGGAATGTATTATAGTATGAGCTAATATAGAACTCCCCCAAACAGATGAAGAAGTTAAAAATATTGTAAATAGTAAAAACAGATTATAGGTTCCCAAGTTTCTTATTCTTCAGGTATTATTGCCCAGTGCTGACATTTCTATAGTCTAAAAAATAAAGATCCACTGGAGAATATAAAATTATCTCTCAAAGTGCATATAAATGAGGTGCAATGAGAATTAGAGAGTGTATGAATATCCTTAATACAAGACAAACAATATCCTATAAGAAGTAAATAAATGAATAGATTGATAACTCTCTTAAGCATTGAATGTGTGTTTCTTAAGAGGAATATGAAGCTTCAGTAAACTACAAATAGTGCTTATGATTAGAGAACGAAGAATAAATCTGTGAAACCGGTCGGAAAATGTTGATTTGAGCTTTTCTGTATGTCCCAGCACTGTTCTGCATGATCCGAGGATTGGAATTGGTATTGTACGTTTATGTATGTGATGCTGTGAGGCTTCCATTGAGTGGCTCTCCCAGCTGATTCTGGGTTGCGTGTGTTAACTCTCGTGAGGAAAGATTCACTATCTGTATTGAGTAGCAAACATTAGTACTAGAAATACATTAACGGTACTGTTACTATTAATAGGCATTT
Source organism: Discoglossus pictus (assembly GCA_027410445.1). Classification (NCBI taxonomy): domain Eukaryota; kingdom Metazoa; phylum Chordata; class Amphibia; order Anura; family Alytidae; genus Discoglossus; species Discoglossus pictus. Next base: position 289,238,057 of record CM050167.1, on the reverse strand, counting down.
CATTCTTTTTACAGAGCTACTTATGTATATATTGTTTTAATTAAGGGGCTTTCCTATGATTTGTTGCATTATTATGTATGTACTATGAGGATTGCCCTAATCAATACACTATTTTGAGTTTACTGGAGCTTCATATTCCTTTTAAGAAACACACATTCTATGCTTAAAGAGAGTTCTCAATCTATTCATTTATTCACTTCTTATAGGATATTATTTATGTCTTGTATTAAGGATATTCAACCACTCTCTAATTAATTCTCATCTTACTTTATCACATAGAATAGTTGTCAAACTGCGAATCGTTGTCAGGCTTTGCGAGCTCGCAGAACTGCGTCCCTCACAAAGCGAGGGGCCGCATTTGCGGAGGTGGTGGCTCTACATCGCCTCACTCCCGGTAACAAAAAACCCAGAAAAGCGCGACTTCGGAAAAAAAAAAAAAGCACGCCGCGGGACTTCGTGTAAAGGGGAAACACAAAAAATAAAGTCTGCACAAAAAATAAAGTCCGCGGGACTTAAAAAAATAAATAAAAATATGAGATCTCAAAAAACCACTAAAAAAAAAAAAAAAAGCCCCAACATAACAAAAACATCACACACAGCACGGGTGGACAGCCAGGACGTCTGGGAATGAGGTTGCATGCAAAATAAAGTCGATTTTAAGGAGTTAAGCCACTAGAAAATCGGCTAAGCGAGAAAAAAAATGGTGGCAGAAAAAAATGCTACACAACCCCGAAATGCGCTAAACACTGCCAGGGACGTACGACTTGCCAGGGACGTACAAGGTACAAAAATACACAGTTAGGAAGCACGCAAAATGCTTGCAACGCCATTTTACAACACTAACACATTGCGAATCTAAAATGGCGATTTACACAACTAAAACGGTTTGCCGTCGAGCACGCAGCATATTTATAATGCACAGTTGGGACATTGATGACACTTTCTCCTCAGGGCAGCAACAGTCCAACTGTACATTGTATGCTGCAGGAAAATAATAAATAAATACTTAGCCCTTAAGGCTATTCATTGCTGGATATAGCAATTACAAAATAGGTAAAGTATATTAATTAATTATTTACTTCATAAATTAATTATAGAAAAAAATAGACATATATATCTGTCTTTGGGATGAGAGCCAAAGGCACTCATAGGACCAAAAGTAAAACGAGAGGAGCAGCTTGCTATGAGCGCCGAAGGCCCTCATTGCGAGCCACGTGATGAGCCCCGAGGTCGCTTAGTGTGAGGCTCGCAAGAGCGCCGAAGGTCCTCGGAGTACAAAAAGATTTACATTGTGTGTCAAACAGCATTCCCATGGCTTCAAATGTTATTGCCCCGTCATTTTTGACGGGCAAGTCACTAGTAATTCATATATTTTTCACATTACATTATCACACGTAGTTGCTTTACTGGATTATTATTGTATTATCCAGTTAAGATAACTTCTTATTAGTATAATCACAACATTATGATGATAATAAATCATTTCTAACACCTCTATTTTCTCACATTCACTGCAACAAGTGCTCATTGCACCTCATTTGTATGCACTTTAAGAGATCATTTTGATACTTTTATTCTCCAGTGGGTCTTTATTTTGTTATACTATACAAGTGTCAGCACTGGGCAATAATACCTGAAGAATAAGAAACTTGGGAACATATCCTCTGTTTTTTCTATTTACAATATTTTTAACTTCATCACTGGTGTGTTTTTTTTCTATTTTAGCTCATACTATTATAAATTCCTCCTCTTTCTTTGATTATTCATTATTATAGGTGTTTAGTCACCATGGAATGTTATACAATTATTTGTTTACTTTTAAATTATACCATATAAAAGAACTTCCACTGTGTCACTTTAAAATATATAAACTTTCAAGCACAGTTACCAAACACATCCATTACATTTTTTTTTTAACAGGAAATTTTAAAACAATTTTCTGCAAGTGTACTTTACATCTGCACTGCAACGACTGGAATCAGATGCCTATATAGACACCCCATGGAGGTGTCAACATATTCATTAAAGGGATTTTTAGATAATAAAAAAATAAAATGTTTTAGGAGATGTGCTGCATACACATAAGCTGCTTCTTGCCTACGGATTGCAGAAATGTTTGAATCCATTAAAATTGGATATGCCTTTGATTTTCAAAGACAAAATGTGGACATCAGTGCAGTTTGTACAAAAAAAAAAAAACAGACCAGGGGTTGACAAATGTATATTTAGGAGCAGGCGGTAACATTTTAAGAGCCATTGCTCCTTGGATTTGTCAGGCCCTGCAGTAGACTGCAATGTTACAGTACGCAGCAACATAGTTCTATTTAAGGGAGCGATAATGCAGAGAATTAAGTTAACTCAATTATAAAGTGTTCCTTTGAACCAGTGCATTCAGCGTGTTTAAATAACCATTTTATCCGGCATAATGTGGATCACAGCACAGATCTCCTAGAAGGATGTCAAAATTATCTTTGAATTCCGTGCAATGAAATATCACATAAAAATCTAATTTCGCGATTGAAGAGAACTTGTACTCTCAGATGCAGCATTTAACAAAATATCTACAGCACTGAAACTAAACTTGTGGTGATTAAAATATGTCTGGATAATCAATTTTGTACATGTATATTTTATTGGGAAGCTTAGATTTAAGCTACAAAATATGTCCAATTTTTTTTAATTTACTTCAAGTATGACAGTAAGAAAATAGCTGCATTTGTCATTATCTGTGTTTTTAATTAATAGGATTCTCTACCACGTATCTGATGGATCTATACGTTCAAAACGGTATGCTTATATACCCCTGACTGACTACACTCCATCATACAAAAGGCTTCTCAGACCGTTAGTATTTTAAAGGATGCTCAAGCTGCAGCTTAAGAAAAAAGGCGGGAACACGACTTGAACAGGAATTCCTCCAGGGAGCGCTGTAACAGATGTGATTTTACAATGGACTAAACTCAGCAACAATCACACATATGCACCCGGACAATGCTCTCCCTGGAAGTAAGGATTAGCACGTCTAAACCAGTTAATAATCATGATCTCTGTAGCTGGACTCCCATTCATTCATTTCCAATACCTTGGGTGAATAATAGAATCACCCATCTTCTCAAAACCATGCAACTAGAAAAACAAATACGTTTCTTAGTCGGGAGTTTAACAAACAACAAAATACCAGCGTAGTTTCCACTCATGACATGAATTACAATAAACAAACTGAACAATAAAGTTGTGACAAATAAAAAAAAATCTCTAACCACGCGCCGTCCAGTGATGATTAATGTAAATAAAATACTGGAATAGTAACTTATTGCACGTGACCAGGCCCATCAGAAGGCGCGTGCAGCTGTTATACAGACAGGGATTAAGAGATGAGAGTTTCTCACCCGTCCAGTCGGGCGGCCCCGGCTTCGTACCGGTGTGGCCTCCCGCTCCTCATCGCTGGAGAAGTCCGGCGTGCCCCTGTTCCTGGATGTGAGGTGCTGCAGGTACAGCTGTACATACACGTCCTTGCGCTGATCTCCGGCCGGCAGGCTCACGTTGTTAGCCACCAGCTCGCTCTTTAGCTTATCTTTAGTCAGGACCGCTGGATCTTCCAGAAACTCCGGCATGATGCGCAGGTACAGCGGCGCTTACACAGTGACAGACACTTCGCACAGCCTGCAACTGGAGCGGAAATGCAATAGATTCAAATTCTCCCCTAAAAACGGAAACACACTGAGATCTGGAAAAGTATACAACGGTCGCACTGCGCACGACGAAGAAGCGGGTCGTATAGTAACAAAGAGCGCGGCCATTGGGCGAGACAGAAAGCAAAGGGGCCGCCGATTGGCTGGAAGATGGCTTGAAACAAATAATCAGCGTAGCGCGGCCTGTCAATGTGGAGAGGATAGGGTTAGAGGGAGGGGATGGAGCACGGGCTTTGTGTTTGTGGTGTACAGAGAAGTGAGGGACCAACAGGGAATAACACTACAGTCGGACACATTCATTTATTTGTAACTACTTAGCAATAAAATACGTGTTGTCAGAAAATATAGCTTTTAAAACATACATTTAAACGTAACATTGTAACTCCCAGCAGAGCTGCTTCACTTCGCCCCTATTAGAAGTCCAGCCTTCATCTGTGTAAATATTGTTAGTTAATATTGTATTATGTTGGATTTGATTAGCATTAAAGCTCATTCAATTAAGCATTTGATGAATTTGTCACAATCCCTGCACATGTACCCTTATACAGATAAATCTGGTATGTATATCTGTGAGTAAGGGGTGATTCCAAGCCAAGATAAAGAAAAGATCCACATTCCAATTCCATGTCCTGTTTTTCCAGTCTACCTGTTTATGTCAGACATCAGTGGGTGCACTTTATTGCTTCAATAAGAAGTAATACATTTATACATAGGAACTTGTCAACTGTAAGAAGCTTAAAAGCATATATACATTTCCTGGATTATGAATGCATCTGATAGATGAGAATCAGTAGTGTATACATTTTGCATGACCCCACCAAAAAAACAATAAACAAAAACATTATTAAACTTACTCTAAAGTTTGATTTTGCTAGTTAACACCCCTGGAAATCTCTGCTAAAATTAGCAGAAAATTCGTAATTTGTTTTGGCTAATTTTAGGCATCTAATACATTGTATCAAGCGGTGATGGTAGTTTGTGCAGGAAGAAATCTTGGGATATGTAGTCTTGTTTTCCCCTGCACAAGGAAGCAAGGAGGAGCCCAGACATTGCTGTGTTGTTCTCTGCATTGTGCTGCTGTTGGCTTGAACTTTAGCATAGGGTTAAAATCGATAAACACATTTTATTTTTAAATAAAATATTTTTTATGTGTATAGAGTGACTCATTGTAATGTGTGTTTTTAAAATAAGTAGTATGTGTTCGATTAGAAAAAGGTAAAAACAGGGAAACTTAGATTTACCTTTAATTCAGTGAAGCATTTTGAGGAATTGGTCACAATAGCTGTACATTTAAAGTTAAACCGCAAAATAGAATTCCGATATACAAATAAGAATGGATTGATACTACTGAAAATACAAAAATAAGTAATAAGGCAGCAGCACTCTAGATCATATATCGATTTCTCTATTTTATTTATTTATATTATTCATAGAACAATATGAGATGCTACTATTAGATCAAGCACCACCGAATAAAATTAAACCGTGTTTGTCACACTTATTGCATCCGTATGCAAGTACAGCCACACTGAGACTGGTTTATGAATTACCGTATATACTCGAGTATAAGCCGACCCGAGTATAAGCCGAGGCACCCATTTTACCACAAAATATTGGGTAAAATGTGTGACTCGAGTATAAGCAGAGGGTGGGAAATGTACTGCCCCCTGTGTCCCTCTTGTGCCCTTTGTTTCCCCCTCTCTCTCCGTGTCTCTTCTTTCCTCTCCCGTCCCGGTATTTCTTCCAACCTCTCCCTTCCCTGTGTCTCTTCCCTCCTCGCTCCTCATCCTCAGCCTCCCTCCTCATACTCAACCTCCCTCCTCATCCTCCCTCCTCAATCCCCCTCCTCAACCTCTCTACTCAACCTCCCTCCTCAACCCCCCCATCCTCAACCCCCTCCTCAGCCTCAACCCTCCTCAACCCCAAGCCCCCCATCCTCATCCTCTCTCCTCAACCCCTCCTCCTCAACCTCCCTCCTCATCCTCAACCCCCTCCTCAACCTTCCTCCTCAACCACCCCATCCTCAACCCCCTGCTCAACCCTCCTCAACCCCAACCCCCATCCTCATCCTCTCTCCTCAACCCCCTCCTCAACCTCCCTCCTCATCTTCAACCCCCTCCTCAACATCCCTCCTCATCTGCAACCCCCTCCTCAACCTCCCTCCTCATCCTCAAACCCCTCCTCAACCTCCCTCCTCAATCCCCCTCCTCAAACCCCATCCTCAACCCCCCTCCTCAACCCCTCCTCCTCATCCTCAACCCCCTCCTCAAGCCCCCATCCTCAACCCCCTCCTCAACCTCAACCCCCCTCAATCCCAACCCCCCATCCTCATCCTCTCTCCTCAACCCTCATCCTCAACCTCCCTCCTCATCCTCAACCTCCCTCCTCATCCTCAACCCCCTCTTCATCCTCAACCCCCTGCTCAACCCCCCCATCCTCAACCCCAACCCCCTCCTCAACCTCCTTCCTCAACCCCCCCATCCTCATCCTCTCTCCTCAACCCCTCATCCTCAACCTCCCTCCTCATCCTCAACCCCCTCCTCAACCTTCCTCCTTAACCCCCCCATCCTCAACCCCCCTTCCTCAACCTCCCTCCTCAACCTCAACCTACCTCCTCAACCTCAAACCCCCTCCACCTCCCCCCTCAACCTGTCACATGCGCGCCAGGTCAAGGAGCGGAGGCCGGAGCACAATCAGGTAAGTGAGTGGAGAGGGGGGAGGTATTTAGGGGGGATTATGCTGAGGAGGGGGTATTATGCTGAGGAGGGGGGTTTATGCTGAGGAGGGGGGAGGGAAAGAGACACACAGGGGGTTAGAGACACACAGGGGGGTGAGCGAGACACGGGGGGGTTAGAGAGATACGGGGGGGAGAGTGACTCGAGTATTAGCCGAGGGGGCCCTTTTTTGCCTTAAAAAAGGGCTGAAAAACTCTGCTTATACTCGAGTATATATATAGTTTTGTTGACCATGATCTAAAAATAAACACCTTAATTAATTCTTAAAAATTGTGTAGCTAACATGTGAATCAAATGCAAAATGGGTTATTTTTTTATAAGTTTTGTTATTAATGTATTTCAAATATATTACAACTGTAAACTTACACAGTGGACTACCCCGATCACAGATTCGGCTGATTTCATGAAACACTAGGAGCCCTATTCAATTGAGCTATTGTTGTTTACGGGAACCCATAATGTAGCCCGTAAACTAATTTGCTATTCAATTGCGAGCTGTAAACAATCTACGGCTTACGGGCTAAAAATCCCTGCGGTTGTTACAACCGTAACTTACAACCGATCTAAGCCTTTGATTTTTCAAATCTGGAAGAGTTACAATCATTCAGATCGCTATTCAATTACTATAATTCCTCAAGCCTGCAAACGGCAAATGTCGTCCAAAATATTACGGGTTCCAAATGGGACCCCAAAGGGTTTACAGACTGGTTTGTAACACTGGACTAGGGACCAGAGTTCGGCAGATGGCATCTGCGGTAACTTGCTGGATTGTTCTCTGATCCGGCCCCATTCAGAGCAGCCCGGCGAGATAAGATTCAGTCATCAGATGGTGCCTCCTCCCCTCCCTATTTTGCCTGGCCAGGCTGCGCATGACCTCCACATGATTGGCACAGATACTCCAGTTGCTGACACATTTAGGCATCAACGCCTGCGTGGGCTAGCTTGGTGGTGGTGGGGATGGAGGTCCATGTGGAGGACATTGGTGGGTGAGGAGGTTGCGCTGACCCAGTGGGGAGGGTCTGAGGAACGGCTGGAGCCTGGCTCCAGAAGTGAGGTGGTTCTGTTGTGCCTGGTGGTAGTTGCCTTCTGGAGCGAGGAGTATATCGGGTTGAGCTCCGCTTGTCCCTGCAGTAAGAGGTCCCTGGTGACAAACTCAATCTCTAGTGGAGGGGGACAGTGGGGTTGAATGCCACCTGTGCGTCTGATGGTCCTGCCTAGTGACCCCACTGCCAAGATAACCTTCCTCAGAACCAGGGCCCTCGGCGCCTCTCCTCCTCCGCCTGCACCGTTTCCTGCTTGGCAGGGGGTCGATCCCCTAAATCCTGCTCCAGTGGAGCAGATGTCCCCACCTCTGGCTCACCACTGGACCCAGACCTCCTGGAATCTGAAAAAGAGAAAAAAATGTTTATGTGTTAAGGATGATGTATACATTGGTTTGTGTTCATTACTAACTATATGACATCTAGGCTCGAACCTGAATGATTCTCTTAATTGCAATTATGAGTATCTATCATTTGCTAGATGTGATCTATTCTTTGGTTCTTAATCTTGATTGTTCTTGGCTCTTTACTCTATCTTGACTCTGGCTGCGGTCTGTAACTGCATAAGCTGCAGTGGCCACACCAATACATGGTTGATTACTGTTGTTGTGCCCATGAATGACAGTGATTTGTCAGCTTCATGGATTTAATGACGCATGACTGATCCATCTATCCCTTTTTAATTCCACAGAACTGACATGTCAGTGTCCTTGTTGGTCATCATGTACATGTGTAGTGTGTGTGCTGTACATGTGGTATGTTGATGTATGTGATATTCGCCTGACATGGAGGCTGGATCCTGCTGGTCCACCAGGCCTGAAGCTCCAGTGGTGTGTAACTGGCTCAATAGATCCTTGGTGACCCTCTTCCACTCGTTGTAACTGACTGTCACTCTGGGCCCCAACTTGGTGCTGCAGCTTGACTTTTCTCCTTGGCCATCATCCGCCTCACCTTGGCCCTGACGTCATATTTACCTGTGCTGATTTCCTGTTTTCCCAGGATATATATATATATTTATATCTGTGTGTGAGAAAATAAATAAGTGTTTTCTTTACTCCCAACTGTGTATCGTCCAGTATGGGGAGATTGGAAATATGAGACTGTACAGTGCTTCTCTTGGATATTTTACAGTCTACCAGCGGAGATATTGAGTGTAATATTGCATCTATGCTACACTCGCATCCCTTTCCACAACCCACCTCCTCTCCTCCACTCTCTTTCTCCTCCACTCTTCCACTCTCCTCCACCACTCCTCACCGCCACCTCTCTCTCCTCTTCGCCTCTCCTCTTCTCCTCCTACCCACCTCTCCACTCCTCCCCTCCTCTCTCCATTATATTCCCAAAAAGAATATAAGGATAAATCAAAATACATGTTACTGTATATATGATGAAAAAAATGTGTGTTTTATGTGTATTTATCAACTGTTGGGGGATGGGATTGTGTGTGTATGGAGTGACCTAGCTCTATGTGTATCTATGTGTGTTATTTAATATATGTGTATTTGTATTATGTTTAATCTGTAAATATGTGTAATCAAAGTTTAAGTATAAAATCATAATTCAAGTAATATAAAATAATAAAACCGTAAGATACTGCTCTTGAAAAACACCAACTCTTTCTCTATAACTGCTGAAACCACCAACTCCGGGACCTGTGTCCTACTTGGTAGGAATCTACAACACAGTCAACGCTTGGGTGTGTGGAACGCAACTTTATAATCTCTCTCTGTCAATCATCTTCGGTTGGGCTGCTTCTACTGGCTGAGAGGCCTGCATCGTACTCCGCAATTACGGGATTGGATAGTAACTGCGGACCGCATCAAGTCCAACCTAATAACTGCTTGCATGCACGGGAAGGGTTTACTGTCTTGAGGCTTTAGCCCGTAACCTGCGGCCTTGATCAATTGAATTGCTCTGTAATTGTAGCAAATCTCAAGCTCACAGACATACGGCCTGTAGCCCACAAGCTGCGGTCCTACAATTGAATGAGGCTTTAGGTTATGAATATACTTAGCAAATTATGCCCAGGGTGGAGTTATTTAAATATTATTTAAAGGGCCACTTAATTCAGCACAATTTGGACCACATCACAGTAAGGATCTTCTGAAAGCATATTGAAATTTATGAAATGTGTGCATTTTTCACTGAGAAATCAAATCAAATCTGTGTTTGCAAGGATAAAAGGTTGCCCACTTACTGAACAAACAATACAATCTTTACAAATCTTGTCTTACAAAACATCGTTTTAATTCTAATTTGTAATATGGATTATTTGTCTAGTCAGCAATAAGATAATTTTTATGTGTAGTGTTCCCCAACATTCCTTTGAGAACTGAATATTATTTTGTCTTTCTAGCTATGCACTTGTAATATAATTATTGAGTGGCATTGAAATGATGGATTATCCTATAATCTTGGAATATTTCCTTATTATGTTGGCTGCTGAAAAGTCTTTGTTAATTGCTGGACAACACAATATTTAGGGATATCATAAGGATGTTTTTTTTAGAAACTATCAGTAGAGGAAGGAGTGGGGCAGGAAGGGAAATGGATAATTCAGAAGATAATTGGATACAACTAAAGTTGATACCATGCCCCTTCCCCATTACAGACCCAGAAAACTTATCTTATCAAATGGAGGAAAAATTATTCTTAATTATGTTCTTATTTATTTATATATATATAATAATGTAATTTGCAAACCACTAGCTTAAGCAACCTGGATAAACTATATTGGCCTGAAGAAATAACAGAACTAATGTAAACACTTATTCAGTACCTCCTAACTAATCTCTACGACGATTTGATGACCTCTTACAAAACTAATCCCAGATTATCCTTAAGTAAAAGGATTAATAAGTCTAGAAGCAACCCAAACAAGGATAAATAATGGGTAAAAACGCAATAAACCTAGTTATCAAATAAACAGAAAATACTTTGTATATGGTAATTGTATTACAAGAAAACTAATGAAACATTTGTTCAGATTAAACTAATGGACACAATCCTTGCTTTAAACCAACTACTATGCTTTTTTCTACATTAAAGGGACATTTATCTCATTTATTGTGTGAAAGAGCACAAGATTCACTGAACACATAGGGCCCTATTAAATTCCAGCCTCGTAAATAAGAGGCTTCTACTTAAACCCAACGTAATGCAAAATTTCTCTAAATTACAATACTATTACGATCGCCCTGCTGCAAGCAATTTATGAGCTACGCAGCAGGGCCGTACGTATCAACACTGCGAAAATGTACATGAGAAGTGACAGCCTGCGAAATGATATCGCAGGCTCCCGCACCTCAACAAGTAGTGCAGGGGTCCTAAACGGGACCTCCGCGGCAGTCCCCCACATAAGCCCTGCCGTGGGGGGTACTCCAACTACCCCCGTCCCCGGCACCTAAAATTAACCCCCCTCTATGCGGCGGTCCCCATCGGGCCCGCGGCACACTATTAGCCAATTCCGGCCGCGCCACCTAAAATTAACCCCACTGTATGCTGGGGGTCCCCATCGGGACCCCCGAAGTGTCCCCACATTAAGCCCTTGCTGCAGGGGTCCATAGGGACCCCCGCAGCCCCCCCACATTAACCCCCTGCAGTGGGGGTCCCCGATCGGCACCGATCGTGACTCTGCTGCATTTCAATTTTTAAATTTCCTGCCTCGCGGGTCGTTAAAGGACGGTAAAGGTCATAAAAGGACTCGCACTAAAAAATATTAGCCACAGGCAACTTTAATTAACCCTATAATTCATGGGGGTCAATACAGACCCCCATAAGCCAATAATTAACCCTATAACTCATGGGGGTCAATACAGACCCCCATAAGGCCTTAATTAACCCTATAACCCATGGGGGTCAATACAGACCCCCATAAGCCAATAATTAACCCTATAACTCATGGGGGTCAATACAGACCCCCATAAGCCAATATTTAACCCTATAATTCATGGGGGTCAATACAGACCCCCATAAGCACTTAATTAACCCTGCCACTCATGGGGGTCAATACAGACCCCCATAAGCCAATAATTAACCCTATAACTCATGGGGGTCAATACAGACCCCCATAAGGCCTTAATTAACCTTATAACTCATGGGGGTCAATACAGACCCCCATAAGGCCTTAATTAACCTTATAACTCATGGGGGTCAATACAGACCCCCATAAGGCCTTAATTAACCCTATAACTCATAAGGGTCAATACAGACCCCCATAAGGCCTTAATTAACCCTGTCACTCATGGGGGTCAATACAGACCCCCATAAACACTTAATTAACCCTATAACTCATGGGGGTCAATACAGACCCCCATAAGCCTCTATTTAACCCCATCAGTCCCATAATGGTATATTATGACACCTATGGGGCTGTTAACCACATAAGTGCCATGACGGTCCACAAGGACCATCATGACACTAACTACAAACACTACACCATAACCCCCAATAAACCATTTAATCTAAACTAACCCCCCCTCTACACTAATCTATTAACACTTACACTACCTACCTACACTACCTACCCCCTAATAAACCTCCCCACCACTCTAATTACAAAAAATAAAAAAACTACCTTACAGAAAATAAAAAAACCTACAGTACAGAAAATAAAAAACCTACAGTACAGAAAATAAAACAAACCTACAGTACAAAAAATAAAAAAAAACTACAGTACAGAAAAAAAAATACATTACAACCCCCCCCACTACAAAAAAAAAAAATTACACGCCTGAAAAGGAAAGACAGACATACACAATACAATACATACATACAATACATTACATATAATACATTACATACAATACAAATACTCCCTATCTATCTAACATACAACCTATTTAATATAAAATAAATCATAACTATATCACATACATCCCCATATCTATCTAATATACAATAAATCCTAACTACATACACAGACCCCAATTCTAAGCTAAAATAATTACAGTCCTAACTACATACACAGACCCTAATTCTAAGCTAAAATAAAATAATTAAGACCACTTACCTTTAAGATGTCCCTTCAGGTCACTAACCTAGGGGTAAAACAAAACAATTAGTACAAAACATTAACATAAAATAAATAAACATTATATACATTCTAAATATTCAACTCACCTTTCCAGCATGTCCGGTCATTGTTCAGTTCTTCCGGCGCGGCCCTGTTAAAAAAACACAATACATTAATACAATATACAAACACCAAATAAAATAAACATATAAATATACATTCAACTTACCTCCCCGCGATGTCCCCGGCCTCCTCCCCGGCCTCCGCCCTGCAACCATCCGCGCTCTAAAAAAAAACAAGAAAAAAAAAAACTAACGGAGATCTGCACTCGCAGGCCTCCCCGACGCTAATGAGCCTCCCGGAGTCTTTTCAGGGAGGAAATTGACAATGACGGCTTGTGATTGGTTGAAAATGCTTCCTATCAATTTCAGCCAATCAGAAGTCGTCAATGTGTGAGGTATCAGGATGCGCAAATGTCTTCACCCAATCACTCAGTGGGGGTGTATCCCATAGTGATTGGCTGAAGGCATCTGCGCCTTGTGATTGGTTCCAATAAAGATTGACAGGTGCTTTAGCCAATCAGGGTGGGATATTGGGGTGTATCACCGTCATTATTGAAATCGGTCTATTACTATTGCACTGCATAGGGTCTTTATTTTCCTTATGCAACTCAATGATATTTGCTTCCAGAAACTCTCTCTTCATGGTCTTCCCTGAGACAAAAATCATTGAATATAAGTTGAAGATGGGGCAACAACGTCTCCATGTACTGCTTGTAATAGTAGTTTGTGAAGCCATCCAGACCAGGGTCTTTGTGGGACTTCATAGCCTCAATTGCTAATCTAATTTCATCTGCTAAAATTGGGGCTGTTAGTGATTCTATGTCTGCTGATTCAAACTGGGGAAATTCAATAGACGCTAAAAAATCATTAATATGGGATTTTATGATTCTGCGTCTCTGAATGAGCGGGAGATGAGTATAACTCATAGTAAAATTGTTGGAAGGTCTGTGCAATCTGGTTGGTGTACAATATCATTATCTTTAGTCAACAGTTTAGTGATAAATGAGTTGGCCCTCTGCTGTTGTAGTCTCCTAGCTAGCATTGTGTCTGGCTTATTAGAATGCCTTAAGAATTTAGATTGCGTACACTGCAAAATCATCACCATTTTCTTTCTCAGGGTCTCATTTAAGTCTTGTTTGCAACATAGAATCTCTTCTTGGATTTGAGGAGATTGCTGGGTGGTGAACTGTTTATGAAGATCTGAAATTTTCTTGTTCAACCTTTCTATCTGACTTTGATCTGATTTATTTGCTGCTGCTCCTAGCTTGATACAGGCCCCTCTTATTACTGCCTTATGTGCTGCCCAGATTCCCATCCCATCTACCTCATCACCACTATTAAGTGATAATTATTCCCCTAGGGCTTGATTGTTTTTTTTCTTTAGCCACTGATTTATTGAGAAGTGCCGTATTTAATGACCATGAATAAGATCGACCCTTTGGTAATAAGTCACATAATGATATGCTTACTAAATCATTTGTTGCTGTAGAAGTATGTAATCAATGCATGAGTGGGATTTATGTCTGGCCGAGCAGAAGGTGTAGGCCCTCCCCTTTGGATGCATACCCCTCCTTGTATCAACTAGACAATAATTTTTTTGCATCGTTTTAAGAGTTTTTGTGGTCGTGGGGACTAGAGATGAAGTAGAGGGCCCAGTCTTATCCTTACTTGGGTATAAAACTGCATTCATGTCACCCCCTATAATCCAGATAGATTGTTGCCTAAACTTGAGATTCTGCAAAAGAAAATGGATTGATCTACGTTTGGTGCATATATGTTGAGCAATGACACTAATGGTTCCTTGTACAGCTAAATATCTACACTCTTTATCTTTTTGAGTAGAAGTGTGTTGGAAATTTAGCCTACTGTGAATCCAAATTGAGACACCCCTCTGTTTACCTGATGCAGTAGCATGGAATGTTTGTGAGTATTTTCCCCCCAATATTTTTGTATAGAAGTTTTTTTTAAAATGAGTCCCTTGTAAAAATATTATGTCTGCCCCTAAACAAAGATATTCTTTTATTGCTCTCCCTCTCTTAACTGACTCATTTAAGCCTTGGGTGTTGTGCAAAATTATTTTCATGTCCATGACTTACCCCACTCTAGTAAAGGAGTGACAGAGGGAAGATTAAATCAGCCGTCTAGGCCTTGTTGGAAAATGGATCAAAAAGATCACCTATATGAGATATATTATGCATGTCTTTGGAGGCCGAGGGATGTAGGTTTGGGGAAGTTGCCTGGGGTTAATATTTTTTAGTGCGAGTCCTTTCAGGATCTTTACGGTCCTTTAAGGACCCGTGAGGCGGGAAATGTAAAAATTGAAATACAGCAGGGTCACGATTGTTGCCGATCGGGGACTCCCACTGCAAGGGGTTAATGTGGGGGGGGCTGCCAGTGTCCCTATGGACCCCTGCAGCAAGGGGTTTATGTGGGGACACTTCGGGGGATGGGCATAGAGGGGGTTTAGGTGCCGCGGCCGGGATTATTAATAGTGTGCCGCGGGCCCTTTATGGAGCCGCGGTGGGAAATTTATTTTTTTTAAATGCAGCGGGGGCCTGATCTATGCAGATCGGGGACCCCCGCTGCAAGGGGTTAATGTGTGTGGACACTTCAGGGGTCCCGATGGGGACCCCTGCATAGAGGGTGGTTAATTTTAGGGGGGGTAGTTCGAGTACCCCCCATGGCCGGGCTTGTGTGTGGGACTGCCGCGGAGGTCCCGTTTAGGACCCCTGCACTAATTGATGAGGTGCGGGAGCCTGCAAGATCATCTCGCAGACTGTCACGCCTCATGTACATTATCGCAGTGTTCATATGGACGGCCCTGCTGCGTAGCTCACACGTTGCTCGCAGCAGGGCTAATGTAATAGCGTCATAACTTTGAGAAATTTTGCAGTACGTAGGGCTTAAGTAGAAGCCTCTTATTTACGAGGCTGGAATTTAATAAAGCTGATAGGCAGGATGTGTATTAGAGATTAGTCCTATTGATCTCAGGATGTTAAAGATAGACCCCATGTGGAGTTTATCTCTTGTGTTTGTCTGCCACACCCTCTCATTGTTGTTCTGTGTACACCCCCTCTCTATCTAACCTCTATAAATACTGCTGTAATTTCCAAAAAATAAATGAGTTCACTTGGAGATATATAGAAATCGTGTATCTCTGATTATGTTCCTGTTGACTATGATACTGAACCTATCAAGGTTACTGGACCTCCTAGAAACGCTGATTTCTGATGGAGAGTCTCTGACTGATAGAGAAGCCAGATATCAGGGTGCTGGTGCTGAGATTTCAAAGAACCCAACGGCCCTTGTGGGTATTTAACTTGTAGTTTGTAGCAGGTGTCCCTGGGCTTGTATAGCCCCTACTCACGAATTGTCACAACTGGTCGGCAGTGGTGGAATCTCGATGCAAGAACCAGCAGCAAGGATGGATATGGTGATCTATGCAGTTTTGAAGTCCAGTACTTTCGGCGGCTTGGTGGGAAAGCAGAAGTTACACAGCAATTTTGAAAAACCTTCAAATCCAGGTCCAAGTCCAAGGAAGGCTAGCCCTGGATAGAGGGGATCAGGGACCACATGGAGGCATGCAAACCAGATATGATGAGGGAGAAAAGGAGCCTTATCATCAGTATGCTGGAACAGCAAAGGCAACGGATTGCCACAGACGGAAATAGGTGGACAGCCATTCTAAATCAATGGATGATTTCCCTTGGGCTCCAGACGGGTGAGAAGCTAGAAGAACAACTTGAGGACCTGGTGTGGTTGGAGCTTGACTTGGAACATGCGTATGATTCCAACTCCTGCATCAAAATGGCCCTCCTTCTACAGGCTTGGACTGGTGGAAGGGCTCCCGGATGTGCTGCAGGACGATCAAAAATGTGGCCTTGGAATCGCAGAGAGCTGGGAAATCATATGTGAATAGCGCCAAAAGGATGTGGAAATTGACACAGGTACAGCAGAAGAAATGTTGCTTAAACCGTTGGTCCACAAATAAATTGATTTAGAAAAAGAGTATGAGGAACTGTTTGAGGTGGTTGGTGCAGGTGGGACCTGGCTCAAGTATGTGGAGTTACCCCATGCTTCCCCAGCTGAGCTAGCAGAGGATACACTGCCAGAGAAAATGGACTGTTGGCTACACACCTATCAGGTGGAGGACGGAAACCAGAAGGTATCTGGAGATCTGACCGCTACAGAACAGGCAAAATCAGAGGGACTTCTGGGAACTTGCCAGGATAGGGAGGCCGAAAGAACAGTCCAGACCAGGGAGCAGTGTTAAGCAGCACCAGCCACGGGGAGATGGCAAACAACCATAGAGGTTCCAGCTGCTAACCAAGGTTGAGGAGCTGGAGACTGAACAGTTGGGCAGACTCTCAGGGCTTGCACCCTCCTCTACCAACTACCCATGGACTGTTACCTGTCCTGAACCACAGACCGCCAATGTCCACGCACCAAGGCTGACAGTCATGAAGAGTGGGATGCCAGATAGGAGCATAAGGCTATTAGGAGAGGGGGCATCCCCTGAGACCCTGAAGCTCTTTCCCAGCATGGATCAGCTGGAACCAGATAAGTGATGAAGGAGCAAGTTAAGACTCCACTCCCAAACCCTTCAGAGTTACCAGCAGGGCTGATGGGTATTGCTTCAGTCCAAGTAGAGTTAAATGAGAGGACCTGACACATCGTACCCTAGCTGCAGAGATAATCCCAACCTTACCAGCCCTGGAGGATACTCACCCTTAGGAGCTACCGACCCTAGCAAAGTCTGCTACCCAGGGTGAGCCTCAGCCAGGAAAGGGCCTCTATCCAGAGACCCTAATCCTAAATCCTGGTCTGCTTTTCCCCAACCCTACGTTGACAACTAACCCTGAGGAGATTGTGCCGGCAGGGAAGTGCTCCCTCGCCTGAGCTACTCCCTAGATGAGATACCCCAGATCCACTACCTACCTCTGGAAAAGGGGAAAGCAGTATGCCCCTAGATCCTGACATCCTGGATGTGTCCCCAAGATTTATGCCTGCAATTTGGGGTGGGTTTTTGAAAGGAATGGGGTTAGAGACTGTGGACACTTTCCTGAAAAATAGGCACCCACCGCCAGAAGGAGGTCATGAACTGGGATTTATGCAGTGGCAATTTGGGCCAACATTTTTCCTTCTTTGGATGGGGACTTGGGCTATGGGCTGCAGTCCAAGCCTATCATCTGTCAGGATCATAGCCCCTGGAAGGGGGGAGTCAGTCACAGACCCCTTTTTCTCAGCCTGAATGTTGGCCCATTGAGCTCATCAAGCTTGGCTCCAGCCACTGGATTATGTGCGTAAACACCTCCAATGTATTTATAAGCTGCTCCGGCCCATTGTTAGCAAATTAGGTTAATCCCATCTGCCATGTACTCTATCTAAGGTCTGGACCACTCAGACACATAGACGGCAGGATTTGTATTAGAGTCCTATTGATCTCAGGGAGCTAAGGTTAGACCCCATGTGGAGTTTAACTCTTGTGTTTGTCTGCCACACCCTCTCATTGTTGTGCTTTGTACACACCCTCTCTATCTAACCCCTATAAATACTGCTGTAATTTCTAAAAAAATAAATGAATTC
This sequence comes from Discoglossus pictus, assembly GCA_027410445.1. Classification (NCBI taxonomy): domain Eukaryota; kingdom Metazoa; phylum Chordata; class Amphibia; order Anura; family Alytidae; genus Discoglossus; species Discoglossus pictus. The sequence continues at coordinate 289,219,928 of CM050167.1, read as the reverse complement.
ACTTGGAGATATATAGAAATCCTGTATCTCTGATTATGTTCCTGGTGGCTGCTATACTGAACCTATCAAGGTTACTGGAACTCCTGGAAAAGCTGATTTCTGATGGAGAGATTCTGACTGATATAGAAGCCAGATATCAGGATGCAGGTGCTGAGATTTCAAAGAACCCAACGGTCCGTGTGGATATTTAACCTGTCTATAGAAGTTGGCTCTGGGCTTGTATAGCCCCTACTCACGCATCGTCACAGTCAGATTGATCATCGCATGATCAGACCATGAAATTAAACCTTTATTAATGTCTAGTATATGAATTGTGCCTGTTAGAGAAAATGTATAATCCCCTTCCTTGGGATGAAAAATCCTCCATACATTGTATAAATTTAAGTTTATTATATTATTATGGAATAATTTGGCTTTTCTAAACATCTGTGGGTCTGGAGTTGGACTTTTAGCTGATTTTCTGTCCAAATCGGGATTCATATACATATTGAAATCTCCACATTCTATTATTAATCCCTGCATATATTTTTTCAAGATCTTGAGAACACGATTTAAAACTCTTATTTGGCTTTTATGTGGGACATAGATATTAAAAACCCCTCATGCCTTTTTCTTATATGTGGAGTTATGGTTTTTTGTAAAATTCTTGTCTAGAAATTTTGGGATTTTACCCTGTTGCCAATGCGTTTCCTGCAGACAAAGAATTTATGCTTTTTCTTTATTGAAACTACTAAAGGCAGAATATCTTTTGGCCGGCAAGTTCAAACCCTAGACGTTTTGGCTAATAATCTTCAGTTTTTTGTTTTTTACTTTTAATATTTTTTCCCCATCCTCACCACCTAAGTGCTTTAACAACTTCACAAGAATATTTGAACATAAATTATACATACAACATATTCTATTTTTCCATTCCTCTGTATCCTCTGCATATCAACAGGCATCTCCCCAACTAGTGTGTGTGTGTGTGTGTGGGGGGGGGGGGGGGGGCTCTGGTGTATAGAGGACATCAAACTACTTGAGTTTGAGTACCACATTGGTGCTTTTTCTTTAACAGGAACAGAAAGTTAAAATTTCTTCTTGGAGCTATTCCACCACATCACAAGTTTTGGTATTAGTTGCCTCCTCATTCACATACTTTGGGCAATATCCAACCTATAAATGAAAGATTCATATTGCTTTGTGGGAAAGAGATTAATTTCTAGCATTATTAATAAAATACTTCTTGTGTTTTTATTTATTTTTCCCAATGTTTACATTTTATAGTCTATATAATCTTATTTCTATTCGTTTATCTTATACTTATATCTGATAGTCCATTCTAGATATGAACCAACTCTGTAAATCTCTATTTTATTTACTCATAAATTGGGAGAGAGAGAGGCAAGGGGGAGAGGGAGAGGGGGAGGGAGAGGAGAGAGAATGTTTTAGGTGTGGAAAGTCTCCACATATCTGGCCTACTCCTTAAGTCCTACTTTCCCTCTGATTGTTAGTTGTCTGCCTTTCACTACTGTCCCTGTCTAGGTTCTAGCCCAGGCTCCAAGTCCTGCATTGCCATGCCTGTATTTCTTTTCCGTGCTTCCAAAGCCAATATTTAAGTCTGCAGAGGCTTAACCCCTTAATAGCCACATCGGATACCAGCCAACCCTGACACATGCACACTCCTATCTCCTGCTCCATGGAATTGAATTATATCTATATTCACCATAGACAATATTGCGCCAGCCAATGCACTCATAAATATTTTTGTGAGATAAACGTATACCTCCCAACAGTCCTGAGCTAGCATGGGCAAAGGCCAACTTTTACCATAGCAATGCAAAGTCTAAAAAAATAGCCAGTGAATTCAGTCTGTAACCTAGAACACTAAATATATTTTTGTTTACTGATAATTAAATTACACAAACCTCTACTAATTTATTTTTACTTTGTTCCATGTCTAGTGAATGGAAAACCAATTGCCAAAGGAAGGCAAAGGATTAAAAAAAACAGTAATGATTTTAATAGAAGGTATGTATGGATTATAATGATAGAAATGTGTATGCAGCCAATAAACTCCTAATTACGTGAGGGCTACTGCACATATAGCCACAAGCATTGACAGAGAGAAGCAAACATATACACATAGTTAGAGAGCCTCAAAAACATGCTCAAAAAGCTCAAACCAGACAGAGAGATAGAGGCACGCACTCACACAAAATTATGCACTGAGAGAGAGACACAAACAGACAGACATAGAGGCACAGACATACAAAGAGGGACAAAAACAGACACAGAGACAGAAGAGCACAAACACACAGACAGTTATAGGAACAAACAGGCACATAGGCATAGACAGCCATAACCAGACACACATACAAAAAAGAGCTACATACACACAGTGAGAGACACAGATGCATAGACCAAGAGAGATACAAATATACCCACAGACATAAAAACAAAGAGAGGCACACAGACAGAGAGATGAGAAAACAGTTACATAGTCAAAGAGAGCCACAAGAGGACATAAAGACAGAGCTACATAAATAAAAACAGTAAGAGATACAAACAGATGCACAGACCGAGATAGACAAACAGACCTATAGACATAGAAATAACAACAGACGCACATACAGAATGGGACAGTGAGAGGCACTAACAAACACAGAGAGAAAGAGACACAAACGGACATAGAGAGACAGACAGAGAAACACAAGAGCACAGGCACAAAACAGAGACAGGGGAACAAACTGATTCACAAGGAGCCACAAACAGATACACAGAAAAAAAGTGTTCAGGCAGATAGAGGCACAAACAGACTCACAGAGTGACACATGCAAAAAAAAGGCATTGAGACACAAACAGACACATACAGGGCCGCAAATATAAGCACAAACAGAAAAACACATACGGATGCACAGAAAGAAAAAGAGGCACAAACCCATGCACAGACAGAGAGAGAAAACCACATACCGATTCACACACAGAGTGTAACAGATACTCAGAGAGAAACGGAGTGCAACAAACCGACGCAAAGACTTAGAGGCACAAACAGACACAGATGCACAGAGGAGACACACAAAGACTCAGACAGAACTTGCCACAAAATATATAGACTGTTTCCTCAGATGATGACCCATTGTCTTAACCCTATTTTCAGAAAACAAGCCCTAAAAATAAGGAACAGCTCAGCAAAATAAATTTCTTCATCAGCGACTAATACCGACGGGATGCCATAGCTTAATACGGAAGATTAGGCCAATTGGAACATGTTGGATATAGGAATCAACACAGCCCTGAATATCGGAAAGACAATACATGGGTTTGACACAAATGGGAAGGATCGTAGCTACACCGTGATAGTGTTATATATTTACTCTACTGCATTTAATATTAAAGGTGCAGGTCACATATTTTTTCTACAGTGTATTTAAATTAACATTTTTTTACACATTGCAAGTTTTTTTAATAAAAAAACAAGCGCAACAAAAGTTGAAGAAATAAATACTTTTCTTCCTTGTGGTGACTCCTTTTGTAACAATGTGCACCAACTGGGTTTTGGAGCTCTGTAGAGAGATCAGTTGCTCTCTCTAGGCTGCTTGGCTGAATCTGACACTACCAAATAATTTGTGGAGGATGCTGATACAGTAAAACAAAAATGTAACCTTCACACCACTATTTTTTTATGCAAAAATAATTCTTGCATAAAATTTAAAGTCTGCTCTTTTAAATATGTTTCCTGTTTAAAAGTAGCAGACATAATTTTCTTCAATGTTTGCAGCTCTAAAACCTATTAAATAAATATATATTTTTGTTCTTAGAGACCTTATTCTGTATTGACTGAATAAACACAAAATAGTCAATACAGAATGAGGTATCTATGAAAAATATATATATCACATACAATAGTTGTCAAACTGCGAGTTGTCGTCAAACGCTTTATGAGCTCTCAAAGCGAGCTTGCATAACTGTGTCCCTCGCAAAGCAAGGGGAGCAGTTCTGGCCGGATTTTGCGGAGGCTCTTCAGCGCCTCACTCCCGGTAAAACACAACCCAAAAAAGCGGGGAACTTAGACGGGGAACTTAGAAAAAAAATACGACCCGCAGGACTTAGAAAAAAAAAACAATAACGCGTAAAGAGGAAATACGGATTTAGAAAAAAAAAAAAAAACAAGGTCACAATAATATGAACTTAATGGCCGAAACGCGCGCTTCAAAAAACACCCCCAAAAATTTAAAATAACAAAAAACATAACAAAAACATCACACACACAGCATTGGGGGGGAGGGGGGGGGGTTACAACACTAACTTGCAACTAATAACATTACATCTAAAATGGCGCTTTACACAACTAAACAAACGGTTTGGCCTCGCGCATGCAGCATATTTCTAATGCACAGTTGGGACATTGATGACACTTTCTCCTCAGGGCAGCAACAGTCCAACTGTACATTGTGTGCTGCAGGAAAATAAAAAGAGACTCTTAGCTCTTCAGGCTATTCATTGCTGGATATATCCATTGCAAATAGGTAAAGTATATTAACTTATTAAGTAAATAATTAATTAATTATTATTGAAAAAACTAGACATATATATCTGTCTTTGTGATGAGATCCAAAGGCGCTCAGAGGGCCAAAAGTAAATGAGAGGCTCACTATTTTGGATAGGGAAGGTGAGGAAAGGGGTAGGTTTAGGTAGGGCTGGTAAAGGTAAAGTAGTAAAATGTAACAATAATGGAATTAACTTGAATGATTCAAAAGGCATAGTAAAGAAAGTTATACACAATAGCATAGTGCCGGTTTCGGGAAGGTACCAAATGAGGATAGAGATTTTGTCTAAGATATTGTGAAGGTCTTTAGTGTGGTGGATTTAGTAAATAGAGGTGAAAGTTTTCTCTTGGAATATTTAATGAGATTGAGCAGGTTCAGTTAAAAGTGGTCCATCGCATTGGTTCTCACAGAGACTAATTGAATTAATAAGCCCTCTGCCAGACATAGGAAACTTTGGCAGTGCTGGCATATGTACTCTACTGTTTACCAGGATAAGGCCTGTTCTAATTATTTATTTATATTTTTTAAGTTCTCAAATATATATATTTTTTTATTAGAACAGGCCGGCTTGGAGAGAGAATGCTATGTTAAAGATTCAAGCGTGTAAAGATTTAAGATAGCACCTTTTTTATAACATAACATAAATCCATTAAAAACATGGGAGTATCACAGAAATCCAATAAGAATTAGTAAAAACATGGAGAGTGTCTTACAAATGTTTTTTTAGCATAATACACAATAGAATAGTACATTTCCCAGGGTTAGGCTTCAGACAGGATATGGAAGTTACATAAAATTAATTATATGAAAAAAGTTGCATTTTAGTAGTACCTGCAAAACAATAGCATTTGTGTTAGAATTACTAATCTATATTCTGTGCTTTGCAACATATAAATATAGTTTATATATATATATCCCAGACAATATCACCTGCTAAAGGGTATAACAGTAGTACTGGAACAGCAGTATGAGAGCAAATTCATCATTTAGGTAAATTAAGAGAGGGGGCATACTACATTATCATGTAAAATATGTGTAGTGGTGTCAAGCTGAGGAGGTTTAACTTCTCTAGTTTTTCTGAGAAAGTGTGTTGTCGAATTTCTGTGGAGTGGCTATATATCCCCATTGATGGCATACACTGTAAGTTAAGTACCATTTATTAGAATGCAACCAGGCCTCAGAAAACAAATCCACTGAAATGGTGTACATATTTCGAGAATTTCAGGAATTGGAGGTTTAAACAGTAGTCCGTGTGGGGTTCAGTGGTAAGGTGTTCAGTGGGAATTGTGGATCCAATAAGGTTTCTCTGCTAATCTAACAGCAGTAGGCATAGCTAGACAATTAACCTGGACATATTTTCAGTGCACCCAGTTTTTGATGTTTGTTTAAACAATTTTGCAAGTTTTGTCTTAAAAATAGGGGCAAATCTGCAGCAGGTGCGTTGCACCAGGGCCCTTGCTCGGTGAGGGGCCCCTCAGCAACATCATTTACCCCCTCAAAACCCCAGGGCCCCTTGTCACACTATTCACCCCTCCCCTCCTCTCCTCTTACTTGTGCACTGCAGTCCCTGTTCTGGGTCCCATTGCTCAGAGGTTGGGTATCCTTCCCCTGCCAGAGCTTCATACTGCAGGGGAATGGAATTCCTAGTGATTTCACGTGACCCTTCAGTATGAAGTTCCAGCAGGGGCAATGGGATCCGGGACAGGGACTGCAAGGCACAAGTAAGAGGAAGAGGGGGTGAATGAAGTGCAAGGGGCCTGAGGGGGGTGACTAGTGTGACAAAGGGCACTGGGGTTTTGAGGGGTTGAAGGATGCTCCTGAGGGGGGCCTGCATTTTTTTACAGGGGTGAATGGTGCTACTGAGGGGGCACTGGGGGTGAATATGGCTGATGAGGGGGCCTTGGGGGGTGAATATGGCTGCTGAGGGGGCCCTTGATGGGCTTGGGGGGATGAATAGTGTGACAGGGTTTTTTTTGGGATTGAATGGTGCTTCTGAGGGGGCTCTGGGGGGTTCGGGCGTGAATATGGCACCTGAGGGGATTGGGGGGTGAATACTGCTGCTGAGGTGGGCCTGGGATGGTTGGGGGGTGAATATGGCTGCAGCGGGGCTTGGGGGTTAATAGTGCAACAAGGGAGCCTGGGGTGGTTGGGGGGTGAATATGGCTGCTTTGGGAGTGAATGGTGCAACAATGTTTTTTTTTGGGGGGTGGCGTAGTTGATGCTGCTGAGGGGGTTTGGGGGGGGGGGGGTAAATGGTGCTCCTGGAGGGTTGGGTAGTGAATATTACTGCTAAGGGGGGCCTGGGAGTGTTGGGAGTGAATGGTGCTGCTGAGTGTGGCCAGGGGGGCCATTGCACTACATAAAGGAACATGTGAACACAGATCTACTATCTTTTTACTGTACTACTGTACGGTGGAGGGCTACTATTGACCTTTTGCCCACCATATATTAAATGATTGTTTTGGTGAACCTACCTTTTAATAAGATCCACAACACAAGCTGAGATCCTGCTCCATGCTGATGATAGCCAGTAAGCTTAAAACAGTTGTACATGGATAGGATTCTCAGCTTGTGTAAAATCCAGCCTTGGCTTTGCATCAAAGCTGTGTAATACAGCAGGCATAAGCTTCAAGTCCCAGCTCAGCTTCCCAGAATGCAGTGTAATAACTGTTTTCTCAGAATTCTGAGTTGGAAACAGTTTTTTTTACTTGTTTTAGACAATCAAATGTGAACAAAGATGCACTATTTATTTACTGTACAGTGGAGGGTTTCTATCGCTCTTTTGCCCACCATTTATTAAATGATTGTTGTGGTGAAGCTACCTACTCATAAGATCCACAACACAAGCTAGGATCCCGCTCCACGCTGATGATAGCCAGGGGCTCTCCATTTATTAGCTATGCCACTGGGGAGAAGCCAATGTGTTAGGACCCTAGAGGGAAATTTAAAAATAGTAATAATTTTAAAGCGCTTATTTTGCTAGTTCTAACTTATACTTTTAATGCACTGCTTGCATTCAGGAAAACCTTCATATGTTTGTCAAGTATGTAACAAACTAACAATATGAGCAGTGGAAATCAAAGAACATAAAGCACTCTTAGATAAAATCTTAATTGTTCACAAACCAGTGTATTGAATGGAGAGAGAGAAACGAACATGGCAGCTCTCTAGAGGCAAATAGAGAGAAACGTAAAAAAATAGTACCAATTACATTTTTTTTTTTAAGTTATGAAATTGGTGGCAATGGCAATTGCAATACCAAAGAACATTATTGGGGTTGCAAAACCAGTTCGGTTGTCTAGGCAAGGAGTGACATTTTAGTGCACCAAGCAACAAGTTGTATATGTTTAGTTCTTTTTTGAGCTCCCATGTGGTGAAAATATTTAAGATCTTGGAAGGTTCATCATCAACGTAACTAACTTAGATTTCAATTAATGTGGATGCTAAGATTAAGTTAACTTTATTTTTGTATCAAATAAGAAATGGAAGGAAATCATCTAGAAAATGGAGATATTGAGGCTGGGGCTTTCGATGAACTGAAACTGAATTACCTGCACATCTCGGAGGCCAAACTGACCGGGGTTCCTAAAGGTAAATAGAGACCAGACCAGGGGCTAACACAACTAAATCATACATTATCATCATCATCATCATAACACTACTAAGATTTTAGGTCAATTATGCATTGATCATTAATACAAAATCTAATAGCAATGTGTGTGCATCATACAGTCATAGCCGACTCTCCGTGACCTCATGGTATTCATGGCAGAGATACTGGAGTGGGATGCCAGTTCCTTCTCCAGTGGGCCACAGCATACGGCTCCTGGTATTCCTAGGTGGTCTCCCATTTAATACTGACCAGGCCCAACCCTGCTTAGCTTTAGGGTGGTATGACCTCTTGGTTCCACTGGACCACCAGGGATCCCCTAATAGCAATATTCTATTAAATTTGATTAAATATTACATTTACTTTCAAATATTATTGTATGTTGAGCCCCTCCCTGAGAATGCCATTGAGTGAATTCGGTTTTGGCTGAGAGACATGTCGAAGTGGTTTACAGGGCAATCTAATTATATAAAAGGCCAAATAGTCATTCATAGATTACCCCTGCAGCAAAAGTTTGATGAAGATTACTGTAGTCATTTAACCTGTGAAAAAATGACGGGCAATACAATTTGAAGCCATGGCAATGCTGTTTGCCACACAATGTAAAGCTTCTGCTACTCTGAGGACCTTCGGCGCGCCTCTCCTCTCGTGTACTTTTGCTCCTCTGAGCACCTTCGGTGCTCATTGCGAGCCTCTCCCCTCGTGTCCTTCAAGTCTTGTGCTTTGCAATCATATATACACAGTGCTTTCCTAAACTTTTTGGGTTCCCTGTTGGTCCAGTGTTTAGGATTTGGTGTTTACACTGCTATGACCTGGGTTCAATCCCAGTCAGGGAACCAAGAGGTCACACCACCCTGAAGCCATGCAGGGTTGGACCTTGTCAGTACTTGGAAGGGAGACCACCTAGGAATACCAGGAGCTGTATGCTGTGGCCCACTCTAGAAGGAACTGGCAACCCACTACAGTATCTCTGCCATGAATACCAAGTGGATCAGCATGGTCTGTTGCGGTCCATGAAGTCATGTAGAGTCGGATACGACTGAACCATGCAAACAAACAACTTATCATATATTAATATCTTAATATAATGTAATAGCCTTTTTCTGAACTCATTCATAGGAGGCTACAGTATTGGTTTAATCAGAAACACCAACAACTAGAAACATTGGTTTCTTTCCCCAAGACATAAATTCCCTTCTCCCCTTGCTGTAAATGTCAGCCAGATAGATTTATAGATAGGATTTACAGATGGTAAGAAATGTGTATACATACTATACTATGTGCGGAAAAATGGGCCATGTTACTGCTACATTCTTTACCTATGGGCCAATGGTAGATTTAAAGTGACACAGCAAAGGTCGCAGATATTAAAAGTAAACAAATAAATAAATATAATTACATTTCATTGTTGTTAAAAAGTTAAGTGGAAGTGTTAGATGATTGAGCTGAGTATTTTGAAGGGATATGGAAGTTATTATTATTATAGTTGCATAGTTACATAGTATTTGAGGTTGAATAAAGACTGTTAGTCCATCAGGTTCAACCTTTTTTAGATCTCTTCTCTTTTAATATGTGGACTACTTGTTAATAATTATTAATTGATCCAGAGGAAGGCAAAGAGAAATAGAAAACCCTTTGCCAATTGTCCCCAGAGACTGGCGATCAAATTTCTCCCTGGATCAATATTCCTTCGCTAGTTACCTAGGAAAATCTTGAATGCCCTCTTTATTCAAAAATATATCTAAAGCCTTTTTAAAGTTATCTATCAAATTCGCTGTCACCTCCTCCTTTGGTAGGGAATTCCACAGTTTAACCACCCTAACTGTGAAGAACCCTTTTCTTTCTTTAAGGTGGACTCTTTTTACTTCTAACCTCAAGGGCTGTCCTCTTCTCATTTGAAAATCTCTTGGCACAAAAAGTTCATTTGACAAAGCCTTATATTGACCCTGGATGTATTTAAATAATGTAATCATATCCCCTCGTAGACACCTTTTTTCTAGGGAAAATAATTTTCATTTGATTAGTCTTTCTTCATAACTTAGCCCCTCCATTCCCCTTATTAGTTTTGTTGCCCTTCTCTGTACGTTTTCCAGCTCTAAAATGTCCTTTTTATGAAGTGGTGCCCAAAATTGTACTCCATATTCCAAATGAGGACATACTAGGGATTTGTACAGCTGTACAGTGACAGAATTATATTTGCTTCCCTTGCTTCTATACCCTTGTATTAAACATGCTAATATTTTAATTGCCTTTGCTGCTGCTGCTTGGTATTGAGCACTGTTACCTAGGTGGTTGTCCACAAGTACTCCTTAATCACTTACAATATCAGATACCCCTAGATTTGCTCCATCAAAATTATATATTGCATGGCTATTTTTCCTTCCCAGATGTATAACCTTACATTTATTTTGTATTAAATCTCTGCCTTTTAGTTGCCATTTCTCTAATTTATGCAGATCCCTTTGCATTATCTGATTTAATTACCTTCCACAACTTGTCATCAGCAAAACTGGAGACACTACTTTCGAGTCCTATTTGTTTGTCATTAATAAATATGTTAAAAAGGAGAGGACCTAATACTGAACCTTGAGGAACCCCACTTACCACATTAGTCCAATCAGAGCATGTTCCATTTACAACAACCCTTTACTTCCCTGTCTTTTAGCCAGCTCTCGATCAGATATTTAGTGCAATTTCTGCATCCCTTAGTTTGCACAATAGTCTCCCATGTGACACTGTATTAAAAGCCTTTGCAAAATCCAAAAAGACTACATACACTGAGTTGCCTTGATCCAAGTTCATACTAACCTCCTCATAGAAACTAATTAGATTTGTTTGACATGACCTATCCCATATAAATCCATGTTGACTCCTACTTATAATCCTGTTCAAATAGACATATTCTTGTATACTGTCCCTTATGAACCCTTCTAAATGCTTCCCATCTACAGAAGTGAGGCTCACTGGTGTATAATTCCCTGGATTTGCTCTTGTTTCCTTCTTAAATATAGCGATCACCACTGCTTTTTGTCAGTCATCCGGTAGCCACCCTGTGGTGAGTAAGTCTTGAAAAATTAGATACAATGGTTTGGCTATTACAGAACTCATTATCCTTTATTAGTACCATGCAGTGCTATACAGGGGTTAAGTACAATGGAAAGACAATATTAACATATAGCAAAATAATGGAGGGTCCTGTTGCTGAGCTTAAAACTAAAGGTACATAGAGCTTGTTCCCAGAGCGCCGACACAAGAGTGAGAACTCGCAAATTTACAATATAAAGGGTTGGGTGTGATACAGGAGGGTGATAGATACAAGATGGCTGTGTGAAGACAATAGGTTCAAGCAAGTGGATGTGTCTGTGCGTCTGTGTGGTTTTTAGTGATTTTTGAAGTATTTGAAGCAGGAAGCTAGTCTAGTGAAGCGTGGCAAGGAGTTCCAAAGAATAGCGGCATCAGAGGAAAAGTCTTGATGGTGGGAGAGGAGGTAACAAGAGAGAAGGAAAGAAGAAGGTCTTCAACTGGCATAATGAAGATGTCTACTGTAGATTTGCCCGAATCCAGGCTAATCACTCAAGCAATTATTTTGATCTACTTACCTGTGCATACTTAATACTCTGAAAATCTGGCCTGGTTGCAGCCCTCAAGGACCAGAATCTATATCTTCCTAAAGAAATCTCTAACTTAATTATTTATATCTTCAAGTGTATCCTACCCCAGACAGCATCACATTATTTAACTCCTCAATTGCCAGCTTGGCTTACCAATCTGGGAGTGACACAGTTAAAAGCACTAGGGTAATAGTACTTTATTAAGAAACATCCAAGAATTTTAATATCCAAACAGTAATAGGAATTCTGTATTTAGCTCCCTTCTTGCAATTTTGGGGTAATATTGCCTCCTAGTTGAGTTGGAGGGTATTGATGACAACTCGCCAATGTAGTCTCATAGTTATGTTATCCATATTTAGGAACTATCATTGGTAATTGGGTAAAGTGTTTCAGGAACTAAAAAATAAATAAAAAAATCCCTAATTAACTGTAATATGCACTTATGCTGTAGTGTGAGCTACCATGTTGTTTTTGTTTATCTATTTCTACAAGGGTTTGGCTGCTTCCATTTACATTTGGCATTTCTTAGCTGTGTCACTCAAACTGATGAAAATAAAATCAGTCTACAGGCCCCATCAGGTAAACAAAAGAAGTAATGGTGGTCCCTAGTGCAGCACACTACAAATAATACAGTAAAATCTGTATTTAATTTTAGTTTAATTTTCTAGAAGTATTTTCCCGTTATCAATTCAAGTTCTTCGAAATAGCAAAGTGTAAATATGAGACTCACAAATGTTTACAATTTATTATGGGTTATATTTAAAGCATACCACATACCTCCATTTGCTCACTTTAGCATACATAGTACACATATTTTTATATTTACTTTTATTTCTCACAAACTTCTAATCTTTTCAAAAGACAGATATTGGGTTATATGACCAGAAATTGGAAGTTTTAAGTATCAGAATTTGAAATGTCGTCTTTCTCATTTTTAAAAAACTTTATGTTTCATTGAGATTGTTATACCCTGTCTCTCTGTGTAATATGTATATATATAGCTCAATAAACAGGATAGTGTTTGATTGCCTGTTGTGAAATTGAAAGCACTTGAATCACTTATCAGGCACGATTGTAAGGCAGTGATGGAGCTACCTTTTTGGAGTCCCTAGGCAGGGAAGTGGAGGAGCCCCTGTGAGAGAGTATGCAATTTATGCACAGACCCATTTTTGCATTTTCTGTGCATGTAAGTTCCTTGTCCTGTTGTAACTATCTTGTTCTATGTGGTTACCCCCTAGTAGCCAGTCTATGAACTACAGCATTTCAGGTTTTTTTAAGCCAGGAACCACTTTTTTAAAAAGTGGCGCCCCTCACAGAGAAGCGCCCTTAGGCGGCTGCCTAGTTTGCTTAATGTGTGATCTTACCATGATTGTAGCTGGCAATGAGGCCTAGGGAAACAAATTTAAAAAAGACCTGGCCAAGTATCACTCACTTTTGTTTGCAATATTGTGGCTACAAATAAATTAGAACTTTACTTAAATAAAGAATATTATTATTCAAACTTGGCAAAATATTCCTGCTAACCACCTCATATTGTGACTATTAATTAATGATATGATTTAACATACAAAGCCAGGGGAAGGATCCTGAAAAGTAATTTCTGCATGAAAATAGCAGCATTCAAATCTAAATAAACTAACAATAATTTAGATTTTCTTTTAACAACTGAATGCAAATATATGTATTTATAGGTAAAGTTTCCATTTCTGCCATAATTGAGAACGTTGGTGTTTAACTTTAAGAGAGTTAAGGGCTCACCTTCAAATGGGTATAAGACAGCTAAAAAAATCGAAATACAAATTCTGCATAGTTAGAACTGTGATGTTCCCAATAATAACATTTGGACGTGAGACCTGGACCATAAAGAAGACTGAGCACCATAGAACTGAAGCCTTTGAATTGCACTGTTGGAGAAAACAGTTTGGAGTTCCCTGGACTGCAAGAAGATCCAATAAATCAATACTACAGGAAATCAAGTCAAAGTGTGCACTGGAAGGTTTGATCATGAGGCTAAAGCTCAAAGATTTTGACCATATCATGAGAAGACAGGATTCCCCAGAGAAGACCATGATGCTGGGAAAGATTGAAGGCACACGAAGAAGGGACGGCAGAGGTAGAGATGGATAAAATAGGTCATTGAAGCAACAAACATGAGCTTGAGGGAGCACAGAGAGGCAGCGGCTGACAGTTGCTTGTGGTTCATAAAGTCCCAGAGAGTCAACTGAATGACTAAACAAAAATAAATATAGAACTTGATCTTTTTGGATATATATATCATAAAAATGCAGTGGTCACTCTAGTTCAATCGAAAACTGCTGAGGAATGTTTGATCTTCCAGTTTAGTGAAGATCATTTGTTTATAGAGACACATTTAAACAAATGCCTTGGAACAGGAGAAGGTGAGGCCCTTTCTCATGAGAACTTGATGGAAGTGAGAGATAACTAAAATAGATCACCTTTTATGAAATGCTAGATTATGATGTAAAGTAGGTAAGTGGGCTGCTTCTCAGAACCGGTGGGTTTTTCAGAGTACATTTGGATATATGAAGAATAGGTTTGAATCTAATAAAGCGAGGTTGAGAAGTCCAAAAGAGGTGTGTATTTCTTGGGAAGTTGCTTATGAAGATACTTATGAGATATTGATTAATATTTCTTGTAGAGGGCAATGTTTGGGATTAGACCCTAAAATAATGTTATTTATAAGCATATGGTTATAAGATACCCACACATTAATGGAGGATATTAACAGGAAGCTTAGCAGTTCATACCTCTAGGATCTGTGCTAAACACTATTCCCTTTAATATGTTATTAGTTTTCTTACCAGAGGTTTGGGTTTATAGACAGTTTAGAGGATGATGGTAATGGGCTTGAATGTGCCATCAGCAACAATTGCTGTATCTGAGATTTCCTTAAAACTCTTTTTAAGAGGTTATCTGAGGAGGGAGGACCTCTGTATCTTATTAATATCAAACAATGCAAAACATTTTATGCAAAATCTCTGGTTATATTTACAAGATATAACAACAACTGGCAATTGTCCCTTTAATAATACTGGAAACAAAAGGAAAATCCTTACGTAGTCATTATTTCTAAACATTTATAGGTTGGCAAGCAATATAGCCATGAAGTGCGAAAATGTTATTTGGCATAATTAACAGTATTAGCAGCAGAACAGACTGGTGGACGGCCACTTTAAACGCCACTACAAAGACTTCACCTAGATTATTATGATCATTAAAGACAGTGCTATTGAGGGCATTTTCCAGCAGGGGGGCACCACTTTGGTTAAACTTTGTTGTGAACCTTTAGGCTGAATTGTTTGTACATTAGCTCTTTTTCTGGATATGTTTTGTTTGTGGGGTTGTCCCAATAAGTTTGTTTTCAAAATTAAAGGGCCACTGTAATGGTAAAAAGTCATAGCCTGTTTAAAATATAAATTGCACTTAGTATAACAAAAACTTTTTATTAGCCAAATTATATAAAGTTTTGAATAATTGATTTTACTGCTTTTCCTACTTTTATTTAAGAAGTGGTGTCATCATTACATATGGCTGTGCTAACAGAATAGTGCTAAACTGTAGATATATATTATTCAAGTGAAACTGAGTTGTTCTTAGGATCTGTCCACCATCTTATTATAGCTAAGATACAATTTTCAATCTAGACATTCTAGCATTAAATTTTATTTTTCCGAAATTGAAACATGCTTATTTAGACTTGTAGTTTATAGTACTGCAAACCTGAAATATTTTCACTAATTTATTAAGTACAGAAAACAGATTTAAAAAACACAGTAGTACACAAAGTGCCATATTCAATTGAGCTTTCGGGCGATCCGATAGCCTGTAAGTGAGGTAGCAAGCTAATTTGCTATTCAATTGGCGTATTTTTGCGGGCTCCAAACAGGTTACGAGTTACGGCCTTGAAAATATTGGTTAAACCCGTAACTCACAGCCTCCAGAAGGCTTTGATGTTTCACTTTCACAAGGCTAAAATCACAAATCACTCAATTTCCCCAAGCCCGCTGTCACAATCTACTTCTTTAAGGGGGCTTGATATAAACCTAGTTCAAACCTATCCCAGCAGAACCATGTAGTTCCTGTTCTCTGTGGCACACATGATGGCTTCTGAAGAGTGCAAGGCCCAAAATGTACAGGCAGAGAATACTGCATACAGGTTACTAGTGGCCCATGGCAAGACGACTCCCCAAGTCAGGATACAAAGTACAGAAACAAGTCTCTCACTGTGGATATGTGAAAAGTATCTCTCAACCTTTATTGAATGATCAAAACAACATATTTATACTCTCCAATACCACATCCTTGTGTACATTTGTGTATGTGTGATGTCAGCCCATCTGGCTTGCAACCTTGGGCTGTCAAAGCTCTTGAGATCAAATTCACCAGATATCTATAGCTGGCTAGTGAAAAAACCTTTATGTTAAACTCAAGTGTTTGCTTAGTACTGCTTGAAGTACATACATCTGCCTTGACCCAAGGACTGTATGTGTGAGGGTGCAATGATCTGCAGCTAACTTCTATGCAGAGCATTTTTACCAATTCCACATATGTTCTATATAACATTTTCCCTCTTCTAATATATTATAACTAGTATACTGTACATATTAACCATGTACAGGCAACATATAACCACACACAATAATACATAACCCCAACTCAACAATGTCATGCTCCCTTGGCCATATTCATAAATTACTGGCAATATGAGTCCTTAAACAATTAAATCATGACACCCACAAATGTTTTCACACCCGTAAATGGCAAAAGAAGGAGAAAATCCTACAAGTGCTAGAGAGGACCCGCAAGGGGGCTAAACACCTATTTGTAGCACTGTAAATTCAAATAAAAAATAAATACAGCACTGCATTGGGGAAAGCGATGATAGACATTATAATTAATTGCACAACAGTCTCAAGCCTGCAAATCGTTAGGAAATTAGATTTATTTTATGTTTCATTTCAGGGGGTTAAATCAATCTCGGGTATCAATGAATTAATACATATCGGGTCACCCACATGGACTAGAACAGTATTGGCATTCATTTTCATAATTCTTTATTTTGCAGGTTTGCGAGTCTGATCGCATATCGGACCCCTGAACCTAATTGATTGACATGTAACCTCCATGTTTTACTGCCGTAATAATGACAGTCTCATTTTCTATTGGCTAATTCAAAATGGGAGGTTACGGTCTTGCTTAATTGATCATATTTCCGCCCTGACATGCTCCGATCCAGTGCATGGTTTACGCTTTGGAAAAGTAACTTGCAGGCTTGAGCAATTGAATAGCATCACAATCGGAGACAAACGGGAGCCCGCAACACACCCGCAGACATTCGGCTGACTGAGATCATGTTGCGTGCTTGGAATTGAATGTGGCTCAAAGAATGCACATTTCTGAAGTATGTAACAAATGAGTAGTGAACATAAACATTATTTTTCTTACGGGAAATCACAATTTCTTTTAAAACTGATTATGTATGGATGATTCCATCTTGTCTTGTTTCACTATTTCCACAACTTAAATAAGGGTGTGCTTAATTTTATCTATCAGTGGAGTGAGGGGGTGGAGAAGGAGGGAAAAGGGGGTGGAATTCATTGGCTGTTTTAGAATTCAACACCTACAAAGGCACTCATTGCGAGGCCCGCTATGAGCGCCAAAGGCCTACAGCCTGAACAACTTTGAAAAAGGCAACTCAGAAGCCATTAGGAGGCCCCCAAAAGACGTCAATTGATTACAAAATTAACTGACAATCTCACACACAGCCCAGAGGGAGAGGCAGGGAGCCTGTAAGTGAGGTTAAAAGCAGATTTGTTCTTCAATTTGTGTTTTTTGGATGTTTGAAAACGGCTAAGCGGGAAAAAAATTAATACGTAAAGACGTAACTTTTTTTCAAGGCCCCAGATCGGGAGACCATTTTGGGGTGAGAGAGTGGGGAGAGACTTGCAATGAGCGCCGAAGGCCAAAGGGGCTCATCGCTGGGCTCGTGATGAGCTCCAAGGGCACTGATTGCTAAGGCCAGAAAGTTGCAGGTTGAACGACGCCTGCAATAAATGCTGAAGGCGCTCATTGCGAGAATCGTAAAATAGATGGGGGGAAAGGCTTGCAATGAGCGCCTTATTGAGAGGCACGCAAGTTCAAGAGGGAGAGCCTCGCATTGTGTGGCAAACAGCATTGCCAGGCTAAAAATGTTATTTCCGTAATTTTTGACGGGCAATTCCCTAGTATATATATATATATACTGTATATATATATTGTGGTGTACTGCCCCCCCGTGGATGGTGCAAGTCACACAGTAGGGAGAAAATCGGCTTCAGGTAACTTGGTGTTAATCCCCTGGAGCTGGGCTAATTGGAGCTGCAGGTGTGAAATGCCTTTTTAAAAGACACACACAGAGAAAAAGGGCTGCTCATTAGGCTCTGGCCTGAGTGCCGTGAGGAACTGCAATCTATGTGAGAAGCTGTGATATGAGACAGTCAGGAAGACTGGATCCTGAGAGCTGAGCTGAGATAAGCTCTGATGTAATGCAACGGGGAAGACTGCTTAAAGTACAGAGAGACACTTGCAAGTAAGTTGGGTTGCCTGAAGAATACAGCCAGCAGCTTAAGAAAAGAAACAGAGTGTTTCAGCGTGGCCTGGGAGGAGAAAGAGACAGAGCTCCTGAACAGGACCTTGCAAGACTTACAGAGCAGCCCGGGAAGCTGCCAGTAAGAGGATCAGTCTGTGTGACTGCAACAATATTTACTAGAGAGACTGTTTACTCTAAATGTAGAGGACCTGCAGAGGATCCATTGCAGCTGAAAAAGCTGTTAGAGAGAGACATATATCCCTCTGTATGAAAAGGTACTTTTTACGTGCAGACCGAGAAGCGATCTCAGGACTAGTGAGTGTGTTCCTGCAAATAAGTAAGCCCATTTACTTCAATTTTTCTTTTCATGCTGAAATTAAGCTATTGTTTGTTTTGTATACTTTTTTAAAAGCAAAGATAAAGTATATGGTGACTCAGTGGTTTATGTGGAAATCACAGGAGCAACCGGTAGCCAAAGGCCGTCCCTGTCACAATATATATGTATATTTAATATATGGTGGGCAAAAGAGCGACAGAAGCCCTAAGAGTGGGAAAAGAACAGGACAGTATTTTTTTTTTTTACATAGGCAGTTACATTACACTGACATAATCCAAAGTCTCTAGTCTCTCAGTGATTGTATATTACAAACACGCTGTCTCCAATTTTTATTTTTATGCAGCTAAGATTAAGCCGGTAATATTTGAATAGAGGATTAGAAATTTAGCTGCCAGAAGAACTTGTGGATATCTCCTAAAGGTCTCAAATTATATCTCTTAATGCTTCATTCAATGTATAAGCATGCAGAGAATATTTTGGGGAACCTAAATTCAGTTCCATTTGACTTACATTTCTTGTGAGTCTTAGGTCGCAGTTATGTAGATAGGTGAAGCAAAGTTAAAGAACAAAGTAGTTTTACAGCATTAAATGTGTTATGTTACAGCAGAGAAGTGTGTGTATGATCAGAGACAAAATAGTTTATAAAGTAAATTTTTTGTAAATTATATGCCATAGTAGTGTTCTGTGGTAAAAGCCACCATGTTTGTTTCTGTTTGCCTTTTACTTCAACTGGCAAGAAACAATGAATGCAGGTGTGGCAATCCTTAGCGTTAAGTGCCCACAGAAGGACTAATGGAAATCTAAGTCTACAAAGTATCTTCCCTGCTGAGAAAGCAGCTACACATACAAGACAATCACTGTTCTAAGTAAAGAATCATTTCATATGGTAGGTAATGAATTAAAGGCTGTGCCCCAAGTCTATTTCTTCAAAAGAGTATGTTAATATAGGGCAGCAGTATACCTTTAAAATACTGACTGAAGTTGCAGTCCCTTTAGTTCCTATATCTTTTTAGTAACTGTTCTTTGTGATGTCATCCATTGTGACATAAGGTTTAGATCCATATACCATGGTATACAAAAGACTGCCCTTAGTGAATATAGACGGTCTTTGTTTTAACACTGAAAAAAAACTCATAACTGGATCTGCTCAACCCATGGCAGTGTCAGTCTCCTATTGCAGTTGCTGTGATTGTGGCGTTTATAGAAAATGGTCAAGGATGGGGGCAAATAAAAACAAGATTATACTCATCATAATTATATCCATGTAGATTAGCAAATCCATATAAATAAACACATATACACACTAATAAGCACATATATATATATATATATATATATATATATATATATATATATATCATACATATGTACAATTATGCTGATGTGGGATCTACCAATTTGAGATCTGGTGATCTTCCTTTAGTGACAGGAGACTCTGATTGCACAGGAAGTTGATATCTAAACAACAGGAATGTGGTATGTACAAACTTCAGAATTTCAGTAGCAGTAATGGAAAGCTCATTAGTTTAGAATGATTTGGTATAAAGCCCACAAATATAAAGGCTGTATTTATATCTAATAACATTTTGCCTATCATCAAGTTTAATTATTGAAAACTCCAAATAGAAAAAGGCAGATGACAGTGGCGCTTTAGGTTTCGAACAGAACTGTCTAGCAAAATACCAGACACCTGGTAACCCTACCTGCATATACTTCAGTTTTTTACATCCTGCCTTGCAAACTTCTCATGTACAGCCATATAGTGGAGGGTAGATGCCAGGAGGCAGTTAAAGGGCCAGTTAATTCAGCACAAATTGGAGCATACCACTGTTAAGGTCTCCTAAAAACATATTGAAATAGGCGTATTTTTCACAGAAAAAACATAAATGAAGTGGCTGTTTATATGAGTCACTGCAAGTGCCTCCAGACAGACTCACAGCAACAGCTCCATGTTGGCCACACTTATGTGTATGTGATAATGTGTACAAAGAAACCTTTGTTGTACAATATATTTTGGAGAAAACATATATTTCTAAAGCACTATATGATGAGTTATCTAATTGCAGATATCACAAGGCTGAGCTGGGCCCTCCAGGTAACAAACAACTTCTTACATCAGACATGTGTCATAATAGATGATGTCACAGAGCCCAGGGCACTATATAAGGAGCTGTATTGGGAGGCAGGGCCATTCACAGCATAAAGTTCAAGAGATGAGCAGCTGGATACCCATGTGCTGGTGTCCTATAAACAAGACTATAGGAAGTCTTAAAGGAGGAAACTCTAATTTGCCCATGAAGACTGAGAGATTGCATAGATAAAGGTAAGGGGTAAGGTTTAAAACTTGGGGGATTAGGTTAATTGAACAGACAAAAAAGTATAGTATAACAATTGGTGTAACACTATTGTTTTTTCTCCAAAGCAGCACAACAAACGTGCACCCCATAATCTTGCAACTTTCTACTACTATAGATAAAGTCTCATGTATTTACCATATCCCTTGTATCTTTCTGCAGAAAATGGTAGCACGCTATAAATATAAGATATGATTACATCATTGAGGTGAGTAAAGATGTTTATTTGTTCTTTACTATATAGACTCTAAGCTGGCCAGACCTCACCATTCATTGGCATGGCAGGGATGGACACATTTTTTTTAAAGCAGCTCTGCAGTGTCTATTTTTTCCCATTAAAGGGGAAGTTTTGTCACCTTAATGTATAATGTGAGTTTGGCATTTTTTTCCTTGTATGTTATCCCTTGTAAGTAATTATGTGAGGAGAGCTGCCACAAAAAATACACCAACCCCAAACAGTTACCTGCAGTCTATATTTAAGTACCTTGGTATATGGATTGAAAGCATTATATATCACAATAGATATGTCTTATTTATATATAGATGTAGGGAATGAAGATCTGCTAGTTAATGTCTGATGTAGAAAAACATTAAAGAATACTGTAGCCCTATAATTTGCATTATACTTCTTTGTAGAAATAGACTTAAGTAATGCATGAATGGGCACATACAGCCTTAAATGCATTATCTATCATATACAATTATGATTTATTGGGACAGCCATTGTCTTTTGTGTGCATCTTTTCTTTCTCTGCATTCTCTGACTCCCTTTACCGTATAATTACATTTAGTATTTAAAGGTTATATTTTCTTACATTTCCTTATACTTTCTAAAATATATTGCTCAATAATAAGTCAAGTTCTTCAAAAACAATATGTTACAACATAATGGATTTCACTAGCTTTAGTTTTTGTTATTTAGAACCCAGAACTCCAGAAGTGAGGGAAATCTTTGATTATATTAAGGAGACTGAGAATAATAAAATGGACATCAAAAAAGAAGAGTAGAATGACAGTTATTTTATCTTGAACTTATGATTCTTAAACCAAATAATGCTAAATTGGAAATTGGTGGGCATTTTTGTATCTCTTTTAATATCAAGGTTACAAAGAGGGATTAATGTGTTAAGACATTGGAAAGGGAATTATTTCCTCTTTGAATAAACAAGAATACATATTTTGGTTTTGTTGTCCCATCCATACCTTAAAATAAAGTTTTAAGAAAAAAAGTTAATAAAAGTTCATTCTTTTTTTGATGTCTAGTAAATTAATCAGTCTTTTAGTACCAGCATTCAGAGAAACTAAGGAGTTCTAGTTGATTCTTATAAATGTAAATACTAGTTTATTAAGCCTGGAGACAGAAATATAAGACTACTAGTTCTCTGGTGTCTCCATGACCCATCACAGACACACCACTTCTTTCTGTCCAGTGACATAACACATTTTAAATTGTAAAACTCCATTCTTTAACTTTGCTTTACTTCTCCACAGATCTACAATCCAAGACTTTAAGAAATATAACCTGAATAGAAGTGAATTTAGGTTTCCTGGAAAATTCTCTGCATTCTTTGAAATTGAATGAAACCTTAAACAGTAAGTGCAAAACATTTTAGAAAAGTTGGGATATATCCTCAAGTTCTTCTTGCAAACTGCATCTCTTTATCAAAATAGACATCTTAAACTACTATCTTAGTTGTGTAAGTAGAAATTGGAGGCAGCGTGTTTGTGTAACATACAATCACTGAGAAACAGTCAGTTTAATGTAACTACCCGAGTAAAAATAAATACTGCCATGTAGGCGAGACACAACCCCACAACCCTGAACTTAATATGTGCAATCCCTTTTCAAGTCTCAATTGGACATGTTTTCTACATGGGTGAACCCTTTACTGTGCAACATTAGGAATGCACCTAATCACATATTTCAGATACTCATGGGAAGACCCATGTCCACTGGGTCCAGGCCTCCCTTAACCATGGGAGGAGCTGCAAAGATTTTAGCCTAGGAGACATGGCAGATTATATTATTGCAGTAACATAAACATTTGCTAAGCATCATGAGCAGGCACAGCGAGACTTGTCTCAAATGTCTGATAAACCAATGCTTAATTTTAACCCGGGAGATTATGGGAAGTCTCTAAATAAGGTTTCTTTATCTCCTAGGTGTACTGGACATCTCACCTTGTGCTCTCTTCACAAATCAATCTGCTGACAAGGTTGAACGAAATGCCTCCCCATCTACTGCTGAACTTCTTCAGTATAGAAACTGTGATGGTAAAATATATTTTAACATGTACTGATATTGTAAATCCCTATCTGATCTCTGCAGAGAAAATTGAAATTGTCAAAAGTCTGTAAATCTTGCAGGTGGTATAAGCAGGTAGCGTAGCAAAGAGACTGCCTAGAATAAATGTCTAATAAACCAATGCATAATATTGAACTAGGAGATTATGTGCTTGTGAAGTATCTTAATAAGGTTTCTTTATCTCCTAGGTGTGGAGTGGACCTCCTCTCACTTTGTGCTCTTCACCAATCAAACTGCTTTCATGGTTGAAGGAACTGTCAAAATGGTTTCATGGATGCTCATGTTGTAAGGTTTTAAACCCCTCACCATGAAGAAGGGACTCTTTGCAGTCTTCTCATAAGACTCTCTGCATACTTGCTCTTTCTGCCATTGTGGTTATCCCCTTGGTGATCAGTTTGAAAGCGTGGGAACAGTGGCAATTCACTTGTGTAGCCGACACCAACTTAACTGGCCTCCCCATCTACTACTGAACTCCTTCAGTATAAAGACTGATGGTAAAAATAGATATTTTAATATATGTACTGATGTATTAAATCCCTATCTGAACTCTGCAGAGGAAATTAAAATTGTGTGTAAATCTTGCCAGACATATTAGCAGGTAGCAGCAGAGAGACTGCCTCTTTAATGTCTAATAAACCAATGCATAATATTGAACTGGCAGATTATGAAGTTTCTTAAAAAGGTTTCTATATTTCCTAGGTGGACTGGACCTCTCACCTTGTGCTCTTCACCAATCAAACGGGTGTCAAGGTTGAAGGAAGGGTCAGAATGGCTTCATGGATGCTCATGTCGCAAGGTTTCAAGCCCCCCTTACCATGAAGAATGACTCTTTATAGGCCTCTCGGGAGACTATCTGCATACTTGCCCTGTCTGCCATTGTGGTTATCCCCTTGGCCATCAGTTTGGAAGCGTTGGAACAGTGGCAATTCACTTGTGTAGCCGACACCAACTTAACTGGCCTCCCCATCTATTACTGAACTCCTTTATGGAGACTGATGGTAAAATATATTTTAACATATGTACTGATATTGTAAATCCCTATCTGATCTCTGCAGAGAAAATTTAAATTGTCAAAAGCCTGTAAATCTTGCAGGACATACATATTCGCTAGCAGGTAGCAAAGAAAGACTGCCTCAAGTGTCTGATAAACCAATGCATTATATTGAACTGGGAGAATAAGTTCTTGTGAAGTCTCTTAATCAGGTTTATTTATCTCCTAGGTGGATTGGATCTCTCACCTTGTGCTATTCACCAATCCAACTGCTGTCCAATGTTGAAGCAAAGGTCAGAATGGTTTCATGGAAGCTTGTATCCCAAGGTTTCAAGTTCTTCACCACGAAGAGAGGGACTCTTTGCAGTTCTCTCATGAGACTCTGCATACTCGGCTCTGTCTGCCATTGTGGTTATCCCCTTGGTCATCAGTTTCGAAGTTTGGAACAGTGGCAATTTACCAGTGTAGTATATTGTATTAAAAAAAGCTGTATTTTTTGCCAAATCTAAAATGGCTGCTGTCTTGTACTTTTATTATTATTATTTATTTTTTATTATCTTTATTTGTCACGTGCCAACATATTCCATAAGACCGTACAGGAGTTAAGTACATGACAAAAACAAAATTAACACCTTTACCAAGAATGGACGGCCCTGTTTTCGAGCTTAAAATCAAATGTGTACATAGTGCTTGTTTCCAACACATGACTGAAAACTGGCAAACTTACAATCTAAAGGGTTTAGGTGTGATACAAGAGGGTGATAGATGCAAGATGGTGGTGTGAAGGCAATTTGTTCAATCAAGTGGAGGTGTCTGTATGTTGTACTGTAGATTGTGGGTGTAAGTGTTTTTAAGCTGTGGAGTGTGCAGTTTACATGTAAAGGCTGAAGTTGATAAGATTTTTTTAAACAGATGTGCTTTTAGTGATTTTTTTTAAAGGTTTTGAGGCAGGAAGATAGTCTAGTGCAGAGAGGCAGGGAGTTCCAGATAGTAGGGGCAGCACAAGAAAAGTCTTGAAAGCGGAGTGAGAGGAGGTGATAAGAGAGCAGGAAAGAAGAATGTCATTAGCAGAATGAAGGGGACGTTGCTGTTGGGAGAGTATTTTGAAACAAGAGCAGAGATATAAGGGGGTGCTCTGTTGTTGGGGGCTTTATATGTTAAGCTTACAATTTAAAATTTGCGTCTGGAGACTATGTGGGGTGATTGACAGAGAGTAGCTGCGGACAGTATGGAAGATGAGTCTAGACATTCATTATGGATTGGAGACAGACGACAGATGGGGAGGCCAGCAAGGAGTGAATTGCAGTAGTGAAGTCTAGATATGATGAGAGAGTGTATTCAAATTTTAGCTTTGTCTTCCGTGAGATAGTGACACATTTTGGAGATGTTTTATAGGTGAAACTGACACAATTTTATTGATATGAGGAATAAGAGTGAGCAGGATCCAGTAGAACTTCAAGACAACGGGTCTGTGAGGTGTGAGTGATGATTGCATTGTCAACAGTGAGAGATATTCAAGGAGTGGAAGCTGTAGTAGAGGGTGGAAAGATAAGGAGTTCAGTCTTAGACATGTTGAGTTTGAGTTGATCGGCAGACATCCAGGAGGATATATTAGAAAGGCAGTTGCAAACTTGAGCTAAAAGAGGGGGAGGGGGGGGGATAGATCTTGTGCAGAGAGGTAGATTGCATTTTTAAAATATATTAATGGGAAGAAGGCGAGCAAGGAAGCTATAGGAACATTACAATGTGACACAGGCCATATGATAATTAGTGACCAGGAAAAGGCAAATGAGCTAAATAGGTTATTTTCGTCGGGATACACAAGGGTGGTAGCAGTGGTTGGGACAACACAACATAATGAGGCTACACTACCATCCCTAAATAATTGGTTAACGCAGGAAGAAGAGATTGGAGAAAATAAATGTTAATAAAGGTTAAAGGTAAAGCCCCAGGTGGAATACAACCAAGGGTACTTAGGGAGCTGGGTTCTGTAATAGCCAAACCATTATATCTAATCTTTCAAGACTCACTCACTACAGGGTCTCTACCAGATGACTGGAGAAAAGCCGAGGTGATACCTATATTTAAGAAGGGAGGAAGAGCATATCCAGGAAATTATAGACCAGTGAGCCTCACATCTGTAATTGGGAAGCTTTTAGAAGGGTTAATAAGGGACATAATACAAGAATATGTCTATTTGAACAGGATCATAGGTAGCAGTCAACACGGATTTATGAAGGATAGGTCATGTCAGACCAATCTAATTAGTTTCTATGAGGAGGTTAGTAGGAACTTGAATCAGGGCAACTAAGTGGATGTAGTATTTTTGGATTTTGCAAAGGCTTTTGATACAGTGCCTCGTGGGAGACTTCCGAGCAAACTAAGGGATACAGGAATTGCAGTTAATATCTGCTCATGGATTGAGAGCTGGCTAAAAGACAGAAAGCAAAGGGTTGTTGTAAATGAAACGTACTCCGATTGGACTAATGTGGTAAGTGAAGTTCCTCAAGGTTCAGTATTAGGTCCTCTCCTTTTTAACATATTTATTAATGATGTAGAAGTAGGACTCAAAAGTAGTGTCTCCATTTTTGCTGATGACACTAAGTTGGGCAAGGTAATTAAAGCAGATAATTATGTACTTTCCCTAAAAAGGGATTTGCATAAATTAGAGAAATGGGTGGCTAAATGGCAGATGAGATTTAATACAAATAAATGCAAGGTTATACATTTGGGAAGGAAAAATAGCCATGCAATTTATAATCTTAATGGAGCAAATCTAGGGGTATCAGATATTGAAAGGGATTTGGGAGTACCAGTGGACAACCACCCAGGTAGCAGTGCTCAATGCCAAGCAGCAGCTGCAAAGGCAAGTAAAATATTAGCATGTATTAAGAAGGGTATAGAAGCAAGGGAATACAAATCCCTAGTACGTCCTCATTGGAATATGGAGTACAATTTTGGGCACCACTTCATAAAAAGGACATTTTAGAGCTGCAAAACGTACAGAGAAGGGCAACAAAAAATTTGATCGCCAGTTTCTGGGGTCAGGAAGGAATTTTGCTTTTTTTTCCCATTATGAGACAATTGCCAAAGTTTCAATGTTTTTTTTTTTCTGTTTGCCTTTCTCTGGATCAATTAACAATTAGTAACAAATAGTCCACATATTAAAAAGATCAAGGGAGATCTAAAAAGGTTGAACTTGATGGACTAACTCTTTATTCATCCTCAAATATTATACTATTAATAATTAAATAACAACTAATTAATTAATAACTAATCCTCATATTGCAGATCATAGGAGATCTTAAAAGGTTGAACTTGATGGACTGAAAGTCTTTTTTCAACCTCAATAACTATGTAACTATGTAAATGTTTTCTAGAAGTATAATATATCACTTCCTCTGCATCCTCCCAGGCTTCTAATAACCATTCTACTACCTAGTAAACCTATTTACCTCTTCATATATTGTCGCTATATATATGTATATATATATATATATATATATATATATATATATATATATATATAGCAAATAAAACAAGTTAAAAAAAGCTGCTTCCAGCTCAGAATTCAAAGAAAAATAGCTATTACACTGCATTCTGGGAAGCTGAGCAAGGGCATTCAAATGTGTCGACAAATGTCTCGCTCTTCAATCCATAGCCCATTTCAAACATGGCTTCCTTCAAGCTTATGCCCACTGCATTACACAGCTATTATGCAAAACCAAGGTTGGATTTTTAAAGCTGAGACTCCTATCCACGTACAGCTGTTTCAAGCCTACTGGCTATCATCGGCGTGGAGCGGGAAGCGGGTTTTTTAACTTGCTTTAGACATTCAAATGTTTACACAGATGTACTATTTATTTACAGTACTCTCGCTCTTTTGTCCACCATATATTAAATGATTGTTGTGGTGAACTAATAAACTGTGACCTATAAACTGTACCAAAAAAAATAATAATGTGGTTGCATAAGTCTGCACCCCCTCTTATAACTCAGGATGTAGCTGTGTTCAGAATTAAGCAATCACATTCCAAATCATGTTAAATAGGAGTCAGCATACACCTGCCATCATTTAAAGTGCCTCTGATTAACCCCAAATAAAGTTCAGCTGCTCTAGTTGGTCTTTCCTTAAATTTTCTTAGTCGCATCCCACAGCAAAAGCCATGGTCCACAGAGAGCTTCCAAAGCATCTCATTGTTAAAAGGTATCAGTCAGGAGAAAGGTACTACTCCAACATTAAAGGAGCTGCAGGAATATCTGGCAAGTACTGGCTGTGTGGTACATGTGACAACAATCTCCCGTATTCTTCATATGTCTGAGCTATGGGGTAGAGTGGCAAGACGAAAACCTTTTCTTACGAAGAAAAACATGTAAGCCAGGCTACATTTTGCAAAAACACATCTGAAGTCTCCCAAAAGCATGTGGGAAAAGGTGTTATGGTCTGATGAAACCAAGGTTCAACTTTTTGGCCATAATTCCAAAAGATATGTTTGGCACAAAACACACAACACTGCACATCACCAAAAGAACACCATACCCACAGTGAAGCATGGTGGTGGCAGCATCATGCTTTGGGGCTGTTTTTCTTCAGCTGGAACTGGGGCCTTAGTTAATATTGGCACAAAACCTTCAGGCTTCTACTAGAAAGCTGAACATGAAGAGGAACTTCATCTTTCAGCATGACAACGACCCAAAGCATACACCCAAATCAAAAAAAGGAATGGCTTCACCAGAAGAAGATTAAAGTTTTGGAATGGCCCAGCCAGAGCCCAGACCTGAATCCGATTGAAAATCTGTGGGGTGATCTGAAGAGGGCTGTGCACAGGAGATGCCCTCGCAATCTGACATATTTGGAGTGTTTTGCAAAGAAGAGTGGGCAAATCTTGCCAAGTCAAAATGTGCCATGCTGAGGTGCTTCAACAAAGTATTAGTTTAAGGGTGGGCATACTTATGCAACCATATTATTTTATTTTTATATTTTTTCTTCCCTCTACCTAAAAGATTTCAGTTTGTTTTTCAATTGAGTTGTATAGTTTATAGGTCACATTAAAGGTGGAAAAAGTTCTGAAATGATTTATCTATGTCTAATTTTTTTACATCACAGAAACCTGACATTTTAACAAGGGTGTGTAGACTTTTTATATCCACTGTATATGGATAATATCCGCCACCAAAACCTAGTTTATTTTTTTTATTTTTTTTTACACTTTAAATTAGTAAAGCAGTGTAACATTACAAACAAAAAGGGTTAAAAAATACAAATACAAACTGTTCGTTTTCAGGTACATCTCAAGCCTCCACCTGTAGTTCCTTTTCGCCTCCATCTACCATCTCCAGGGATCTCCCACATATCTGGACCCTCGCAGCTAGGAGTTTAATTACGTGTTTTAACAGATTGAGTGTCAAGGTTATCCAATCTGTATCATATTAAATCCCATTTTATCCCACCGATATGCTATCTGTCCGGGCAGTCCAAGGTGACCATATCTCCATAAGTTTTGAGATAGTGTCTTCTAATAAGTGAGTTAATCTCTCGTTGATGAGAATAACATTTATTTTATTTAAAATCGCCTGTAGGCTAAGTGCTGACGATCTCCACTGTCGAGCAATATGACTTTTTGTGGCTAACAATAAAAATTGGAAGAGTTGGTTGTGATGGAAAGAAAAATCGAGGACTGGGAGATCCAGAAGGCATACTCCAATATTTGTGTCAATTCAGAAGTTAACACTGTAGAGGCTAATGTAAGAACTTGTTCCTATAGATCTTTAACCATTGGACATGTCCACCAGATATAAATGAATGAGCCTGTATTTCCACTGTATCTGAAACAACTATCGGTTTGGACAAGACCCCATTTATAAAGCTTAACAGGAGTATGATATGTTCGATGCAGAACTTTTATTGAGGTTTCAAGAATGCTATGATTCAAGGATCCATTTGTGAGAGTTCGCCAGGATTTTTCCCAGACTTCATCACTCAGAGACTCTCCCAAATCCTCCTCCCACAAATGCATATACTTCAGCTTTAATGTTAGAGCTGCTTCACTGAAAGAATTATACAACAAGCTAATGGTTTTGCTCGATAGTGGATGATCCCTACAACGCTTAGTAAACTAGTTATCAATCGGGCTTCCAAATGTTCGTGTCCAACTTGTTATAAAGTGCTTCATTCTACAAAAATTGTAATGTTCCACCAAAGGTAAATTAAAGTGAGAGTAGATCATTTTGGTGCTAGCCCATTTTTCTGGATAGCCCAAGACCAAATGTTAAGTGAGTGTTTGATAATAGGGTTAGGTATTGACCCAAGCGCTAACCTTGGTTTAAGGAGCCAGATTACGGTGTTCCACGAGTACGGAGACATTGCTAAATTTTCAGTAAATACCCAAAGGGGTTGATGCAATGAAGAGTTGGAAAGGGTAATAAAGGCAAGTTGAGCCACCTTATAGTATTGTTTAAAATTTGGACACAAAAGCCCACCCTTTGTTTTATTCGTATCTTGGGGCTCTATGATTCCATATAAATTTAAACACCAAGCTTTGAAATCTTTCCAGTTCTTTATAATCTACAGCAATCGGGAGGGATCAAAATAAATATAGAAGGCGGGGAAGAATATTCATTTTCACAGAACTGATTCTCCCAAACCAGGAAATCTGCCCCTTTGTCCACTTTGTTAAATCTAGTCATAAATCTCTATATACAATTGAGTAGTTAGCTTTATAAAGATCTGACAACTTTTTAGTGATGTGCTCCTCGTCAATTTTGACTTTTGTGTATTACATTCCCAAAAGGTGATTGTGCATTCTCTCTGATGTCCAGGTACATAATTCTGTATTCAGAGCAGCATTCTTCAGGACCTTTATGGATATTTTTTTCCTTTTTCCATGGGATTAGGAAGAAGATGTTGTTGTCCAGCAGTGTAGGTTTCTTTAGGAGGTTTTCAATTTAATTACACAGTACATTATGGTATCTTCCATGGTGAAATAAGCATACGTTGGTACTAATTTATTGGATCTTCTTGCAATCCAAGCTACTCTAAGCAGTTTTTGCCATCACCACAGTTCAAAGGCATCCATTCTACGGTGCTCAGGCTTCTTTATGGTCCTGCTCTCACATCTGTATGCTACTATTGAGAATACTATACGTTTTACTATGTGTACCTTTGTTGATATTATACTATGTTTACTTTGTACTCCTTTTTGATGCTCTTTCCTGCTCTCATACACATTCTTCTTTGAATTGTGTTTTTCTTAAATAATATAATTTATAGACGCTGGTGTGATCGGAAGTTTGAGTAGCTTGTTGATTTAGCTCCAGTTTGGCAGCTTACTAGAAACAAAATCATCACAGAGCAGATAAAAGCATCACAAAACACAAAACAGTTTTAATTATGTAATAAAATGGTCCCTCATGTTGAATTAAAACCTCTCTATAAATTATTAAACACACAATAGCAAATGCTTTTGACAGAATAAATATCAATATTTATAGTGAAAGATTGTTTTAAAATATGAATTAATTATATCGTTTGGCCTTATATGAAAGTTAGTATCTCAAATTAAATTCTGCTTAATGGCATTGATAGAAAATTAATTAATTGAAAGGGTTTTAATCAATAACCTTTTCAATATGCAATAGAATGCCTGTGAAAACAGAACAAGTTCACTCATGAGCACACACACACTATATATATATATATATATATATATATATATATATATATATATATATATATATATATATGTGTGTGTGTGTGTGAAGAAAATATAATTTCAAATCACAGGATACCTGATACCTTTTGTTGTCCTAAGCACTACTAAAAGGCAGTGGTAGATTACAACTGCAATACATTATTCAAGCCATATTAAGACAGCCTAATAAATTTTATCTATATATATAGATTAGATTGATCAGATTAGAAGGACCCTTTGATTTGATAACATTATAAAACATTATGGGCTAATAGACACACACCTATATAATATCACTGAGCCAGATTCAATTGAGCACTTGTAAGTTGCGATTGCTAAAATCGCAGATAGCTATTCAATTGCTCCAATTCCCCAAGCCGGCAAATGTTTTCACACCCACCAATGTCAAATGTAGGAGAAAATCCTGTAAATGTAAATGCTAATAAAAAATCAATACTGCACTGTAAATGACTGGGAAAGCGATAAAATACATTAGAATTAATTGCACAACAGTTTCAAGCTCACAAATCGGCAATGAAAAAATAATTTTATTATGTGTCATTTTGGGGTTATATCGATCTCGGGAATCAATGAGTTAATACATATCAGGCCACCCACATGGACTTAAAACAGTATCAGAATTCCCTTTTATTATTTAGTTTTTTGCGGTTTTGCGAGTCTGATCGCATATTGGACCCCAAAACGCTAATTGATTGACATGTAACCTCCATGTTTTACTGACATCATGATGATGATAGTCTCATTTTCTATTGGCTGTTTCCAAATAGGTGGTTACAGTCTTTCTTAATTAATCATATTCCGGCCATGAACTGCTACGGACAAGTGTATAGTTTACGGTTACAGCTTTAGGTCCGTAACTTGCAGGCTGGTTCAATTGAATAGCACTGGAATTGTTGCAGACTGCAACCCAGCAGAACGGCCGCAGACATACGGGCTATATACTGCGAGATGCGGGCTTCAAATTAAATGGGGCTCACTGTTTTTAATTAAAAAAAAATTGCCACTGCAAAGTGCCTTTTCTCATTTCCATTGTATGTAAAATTAATTACATTAATTTAGGAAAGCTACAAATAAAGCAACACAGAAGGAGATAATATTATTCACACAATAAATTATACAATTTTTTTTATTGAAACTTCTTAAGAAATGTAACAACGTTGCTTAAAAACAAATTGTTTAAAAAATAAAATACATACTTTCCACTTCTTTTGTATTTATTTTTTGATCCATGATAAATTTATAATCAAAAGAACTAAATAAAGATCATCTCTCTATTCTAAAGAAAGGATTGTCATTCTCCACAACTAGATGTTTTAATTTGTTTGAAATAATAAAAAATGTTCATCTATATGTAAAAAAATTGCTCACGAAAAAGTTTTTTCTCACTAGAGACAGAATAATCAACAAAGAAAACAGTTCACAGCCATTAGGTCCTTGTAATAAAAATGAAAGCACTAATGAGAATAATGAGAAAAATCATGACATTTTACATTTAAGTACTGATATTGATGAAAACCAAGATGGTGCAAGTCTGGAACATAGTTCCAAAGAAGACACATGGCCATGCCATTTTAAAGTCAAATCCAATTTCAATCCACCCATCTCTAACTGCTCCTCAGCTTACTTATATATGTCAAAACAGTTACAGAAGAACTGGAGAAATTAGCCACAGTGGGTGCATATAATATCACCAGAAAAGAAAACAAAGCATTAAAAGAAATAATGCAATGGGATGATGTTATCCTGAAACCGTCCGATAAAAGAGGAAATTTGGTCATTTGGCCCATAGATGCCTATGTAAAAGAAATCCAAAGACAACTTAATGACAAATGATGTTACACATTATTATAGAGAGATCCCACTATATCTAATGAAATACAACAGGATCCTTGATGGGGAAAAATCTAATTAATTGATTTTGACAAAAGAATATGCCTTTTTGAAGGTAACCAAACCAAAAATCGCTTCCTTATATATACTTCACAAAATTCATAAAAACAAAGAAAATCCTCCAGTAAGACCAATAATATCAAGAAAGGAAAGCCTGGGAGAAAAAGCCAGCAAATACATTGCTTCACGATTAAGATCCAAGGTGATTACTCTACCCTTATACGTGATGGACGTGATGGACACTCTAAGGGGAATAAAAGGAATAACTGAATACTGATACTCTAATAGCAATGTGCGATATTGAATCATTATATAAGTCCACCAAACATGACAAAGGATGTGAAGCAGTAAGATACATTTTAAGTATGTAAACTAACAAGAACACTGAAAATAATATTTTCTTACTGGAATTCTTAAAGTTTGTATTAGAACAAAATGTCTTCATATTCGATGGGAGATATTATCTCCAGATCCAGGGTACTGCCATAGGGATAGCCTGCGCCCCCACCTATGCCAACGTATATCTCGGCTGGTGAGAGAAGGAATGGGTATTCTCATAAGAAAATCTGCAAAATACAGAATACATCACGTTATGGATAAGGTATATCGAATTTTGATGATTCTAAATAACAATACATTGAATTTGAGATTGACTTATCATACAGATTCAAAAATCAGTCAATTTCTTAGATTTAACCATCTCCAAAAACTCAGAAGGAGCATTAAGTACGGATATTTTTTGCAAACCAACAACACTTTACTTTATCAGAGTTCAGATGCACCAGCCATTAAAAAAGCAATCCCCATAGGGGAGTTTCTACTCATCCATACAAACTGTTCTGACATGGAAACATTTAAACTAAGATCAAAAGAATTGACTGCAAGACTACGACAAAGAGGATATAGCCATAGAATATTGAAAAAAGCTTTTCATCGCGCACTATATACTCCTAGAGAAGAACTGTTAGTCCCCAAAAACAAAAAACAGTCCAATATTTCACCAACTGTGAAATTCATAAATACATTCAACCCACAATAGAGAGAAATAACCAATATCATTAACAAAATAGTAATATATTTAGAACCGATGAAGATCTGAACAAATTAGTAGCATAAAGAATTAAAATAGGATGGGGGGGGGGGGGTCTAAAACTTAAAGGGACCAAATAGTCAATAGCCATTTCCGTAGAGGCAGAAAAACTACTAACTCTTTCCTTACGGAACACATGGTTGGGGACATTTCAACTTTTTCAAATTTATGACAAAAGTAGCCGAAATAACAGACGGACAAGGAAGACAAATCAAGATTAAAGGTTTCTTCAGTTGCACTAGTACCAATGTGATCTACTGCTTAGAATGCCCATGCCAATAAAAATATGTTGAAATTACAACCAGGGAGCTACGACGCAGCAGACTACGGGAACATTTATGTAACATCAAAAACAGTAAAAAAGACATGTCTAACAACAAGACCCTTACGTCAGTCGCAAAACATTATTTCTTAAAACATAATTCACAACACCTAGTAAAATGCTGGGTACTACAACAAATCAATTTAGGTTTAAGGAGAGGGGATAGTGAACTGGAATTACTAGGAGCAGAGACCCAGTGGATTACCATTCTAAATACTATGAGTCCTCTAGGCCTTAATGAAAATACCAGTGTTATGGTCTATGTCTGAAACCATAAAGAAGGTGACAATCATTTTCACAAATATTATATCACTTCCCCAAATTAAAGATGCACCCATTAAAGAAGATACACTAATTTTATAATCTTACATTCAGCTCAATTAAATAAAAAAATACCCTTTATTATTGAATCCAATGGTGTTACTTTATAAGAGAAGTTATATATACATACTAAATATCTTCTATGCAAATGGCAGCCTCAGGAGAAGCTTAGTGAATTTCAAATTATGTTTGTATTTAATGGTTACTAAAATAAAATCAATGGAAAAGCAAATGAAGAAATAACATATAGATATTCAATAAGGAGGCAGACTAATAAGGAAAAGTATTTTTTTATTATACAAAATGCTTTTAAAGAATGGAGTAATAAAACTCAAGTCAATACAGTCAGGAAAATACTAAGAAGTATAAAAACTATGATGGCATAATTAATTGATAGAAAAAGAAGAATCAAATATATATTCTTTAAAAAAATACAATAGGTCATCTAAGTATGATAAAAATCCAGAAGGAATGCTCAACAATTACATTTTAAATTACTGATAAATGTAATACTTCATCACAATAAGATAAAAATAATGACCAAAGCAGGTCTATATTTGATTCACTAGAAAGGACAAAATCAACACCATAATTGAGATATTTTTTCAATGCTTTATTGGTATAAAATAAATGAAACATAAATAGAAGATATGATTACATTTCTAATTCATTTTTTTTGGTAAACATAATGAAGACATAGCATAATTGTGGATATGGAAGAATCTAATATATATTTATGAAAATTAATAGTAAGTCATCCTAGTACTAAGTGTTATAAAAAGGCTTTAAATTGAATGTTTAAGAATTATTAATGAAAACTGTTATGTTCCATTATAATAAGATAGGAACCAGTGATTAATGATTAATGATCACATATATAGTTGTCATAACTGCGGGTTGTCAGAAGTTGTTGCTAAAGCTGCGGCCCTCGCGAAGCGAAGTCGAAGGTGCTCCTTGCCAGCAACTGCGGACCTCGCAACATTTACGGACTTACGACACACAAATACGAGACGCGGGACTTAGACAAAATAAACATTCCAACCTCGCAAAATTACGACTTTAATGGCCGACCCGCGCGAGCCTCAAAACATTTAAAACACAATAAATACACACAACAAACACATAAAAACCTTACCCACAGCAAGAGGGGGCACCCAGGACCTCTGCAAGTGAAGTTACACCTCCATTTAAGTCCAAATTGAAGAGTTTAGACACCCAAAAATCACCTAAGCGTGAAAAAAAGTAAAACGAGGCTACAGGACCCCAAAGACGCAAAACACCACCAAACACATACACATTTTCCGAAAAAGCCGGACGAGGTCCAAGAACAAGGACGCTAAATCCCCAACAGCCGAGTACCACACATTAGGAGCCATTTTACAACATTAACTTACATAATGCGGAAGTACACAGCTACCCTAACGGATTTTACTCGCGCACGCAGCCTATTTACACTACACACTGCACACATTGCTGACACTCACACAGCAGCTCCACAGCACTCAAAACACACATTGTATGCAGCAGCAACATGAAAACAGATTGTCAGCTCTTCAGCATAATGCTTCCTGCATTTATTACTTCAAAATAGGTAAAGTATATTCCTTTATTAATGTATTATTTCGTTGATTACCATACACCAAACAGGATTAGCTCACTTACAATTTGATTACCGTCATTTTTTGACGGGCAATATTCTAGTTAGAAATAATAATTGAATGTTTTCATATTTTAATATTTTATTCATTATACAAACCAAGTAGATTAATTCCTATAATTCCTAATAATTCATAAAGGGGATAAAAACTAATTATTATGGAGATATACCCAATGCTTTATTGTAATATGATAAATACAAAGTAAATTGATGATACAATGTAATGGTTATTGATAATGCAAATTGAGCATGTCATTCTTTGAATATAATGATTGGGAAATATAAGTAACATTTTTCATGTATGTATTTTCTTGCTTACTCCTCCATGCATCTAAGAATCAGCCTCACAAGAAAAAGTCCATCCATTTTCAATATTGAAGAAAGAAGTAATTAACAAAGGGTTAATTAACAATTAAAAATAAACTATATAAAGACTTATCTATTATACTGTTGTATCCTGGCCCAAGAAGAAGAAGCAGTTGCGAAATGTGCGTCAGCCACCGTCCCGATACCGGACTGCTTCTGATGATGTCATAGGAAGACGAAGATGCAACAAAAGGCGGGATTTGGAAGCTGGTAGTCTCCTGATAGAACTCCACAATGAAAACATATAAGACTATAATATAATCAATTGTGGATTGCGAATATTTAAGTGACAGAGGTTTTACCAGACGCTAATTTTAAAGCCAAAACATCTGCAAATGCACTTTATCAATTATTTATCTTTATCATCTAGGATTGGGTCAGGTATTATAGATATATAGAATAGGCAAGATAGAGGTCAAAATAGAGTTTAGGTAAAGGGGTAAGTGACAGGCCCTCAGTACCACCACTAGTATGCAGTTTTCAAACACTAGATTAGTATTGATAGCAGCACACTTTAGAAGGGGGTAAGTGGAGGATCCCCAGTCCTGTCACTCAGGCAGTACTGGGACTGACCGACCATTCTTATTTAGAGCACTTAAACACTTTATAACACTCACATTTAGCACTTTTTTAGTACATTTAATACTGATAAAATCACTTTACATTTTTTAAACACTTGGCAATAATTAATAAATCTATTCTCAATATCAAAAACTGTGGATGGATTTGAATAACAAATATACTAAAATGCATTAATAATATGTACAGTACACAGAGACCCAGATGAAAATCATATGATAATGATAACAAAAGATTATTAAACAAAATATAGACATGTCTTTTACAACTTCCCCAGCATATATATCAAAATTATCCCATATATGTATGCTTTCATCTGTTAACATATAAGGATATTAATATTAATTCTATGACGCATTCATCTTTTTGTATATATGTAATTATTGTGTATTATATATAAAAAATTCTGTTTGATCCAAAAAGAAATACAAAAGAAGTATAAAGTATGTATTTTATTTTTTAAACAATTTGTTTTTATACATTTCTTAAGAAGTTTCAATAAAATAATTAATATAATTTATTGTGTGAATAATATTATATTCAAGGAGAAAGTTGCTATAAAAAAGATGTCTATTCTTTTTGATGGTTTAAAAAGTTTCATAATTACATCTTTATAGCAAATGTACTTAGAAGTAAATAGTTGTAAATATTAAAACACAATTAATTTATCAATCTAAGTTCTCCAAAAACAATTATCTAAGGTATCTTTTCCCCAAAACCTTTACAACTAAACAGAAGGAGATAAACAAGAATGAGTTTTATCAATGCATTATTTTGCAAGTGAATTGAGAGAAAGTTTTAAACAGAGTCGCATGGAGAGAATGTTAATTGTGTTTTCTTATCTGATCACATTCTGTTGAATGGGAATACATGCACAATGTGGTGGTCCAAACCTCCATAAGATTCACTGTCACTTTGTTTCCTGCAGCATGTCAGGACAGTGAAGGAGAAACAATCCAATTGTGTCTCCTGAATCAGGAAATATTAGTCATTTTCCTGAGGTCAACCAGGAAGTACTAACCTCATTCTTTAGACAAACCAGAAACTATTCACAGTCCTGATATCAACCAGGAGGAAGTGGTAGTAGCTCTCCAGAACTAACAGTGGTGTAATACAAACATGGCCAAGCAAAGCAATTAAAGGTAATATATTTTAAAATATTCAAGTGACATCATAAGATACTAATCAAACAAGGTAAAAGTATGCATATATAAGCGTATTTCAATAATGATATTTTAATTTAAAAAATTAACAACAAAAGGTGTTGATTAACAGGTACTATAAGTTTCCCAAATCACCTCTTTAGAGTCCATACCCTGAGGAAGTACTATTACGAACTTCCAACATAGAGCATGTAAGGGCTGCGTGCTTCAAATTTGGCAGACATATGTTGCTATTAAATTAGAAAGGGCTGCGAGCTAGAGACACTATCTCATAAACCAGTTCGCGCCCATCTGACTTGCGTGTATGAACATAAACAATCAATCTCGTAGTTACGGGTTCGGATGGAGCCAATGGAAAAAGAGATCATAAGCGTTACATCACGGTAGATTTCAAAGTCCTACGGGCTTCAATTCCAGTTTGTGATCGGACCCACAGGCCAGATATAATGCAATATTAATAAAGCAGTAAATATGATATTCTATTACGTGCGAGTTACAGTATATGTATTAACACATTGATTGCAGGGATCGATATCACACAAAATATAAACATGAAATAAAGTATTTTTCTAGTCCGATTTGCGATGATTGGGCTATTAATTCTAAGACCTAACATCATTTTCTCTTATAATAAGTGTCCAGTAGAGTGATTTTATTTACAGTACAAGTGCTACGTATTGTACTTTACCTCCTATGCGGGTGCTCTAGAGCTCCATTAGCATGTTACGTGCTTGCTCGCGAGTGACCACATTGCACTTTAATAGATGAATTAAACAATTAGCGGTTACGGACATGAGAGATCAAAGGATTTACGTGCACAAAGTTTTTGGTGAGCATCTGCTGTGTGCCAGCTCCCTCAGGAAAGCAAATGGATCAGAGAGAGAGCTCAGACGCCATAAACCCTTACCCTTATCATGCTTGCGATGTCTCAAACTGCCGGTCCACCTGTTTCCGGTCCAGCTCCTGGACTTAGCATAGTAGTCTTCAATATCTTTTGAGGTATGTCTCACAGAGAGGCCAGTCATCTCCTTCATTTTTTCTTTTCATAAAATTCTTGTGTCTCTTTTAAGCTTGCCACTTGCTACTTCATTTGCCCCTTTTGTGGGGGGTGTGGGTGTCTTTACATATTAAAACTGTGGTGTGGATAGTTATAAAGGTGAAGTTAGTTTATTTTCTCTTTTTCCTTTATACATTTCGTTTGTTATTTTTTTTATGATTGTATCTTCTTAATATATATCACAGGATTAAATATATATAAATCCCTGTTGTTTTTCTCTTGTACAGATGTTTAATGACCACAA
Organism: Discoglossus pictus; assembly: GCA_027410445.1. Classification (NCBI taxonomy): domain Eukaryota; kingdom Metazoa; phylum Chordata; class Amphibia; order Anura; family Alytidae; genus Discoglossus; species Discoglossus pictus. The sequence goes on along the minus strand of CM050167.1, from coordinate 289,179,204 downwards.
GATGGCAGCGTGTCTCTTGTTTATTGCGATCTGCAAAAGGGCCTGTATTGTGTCCCACAAGAAAAACTGGTAATAATTGCATCAATAGGTAGAATCCAGGTATGCCTGCTGGATCTCATATTATTATAGCATAACAAAATGGGCATCAACAGTAAACTGGTTATGTTATAAATTGTGCAACTGGGAAGACAAGTTGTAGAAAGGCAATATTCAGACGGGTTATATTTCTTATAATTAGAGCGTATTACTCTGTGATTACAAGCTTGTACTTTACAGCCCAGTCAAGTGAAGGAGATGGCGCAGTATGTCATTTTAATTCATATTGTTAGTCGATTATGTGTACACGTTAGGCATGTTGTGAGCGTGTGTAAGAATATTATTATCAAGCAACACCCCTTTTTATGTGAACTTAAAATGAACATGCATTGTCATGTGAGTGTCATGTAATAGCAATGCTGACTTACTAGTAAAAACCCTTGCTAAGTTTAAGTAGCAAGCATTTATATGTGGGGACTATGAGCCCTATTCTATTAGAAGCTTGCAAATGCCTCAATCCCATAATTTTGTCTGTGGGTGTTTTTTTCTCTTAATGTTTAAATGTTTGCCCGCAATTTACCTCCTTAAGCCTAAACTTGTCAACCCTGCCCTCATTCGCAAGCTTTTAGGGGGCGTGATTATATGATGCTCACATTGTGAAACCAATGCCACAATTGAAATGTATGCCATAGCCTTAGGAGCCAATAGAAAATGTCCTAACGGATCAGTGATTGACAGGGAGAGATAATAAAGTTGCGAGCTACACGCCCATGCGTTGACTGTAGATTTTCACAAAGAAGCATGCAGATCCCGGAGCTGGAGGTTTTTGGTCTTGGAGAGCGAGAGTAGGTGATTTTGGAGAGTAGGTTATTGTGGTTTTATTGTTTTATATTTATAAACTACTTATTTTACACTTAATCCATCAAAACACATATTAACTGAAATCACATAATATACATACACATAGAGTAACAATACACACATATAGGTAGGTCACTACATCCACCCCCCCCCCCCCCACCCTATACCATAACATTTAAAAAATACACATAAAACATAAAAATAAAAGACCCATTTTTCCAACAGTAATATATACATATACACTTATATACACTTTTAATTTATCGTTATAATAATTTCGGGATAATGATGGCGAGTAGAGAAAAGAGTGGATAAGTGGGGAGAAGAGGATGAGAAGAGATGAGGAGAGACAGGAGAGAGAGGTAGCCCTAGGGAGTGGAGATTAGGGGAGTGGAGTGGAGGTGAGGATGGAGGGAGTGGAGGTGAGGGAAGTGGAGATAAGAGGAGTGAAGGTGAGAATGGAAGGATTGGAGGTGAGGGAAGTGGAGGTAAGGATGGAGAGAGAGGAGGTGAGGATGGAGGGAGTGGAGGTGAGGTAGAGGGAGGTAGGTCATCACCCCTAGTCATAGGCACTCCAAGCACAGTGTCAGAGAGGGAGGGGCCTGATCCCAGGGGGGGCGATAGTGGAGAGGAGGGACATGCATCAGGGTCAGAGAAGGGAGAACTCAATCCCTTTCCACTTTCGGGAGCACAAAAGGCTGGGGCAAGCACAGGCTCCTATCGACAGGCATGAAGAGATCATGGTCCTCCTCATTGATATCTGTGAGTGCCCTACTATCCTTGCAGGAGGGGGGTTGCCGTCAGCTTGGTAGAAATGAATGTGAGGAGGATGGTAGCAGAGGAAGAGAGAGCAACAAGAGCTACAAGTGGTGGCCCCCAAAGTAACTGTCAAGTTCAATGAGTGGAAGAGTGTGCTCAACGAGATGCTGAGCCAGGTGCCCATCTCTGGAGCTATAGGCCTGGTGGCCCAGCAGGATCCAACTTCCTTGTCAGGTGAATATCAGATACACCAACATACCACCACATGTACATCACATACACATAGAAAACACAAAACCCATGTAAAATGCTGACCACCAATGACACTGACATGTCAGTTCCCTGGATTTACTGTGCGATTAAATCCATGAAGCTGAAAAAATCACTTTCATGAGTGGGCACAACACGAGAAATCATCCAATAAAGTGTGTATGTGCATATTGTAGCGTATGCAGATACAGACTCTTTAGGGATGGATGTGCAGTGTAGTGTACTAGCCTATCAGGGTACACCTCTCAGCAGCATGTTAACATGCTGAGATATGCTCACTGATTGGTTAGTATGACACACTGCCCAGCAAGTTCAGAAGAGTATGTGTATGCATTTACAGACTGCAGCAGGAATCCAGATATTGTTATGATAAATTAGCAGATGAGAATTGTTCAAAAATCCATATATTAGTCCCAGCTACAACAACTGCATCGTCATAAATGGTACTATATTCTATACTAGCGCAATAATAGTAAATACAAAATGTGTTCACAAGAGGAGTATAATACCCTGTCCATACATGTATACATTAAAAACTATTCTCTGAACATCTATTTTAATGTATATAGATTATTATTATAATAACTTGCCATTTTCGGTAGTGATATATACAATGTTATAGTAAAGAAAAGCAATGCATTCAGTGAGAGAACAAACTATCACATATATAGTTGTGAGCATACGAGCTGTTGCTCACACTTGCGGGCTCGCGCAGCGTGGGACGCAGTTCCCCGCAAATGCGGGTCCTCGCGAAGCGAGGCGCCGCATTTGCGGTGGTGGAGCATCCCAACGTCCCCGCAAATGCGGACCCTCGCAAAGCGAGGGGCCGCATTTGCGGTGGTGGAGCATCCCAACGTCCCCGCAAATGCGGATCCTCGCGAAGCGAGGGGCTGCATTTGCGGTGGTGGAGTATTCCACCTCGGCTGTGTTTGTCCGCAAATGCGGACCCTCACGAAGCGAGGGGCCGCATTTGCGGTGGTGGAAGGTCCAACGTCGGCAACACACACGCAAGACTTTAAAAAAATAAATAAATTCAAAGGCGCCTCACACACGGTTACACACACGCAAGACTTAACAAAAAAAATAAATCAAAGGCGCCTCGCACGACTTAGAAAAAAAACAACTGCATCGTACATGTAAAATCCAACTGCGTCCCTCGCAAAAAAATACGTCCGCCTCGCAAAAAAGTACGGCCGCGAAACGAGCCATTCCCAACACGCAAAACCGGCCTAAAATGGCGCGCATGAAAACATCAGAAACACAAGAAATAAACACAACGAACACATAAAAAGCTTACTTACAGCAAGGGGGGGCATCTGGCACCTTGAAAAGTTAATTTACACGTCCATTTAAGTCCAAAAAAACTAGTTTAAACTGCTGAAAATCACCTAAGCGAGAGAAAAAATGGCCGCCGAACAAAACGAAAACGAGGCTTCAGACGTAACTATACTACAGTGACTCGCAAGACTGAAACACATACTATGCGGAACGTACCACACTAATATTAACCACCATTTTAAAAACTACTACGCACAAAATGGTGGATGGAACGCAAATTGTAAGCTGGAACGCAAATAGTGCATGCGTATTGCGTTCTAACGGTCTGAGGCACTTGAAAGTTTATAAACACTGCCTACTTTCCAGAAAATTCTACATTTCTACTCAGGTGATGAACGGAGTGACTGGATAGTTAACTGCTGCTGTTACTTGAGAAGAGAATTGTTTCCTAATTTCCTACTTTACATTGTACAAATTAGAACTGAGAGGTAAGCTATAATATATTACATTTTATTATCAAGACAGGACAAAAAAAAAAAAAAAAACTTTAAGTATGAAAATGTCATTTATGTATAGCAACATGTGGCACGCAGATCTATGTTTATAGCCCCCACAACAAACTAATCCTAACCCAAACTAATTAAACAACTATATTTAAATGACATAAAAAAAAAATATACTATTAAAATATGATTTATGTAGAGCGATATGTGACACGCACATATATGTGTATCATGTATAGTCACATGTCACACACACATTTATGTGTGTAGGCCCGAAAAAAAAATAATGTTTGTAACGGTACCCCCCACACATATAAGGGGGCGCCCAGGCCGTCTTAGCCGATCCGCCCGTCCAGTGATATAGGGACAGCTACCGCAAGACACCCAATCCCCCAAGAACAGGATCCAAGGGGAAAATACTGCAAGCCTTGAACTGGAACCTCACGAATAGCCGCTAGCAGCTGAACAGGAAAAGCACCCCAAGATGCTTACTCCTGGCAGTCAGTCTGCAACAGCATCCCATGAATTCCCCCAAGCATGAGACACAAGCTCTGTGGTTGAGGGTCAAGCAGTGAACTCACTCCTTTATTAAAAACAAAGACATATATAAAAAACCATTTCCACATACACAGTAGGGGCAGTGACTACCTTTGGTCAACCCCTAATTACCTATGGCCAATCAGACAGGGTCCCTACGTAGGAACCATGAGACTCCTCCCATGGGCCACCCCCAGGCGTGGCTACTATGCTCATTCTCACCCAGACTGTCCCCGTGGACACTTCCTGTTTCCTCCTGGACTATGCCCCTGGGGAAACCCCATACACTGGCCCTTTGTTCAAGTCCTGGCGACACCCTGTGTTTACCTAATGGGGGGATGGTCAGAATCTGTAACACATTTCTACACATTTTTCATAACTTTAATAGTATGCGTCACATTCACATAAAACATACATTTTCAGAATCAGCATACTCCAAATACAAACATGTGTCAAAATGATACAAATTGGTCCAGTGGTTCAAAAGTTAGATCACAGTCCTTTCTGACCAAATGAAGCATGGCTTTGTAGGGGGAAAGTCAACATGGGCCGTAGTCAAACGGCAGAATGTGTGCAACCAAGCTTCTCCAATTCGCAGTGACGAGACTGATCTCGTCACAATGTTCATTTAACTATTAAAATATGATTCAGTGATATGTGGCACGCACAACAAAAAAAAAACTTTAACTATGAAAATGTGGTACATGTCACACGCACATTTATGTGTGTAGGCCCGAAAACAAACTAATGTTAATTGAAACTAATTAAAGAAGTATATTTAAATGACATTAATTTATTGTAATTCAATATATCACCTAAAGCTCAATCTTTCTCCTTTTTTTTACTATTCAGACTCTGCATCAACAGCGTCACTCAAGAATTTGCACCATGCATTGTGAACCACAATCCCTTTTAAAGAACACCAACAAAGAAGAAGAGGTAAGATAGAAAAATAAATTTCATGCTGAAAAAGACCATGCTTTGCTAAATCAAAAAGAAGAAATATACAATTAACTATTTCACTTTCTTTTTCAAACAGACACTACAAGAAGACCGGCGGATTGAGATTGGCAGGAGGGGACCCTCTGTCATTCGACACTTCAATCAAGGTAAAGTATAACAAATACAAAAAATAAAGGAACTATATATGTTTAATGGCCGCCAATATAACAAATGCAGCAACCAAAAAGTAATGAACACAAAATAGCATAATGCTAAAAACATTGCCATAATATCCAAAATAGAAAAAACATTCATTTGCACTGTAGAAAAACATTAAAGCTTCATAAAAAACACTAATTAAGCAAATCAAGTATGCAACATATGGTAGACACAAAAAAGGATTGTATAAAAAAATCACACAAACAAATAGCAAACTAAATTAATATTCTTCTTTAATGTTTAAGAACCTATAAGCCTTACAAAGAAGCCTAAATAAGCATACCAAAAGTGGTAAACACAAAACAGGATTGTATCAAAAATCACACAAACACATAGCAAACTAAATTAATATTCTTCTTTAATTTTTAAGAATCTATAAGCCTTACAAAGAAGCCTAAATAAGCATACCAAAAGTGGTGGACACAAAATAGGACAATGCTAAAACCATTGCGATCATATCCAAAATAAGAAAAACAGTTATTTAACAATACAAAGAAAGTACCGCTACAATGAACTACAATCACATATAAACAAACTGTTGATATTAAAAAATGTAAAAAACAAACTTAACATCTCAAACTAAACTAATTATACATTATTTTCTTTTACAGATTAACATGGCTACTAACGAGAGCAAACAAGAAAAGAAAGGACGGCAAGCTAGAGAACGACAACGGAGATGGGGCAACCAGCAGACACCAGAGGAGAAAGAAATTCGACGAGAAAAAGAACGCAAAAGAATTGCAAGCTAAAGCTGCAAAAAAAAAAGATACACCAAAAAAAGCTAATAAGCAAACAAAGGATTTAGAAACGGTTCCTGAAATGTCAAATACGTATATTAATAATTAAACAACTTTCCAAACATACACATCTCATTGCCGTCATTTTTTGACGGGCAAATCGCTAGTAGGTTATATAGAACAAGCTATAAGTTATACAGAAACACAAAAACAATACAATGCAGTGCAATAAGACAACCAGAAAGTTTAGATCCCTAATCATAATGGGATTGATTATGAGAGAAAGGAGGGTAGCAGATACCCAATGAAATGTGATCGAGTCAGCAGACTATATATACTGGAGGATGCTGTGTTTGAACCAGTTGGGCACATTGCAGATAGGCCGTGTTAGGCCTATTGTAGTTTGAGGGAAAAAACATCACATGGTTATGAAGCTTGTAACAAAATAACAGCACAAAATAATAATGTTAGGCCCCTTGCTAATCCTGGCAAAATCAATTACGAGTGTTGCAGTGGCACAAAGAGAGAGTGGGCAAAGAGAGAGAGACAGGGGAGGGAGAGATGGGGCAAAGAGAGACAGGGGAGGGAGAGAGGGGGCAAAGAGAGACGGGGAGGAGGGAGGAGACACAGGGGAGTGGTGATGAGACACAGGGAAAATAAGAGGGGGGAAGGAGACACGGGAGGGGGGGGGGAAGGAGACACAGGGTAGGGAGAGGTGAGAGTAAAGACATGGGGGGGAGAGGGGGAAAGAGATGGGAGGGAAGGGGGGAGAAACACAGGGGAGGGAGAAGGGGAAGAGACACGGGAGGGGGAAAAGGAGACACAGGGGAGAGAGGGGGGTGAGAGTCACAGAAGAAGGTAGAGATAGAAACAGACAACGGGGAGGGAGAGGGGGGAAAGGGACAGGGGGAGATAGGGGGCAAAGAGAGAGAGACAGGGGAGGAAGAAAGGGGGCAAAGAGAGAGACAGGGGAGGGAGAGAGGGGGTAGAGAGAGAGGGGCAAAGAGAGACTAGGGATGGAGAAAGGGAGCAAAGAGAGACAGGGGAGGGAGAGAGGGGGCAAAGAGAGACAGGGAGGGAGAGGGGGAAAGGAGACACAGGGGAGAGGGGAGGAGACACAGGGGAGTGGGGATGAGACAGGGAAAACAAGAGGGGGGGAAGGAGACACAGGGGAGGAGGGAAGGAGACACAGGGGAGGGAGAGGTGAGGGTAAAGACAGGGGAGGGAGAGGGGGAAAGAGATGGGAGGGAAGGGGGTGAAACACAGAGGAGGAAGAAGGGGGAAGAGACACAGGATGGGGGGGGAAGGAGACACAGGGCAGAGAGAGGGGGTGAGAGTCACAGGACAAGGTAGAGGTAGAAACAGACACAGGGGAGGGAGAGGGGGGGAAAGAGACAGGAGAGGGAGAGAGGGGTCAAAGAGAGACAGGGGAGGGAGAGGGAGAAAGGAGACACGGGGGAGACACAGGGGAAGGGGGGATGAGACACAAGGGAGGGAGAGGGGAGGGGGGACGGAGACACATGAGAGGGACAGGGGGAAAAGAGACACAGGGGAAAGAGAGGGGTGGAATGAAACACATTGCGAGAGTCACTCAAGAAGTTGCAAATTATGGGTTATTATTATTATCCTTTATTTATAACGCACCAACATATTCCATAGCACTGTACAAGGGATGAGCATAAGAAAAATACAATATCAACACATGGCAAAATGAACTTAAAAGCTTGGGTACTTGGTGCTTCTTCCCAAAACACCTTCCAAGATCGAAAACGCACAGACTTACAATGTAAAGGTGTTTTTCATTGACTTTTCACACTGACTATAGATGAGTAGTTACTCCGAGAGACTTTCACCCCCATACCCTATGCTAATAAGATTTGTCGTATCACTTGCAAATAAGGGCAGTCAAAAAAGAGGAAATTATTATGGTACTAAACACTACAAGCAGTGGCTTAAAAAAAACATGAAGGACTGCCGTAGCACCTCCTAGAGGGACAGGAAAACAATAAAAATCTATAGAAAAGCATGCTAAATCATACAAAAATGAGGAATTAACATTGCTAATGGCAGATATGATCAATTTCAAAACAACTATTATCATCTGTGACGTAACAGACGTAGGAAATCAGGAAATATTTGATCAAAGCTAGATAAACCCTTAAAGAGACAGCACACTATAAGAAACCCATAAGATCCCCAGAGAAACAGTACAGCAATGCTAAACATAATGCGATATCATAATGCATACATCACATATAATAGTTGTGCTAATTGCGAGTTGTCCTCATGAAATGTTAATATGTACGGGTTGCACATGGACGCAATTTGCAATTATCACAACGGCCCACTCAGAGGGGGGAGAAACTGGCTTTGAGCGCCAAAGGCGCTCATTGCTAGCTTCTCCCTCCTCTGCAGGCCCATAGACTCTGCCATACCGCCTTCTCTGTTCCCCTTACCTCCCCTTGACCACAGATGCTCCCTCTGGCCCCACTTTGCACTGTACCTGCTCATTCATTGGTGGTTCAGCGGACAAATGGAGTCCAACCCCTCCTCTCTGCAGTGTAGGGACATAGTTATGACTTCATTTGGGCATCCCTACGTTGCAGAGAGGATGCGCCGGCAGGGGTGGAACTCCATTTGTCTGCTGAACCACCAATGAATGAGCAGGTACAGTGCAAGGTGGGGGTGGGACAGAGGGAGCATCTGAGGGGCAGGGGGAACAGAGAAGGGGGTATGGGGGAGGAAAAGAGGGGGGAAGAGATATAGGGGAGGAAGAGAGGGGGCAAAGAGAGACAGGGGAGGGAGAGAGGAGGCAAAGAGAGACATGGTAGGGAGAGAGAGGGGGTAAATAGAGAGAGACAGGGGAGGGAGAGAGAGACAGGGGAGGGAGAGAGAGTGGGTAAAGAGAAAGAGAGACAGGGGAGGGAGAGAGAGGGGGCAAATAGAGAGACAGGGGAGGAAGAGAGAGGGGCAAATAAATAGAGACAGGGGATGGAGAGAGAGAGTGGGAGCAAAGAGAGACTGGGGAGGGAGAGAGAGACATGGGAGGGAGAGAAAGGGGGCAAAGAGAGAGAGACGGGAGGGAGAGAGAGAGGGGGCAAAGAGAGACTGGGGAGGGAGAGAGGGGACAAAGAGAGATAGGGGAGGGAGAGAGGGGACAAAGAGAGACTGGGGATGGAGAGGGGGGCAAAAAGAGACTGGGGAGGGAGAGAGGAGGGAAGAGAGACATGGGAGGGAGAGATGGGGCAAAGTGAGACAGGGGAGGAAGAAGGGGGAAGAGACACGGGAGGGGGAGGAGGCACAGGGGAGAGAGAGGGGGCGAGAGTCACAATAGAAGGTAGAGGTGGAAACAGACACAGGGGAGGGAGAGGGGGGAAAGAGGCAGGAGAGGTAGAGAGGGGGCAAAGAGAGACAGGGGGGCGAGGACGAAAGGAGACCCGGGGTAAGGGGGGATGAGACACAAGGGAGGGAGAGGGGGGAGGAGACACAGGGGAGGGGGGATGGAGACACATGAGAGGGACAAGAGGAAAAGAGACACAGGGGAGGGAGAGGGGGGAATTCACAGGAGAAGGGAGAGGGAGAAATAGACACAGGGGAGGGAGAGGGGGAAAGAGAGACTGGGGAGGGACAGAGAGGACAAAGAGAGACAGGGGAGGGAGAGATGGGGCAAAGAGAGACAGGTGAGGGAGAGAAGAGGCAAAGAGAGACTGGGGAGGGAGAGAGGAGGGAGACAGGAGGAAAGAGAGACAGGATTGGGAGAAATGGGGCAAAGAGAGACAGGGGAGGGGGAGGGGCAAAGAGAGAGACAGGGAAGGGATGGAGAGACGGCAGAGAGAGAGAGAGACAGGGGAGGGAGAGAGATGGGACAAAGAGAGAATGAGAGAGACAGGCAAGGGATAAAGGGGGCAAAGAGAGATGGGGAGAGAGGGGGCAAAGAGAGACTGGGGAGGGACAGAGGGGACAAAGAGAGACAGGGGAGGGAGAGATGAAACAAAGAGAGACAGGGGAGGGAGAGATGGGGCAAAGAGAGACAGGTGTGAGAGAGAGAGGGGGCAAAGAGAGACTGGAGAGGGAGAGAGAGGGCAAAGGGAGACTGGGGAGGGAGAGAGAGTGGGCAAAGAGAGAGAGAGAGAGAGAGAGCGAGACAGGGGCAAAGAGAGAGGGGCAAAGAGAGACAGGGGAGGGAAAGAGGGAGCAAAGAGAGACAGGGGAGGGAGAGATGGGGCAAAGAGAGATAGGTCAGAGAGAGGGGGCAAAGAGAGACTGTGGAGGGACAGAGGAGGCAAAGCAAGGCTGCGGAGGGAGAGAGGGGGCAAAGAGAGACATGGGAGGGAGAGGGGTGCAAGAGACACTGGGGAGGGAGAGAGGGGGAAAGGAGATACTGGGGTGGGAGAGAGGGGGAAGGAGACACGGGGAGGGATAGGCGAAGTAGAGGGTGAGGGGGTAAAAGAGGCACATGATAGGGAGAGGGGGATTGGAGACACAAGGGATGGAGAGGGGGGAGGAGACACAGGGGAGGGAGAGGGGGAAAGAGTCACAAGAGAAGGGAGAGGGGGAAATAGACACAGGGGAGTGAGAGGGGGGAAAGAGACACAGGGGAGTGAGAGGGGGAAAGAGACACAGCGGAGAGAGGGGGGAAAGAGACATGAGGGAGGGGGAAGAGTCACAGGGGAGGGATAGGGGGAAATAAGACACACGGGAGTGGGGAATGAGACACAGGAGAAAGTCAGGGGAGGAGAGAGAGCTGGCAAAGAGAGAGAGAAAGGGGAGGGAGAGAGACAGGGCAAAGCGAGAGAGACGGGAGGGAGACAGGGGGAGGGAGAGAGGGGCAAAGAGAGACTGGGGAGGGAGAGAGGGGGCAAAGAGACAGGGGAGGGAGAGAGGAAGCAAAGAGAGACAGGGGAGGGAGAGAGGAGGGAAGAGAGAGATGGGACAAAGAGAGACAGGGGAGGGGAGAGGGTTCAAATAGAGAGGCAGGGAAGGGAGAGAGAGGGGGCAAAGAGAGAGACAGGGAAGGGAGAGAGAGAGAGGGCAAGAGAGAGAGACAGGGGAGGGAGAGAGTGAGACAGGGGAGGGAGCGAGAGGGGCAAAGAGAGAGAGAGATACAGGGGAAGGAGAGAGGGGTCAAAGAGAGATAGGGGAGGAAGAGAGGGAGGAAGAGAGACAGGGGAGGGAGAGAGGGGGCAAAGAGAGACAGGGGAGGGGAAGATGGGAGAGAGAGAGAGACAGAGGAGAGAGGCGGGCAAAGAGAGACTGGGGAGGGACAGAGGGGACAAAGAGAGACAGGGGAGGGAGAGATGGAACAAAGAAAGACTGGGGAGGGAGAAAGGGAGGAGGGAGAGAGGGGCAAAGAGAGACTGGGGTGGGAGATAGTGGGCAAAGAGAGACAGGGGAGGGAGAGAGAGAGGGGCAAAGAGAGAGAGAAGGGGGAGGGCGAGAGATGGGGCAAAGAGACAAGGGAGGGAGAGAAGGGGCAAAGAAAGACAGGTGAGGGAGAGATGAGGCAAAGAGAGACTGGGGAGGGAGAGAGTAGAGAAGAGAGACATGAGAGGGAGACAGGGGAGGGGAGAGGGGGCAAAGAGAGAGACAGGGAAGGGAGAGAGGGGGTCAAAGAGAGACAGATGAGAGAGAAAGGGAGCAAAGAGAGACTGTGGAGGGAGAGAGGGGCAAAAGGAGACTGGGGAAGGAGAAAAGAGAGTCAGGGGAGGGAGAGAGGGGGCAAAAGGAGACAGGAGAGGGAGCAAAGAGAGTCAGGAGAGGGAGAGAGGGGGCAAAGAGAGACAGGAGAGGGAGAGAGGGGGCAAAGAGAGACAGGAGATGGAGAGAGGGGAGTGGAGAAGTAGAGGGAGAGGGGGTAAAGGAGGCACATGAGAGGGAGAGGCAGAAATAGACACAGGGGAGTGAGATGGGGGGAAAGAGACACAGGGGAGTGAGAGGGGGGAAAGAGACACAGGGGAGTGAGAGGGGATTGGAAAGAGACACGAGGGAGGGGGAAGAGTCACAGGGAAGGGAGAGGGGGAAATGAGACACAGGGGAGTGGGGAATGAGACCCTGGAGAAAGTCAGGGGAGGGAGAGAGTGGGCAAATAGAGACAGGGGAGGGAGAGAGGGAGAAAGAGAGACAGGGAAGTAGAGGGAGAGGGGGTAAAAGAGGCACATGAGAGGGAGAGGGGGATTGGAGACACAAGGGATGGAGAGGGGGGGAGGAGACACAGGGGAGGGAGAGGGGGGAAGAGTCACAAGAGAAGGGGGAGGGGGAAATAGACACAGGGGAGTGAGAGGGGGGAAAGAGACAAAGGGGAGGGAGAGGAGGAAATGAGACACAGGGGAGTGGGGAATGAGACACAGGAGAAAGTCAGGGGAGGGAGAGAGAGCTGGCAAAGAGAGAGAGAAAGGGGAGGGAGAGAGACGGGAGGAAGACGGGGCGGTAGAGAGAGGCAAAGAGAGACTGGGGAGGGAGAGACGGGGCAAAGAGACAGGGGAGGGAGAGAGGGGGCAAAGAGAGACTGGGGAGGGAGAGAGGAGGGAAGAGAGACATGGGAGGGAGAGATGGGACAAAGAGAGACAGGGGAGGGGGTTCAAATAGAGAGACAGGGAAGGGAGAGAGAGGGGGCAAAGAGAGAGACAGGGAAGGGAGAGAGAGGGGGCAAGAGAGAGAGACAGGGGAGGGAGAGAGTGAGACAGGGGAGGGAGCAAGAGGGGCAAAGAGAGAGAGAGATACAGGGGAAGGAGAGAGGGGTCAAAGAGAGACAGGGGAGTAAGAGAGGGGGCAAAGAGAGACAGGGGAGGCAGAGAGGGGGCAAATAGAGACAGGGGAGGGAAAGAGAGACAGAGGAGGGGGAGATGGGAGAGAGAGAGACAGAGGAGAGAGGTGGGCAAAGAGAGACTGGGGAGGGACAGAGGGGACAAAGAGAGACAGGGGAGGGAGAGATGGGGTAAAGAGAGACTGGGGAGGGAGAAAGGGAGACAGAGGAAGGAGAGAGGGGGCAAATAGAGACTAGGGAAGGAGAAAAGAGAGTTAGGGGAGGGAGAGAGGGGGCAAATAGAGACAGGGAAGGGAGAGAGGGGGCAAAGAGAGACAGGGGAGGGAGAGAGAGCTGGCAAAGAGAGAGAGAAAGGGTAGGGGGGAAGATGGGGCAAAGAGAGACAGGGGAGGGGGGAGGGGCAAAGAGAGAGACAGGGAAGGGAGGGAGAGAGTGCAAAGAGAGAGAGACAGGGGAGGGAGAGAGAGGTGACAAAGAGAGAATGAGAGAGATGGGAGGGAGAGAGGGGGCAAAGATAGATGGGGAGAGAGGGGGGCAAAGAGAGACTGGGGAGGGACAGAGGGGACAAAAAGAGACAGAGGGGACAAAAAGAGACAGGGGAGGTCGAGGGGGGACAAACAGAGACACGGGAGGGAGAGGGGGGCAAATAGAGACAGGGGAGGGAGAGAGGGTGCGAAGAGAGACAGGGGATGGGAGAGGGGGTTAAAAAGAGAGACAGGGAAGGGAGAGAGAGGGGGCAAAGAGAGAGACAGGAAAGGGAGAGAGAGGGGGCAAGAGAGAGAGACAGGGGAGGGAGAGAGTGAGACAGGGGAGGGAGCGAGAGGAGCAAAGAGAGAGAGATACAGGAAAAGGAGAGAGGGGTCAAAGAGAGAGAGGGGAGGGAGAGAGAGGGCGCAGAGAGACAGGGGAGGGAAAGACAGACAGAGGAGGGGGAGATGGGAGAGAGAGAGACACAGAGGAGAGAGGCGGGCAAAGAGAGACTGGGGAGGGACAGAGGGGACAAAGAGAGACAGGGGAGGGAGAGATGGGGCAAAGAGAGACTGGGGAGGGAGAAAGGGAGGAGGGAGAGAGGGGGGCAAAGAGAGACTGGGGAAGGAGAAAAGAGAGACAGAGGAGGGAGAGAGGGGGCAAATAGAGACAGGGGAGGGAGAGAGGGGGCGAAGAGAGACAGGAGAGGGAGAGAGAGCTGGCAAAGAGAGAGAGAAAGGGTAGGGGGAAGATGGGGCAAAGAGAGAGAGACAAGGGAGGGAGACAGGGGGAGGGAGAGAGGGGCAAAGAGAGACTGGGGAGGGAGATAGTGGGCAAAGAGAGACAGGGGAGGGAGAGAGGGGGTGATGAGAGACAGGGGAGGGAGAGAGAGCTGGCAAAGAGAGAGAAAGGGGAGGGCGAGAGATGGGGCAAAGAGAGAGAGATAAGGGAGGCAGATAAGGGGAGGGAGAGAGGGGCAAAGAGAGACTGGGGAGGGAGAGAGGGGGCAAAGAGACAGGGGAGGGAGAGAAGGGCAAAGAAAGACAGGCGAGGGAGAGATGAGGCAAAGAGAGACTGGGGAGGGAGAGAGGAGGGAAGAGCGACATGAGAGGGAGACAGGGGAGGGGAGAGGGCCAAAGAGAGAGACAGGGAAGGGAGAGAGGGGGGACAAAGAGAGACAGATGAGAGAGAAGGGGGCAAAGAGAGACTGTGGAGGGAGAGAGGGGCAAAGAGAGACAGGAGAGGGAGAGAGGGGTCAAAGAGAGTCAGGAGAGGGAGAGAGGGGGCAAAGAGAGACAGGAGAGGGAGAGAGGGGGCAAAGAGAGACAGGAGATGGAGAGAGGGTGCAAAGAGAGACAGGGCAGGGAGAGAGGGGAAAAGAGAGACAGGGGAGGGAGAGAGCGGGCAAAGAGAGACATGGGAGGGAGAGGGGTGCAAGAGACACTGGGGAGGGAGAGAGGGGAAGGAGATACTGGGGTGGGAGAGAGGGGGAAGGAGACACGGGGAGGGAGAGGGGAAGGAGAAGTAGAGGGAGAGGGGGTAAAGGAGGCACATGAGAGGGAGAGGGGTAAATAGATACAGGGGAGTGAGATGGGGAAAGAGACACAGGGGAGTGAGAGGGGGGAAAGAGACACAGAGGAGTGAGAGGGGGAAACAGACACAGGGGAGAGAGAGAGTGGAAAGAGACATGAGGGAAGGGAGAGGAGGAAATGAGACACAGGGGAGTGGGGAATGAGACCCTGGAAAAAGTCATGGGAGGGAGAGAGTGGGCAAATAGAGACAGCGGAGGGAGAGAGGGAGAAAGAGAGACAGGAGAGGGAGAAAGGGGGCATAGAGAGACTGGTAAGGGAGAGAGGGGACAAAGAGACGGGAGAAATAGAAAGAGGGGGCAAAGAGAGACAGGGTTGAGAGAGATGGGGCAAAGAGAGACTGGGGAGGGAGAGAGGGGGCAAAGAGAGACGGGGAGGAAGAGAGGGGGGCAAAGAGAAACAGATGAGGAAGAGAGGGGGCAAGAGACACTGGAGAGGGAGAGAGGGGACAAAGAGAGAAAGCCTAGGAAGAGCGGGGGCAAAAGACACTGGGGAGGGAGAGAGGGGGAAATAAGATACTGGAGTGGGAGAGAGGGGGAGACACAGAGTAGGGAGAGGGGGGAAAGGAGAGGAGGAAAGGTGGCATATGAGAGGGAGAGGGGGAAAGGAGACACAGAAGGGAGAGGGGAGAAGAAGACACAGGGGAGGGAGAGGGAGGAGAGTCACAGGAGAAGGGAGAGGGAAAAAGAGACACAGGAGAGTGAAAGGGGGAAATTATACACAGGGGAGAGAGAGGGGAAAGAGACACAGGGGAGGGGGGAGGGACACAGGGGAGGGAGAGGGGAAATGTGACACATGAGAGGGGGGAGGAGACACATGGGAGGGGAGGTGGGAGAGACACAGGGAAGGGAGAGGGGGAGAGACACAGGTGAGGGAGAGGGGAAAGAGTCACAGGAGAAGGGAGAGGTAGAAACAGACACAGACGAGGGAGAGGGGGAAGAGACACAGGAGTGGGGGAAAGGAGACAGAGTGAAGGAGACACAGGGGAGAGGGTGAGACACAAGGGAGGGAGATGGGTAAGGAGACACAGGGGAGGGGGAGGAGACACATGAGAGGGAGAGGGGAAAGGAGACACAGTGGAGGGAAAGGGTGGATGGACACACAGGGGAGGGAGATGGGAGGAAGAGTCACAGGAGAAGGGAGAGGGGAAAATAGACACAGGGGAGGGAGAGGGGGGAAACATACACAGGGAGGGAGAGGGGGGAAAGAGACATGGGGAGGGAGAGGGGAGAAACAGACACAGGAGACGGAGAGGGGGAAAGAGACACGAGGAAGGGAGGAAAGACAGGCGAGCAAAAGGGGGGGAGAGATACAGGGGAGGGAGAGGGAGGAAGGAGACACAGGGGAGGGGGGAATGAGACACAGTGGAGGGAGAGGGGGAAGGAGACACAGGGGAGGGAAAGTGGGGGAGGAAACACAGAGGAGGGGGAGAGACAAAGGGGAGGGGCAAAGAGAGATTGTGGAGGGAGAGAGGGGGCAAAGAGAGACTGGGGAGGGAGAGAGGGGGTAAAGAGAGACAGGGAAGGAGAACGGGGGCAAAGAGAGACTAGGGAGGGAGAGAGGGGTAAAGAGAGAAAGGGAGAGAGAGATGGGGCAAAGAGATACTGGGTAGGGAAGAGGTGGCAGAGACACAGGGGAGGGAGAGGGGTGAAGAGTCACAGCAGAAGGGAGAAGGGGAAGATACAGGTAAGGGAGAGGGGGAAGAAACAGACACAGGAGAGTAAAGAAGATACATGAGGGAGGGGGTAAAGACACAGGGGAGGGAGAGGGGTAAAGGAGACAAAGGGGAGGGGGGAATGAGATACAGGGGAGCGAGAGGGTATGGAAGACACAGGGGAGGGAGAGGGGGGAAAAAGATGGGAGGGAAGGGGAGAAACACAAGGGAGGGAGATGGGGAAGAGACACGGGAGGGAGAGGGTTGCACAGGCAAGGGAGGGAGAAAGGGGGAAGAGAAACATGGGAGGGGGGAAGGAGACACAGGGGAGCGAGAGGGGAGGAACTATTTATAAAACTCCATCATGCCGTAATTTTTGATGGGCAAGTCGCTAGTTTAATATTAGTGTGAACTTGGCAGGACATATAATACCAAAACAATATGCTACATAACACATAAATATCATCTGATACTCTGAACAGGAACATTGCATGCTTAACTCGCACCTGCAGCACAACCTTTTGGAATTGATACACCTGTGCATAACACATATTGTTTGTAATGCCATAAAAATGTCACTAGGACACAAGTGATTAACAATCATGACGTTAACATAGGGGACTCCAGACGTGGACCCCTTGCTCACTGTGCCTTAGGGAGTTCAGCTGCACCTCACTGAGGAGGCCCATAAAGGCCGAAACACGTCTGGGATTTGCTGTTTCTCCTGTTAAGGGTAGAATTGCCTGGTATTTCAGGGCTGGGTCACTCTTTTGAGTGGGACCAGACTGATATACTACAGGATATTTCTGCCTGTGAAGGGCACAAGTGAGCTAAAAGAGGTTGCTCTCAGAGTGGCTTATCATGGACATAGAACTAACCTATTAAGGTTAGTTCGTTTTCTGATGAGCACCTCTGACTTTTTATTTAAATTTTATCTTTATAGTACACATATTTTTAGGATATAACTTTTATATTTACCTTTTTATATACATTGTTTATTATTGACCAGACACTGTATACTGTTTATATAAAGAATAGTAACCTGCCTGCAAAAAATTACGGAATAATTTTTTATTTTTCTTTCCCTACCCCCTTTCCTCCCCTGTGTCTCTTCCCCCTTCCCTCCCCTGTGTCTCTTTCTCCCTCTCCCCTCCCCTGTGTATCTTTCTCCCTCTCCCCTACCCTGTGTCTTTCTCCCCCTCCCCTGTGTCTCTCCACCCCTTCCCTCCCCTGTGTCTCTTCCCTCCCCTCCCCTTTGTCTCTACCCCCCTCTCCCCTCCCCTGTGTCTCTTCCCCCCTGTGTCTCTTCCACCTCTCCCCTGTGTCTCTTCAACCCCCCTCCTCAACCTCAACCCTCCTATCCTCAACCCCCCTCCTCAACCTCAACCCCCCTCCTCAATCTCCCTCCTCATTCTACCCCCCCCTCCTCATTCTAACCCCTCCCCCTCCTCAACCTAAACCCCCCTCCTCAACCTCAACCCACCTCCTCAATCTCCCTCCTCATCCTCAACCCCCCTCCTCATTCTCAACCCCCCTCCTCATCCTCAACCTCCCTCCTCATCCTCAACCCCCTCCTCAACCTCCCTCCTCATCCTCCCTCCTCAACCACCCCATCCTCAAACTCCCTCAACCCCCCTCCTCAACCCCCCCATCCTCATCCTCCTACCTCAACCCCCCTATCCTCAACCCCCCAACCTCAACCCCCCATCCTCATCCTCCTTCCTCAACCCGGTATATGCTAATGACGTGGCGCGCATTTGACGTCACATGCGCGCCGGGTCAAGGAGTGGAGTGGAGGCTGGAGCAGAAGCAGGTAAGTGAGGGGGAGGTATTTAGGGGGGTTTAGGTTGAGGAGGGGGGTTTAGGTTGAGGAGGGGGGTTTAGAATGAGGAGGGGGCATTTAGAATGAGGAGGGGGGTTTA
The DNA here is from genome assembly GCA_027410445.1 of Discoglossus pictus. Lineage (NCBI taxonomy): Eukaryota > Metazoa > Chordata > Amphibia > Anura > Alytidae > Discoglossus > Discoglossus pictus. The sequence continues at coordinate 289,160,663 of CM050167.1, read as the reverse complement.
GATTAGGGGGGTTGAGGAAAGAGGATGAGGATGGGGGGTTGAGAAGGGGGGGTTGAGGGGGTTTGAGGATGTGGGGTTGAGGAGGGAGGTTGAGGAGGGGGTTGAGGATGGGGGGGTTGAAGAGGGACGATGAGTAGGGAGGTTGAGAAGGGGGTTGAGGATGAGGGGGGAGGTTGAGGATGAGGAGGGGGTTGAGGATGAGGAGGGGGGTTGAGGATAGGGGGGTTCCTCAACCCCCCTATCCTCAACCCCCTTTCTCAACCCCCATCCTCATCCTTCTTCCTTTACCGCACCGGGTCAAGGAGCGGAGCGCAGGCTGGAGCAGAAGCAGGTAAGTGATGGGGAGGTATTAAGGGGGGTTTAGGTTGAGGAGGGGGGTTTAGGTTGAGGAGGGGGGTTTAGAATGAGGAGGGGGGTTTAGTATGAGGAGGGGTGGTTTAGAATGAGGAGGGGGGTTTAGAATGAGGAGGGGGGTTAGAATGAGGAGGGAGATTGAGAAGGGGGGTTGAGGTTGAGGAGGGGGGTTGAGGATAGGGGGGTTGAGGATAGGGGGGTTGAGGAAGGAGGATGAGGAGGGGGGTTGAGGAGGGGGTTGAGGATAAGAGGGTTGAGGAAAGAGGATGAGGGTTGAGGAGTGGGGTTGAGGGGGTTTGAGGATGGGGGTTGAGGAGGGAGGTTGAGGAGGGGGTTAAGGATGGGGGGGTTGAGGAGGGAGGATGAGGAGGGAGGTTGAGGAGGGGGTTGAGGATGAGAAGGGAGGTTGAGGATGAGGAGGGGGGTTGAGGATGAGGAGGGAGGTTGAGGATGAGGAGGCGGGTTGAGGATGAGGAGGGGGGTTAGAATGAGGAGGGAGAGTGAGGAGGGGGGTTGAGGTTGAGTAGATGGGTTGAGGATAGGGGGGTTGAGGTTGAGGAGGGGGGTTGAGGATAGGGGGGTTGAGGAAAGAGGATGAGGATGGGGGGTTGAGGAGGGGGTTGAGGATAGGGGGGTTGAGGAAGGAGGATGAGGATTGGGGGGTTGAGAGGGTTTGAGGATGTGGGGTTGAGGAGGGAGGTTGCGGAGGAGGTTGAGGATAGGGGGATTGAGGAGGAATGATGAGGAGGGAGGTTGAGGAGGGGGTTAAGGATGAGGAGGGGGGTTGAGGATGAGGAGGAGGGGGGTTTAGAATGAGGAGGGGGGTTAGAATGAGGAGGGAGAGTGAGGAGGGGGGTTGAGGTTGAGTAGATGGATTGAGGATAGGGGGGTTGAGGTTGAGGAGGGGGGTTGAGGATAGGGGGGTTGAGGAAAGAGGATGAGGATGGGGGGTTGAGGAGGGGGTTGAGGATAGGGGGGTTGAGGAAGGAGGATGAGGATTGGGGGGTTGAGGAGGGGGGTTGAGAGGGTTTGAGGATGTGGGGTTGAGGATAGGGGGATTGAGGAGGAATGATGAGGAGGGGGTTAAGGATGAGGAGGGGGTTAAGGATGAGGAGGGAGGTTGAGGATGAGGAGGGGGTTGAGGATGAGGAGGGGGTTGAGGATGAGGAGGGAGATTGAGGAGGGGGGTTGAGGTTGAGGGTTTAGGTTGAGGAGGGGGGGTTTAGAATGAGGAGGGGGTTAGAATGAGGAGGGAGATTGATGAGGGGGGTTGAGGTTGAGGAGGGGGTTGAGGATAGGGGGGTTGAGGTTGAGGAGGGGGGTTGAGGAGGGGGTTGAGGATGGGGGGGTTGAGGAAGGAGGATGAGGATTGGGGGGTTGCGGGAGTTTGAGGATGTGGGGTTGAGGAGGGGGTTGAGGATGGGGGTTAAGGAGGGAGGATGAGGAGGGAGGTTGAGGAGGGGGGTTGAGGATGAGGAGGGTGGTTGAGGATGAGGAGGGGGGTTGAGGATGAGGAGGGAGGTTGAGGAGGGGGTTGAGGATAGGGGGGTTGAGGAAGGAGGATGAGGATGGGGGTGGAGGAGGGGGGTGGATGAGGGTGTTTGAGGCGGGGGGTTTGAGGAGGGGGTTGAGGATGGGGGGTTTGAGGAGGGGGTTGTGGATGGGGGGGTTGAGGAGGGAGGTTGAGGAGGGGGTTGAGGATGAGGAGGGAGGTTGAGGTTGAGGATTAAAGTGCTTTGTTTGAAATTTATTTTTTTTCCCTGAAATTTCCTTCTTAAAATGAGGTGCGTGTTATACGCCGATAAATACAGTACCTTTATGTTTTCTTAAAAGTTCTGGAACTTGAAAAGACTTCTAAGTAAACCTTAATGAGACTGGATATTGTAAAAGGGAGCATGTGATAGAATTTTTTTAAAATAGATATTGGACAGGTTCCAAGGGCTGAGGATATAAGGGATATTTCAAGCACTTGGATGGCACTTCTCGGAGGTTGTATTTACTTGTGTGATGTGATAGGTGATTCACTTGATTCAAATTTTGTGTGAGCTATGGAAGGGAGGCTCTAAGTACATTGTGTAAGTAAATATTGTGGGACTGTTTTAATTCTGTTCTCAAAGTCTAGAGTCATGTCTAATTTAGTCTAAAACACAAAGAGCTTAATCACATTACCAACTCAAATTACTTCTAGTTTTTGTTTATAAAGAATTTTAAGAGTTTTGTTTACCAGAGCATGATATTAAACACGATCTGATAACAAAGAGACTTGTTAGCAGGGCATTGTCAGGTAAAGACTTACAGGTGAAGACAAAGGCAAGAGTATTTTAACAACCCAATATAGAAAAAGCAAACTGTTTATTGTGCATCTCAGAATATTTCTGAGGCTGCAGTAATTTATCCTTTATAGACTAGCCATAGAAATGTATGGCCTAATATGAACTTTGACATTCCAATAAATGAACATGCAATGGTGTGTATAGGCCTAGGGCAGCAGGCTGCCTGAAGATACCAGTGCAGTAACATAAAATAGTGGTTGCATAGACAGAAATACTTATTTGTAGCGACATTTCTGTAAGTGTACCTTACACTTTCTGATATTCATAAATATTCATAAACTTATGATTGTTGATATAGCAATGCAATAAGATGCACTAAATGTAAATGGGTTGTGGGGACACATATGTTTAAATGGTCCTAGAGCAGCATAAAACCTGAATATGCCCATGTGAACATGTCTAATTTGAGACCACCATTAACAATAATGTGAAGCTGAGTCTCAATACAGGCCATGGAGCTATTTATTGTGGCAGCACTAACTGTATAAGTGTTTCATGAGAGGAATATGAAGAGTCCAATAGGAAGAATGGATTTTATCTGGAGATATTTTTTTCCAGCTCGTTGCTTCTTCGATACTAATTAGTTAAACCCATGGCTTAACATTTCTAATATTCTGTTTAAAGGGCTGTAAGTCCATATTTACACTATAAAGAGCAACAACCCCCCTCATCTCCCCTGTGTCTTTCCCCCTCTCCCCTTTGTCTTCCTCCCCCTCCCCTGTGTCTTCTCCACTGTGTCTCTTCCACCCACCTCTCCCCTCTCCTGTGTCTCTTCCCCCCTCTCGCCTCCCCTGTGTCTCTTCCCCCCTCTCACCTCCCCTGTGTCTCCCCCTCTCTCCTCCTCTGTGCAAACCCCCCCTCTCCCCTCTCCTGTGTCTTCCACCCCTCCCCTGTGACTTCTCCCCCCCTCCCTTGTGTCTTCCCCCTCTCCCCTGTGTCTTCCTCCCACTCCCCCTCTCCCCTGTGTCTTCCTCCCTTGGCTAGGTACTACATTTATTCATGCTAATGTTCTGAGAGAAACTTGATGCAAATAGCCCATCAAAAAGATAACAGGGTGGCATAGTAAAGTGGCGGCTATTACACTTGTATAGTGTATAACCATGTACCTTTTTGAACTAAAAATTCGAACATAGGATTGCTAAGCTCCCAAGGTGTCTACCACCTATAATGAAATCATTTGCTCAATATAGAATTGGGAAAATTATATAACAAATCTTTATTATAAATATATCACAGCTTTTAACTTCGCCGCTGTGATATATTTATAATAAAGATTTGTTATATAATTTTCCCAATTCTATATTGAGCACATGTACCTTTTGGTCCAAAACCTAAATATTACATGCATTTTATATACAACTAGCGACGGCAATAACATTTGAAGGCTGACAATGCTGTTTGCCACACAATGCAAGGCTCTCCCACCTATACCTTGCGAGCCTTTCCCACCGTCTACTTTAAGTGCTTTTCGATGAGCGACAAAGCCACTCATCGCGAGCACCGCAAGGAGCGGCTTCACCTGCCACTTTCATGCCTCGCAATGAGCACCTTCTGCGCTCATTGTGAGCCCCGCAATGAGCATCTTCGGCGCTCATCTTAAGCCCTGCAATGAGCGTTCATTGCAGATGTCATCCAACCCCCCACTTTAGTTCCTCGCGCTGAGTGCCTTTGGCGCTCGTCGCGAGGTACACAATGAGCACCTTCAGCATTCATTGCAGACATCTCCCCACTCTCTGACCCCTGTGTCTGTTTCCCCCTCTCCCTTTCATGTGCCTGTTTCTCCCTCTCTCTCTCCCTACTCTCTCCCTGCCCTGTGTTTTTTATACCTTAGAACCCTCCCTTTTCGCCTTCTTCCCCATCTCCCTCCCCTGTGTCTTTCTCCTCTCTGTCTCTGGTCAAGTCTTGCGTGGCCCGCGATGAGCACTGTTGCTTGTATTTTCAAAGTCTTGCAGGGCTTGTGTTGATGGGCTAAGTTTTATGGGCTTCAGTGCTGTGTGTGAGGTTGTAAATTCATTTTTTTAATTACCATATTTTTTCATGTATAAGATGATATTTTTTTATCCAAAGTTTAAAATAGGGAGTCGTCTTATACACGTAATATGCTGCAAAACTGCAAGTGGCCCCTAGATGTTGCTGTTTTGCAGGCGCTGCCCGGGGGAACATAACTGGATGTCTAGCACACATGGTCCCTCCTGGCCCTGGATGGGGGCTGCTGGTGGCTCCTGGCTCTGCATGGGGGAATACTTGGGGTGAGTGTCTGCTGGGAGCTCCTGGGTCTGGATGGGGGCTGCACGGGGTGAGGGGCTGCTGGGGGCTCCTGGCTCTGGATGGGGGGCTGCACAGTGTGAGGGTCTGCTAGGGGCTCCCGACTCTGGATGGGGGGCTGCATGGGATAAAGGTCGTCTGGAGGCTCCAGGCTCTGGATGGGGGGATGCACAGGGTAAGGGGCTCCTGGCTTCGGATGGAGTGCTGCTCAGGGTAAGGACACAGAGTGGGGTCTGGCAGAATACTCAGGGTAGGGGGTATAGTAGTCCCCATATTTATTTCTTAATCTTGGGCTAAAAAAAATAGGGGTCGTCTTTTACATGGGGGCGTCTTTTACATGGAAAAATACGGTAATTGGAATCTTTTGGTAGTCTTCTGACAGCTTCCACGTTAAATTCGTAATATTTTCAAAGTCCTACGTCCTTTGTCTCTGATCGCGGTGATCGCCATGAGAGCCTTTATTCTATTTCTATCCTCCATTGGTGGAGCATCCTCGGGCAAATAACAATTATGAGGAGACAGATGACCCTTAGAAGGACCCAGAAAGGACGCAATTACGAGGCCTGCAATGAGCGCCTTTGACGCTCATTGCAGCAAAGTGGTGCGGTCCTCACGCTCATGGTGAGGCACCTTTAGTGCACATTGCGCATGCGCAAGCCCGTAACATTTAATATTGCGTGACCAACATTCGTAACTTACCATGACTATTATATGTGATATGTGATAAACACTATATATTCTTTTTTGTCCTATTTGTGGTGATACTAGTCTAACATCAATTAAAATGGAATAAACATAGGGCTCTATTCCATGGCTCCCCTGGGGAATTTGTACAAGTAAATCACTAACTACCAATCACATCACCCATCAAAACCAGACCTACCAGAATGTTAGGTGAATGCTGCCAAGTATCAAAAGATAGCAAACCACATGTAGCTATTCCATTAAAGTTTTCCAAAAGCCGATCACATTCTAAAATCTGAGAGATAATGTGATTGAAACTCCTTGTTGTGATTATGCAGAGCTTTGTTTTCCTCAACTTTGCATGCTCATTCTGAAGTTGCTCTTTGAGATTTCCTACTTTCTCATCTCTTTCAATGATATTTCTTTGCAGCTGTTCATGTGTGAGAGCTACAGCAACCTGCTCATTCTTCCAACCCTGGAACATATTGATTTCTGCCTTTAGGGACATATTTTCTCTTTGTAGAGCCTTGAGCTCCTCTCCAGTATTTGCAAAATCAGATTGTGCCAGAGCCAAAAAATCTTCCTTCTGTTGAACTGTCTCACTGGTCAGCTCCCTTAGCTGCTCTAGGGTTAGAGTCTCCGGATCTAAACCCACTTTTAACTTTTCTCGAATTAGGCCTTGAAAGATGTTAACAGGTTCTACCTCCTCTGGGTCAAACCACTGCATCAGAGGTGTCTTGCTCATCTCTAAAGCCGCAGTGCCAGAGTTCACCCACCAGTCCATAGTATTCCCACCCCAGACTCCTTAACACTTTATGGGGCTTTCTGAGGGCAAGTCCTCGGTATAGTCTTGCAAAACATCAATTTCCTCCCCCTCGGTGGCAAGCCTCCAGTTACTCAAATACAATACAGGGGCAGTCCCTCTTCAAGTGGCCCCGCTGCTGGCATCCATAGCACTGGGGTCCCAATCTCACCTTCTGCCCTGACGACTGACTGCCAGTTCCTCTTGATGGTGTAGGAGTTACCTGATTTTCCTCCCCCTCGGTGGCAAGCCTCCAGTTACTCAAATACAACACAGAGCAATCTGGGGCAGGCTCGCTCCCACAGGACTGATTTGGGCAGTCCCTCTTCAAATGGCCCTGCTGCTGGCATCCATAGCACTTGGGTCCCAATCTTACCTTCTGCCGGTTCCTGTTGAGGGTGTAGGAGGTACCTGAAGCCCAAAGCGGGAGGATGCAGATTTTCTGGTCACCTTTCTTCTCTTCCTCCTGGCTCCTGTTTTTTTTGATGAAGGGATCCCGCTTCTGACACCAGTTGTGGAGATCTGCTTTCTTCAGTTGGGCTTGATAAGGCTGTTATGGTCAAACCTACCCAACAGATACACTAGGTTATTTTGATCCCTTTACCAAGACAGCAGATGTCTCTAAAATGTCCTTACTCTTTATGCAGCATTTTAAAATGAGAATGCAGGCTCAGCATTGTAAAACTCAGGAACTGCTTTTATTTTTGTGGAAACTGCATAACAGGTTGAACAGATGTATACTTAAACTTGAACTGCTAACATTCTGTAACAGTTTGTGTGTCTAGATTTTGTATAAAGTACTATTAACAAGGTTTCATCTGCAAGGCATCATAACACCCACTTCATTATTATCTTCTCTAGTAATGTTGACATATACACATATATTCTAGAAAGGTTTCCTCGACTTCAGTTAGGAACATATAAACACTTCAATAATTGTACAGGATCAGGGCAGCTATAGTCTCTGGCACTCTGAGAAGATATAGATATGTGTCAGAGTCACTTAAAGCTGTTACCTTTATGTACCTTCAAGGGCAGCTATAGTCTCTGGCATTCTGACACATATATAATTGTTCTCAGAGTCACTTAAAGCTGTTACCTTCCTGGACCTTCAAGGGCAGCTATAGTCTCTGGCACTCTGATACATATATAAATCTTCTCAGAGTCACTTAAAGCTGTTACCTTCCTGGACCTTCAAGGGCAGCTATAGTCTCTGGCACTCTGATACATATATAAATCTTCTCAGAGTCACTTAAAGCTGTTGTCAGGAGGATCATGATAGACGGTAGAAGACATTAGCCAATTAATTGTGTCAGATGTGAGCAATCAAGCTTAAAGTTAAAGTTTTTAAGTTCTTCATAGTGATGGATGTTTTCCTTTAAGGGGGTTGAAATTACCTGTATGTTTTCTTTAAAGTTCTTGAACTTGAAAAGACTTCTAAGTAAACTTTAATGAGACTGGATATTGTAACAGGAAGCATGTGATAGAGATTTTTTAAAATAGATATTGGACAGGTTCTAAAGGCTGAGGATATAAGGGATATTTCAAGCACTTGGATGGCACTTCTCGGAGGTTGTATTTACTTGTGTGATGTGATAGGTGATTCACTTGATTCAAATTTTGTGTGAGCTATGGAAGGGAGGCTCTAAGTACATTGTGTAAGTAAATATTGTGGGACTGTTTTAATTCTGTTCTCAAAGTCTAGAGTCATGTCTAATTTAGTCTAAAACACAAAGAGCTTAATCACATTACCAACTCAAATTACTTCTAGTTTTTGTTTATAAAGAATTTTAAGAGTTTTGTTTACCAGAGCATGATATTAAACACGATCTGATAACAAAGAGACTTGTTAGCAGGGCATTGTCAGGTAAAGACTTACAGGTGAAGACAAAGGCAAGAGTATTTTAACAACCCAATATAGAAAAAGCAAACTGTTTATTGTGCATCTCAGAATATTTCTGAGGCTGCAGTAATTTATCTTTTATGGACTAGCCATAGAAATGTATGGCCTAATATGAACTTTGACATTCCAATAAATGAACATGCAATGGTGTGTATAGGCCTAGGGCAGCAGGCTGCCTGAAGATACCAGTGCAGTAACATAAAATAGTGGTTGCATAGACAGAAATACTTATTTGTAGCGACATTTCTGTAAGTGTACCTTACACTTTCTGATATTCATAAATATTCATAAACTTATGATTGTTGATATAGCAATGCAATAAGATGCACTAAATGTAAATGGGTTGTAGGGACACATATGTTTAAATGGTCCTAGAGCAGCATAAAACCTGAATATGCCCATGTGAACATGTCTAATGTGAGACCACCATTAACAATAATGTGAAGCTGAGTCTCAATACAGGCCATGGAGCTATTTATTGTGGCAGCACTAACTGTATAAGTGTTTCATGAGAGGAATATGAAGAGTCCAATAGGAAGAATGGATTTTATCTGGAGATATTTTTTTCCAGCTCGTTGCTTCTTCGATACTAATTAGTTAAACCCATGGCTTAACATTTCTAATATTCTGTTTAAAGGGCTGATATAAGTCCAGATTTACACTATAAAGAGCAACATTTGATTGTGGGTATTTTTTTTAGAAGAGCAATTAAATGCAGCATTCAATGTATTAACAACCATTCTTTACAATTAACCTGTATTGAGAGCCACATTGCGTGCATGGAATGCTTCAACTACTTCTATTAAAATGTTGAAGTCCTTATAGCCAGTGCTCTATAGTCTATATGCCTTGTTGAGGATGCATCTATGCAAGCAAGACGATAATTGTCCCTGTATGGAGTTATTGCATATAACAGATAAATAAATGAAAGACTGTATTTATGTATTACTTCCTAAAACATTTCCCCATTATCAGGTAACATTCTTGCATAATTGAAAATATGGGACTACTGTGTTCCTAGCTAACAGCCTTATTAAATTGCAATTTGGCCAATTGAATAGGGCTCTATTTAAGCACATAGCATATTTTTTTACAGAAGTTTTTAGTTAGTGAACTTCTATCCAAAAGCAAGGTCTTCACTAACTAAAAACTTCTGTAAAAATAAATATGCTATGAGCCCTATTCAATTGGCCAAATCGCAATTTAATAAGGCTGTAAGTAGTGAAACTAATCCAAAATGTAACATTTTCTTATATTGAAGTTTTACCATCATGCTATATTCTTCTTGGCCACTTGAGTTCAGTGTTTCCCTTTGCATAAGACAATCAGTTTGCTATGTGTGTATCTCTTAAAATAATAATAAAGGCATGCTGTACCATTAGAAGACATCACAACAGCTATCTTGTCATGCTTGGTTAAGGTATCACACACTTTCTCTCTTGAACTCCTCTGCTATCCTAGGTAGCTTCAAAGCAACAATCCCCATGGATACATTTGATTGCAATGGCTAATTGTGTACAGTACATTTAAAGAATCAAAAGCGAGCTGTGGCCCTTTTTTCTTTTGTTTAATCATAATTAAGTAATTATAGAAAGCAAATTACTATGCAGCAGTCACAATTTAAGACAAGTATTATATGTAAATAATAGATAATTGAAATGTGTGTGGCTGGATTAATAAACTTCTCTTTTATCTGCACTTCTGTTTAATCGCTTTGGCAACAATAAGAGATGCCACTGGGAGTATTTTTTTTCTAATTTTCTCAACTTCTATCTAAATATCATTACAACAGTGATATGATGTCATATTATGCCGAAGGCTAATAACAAGCTCTTTTCTGTATTGTAATAAGTTAAACTATAATTTGGTCAAAATAAAAGATAAAAGTTCAGTTAAATGTTCTTATAGACAATATGCTATATGCTTACGTCTCAAACATAAGTGAATTCAATGGAACATATCAGACATCTGTTTTTACAAGAAATAATTTACAACAACAGTTGTTCTCTCTAAGTACACATAAAATAAAACTTGAATTATACTCTAAAACAGCATTGTACTCTAATACAGACTTCAACACAGTCCATGATAATCCCTTCTGAACAGAGGTTATGGAATCAAAATCATTGAGCCCTCGATACTGGATATCAAGAAATGGATTTGGCCAACCTAGTCAGAACGTTGTATGTTGGTTGTCCATAAATATCTATTCTACGGAAATATGTGGCTGATGCACTAACTTTAAAATTATAGTTAAAAAACCTAAAGTATTGGAACTTAGCCCAATTTGGATACTTATAAGTAAGGTGTGCACATTATCACTGTGTCTCCTATAGTTAAAAAAACATAGTATTGATTGTCGCTTATTGTTCCTATATTGCAGTTGCAATTGACATAAAAGGTGTTATCAAAGTGATCTAGACCCATTTACAGTAGAAGTTTGTTTATTGTTTTTTAATGATACCATACGGTGTCCTTCCAAAACTCTAGTGTTCAGGAGATACACCAGTTTTAAAGAAAAATGAATCACCCTTTCTTAATATTTATTTTCTTTGGATAACTTTTGCTTTATAGTTTATGAAATTCCGATAAATATATCCACCATAGATTGCACACTAATCAAGATATCTACAGTCTACAAGGCACTGTTGAGAAGCTAATTAAATGATCAAGACAATGACTGCCTCAATGAAGAATAAATGCATATATTATGTAATAAGTGAAAGGCTGTATTTCTTTTAATTGACTAATACATTTTGCCCATTATCAAGTGAAGGTCTTGAAAGATCAAATTATAAATACAAGACTACAGTGTTACTATGTTATAGGTTGCAGCACTCCTGGTACTGTAAAACTGTTCTAAATTACCAGGTCCCCAGGGATCACATAACTGGAACACATTAAGCCAATGAATGACACAGTATATACATACTATCAGCCTCATTAAATTACTCCTCATTGTTTCCTCAGCCCTCACTGAAGGCCTTGTAGAGCTTTTAGAGAGGGTTGATTCCTCCAAATGTTCCTTGCAGCCACTTAGCGAGATTACGGCCAAAAATGGTCGAAAATAGTTCAGAGGAGAGCTACATAGAACACGCACACCTTAATCTATGGGGTGAACCTCGTCCCTCGCTAATATCCCAACGAGCACAAAAAAGTGCACACTAGCCTTACAACAGCCTATACATGCTGCCTCGCAGCAGCCCGACCCCCCGTTCTACTGCTTCCCCTGCACTCTAAACACACCCCCATGCTGCATGGGTCTCTATAGGGACCCCCGCAGCCTCCCCACATTAACCCTTGCAGCAATCGTCATCAATCGAGACCCCAGTTGCATTTAAAATATAAGTAACCCCCAGGCACCTAAAATTAACTCCATCACTCATGTGGCTCCATACAGAGTCCTATGAGCCCCTAATGACCCCTATAACTCACGGGGCTCTATACAGAGCCCCATGAGCCCTTAATTAACCCTGTCACTCATGGGGCTCTATACAGAGCCCCATGAGCCCTTAATTAACCCTGCCACTCATGGGGCTCTATACAGAGCCCCATTAGCCCATAAATAATCCTATCAGTCTCATAAGGGATACTAATTAACCCCATAAGCCTCCATTTAACCCCATCACTTATAGGGGTCATACAGACCCCCGTAAGCCTCTCTTTAACCCAATCAGTCCCATAAGAGTCTGTGAAGACCCTCATGGGACAATGAGAACCCTAATATTAACCCCATAAGTGCCATGAGGGTCCTCCAGGACCCTAATGACACTAAGTAAAAACACTACACTACACTATTCCCCCCCAATAAACCACTAAATCTAAATTTGCCCCCATCTACCCCAACCTATTAACACCTACACTACTCCCTATTAAACCCCCTTTTCCCACTAATTACACTAAATAAAAAAAGCTAAGTTACAAAAAAGAAAAGAAAACATTACAAACCCCCCAGTACAAAAAATAATAAAACATACATTGACATATACAGTATACATAACATTACAATACAGCAATATATACATTACAAATATATACTATTAACCCCCTAACTACAAACATGTCCCCCTATCTACATTACATATCCCCCTGACTACCAAATATTACCCCATATCTTTAACACATTACCTCCTATATATTAAACATTAACCCTATCTACATAACATTACCCCCTATCTATTAAACATATCCCCCTATCTACATAACATAACCCCATATCTATAATACATTTCCCCCATCTATAATACATTAAACCCTAAATCTAACCTAATATAGAATAAATAACCACTTACCTTTGCAGATGTCTCTTCAGATCGCACCCCTAGGAAAAAAGAAACATCAACTTAGTACAAAATTAAACACTACATAGAGTAAATAAAAATTCTAAATACAGTATTAAACATACCTTTCCAGCATGTCCCCGTCCATCTTTTTGTCTTCTCCGGCTTGGCCCCTGGAAAAAAGAAGCATCACATTAGTACACACGTACACAAATAAACACAACATAAACAAACAAAAACATTCTAAATCTAAAACTTACCTGTCCGCGATGTCCCCATCCTCCTCCTCTTCTGCTCTGGCTGGGCCCTTGAATAGTCCGCGCTCTAAAAAAATAAAAAGTAATGGAGCTCCTCCTTCAAGGAGCTCCTCGATGCTAATGAGGCTTCTAGGCCTTCTTCTGCTAAAAAAAATGGAATGGCGCCGTCTGATTGGCCGAGGTGGCTGTCAATAACATTTCAGCCAATCAGAAGGCACCAATTCTGATTGGCTGACGGACCTGTCAATCTTTTTGAAACCAATCAAAAGGCAGTATTGCCTTCAGCCAATCAGAATGGGATACACCCCATGGGGTGATTGGCTGAAGTCATCTGTGCCTTCTAAATTGGCTACAGTCTGATTGACAGTAACAACAACCAATCAGAAGACACAGATGCTTAGAGACAATCACAATGGGTTACGTATAAAACAAAATTGCATACACTACGGATTCTCCTCTATCAGATGCATTCATAATCAAGGAAATTTAGATATGTCTTTTAACTATATTTTACCAATAATGCTTTGAATGTGTATGACCTTATAATGTGATCTGTCGGTATTCCTATAATGGCTAGCAGGGGTGTAAGAGCCAGAATAATTCTGGGGGGATACAACTCATTGTATACACAGGCTGTAAAATAGCTTATATATATACATCCACCCCAGTTCCTACACCCATGATAGCTAGACAAGAAGATTGAGCCTGTCATTATTTTATAATTCAAACATACTGGATGTTGGAATTTCTTCTTGACCTTTCTCTTATAAACATTTTAAAATCTTCATATACTCTTTATCTCCTTTGTCCAAAACAGCTACTGTATGTGAACTGACAGTTCTATTACAAGTTTGTGTAGAAAAATACTGTGTTAATGTTAACTTGCGTATAAATTTGTTTAGCTCCACAAAAACGTCAAAACAAATTTAAATCACAGTCAGGTGAAAATAAGAGTCTTTTTTTGAGAACTGAAATCTGATTACCTGGAAGCTGAATACTCAATAAAATAAAAATCCCCTTTCATAACCTACCTTTTTGACTGTGTTTTGTATGACATATTTGTGTTGTTAAACAGATTTATTTGCAAGTTGAATTTACCAGTATATTTCCAAATAGACTGGTTGTAATTGAAGTGTCAATTCAACTATGGCAGATGATTCGTACTTTACAAATTCCATTACTAATTGTATCTGTATTAGTAAAGTGACTAAAATCATGGATACTGCTTTGCACCATCGCTTTCGAAGCTTTAAGAACTTTTTTGTTTGATGCTATCTTCACAGTTGTATAATTGTTTTAAATGCTTCAGTATAAACTTTTACATTACCCAAAGTTTTTACTTATATTGAATGTTCTCTCTAGTTCAGGTCCGATTGAAATATTGGAAGTAACCATGAGGTTGATGTTAAATGGTTTCTTTAAGAGTCTATGCTTTCACAGAGACCTTGAAACTCTGAACGATAAGGCAAAGTCAGAGGGAACAGGTTATCAAATGATGTAAAATACAACACAGAAAAGGTAATATAAGCAGTGACTCAAAATGGCAACTTGAAGTTGGGGAAGTTATTGCATTGTTGATAATTAGGAAAATCTCATCTGCTGCATTTATTTGTAGAAGAAAGAGTTGAGACATGTTTATTTTTTACTTGAAAAGTATCAGCAGCTCTCCTGTGCACCCGTGCCGTGGAATGTAACACTTGGCACCACTTATTGGTGCTTATAACAGGTTACAAGTGGATTAAACTGTTATTCAAAGTGTTTGCAAGTGAGGATGAGAATATGAATAGGCAATACATATAAGGGATGAATCAACAGATTGTTGTTGAGATTGTTCTTTGTTTTGGTATGTAACAGGATAAGTTACCTGAGAGAAATCTTGGATGCAGAAAAGATTGCTGTTCATTTCTGTTCAAAGGCTTCCTCAATATTGTGGAACTTGACAATAAGATTAAATGGATGTATAACTAACTCACAGTAGGTTAACATTGTCCCTCAAACTTTGGCCAACAAGCAGTTCAATATGGAGGTGTATAGATACCAGCAAAGTCTGGATTTTTGATGTAGATGGCTGATAATCAGAGTCAGAGTTACTGCAGGTGCAAGACACCGCGTCCCTCATTTGGTCGGGCCCAGATAAACCTACCATGGCTTGCTGCAACTCACCCTGTGGCCCCCACAACCCTCCCATGGCCCCCAAAATTCATTCCGCGGGCCCCCACGGGTGTGCAGCCTGAGGGTATGACGCCTGAGTTTGGAAGAGCCCAAGTGCGGCCTGTGGAAGAGCCAATCTACATCCTATATCTGTAAGAGCCAATGTACAGCCTGTGTAAGTACATATTTAGATATATATATATATATATTTATTTATATTTATATCTACTGTGTGAGTTGACGCTGGAGAGGGACAGGGAAGTGTATGAACCCTCATGGTACTATGATCATGGGGCCGTCATGGACCCCCATGGCACAAAACATTAACCCCATTACTGTAGGGGTCCTTATGGATCCCAGTGTCTCCTAAAATTAATGTCTATACCATGGAAGTCTCAATGGACCACCATGGAATACCAAGCTATGACCATGTGGGTCCTCCATGGCACCTAAAGTTAACCCCTATACCATGGGAGTCCTCAGGGACCCCCATGGCACCTTTCCTACCACTACATTGGTCTATATTGGACCCCCATGGACCCCTATAGTCGCTAACACTAAATACAGAATAAAAGTAAAAAAAATAATTAAACCTTTAAGGGGGAATATATATATATATATATATATATATATATATATATATATATATATAGCAAATAAATAGTACATTTGTGTTCACATTTGAATGTTTGAATGTCTAAAACACGTTGAAATGCCCAGAATTCTGAGAAATATAGTTATTAATACTCTCTCTGTGTCTCTTTCCCCCCTCTCCCTCTGTGTCTCTTTCCCCCCTCTCCCTCTGTGTCTTTTCCCCCCTCTCCCTCTGTGTCTCTTTCCCCCTCTCCCTTTGTGTCTCTTCCATCCCCTTAGGCGCCGCGCATGCTCACGCCGCGCTCTGCACATGAATAGCTCACGCCGCGCATTGCTCATGCACATCTTACGCCCGCTCTGCGCTTGCACGGTTCACTGGCGCATTTCGCATGCATGGATCACGTTGCACTCTGCGCATGCGTGTGCACGCGGTTTGATTGCCTTTGCGATCAGATTGTTGTCAAACTGCAATTTGTCGTATAATGTGACGACGAATCACAGTTTGACAATTATAATATGTGATATATATATATATATATCTACTGTGTGAGTTGATGCTGGAGATGGGCAAATATGAGGGGCACTTTTTTTTTTTTTTTGCACCAGGCCCCCCCCCCCCCCCCATGCATTAGCTCTGGCACTGCTGTTAATGTTACTAGTTTTACATGCTTGAAAAAATATTTGCAGCTTTTCCCAAACTATAGAATAATGAGGTACAACATCCTGTTCAGCCTGCAGACAAATTATTTTTAATATAATGTTTGTATTTTCAAAATGATACTAAATTAATCCCTGATATATGGAATATTCTTTTACAAAACAGTTTCTTTTGACTTTATTCTGTCACAACATTTTGGCTAAACTCTTATGTTTAAATTCCAATCTACTGCAATCATCCTTAAGTCCCACACCAAAATTAAATGATGAGATGCTAATGCTTGATAATATAAATGTATGTTTGTTTTTCCTTCTTCAATACAATTTTGTATCATAATATTAATGAAAAGCTATGTCTTTATTACTCATATTGAGCTATTGCTCCTGCATATTAGAGCCAACAACCACCTATTTTTCAAACAAAGTAAATGGTAAGCCATCATAATTGTATAACATGTATTTGTAGCACTTAACTCTAAGCAGATGTATATTCATAATACAGTTATGTAGCACTACTGGATAATTTAAACTCAATTTTTCTTGATTAATGAAAACTGAAATGTTCTTATAATCGCTGGCTTCATTAGTAACAGTGAAAAGACTGTAATTATAATGCCTAAACTAATTGCATCAAGGCAAGAATTAAGAATTCATTTCCTTTATATTTTTTTTATATCTCTTCTAAACTCATCAAAAAGCTATCATGTTCTTCCAACAATGCTCTATCTGAAATCCAGACAAGCTCAAGTGCATGAATATGTGCTTATGAAGGATACGCATGAAGTTGGAATGGATTTACAGCAGCTTATTTCTTCATTGTTACACTTGAAATAAGGATCTAAAATGGAGTGTATGCTCTTACCATCACATATACCTATTACTAAATTGTGCTATCAACTATTTAGTGACGCTCTCTATAGTACTATAAAGCTATATAGAATAGGTGCATAGGTTAAGATCAAGTGTGTTAGTACTTATTGAGTATTAAGAGGGCTTTGGAAAGAATTTTTATATTAATTATTTACCACAGACCACGTTTTTTTTTTTGTTCATTAAAGGGCAACTTAAAACATAATAAAATAGTTTACAAATTAGAAAAATATATTATAATTTTTAAGGAAAAAAAAATACCAGAACAAATAATCACTGAAAGGCACCAGAAATAAAGAAATAAATGGCGAAACTGCGGAGCACCATGTGCCATTGATGTCAGAGGTGAACGATGGCTGCAAAGATGTGTGAGGGCCAACCGACACGCTAAAGTTTAGCAACTCACTGTCCAAACGAACCAACAAGATGTGTCTAAATTGACAGTACAGAGACCCCTGTTGGTTATGGGGCTTTGAAGCAAAAGGCAGGAAACTGCACCCATGTTGACGAGGGTTCATTGTCAGAAACTGCTTAAATGCCGAAATGGAATCTCTTCTGATTAGGAAAGGGTTGCCTTCTCTGATCACTCACGTTTTCTGACGTTGGCATGTCATGGACAAAACCTCAGAGAACTAACACTCTTCAACCATTGTTGAAAGTACACAAGCTGGTGGTAGCAGTGTTGTAGTTCAGGGAATGTTTTCTTGTCTTGTCTGGGTCCACTCATACCACTGTAAGGCACTCTCAACCGAATGGGTTATCTATTCATCCTTGCAGATCACGTACTCCCATATAGGTTGACTGTCTTCCATGGAGCGGATGCAATATTCCAGCAGGAAATGCAACATGTCATATGTCCAGAATTATCCAGGAGTGGTTGGAGGAGTAGGACAAAAACTTACAAGTACTTCCCTGGCCTTTATTATAACAATTTAGAAGCTTAAGTTTAAGAAGCACTTTTATTTCATATAGAGCTGTACTAATTTTCTGTCTATTAGCCCTATTAAATTCGAAGACTGTATGTGCAACGTGAAACTTGCAATAGCTGCGGGCTTGAAATTTGGCAGAGTTACTTAGCTATCACATATAAATGGTTGTCGTAATTGCAAGTTTGTCGGTAATGCTGTGTTAAAAGATACGGGCTTGCTCATTGCGGGCCAGGCCTGCAAGACTTTAAAATGATGGAAGCTGCAATGTGCGTACAGGGCGCTCATCGCGAGGCCCGCAAGACTTTGAAAAAGACTGACAATGAGCGACGAAGACGCTATTTGCCAGGCCAATGATGAGCGCAGAAGACGCTCATTGCGAGGCCTGCAAGACTTTAAAAAAGGCTGGCAATGAGCACCGAAGGAGCTTATCGCAAGGCCTGCAAGACTTTTATATTTTTAAATGACGGGGGCTTCAGTGAGCACCAGAAAGTTGCGGGTTGACGATGCCTGCAATGAGCGGTGAAGCCACACATTGCAGGGCTCGTAATGAGCGCCAAAGTCACTCATTGTTAGGACTGTAAATGTAAAGTGGGGGAGAAGCAAAGGTGCTCTTTGCGAGGCGTGAGAGAGGTTCGCAATGAGCGCCAGGGGTGCGAGGCAAGCGATGAGCACCAAAGGGCTCATCACGAGGCCTGCAAGTTAGAGGGGGAGAGCCTTGCATTGTGTGACAACATTTTATTACCGTCATTTTTGACGGGCAAGTTGCTAGTTAAATTAGAACGGGCTGGAAGTTACGAGCTTGAGACGCAAACCTGTAAATAATTTGTTGAACGTTGAAGGCGAGTGATCAATAAGTCAAACCCGAAGTTACGGGTTTGAATGGAGCCAATGGAAACAGAGATCGTCAATATTGGGTCACAGGAAAATGGAGGTTGGATTTCAAAGTTTTATGGGGTTCAATTACGAGTTACGATCGGTCCCACATTCCAAATATGATGCAATATTAATAAAGCCGCAAACATGATATTCTATTACATGCGAGTTACAGTATATGTATTAACACATTGATTGCCGGGATCGATATAACACAAAAATTAAAAATGAAATAAAGTATTTTTCAGGGACCGATTTGCGAGCTTGAGAATGTTGTGCTATTAGTTCTAAGACGTAACATCACTTTCCTTTTTAATAAAAGTAAAATAGTGGTGATATTTGCATTTAAAGTGCTACAGATTGGACTTTACCGCACTTGTGAGTCCTCTCTATCACTCGTTGGCCTTTGGGCTCCATTTGCATGTTACAGGGTTGAACGCCAGTGAAATTGTAGCAATGTAATAGCATGATTGGAATTGTATCGGTTACGGGCTTGAGAGAACAAAGGATTTGCGGCCGCAGAGTTCCCTGTTCCATGTCCCAATTGGCTTTTTTTCTCTACAAACCCGCAGATCGGCCACGGCTTACTTTACTGGGCTAATTTAATAGCAATAAGTCTTACTGGCTACATTATGAGCTACGGTTTAACACGTGGGGGGAATTTAATAGGGCTGTATATATTTACAAAATAACAGCCTCATTAAATTGTGAGTCTGTACATTTAAAAGGGCTCTATTTAAGCACACAGCATATTTTATTTACAGAAGTTTTTAGTTAGTGAAGACCTTGCTTTTGGATAGAAGTTTACTAACTAAAAACTTCTGTAAAAAAATATGCTGTGTGCTTAAATAGAGCCCTTTTAAATTTACCGAAATCACAATTTGATAAGGCTGTATATGTTTTTTTTATTGCTTAACACATATGTACAAAAACATCCATCAAGACTGCTCTAGGAACAAATGGCACACAGAACTGGAAGTGTTTTCCCCAAAACTAAGAACCTTTACAATAAATATTATATTTCATTGATAGTAGAATTTGCTCTGCAGCCTTTAGCACTAAAACAATTAGTTTTACTTTAAAAAATACCAATGTAGTTATACATTTACATTTTTTAAGGATTTCATTTGGCAGCTCACCCTTTTATTTATTACCTGTTAAATGCAGTAGTGGATGCTACTATTTTGGTTTCTGATCATCTCTCTCTACAGGTGTTAGGTGACCTTCAATCACATGTGTCACAGTGCCAGTACTTTCAGAAGGAGTAATGGAAATCAAATTTATTTACAAGGAACACCATTTTGAGAAAGCAGAGTAAAGAAACAGCTCAAAAAATGGAAATGGAAACCTGGGTAAATGTTTTTTTACGTCATTGTCACTGTTATCAGGTTTAATTAGCTTTTACCATATCAGGTATAGTAAAGTTCAGACTACCATGAATCTTTAAGATAGGTCAACATTAGGCGTTAATACCACGCTGTTCTAGAAATAAATCAATCACTATACATATTGTATAGAAATTGATTCATGTTCATATACATAAATATGCAAATAAAACATCACCATTTCAAACCAATAGTTTAACTGCCAGGTTCCAATATGAGCATCTCAGTTATCACAAGATGTGAGGCCACCAATGTCACTGATACAAAACAACAGATACAGGTCAATAGCTGCTTATAAATTCATTGCTACAGCATATGATTTTATTGTAAGGCACAATAGTCTTTTATTCATTTCTGAAAAATCAAAGAGTGCATTTCATTGATTTCTCCCAAGGTCAGATAATGATTACAGTAATCACATTAACAGAATATTGTTGCTGCCAATGAGGTTCCTGGTCACACTTGAGTCTTATGTTGTCTACAGAGACAAAATTCACACATTTATAGTCTGTTAGTCAGATACCATATATGAATGAGGAAGACAAAGTTGATGTGGGGATTTGCTTTCTTAAGTTGAGCTTGATATGGATGTTATGGCCAAACCTACCCAGTGATCTTTCAGGTTCTTTTAGGTCTCTTCACCAAGGCAGATCTTATCTTCTCCAAGGATTTTGAAACATATATCTTCTTGTTCCATATACATATTCATTTAGTCAGAAACAAGGATATCTGATACCTTACTTTATCAAGTCTGCCGTAAAAATTGACAAGAAATGGAACTTTCAATTTGAATAAAAACTGTGAGGAAAGTGGAAACAGCATCTAACATTATGAGGTAAACATAACACAGGGTAATCAATATAACATAAAAGCCTATTAAACAACTACTGAGCTCAGTCCCTACGCAGGTGGGTCAGACAATTTCCCCATCTCACAACCAAATAAATAAAAGATATTGTCACATTATGTGACCACATGAATCCAAAGGGGCTGGTGGTCAGGAGGGATCATGACAGCCACTCCCGCCTTCCAGTCAGCCAATCGCATGGGATGATCCTTGTAACAGACAGTTAAAGGACAGGTGGCTTGGCTCCAGCCACTCCATCCTATTGTAATCTGCTTTATCCTATTGTTTGCCAGATAAGCTAGATAAGCTAAGTACATCTCTGATGTGCTAAACAGGATGTGTAGGGTGTGGTAGGATGTGTATTAGAAGGTAGCCCTATTGTTCTCAGGTGCCAGCCATCAAGCTACTGCTAGACCCCAAGTGTAATTTTCTGCCACACCCTCTCATTGTTACGTTTTGTATACCCCCTCTGTATTTAAATGCTATAAATATTGCTGACTTTTCAAAAATAAAACAGTTAACTTCTGAGGCAAATAGAAATTGTATGTCTCTTTTTTTGCTCCTGGTGGCTGTGATACTGGAGACTCTGACTGATACAGAAGCCAGATATCATGGTGCTGGTGCCAAGATTTCCAAGATCCCCAAAGTTCCTTGTGGGTAGTTAACTTGTTGTCTATAACAGGTGGCCCCTACCCCCAGATTGCCACAGTAACAATGAGAGGGTGTGACAGACAATTACAGGAGATGACCCCACATGGGGTCTAGCAGTAGCTTGATAACTGGCACCTGAGCACAATAGGGCTACCTTCTAATACATATCCTGTCACATCCTACACATCCTGTCTAGCACATCCAAGGGTACTGAGGGAACTGGGTACTGTAATAGCCAAACCATGATATTTAATTTTTCAAGATTCACTTAACACAGGGTCTCTACCAGATGACTGGAGAAAAGCAGATGTGATACCTATATTTAAAAAGGGAGCAAGAGCAAATCTGGGGAATTATAGACCAATGATCCTCCCTTCTGTTTTGGGGAAGCTTTTAGAAGGGTTAATAAGGGATAATATACAAGAATATGTCTATTTGAACAGGATTATAAGTAGGAGTCAACATGCATTTATGAGGGACAGGTCATGTCAAACAAATCTAATTCATTTCTATGAGGAGGTTAGTAGGAACCTGGATCAAGGCAACTCAGTGAATGTAGTATTTTTGGATTTTGCAAAGGCTTTTTATATAGTGTCACATGGGAGACTATTGTGCAAACTAAGAGATACATGGATTGCAGTAAATATCTGCTTATGGATTGAGAGCTAACTAAAAGACAGGAAGCAAAGGGTTGTTTTAAATGGAACATACTCCGATTGGATTAATGTGGTAAGTGGGGTTCCTCGGGGCTCAGTATTAGGTCCTCTCCCTTTTAACATATTTATTAATGACATAGAGGTGGGACTGGAAAGTAGTGTCTCCATTTTCGCTGATGACACAAAGTTGTGCAAGGTAATTAAATCAGATAATGATGTGCTTTCCCTCCAAAGGGATTTACATAAAATTGAGGAATGGGCATCTAAATGGCAAATGAGATTTAATATGAATAAATGTAAAGTTATGCATCCGTGAAGGAAAAATACCCATGCAATTTATAATCTTAATGGAGCAAATCTAGGGCTATCAAATATTGAAAGGGATTGGGGAGTGCTTGTGGACAACCACCTAGGTAACAGTGCTCAAAGTCAAGCAGCAGCTGCAAAGGCAAAGAAAATATTAGCATGTATTAAGAAGGGTATAGAAGCAAGGGAAGCAAATATAATTCTGCCACTATACAAATCTCTATTATGCCCTCATTTGGAATATGGGGTACAATTTTGGGCACCACTTCATAAAAAGGACATTTCAGACTAACCAAATTAAACTTATTTTCTCTAGAAAAAAGGTGTCTAAGAGGAGATATGATTACCTTATATAAATACATCCAGGGTCAGTATAAAGATTTGTCAAGGGAGCTTTTTGTGCCAAGAGGTTTTCAACTGTCCAGAGGATATCAATTGAGGATAGAAATAAATAGATTCAACCTTAGAGAAAGAAAAGGGTTCTTCACAGTAAGGATGGTTAATCTGTGGAATTCTCTACCAGAGGAGGTGACAGTTATATCTGACACCTCACTTTATCAAGTCTGCAGCAAAAACTGACATGAAATGGAACATTCAGTTTGAATATAAACTGTGATGAGAGTGGAAACAGCATCTGACATCATGAGATAAGCATAACATATAGGAATCAACAGAACATAAAAACATATTTAAAAAAAATACTAAATAACTACTGAGTTCCTACGCGGGTGGGTCAAACAAGGTATACTTTCCCCATCCCACAACAACATAAATAAGAGTCGAGATATTGTCTATTACAACTGTTACATAGTTACATAGTAATTGAGATTGAAAAAATACTTTCATTCCATCAAGTTCAACCATTTAAGGTCTCCTCTGATCTGCAATATGCGGATTAGTTGTTAATTGATTCAGAGGAAGGCAAACAGAAAAAAAAACCTAAGTGAAACTTAGCCAATCGTCTCAAAAGCAAATAAAATACCGTATTTTTTGCTCCATAAGCACTTTTTTCTCCCTGAAAAGTAAGGGGAAATGTCTGTGCATCTTATAGGGCAAATGCAGTGCTGTGTAATTTTTTTGTTACATTTTTTTCTGTAGTGTAGGGACTCCTCAGCCCTGCCAAACCTTCAATGTGTCAAGGAGCTTTCAGCAAGGTAAATAAGTCACAATAAGCGATACCTGAATGTATGATGGGATGCTTGAAGGCTCTTAGATACTCTGGTTCACAGCCCCAGTACAAAATTGAGGCAGAAATAGTAAGTGGATAAGATATGTCTATCTGATTTTCCTTTTGAATCTGGCATTTAAAAATCTAACTCAGTATAGAGTTGTTTTATCCCATTTACCAGAACGACTATAAGTTAGATTCACTTTCTTCTGACAGAACAGCAATCACCCCATTATCTTTAGACCATTGTTTTGGTGTTATACCTGACTCTGAGCTTTCATTCAACAGTCACAATCTATAACTAACTAAATATTTTGTCTCCACCACTGTAATGTTTCCAAAATTAGTCTCTTCATACAAGGCATTGAAGAGACCCTGCATTCCAAATTCTTCTCATGTCCTGACTTGACTACTATAACAGACTTTTTTTCACTCACCTGCCTTCTCACTTATCCTAAATTAGTCGGCCAGGCTCATCTACCACATCCAATGCTCATTACCTTCTACTCTCCTCTGAGCCTTGGAGCCTTCAACAGGATAGCTCCTCTCCATATAATAAGCTTTTATGTTCAGATACATTACTGCACTCACTGGAATATATGCTTCAACCAGCGCACCACAATGAAGAGGTGATACCAATATACCCAATACTATAGTGTTTCATCATCAAAAATTACACAAAGAACTTATGAACAATTAAAATATTTTGTCATCTGGTCTAAAGGCTAATGTATAGATGTGAAGTTAATATATTGGTCATAATCTGAAGACTGTGGAGCAAATAAAGGCACTTCAGAAGGTGGTGAGCTTGAGTCACCTCATGATTAATTGCTAGGGACAGCTTGAAGCATTCAAGGAATTGTAATCCTGTCATATTGATAAGAGAAGAGTATTTAATTACCCCACTATAAACAATGCCTTCAGCGCTCATTGTGAGCCTCTGGGTTGGTGTATTTTTTGTTATCATAGGCGCTTTTGCACTTATTGTAAGGTCCACGCTGATCTCCTTTTGGCGCTTATTGCAAGGCTCTTCCCTGGTGTACTTTGTGTCCTATGAGCACCCTTGGCGCTCCTTGTGAGGCGCGCGGTGAAAGTCTTTGTTTTTTTTTGTGATACTGTGTTTTTGTTTGTTTTGTGTATATATTTTTTATGGTAATTATTAATTAATTAAATCATAAATTAATATACTTTACCTATTTGCAATTAATATATGCAGCATGGAATGTGCTGAAGCGCTAACAATCTGTTTTGATGTTCCTGCAACATACAATGTAGGTTTGCAGTGTTGTAGAGCTGAGGTGTAAGTGTCAGCAATGTGTGCAGTGTGTAGTGTAAATAGGCTGCGTGCACGAGGGGAAGCCATTCGTGTAGCTGTGTAGTTCCGCATTCTGTAAGTTAGTGTTGTAAAATGGCTGCGAATGTGTATGCGGTACGCGGGTATGGATGATTAAGCGTCCTTGCTAATGGTGTATGTTGTAGGTCATACAGGTTTTTGGAAAAGACGTATGTGCTTGACGGTATTTTGCGGCTTTAGGGGTCGTGTAGCCTTGTTTTTGTTTTTTTCGCCGGCCATTTTTTATCTCGCTTAGGGGATTTTTACGAGTGTGTAAAGTTTGTAAATTGGACTGAAATCGAGGTGTAACCTGTCTTCCAGACATCCTGGGTGTCCCCCCTTGCTGTGGGTAAGTATTTTATTTAATTTTTTTGTGTATTTTGTTTTTTTTTAATGTTTTCCGCTCTGTGCTGGTTGTCAGTTAAGGTCGTATTTTTCCGAGTCCGTAATGGCTTATTTTTTTGTGTAAGTCCGTATTTAGTCATTGCGTGTTTTGTGTTTTTTTTTCAAAGTCCTGCTTCTGTGCACATTTGTAACCGTTAGTGAGGCGCCGACATGGGAGCCTCCATCTACCCAAATGCGGCCACGCGCTTCCTAAAGTCACAGAGGGTCGTAGTGAGGAGTGCCTATGGCGCTCATCTCCAACCAGGGCAAGGAGCGCCTTTGGCTTTTCGAGGGCCGCAGTTGCGGCAGGCTCGCTACGCAAGCTCGCAAGCGCTAGCAACGACCCGTATTGCTGAGAACTATATATGTGATTATTATTACAGTTTTTTGTAAAGTGCCAACATATTATGTAGCGCTGTACAGAGGTTAAATACAGAGAAAAAAATAAATACAATATTAAACACATTGCAGAAAGTAGAGGGCCCTGTCTTTAAGCCTAAAATCTTACATACATGGTGTTTTTTTTCAAAGCACCTTATAAGATTGAAAACTTCCAAACTTCCAATGTAAATTAATAAGTAAAAAATAAGGTGCAGCGATAAATGGAAGAAACAAGAGACTGGCAAGTGATAGAAGAGGGAGTAAAGAGTTTGTTGGTGTACCAGCTATGTAAAATGGAGGTCATAGTGTTAAACCTGCAATATAAATTAACACAAATCATAGGTGGGAGAGAATGTTATATGAGTTCAGATGCTGAAGAGAGGTGGTGGTGTGTGAAGTTCTAGGTTTAGAGGCAATAGAAAAAAAGGTAAGTAGAAATGGGAAAATGACCGTTGGAAATTGAATCTGCAGAATGGATGGTATCCATGTCTTTGGTTGAATCTCTGTTGAAATGGCTACTTAGTCCTGGTGGTAAATGCAACTGAAAAATGACAATTGGAAATTGGATCTGCAGAATGGATGGTATTAATCCAATAGGTAATGGATGTTAGTGTGAGAGAGGTATAATGCCTTGTATAGCATGAGTATGTTTTTTGTGGAAGAATATATAGTGATATTTTTGTTTGTAAGTGTATTCACAATGTGAGGGCAGATTAAAACATGGAATAATGTGGACATTTGTTGTGAAATGTAATATACATGTGAGACGGTTGTTTACGTACATATTAAGGCAGTTTGTGGTGAGACCGGGGAAAATTTAGAGTTGTAAAGTATTGATTCTAGAAGAGAGAAGTCTGATTTGAGCTTAAATGTACACTTTAATTTATCCCACAATCTAAATGGACTGGGGATAAATAATGTAACAGGCATGCTCTTGGGATCCCACGTCAAACTGGACACACTAAAATTGTTACATAGAAATTGTTGAATGGTTACTCATCAGGAGACTTTTGAAGTGACAAGCCACAGCACTATTTGGGCTTAGAGAGAGATATTGGGTACAGACAATTCAACTTTCTTATTCACATGCATCATATTAACATGAGGCTGTTTGCACTTCCCTGGAAGATATATTTCTGGAATGTATGGATATCTTTGGTAGTAAGTGCAATAGAATATGAATAGATGTAAGATCTTAGGTAAAATAAATATGTTTTCCTGCCACTGTGAGGCTTAATAATGTGATCTTTCCATCTCTGCATGTGTGCTGTTGGTTGCATGTGTTTAGTTGTGTAATTTGCTTTATAAATAAGTCTGTGAAGAAGGCTTATGGACCCCTAGATATTTATTTAGGTTGTCTTCCATTGGTTCCATGAAATTTTAAGAGCTTCTGATTTCTTTGAATTGACTTTGGGGTCTGAGACTTTTGCTATGTCTTGTATGAGTGTGAATAGGTTTGGTAGAGTAGTGAAAGGATTAGTGACTATCATCAAAACCTTGTCTGGAAACTTAATTTATATTCCCCATTGACTACTTTTATACCAAAAAATGGTATTATTCACTCTCCCTAAAGCTACAAGAGGTTACATTGTAATAATGAATAGCACCATCCTTTCTAAAATATAACAATTTTACTGAGCTTATACAGGAACGTTTAAAGCATAATTTGCACTTTTTAAGGGTATATTTGCAAACATATGTTTGATTTTTTCGTGGATATAATTTTCAATCTAATTATATGACATGAGCTTTTGGCATTTGACACCTATCCACTTCCCTTCACATGCCCACAAGCAAGCACTGATAAGCATATCTGTTTCTGCAGAAATGTCAAGACCCCTCTACTCATGCAACATACACAAAAATATAATGGAATCCTCCGGTGACCAACAGAGGCATCAAAATGCATTTTGTTTCTAATATATAATAATAATCTGTGCAAATAGTGAGCCAGATAAACCTGATAAATATTATTAAATGGTGATTCCTGCAATTTTGGGCTCTATTCACGTTGTCTGTCTGCACATACAAACATGACAAAAACAGCTTTGGTTACTTGGGAACATTAAACACTTTTGTTTTTCTTCATTTCTCCAGGGATATAAGCCAAGGGAAGATTCTATAGAACTGCAATTTGTTACTCTTCAAAACTTGATACTGATATTATGGAAAACATGATTGTTGTGCCAAACTTTACACTGCAGTGTTCGTCTTGGGTGTTCTAGCAAATGGTTTTGCCTTTTGGGTAGTGGTTTTCAAAACTAAGAAAATGTAATCTATTCTTCTTCTACTTAAGCTAGTAGTTACTGACCACTTGGCCTTGCCTTTTAAGATTACATACCATTTCCTTGGAAACAATTGAATTTTTGGTGAGACTCTGTGCACGGTGGTCACTTAAATTTTCCACGTTATTTCTCATGGGTATCAGTATTGATCACTATATAAACTGTTTGCTTTATGTTTGGTCTATATGGCAACCAGTAGTGTTGGGGTAATGTGAAGCTGCTGTGATGTCAGCATCTGGTAGGTTTACCAAAAGAGATCTGATATTTGCATCTAATTAATATAGGTTTAGACAACAGCTTGTTTACTAACATCCGTTTTACAAGCAGATATAATTCTTCACTTTCTTGTGGAACTACCCCATTGAAAGAGTGACTATTATTTCAGTTAATATGTCTTACGAGCACTTATTACATTTGGATGGGGATAAGAGATGTGTTGTAGCTTCCTACCTCTTAACAGCATAAACACATGTCTAGCGTTGCCAGGTAATCAATATTTTAATAATGGTCAGCTGATATTACACAGGCTCAAGATCTCTCATTTCAAAGATAATCCAATATATAACTGGGGGCCGCAATTTAATAGCTGTGGGGCATCTGAGAGACTCAATCTCTTAAGTAGTTTCAATTAGATACATTTCTGTCTTGTATAATGCCAATTTCCATTTAATGTCTAACCACCAAATGTAGCATGTATTGAAATATTGATGTAACAATTATTTTTTTCCATTTTGACCCTCAAAGTATGTTGATAATATTATGGTATTCCTTTTATCCTCTTATTGTTATCATCTTGTACTTATAGATGTCAGCAAACTTGGTAGCACTTCAAATTTAATAGGGCTGTTGGACTATGAATTTGGAAGTCCGTAGCGGCATCGGCACACCCGCAAAAGCTGCGGGCTTGAAATTCGGCTGCGTTACAGAGCTATTAAACTCAACCATGCCGCAAGTTACGGGCCAGAGACTCAAGCTCGTAAACCATTCTAGCGCATGTTGGATGTGCGGCCTTAAACATGATCAATTAGTCACACCCATAGTTACTGTTTAGACGGAGCCAATGGCAAAAGAGATCATCATCATTACGTCACTGAAAAATGTAGCTTAGATTTCAAAGCCTTACGGATTTGAATTATGAGTTTCGATCGGACCCGCATTCCAGAAATAATGCAATATTGATAAATCAGTAAATATGATATTCAAGCGCATGCGAGTTCCATTATATGTATTAACACATTGATTGCCGGGATCGATATAATACGGAAATTAAACAGAAAAAAAAGTATTTTATGTATCAGATGTGTAAGCTTGGGAATGTTGTGCTATTAATTTTAATGCCTAACATCACTTTCCCTTTAATTATGAGTACAGTAGTGTGTTGATAATGGCATTTACAGTGCTACGGATAGGGCTTTAGCACCAATGGAATTGTAGCAATTTAATATAATTTTTCGAAAGTAACAGTTACGGGCTTGACAGAACAAGGGATTTTGGCCGCGGAGTTCAAATTTCAACATTCCACAGGGTTTTTTCACCCATAAACCGCAAGTCGTTACGGACAATTTAATAGCCATAGTCTCGCAAGCTACTTTACGGGCTACGGTTTTACACGTTGAGGGAATTTAATTTTGAATTTTAACAGTCACTCAGCTGGCTTTCACAGAAATATCAGGACAAGTGATTTCTCCTAAATATTTAGATTATATCAGCTAAGGCTCCTATAAATTCTAATCTCTTAGAAATCAGTTTGTGGAACTTAGATTTAGGTTTAGAATCTCTTACCTCTGAGCCAACATTGATACTCCCTTGGAACTATTATTGTTAGTGGGATTATCCTATCAAATGTAATATTAACCTTCTTTGCAAGTTTACATTCAAGGTGATAAAATAATCACAAGTTGCTTGGCCAATAATTGTATATGTAGATAAATTGTGTATATGGTGCAGTCAGTAGAATCTATAATTCAGTATCAACCTTAATACTGTTATCTAAAAACATCCCTAACCAATTTGAATGTCTTAACTGTAATTGCATCTTTTTTAAACACTATCTTTATTTAAACAATGCAGTATAATAAAAACAGCTATTTCCATGAAATAAAAGTTCCCAACAGTATCACAACTCACTTATTGTGACCCACTGAGCACTATTGCTTATTTACAGTATGCATGTAAGGTCAGGATTGCTGCAAAGCTTTCCATATGTAATTATGGGGAGGTAAAAGGGTTAATAATTCCAGACTTGAGAATTCCAAACTTATACAATGTTAGCAGGATAAACCTGATCAGATAAGTAATCTCTGTAGGATAAAAAATCAGCTCATTTAGCATGGGTGTAGGAACTGGGGGGATTTTTCTATGTTTGTATGTATGTATATATAAACTATTTTATGGCCTGTGTATACAATGAGCTGTATCCCCTCAAAGATTAATTTGGCCTCCTACACCCCTGTTATCTAGTGAAAAATATATATTGCTAAATAACCTTCTTATGTTCTTTTGTGTAACACAATTCAAGTGTATTGACATAGATCAGGTGACTAAAATATACTATTGGAAGCCAGGCCAACATCGGTGTGTGTATGTGTACGTATGTATATATATATATATATATATATATATATATATATATATATATATATATATATATAACATTTATAGATTAATATGGAGTATTGCAATATATTGTGATACCTTTTGTATTGGACAAACACTTAATTTATATTCAGGAGCTTTCAAGAGGTTTAACCTCTCTTTATCAAGTCTGACTCCAAGAGAGTGGAAACAGAATGTGACATCATGGAAAAAATACATATAGGGGGATTCAACACAACATAGTATAGGAAACATATGTACACATACTATATACATATATATATCGATATATACATGAAAAACCTGAGCACTGCAGTCCACAGTGATATCCTTCCTGTTGGACAAACACCTCACTAAGAATGCTAAGCCCGTTATAGTAAATTAAGAAAAAAAATCCCCAGAAATTGTGATAATGTTTTAGAAAAACCAAGTCCATATTAAGTCCTGTATTTTTAGAGCGTTTTGATATTTAGGTATTGGATAGATTGATCATTCTGGCTAATATGATGCCCAATTCAAGAATAATAATTGTCTTTGTTGTGCTTTCTTATTGAATGCCTGTGTAAATTCATCCATAAATGCAGTTTTTGGCTGGTTTCTCCAATGTAACAGCCTGTTTCACATAGATTACATATTATTATATAATCCACATTGGAGGATTACATATATATGATCCTTTGATGTTATAGGTCTTGTTGTTATATGTGGCTGTGTCATCATTACAATTTGTTGACATAACTTACAGGCACTTCTGTTACATGGTTTACTTCCATTTTTTCTATTCAGTTGTTCATTGGCTAATCTTCTGCTGACTAGTTTTAGGTTTGGTGGAATATATTCTTTAACTGTGCATCTTCGATTAGTAATTGTTGTAAATCTTTAACTTTTTTTTAATTTTCTCTAAAACTGGATGGAATGTGGTCACTAGAGGTATACGTGAAGTAGTTTCTTTTGTTTTATAGTTCACAGAGTATATTGATGGCAGTAGTTATTTCCTGGGTAAGAATAAAGGATTTGTAAGCCTTCTGTCTGAAAGATTAAGGCAGTGTGTTTAAATTTGTCACAATCTCCAGTGTTTGAGCATATGTGATGGTATCTAATAGCTTGACTATGGATGATAGATTGTTTAGTGTGGAAGGGATGGAAACTGCAGCTGTGCAGGTAGCTGCATCTTTCTGTCTGTATCCTATATACTGATGAGTGGAATGTGCCATTGGTGATGGATATGGCAGTGTCCAGAAAGTTCACCTGTTCTGTAGAGAAATCCATTTTAAGTTTTATAGATGGATGGAAAGTGTTGAATGAACTGTGAAAGTCTCTGAGTTTGCTTTCTCCTTCTGTCCATATGATGAAGAGATCATCTATGTAACGGTAGTATTTGTATGGTTTGTAAATGGATTGGTGTATTGTGGAGACATTTTGGTATCCATGGCAGTCCCCATCATTTGTAGGTAGGTATCTTTGTTAAAATTGAAATAGTTGTGGGTAAGGATGTATTCCATTAGTTTAGCAATAACATTATAAAATTATATTTCTGATTTTGCGTGTGTGTTGAAAGAAACTTAAAGCATTCCCCAGTGCCATCTTTGTGTGGGATGTTGCTCTAAAGAGACTCTACATCTATGCTGACAAGTAGTGTGTTAAAGGGGAGGTCAGATTTGAATGTCTAAATCAAGTTAAAAAAACTTGTTTCCAGCTCAGAATTCCAAGAAATACAGTTATTAAACTGCATTCTGGGGAGCTAAGTAGGGACATGCAAATGTGCCCACAAATGCTTCGTTCTTCTATCCATAACCATTTTAAACATGGCTTCCTTTAAGCTTATGCCTGCTACATTACACAGCTTCTTTGCAAAGGCAAGGTTGGATTATACACAAGTTGGTAATCCTACCCACGTACAGCCGTTTCAAGGTTACTGCCTATCATCAGCGTGGGATGGTATGGCAGCTTGTGTAGTGGATATTTTGAGTAGGTAGTTCACCACAACAATCATTTAATATATGGTGGGCAAAAGAGTGATAAATAGATAATTACAGCATATAAGGAAAGTATTAACAACATATCAAGCATTCAGACAGATAAAAGCTTAACCTAGTATTCAATATTCCTTTACAATTACTCATGATAGCTCTTAGTCTCAAAGGTCAGTATACAAAATATGCACAAATATGTGAAAATGATATAAATATGATGGATATGTTAATTTGTATTTGTTTTCAATAATGGTATTTACATAAGTCAAAACTTTTTATGCAAACAAGGATTAGGACAGATTGTTGTAATTCCCTCCCAATTGTATCAGCTGGATGATAATGTTGGAGATTTTTTAAATACCGAACAGTTTGATTGAGCCAACTCAGCTACCTAGACCTTAATGTTATGAGATCTACATCAAAGATGTTTGATGGTTAAGTAAGGAATGTAGTTCCAAGAGCATTTATGGTAATTGAAATATTAAAATTGTAAGGGAGACAGAATGTTGCAATGTTTGTTTGCTACTGAATACTTAAAATTTCAATCTTATTAGAAGTCAACATGACCTCTCTTCTTAAATTTATAAATAAAAAAAAAAATATTGGACCTCAATGGTCTTTAATTCACTATGGTACTATTAACTTCAAAGTTGCCAGTGTAAAATATGAGTTGAAGTCCTGAAGACACATTTCTCTGCTTTTTTATTGTTGTCAATATTTTTGTTTCTTATTTAGTGGTTCTCTGTGTTCTGTAATTTGTAAATTGGTCCGGGACGTACTTACTTTACCTTAAGTAGACAGACTAAGTGCTTTATAATGGCAGTAGTTTTTTTCCACCGCTATAGCAAATATAAAAAAAAAAAACAATCACTGAACTGAACTCAAGCCCCAGAACATTTTAACATAGCATAATACCAATGTAACTTTCACATTTGCTGGAACTTTGTCCAATGTGTGTCCAACAGCATTCTATAAACATCACTTATGTTACGAGAGAGTCCAGACTTCCTATGTACTTTTTGGTGAAAATGAGGCCTTCTCACTTTGGTATGTTACTGGATCAGATTGTAACAAATACATTAAGGTTAGTGGAATTCATCATCATGGCATGTTGTGAGGGCAGATTCAGTATATACGATCAGTATGCTTAGACAGACAAGTTGCTCTGAGAAGAAAATCAACTCCCAGTTTTGGGGGCCAGGAAGAATGTATTCCCCGGTAAGTAATGTTTGCTTACCATACTACATCAATAGAGTAGATCTATTTTTTAACACATAAAGATAACGTAACCAAACATGCTACCTGAATTTTCAAACGTAAAATACATATTTAAAAAAGTATTGAAGCACAAATAGATAAAGCATTTTTATTAAAATATATTGAACTATAAGGCTACAAAACTAATTATGTACAGTGGTTTACTGTTGCATGAATAGAGTAACTTTATCACTGGACGAACATTTTATAATCCATTGGCCCTACAAGCCAATGCAGTTTAATTATACCTTTAATCATTGTAGTTTTGTAGACCACTAATTAAATGTTAACAATCAGAATAAAAAAAAATAATTGTAATATTTGCATCTCCAGATGCAGTATTTTTGTGTAGAGAATTCATAGTTTAACCAGGAAAACTATAGCCATATATGTGACATGTCTTTACAATTTCAAAAATATAAACCTGTAATAATATAAATGTGTCTCTCTTCACATGATCCACAGTGTGAAAGGTTTGGATGCATCTATTAGATTACATATTACAGTGTCATGTATCAATGTGTGATTTATTTAGGTCATTTGCTACCCTTATTGTTAGTATTATTATCCTTAATGTATGCAGCTACTATTAATCTTGGATGTGTGAAATAAATTCATGATTAGGAATAATATACATGATCTAATAACTCACTCTCCAAAGTTTGTAGGTGTTTCCACATTCAGTTGCTTTTTCTTTACTACAGCTATGTGGGGCTATTTTGTACATTAGTTTAATAATCAAGTTGACAGAGACACGCCACCCCTCTGTTCACCCAGTGATTCGGGGGTTCTTCTGTTGCTAAATTTATAGTCAGCACATAGTTCGTTGAGTGGCCTGTTGTAGAAAGTTCTCCTCGTCGGGCACTTGTCTTGTAAACTGTATAAGAGAAGACATAAAAACACTCTATTACACAAAATGCAACTGACAAAGACCTTAAGACCTACTTTAACAATAAAAAAGTTGAAAATGTCAGATCTTACAATGCTTCCACAACAGTTAGATAAATGGGTTGTAAGACAAAGTGCCTTATTTTATTAACTGTGAACAGCTAATCAAACGTTTCTCCAGAATTTTCAAATTTATCTCAGTATTAATATTCAAGAATTAAACTGTTACAGTCTTTTGATAAATAATATCCACTTTTCATAAGTAATCAAAGAAATCTCAAAATATTAATATTTTTAGTTTCCATTGCATTATTAAAGGATCAGTTTAGTGCTGTCCTATGGTACCCTGCTTGAAGTAAACTATAAACGGTTAATGGCTGGGGGATGGAAGTTTGGAGTAATGTTTATTTAAGGGACTGCACAGTACCAGGCACTTCCAACCATTCCTAATTGAACTCTGCTTGTCTAGACCATGTCATGAAACTCCTGGGGAGATTCGTGCTGAGGCAGAGATACACCAAACTAGGGTTCCCTGGGTGAGCAGAGCTAAGTAACTAATCCAAGATGCCAAATAAGTATTTGGTTAAACACAGCAGTACATCAAAAGGGACTCCCAACAGTACTTTAAATGAAAGCTCTTAACCCCACTTGGCCTCGCGGTTCACCCCACACTGCTTCAGAGGATCTTGGCTTTCATCAACCTAGTACCCATGGCACACACCAGACATGGTTTTTCTGTTGATGCCATGGCTAGCATAATCTGAAACTGTGGCTACCATGGGTGCACGGTTGCGTCAAGCAGACACATTGAGAACCAGAAGCCAAACTTATTGGTACTTCAGACAAGTGGCCCACAACTCCAGGACGTTGTATACCTCAATTTACAGTCACAAGTGCTTGGCCAATACTGGTGAAAATAAAATAAACATTTTCTGCTGAGATAACATTAATTAGGCAGGGTAGGTAACCTGGATAATGCTCTGTTTGATAAGGGAGATATAGGTACAATCCCATAACCCCCTGCTCAAGCTCAATTGAAATGCTTGTTTTCTTTTCAGTGGTGCTCATGAAAGGCAAGTAGGGTTCCATGCCTGTAACTCGATCATAGACAGCCGATTGTCTGCAAGTGAGTTGCAGGCTCCAGTTCCCCACGGCTATTCTATTGCTTAAGGACGCAAGTTCCGGTTTTGAAGCCAGCACCGTAAACCATGCACTGGTTCAAAGCAGATAAGGGCGGGAACACAATCAATTAAGCAAGACGGTACCTCCCATTTGAAATCAGCCAATAGGAAATGAGACTGTTCGAATTACGGCAGTAAAACATGGAGGTTACCTGTCATTCAATTAGAATCGTGTGTCCCATATGAGATCAGACTCACAAGACATAGAAAATAAAGAATTATGAAAATGAATGCCAATACTGTTGTAGTCCATATGGGTGGCCTCATATGTATTAACTCATTGATACCCGAGATAATTTTAACCCCGAAATGACACATGAAATTAAAGTTTATTTCCTGCCAATTTTTTGGGCTTGAGACTGTTGTGCAATTAATTCTAATGTATTTCAATGCTTTCCCCATTATTTACAGTGCAGTATTGATTTTTTATTTGCATTTACAGTTCTGCAAAATGGTGTTTAACCCCCTTGCGGTCCTCTCGAGTACATGTAGGATTTCCTCCTCCATTTGTAATTTACAAGTGTAAGTGGAAATTGAGCAATTGAATAGCGATTTGCGACTTTAGCCTTGCAAAAGTGACAGATCAAAGGCTTCTGAAGGCAGTAAGTTACGAGTTAGACGGACGTAAGTTTTTCAAGCCCGTAACTCTTCCCGGATCAGAGCCTGCAAAAATTGAATATAAAAATAGCTTGCGACCTCACTTACGGGCTACCAGATCTCACATTCGGCCAATTGAATGTGGCCCTGTATTTTTAAATGATATTTCCTGGCTAAACCATGGCTTTACTACTGTTTGCACATGTATTTTTAAGGTTAATTAATGGTGCACTAAACATAGATTTAATATAAAAATACTGACCATTTAATCTGCCATTGTAGTTAATGTATTTATTCAAAGTTGCTTTTAAACATATATTTTAACCTTAGTGTTTTATATTCAGTGTACCCGATATCCAGTTAATGGGGACAGAAGTATTTATCTGCCTCCTTCCTTGCAGTGTTATCTTTTTAAGAACGTTTCCTGGTCAAATTCTTTTGCATACCAACATGAGGTGGAGAGGAGCAGCACCTCTAGTCCCTGCAGGAATCAAGTTCAATTCTAAGGTTTACATAGTTATATAGTAATTGAGGTTGAAAAAGGACTTTTAGTCCATGAAGTATAACCTTTTTAGATCTCCTCTGATCTGCAAAATGCTGATTAATTGCAAATTGCTAATTAATCCAGTAGAGGGCAAACAAAAAAAAAAAAACAGTGAAACTTGGTCAATTGTACCAAAATGGGGGGGGGGGGGGGGGGGGATTCTTCCTGACCCTAGATGCTGGCAATCAGATTCCTCCCTGGATCATTACTCTAGTAATGCAGGATAACCCAGAACGCACTTTTCATTTAAAAACATGTCTAATACCCTTTTAAAGTTAATCATCAAATCCACTGTCACCACTTAATTTGGTAGAGAATTATACAGTTTAACCACCCTTACTGTGAAGAACTCTTTTATTTCTTTAAAGTGGAATCTTTTTACTTCTAACCTCAAAGGATGTCCTCTTGGCACAAAAAGTTCACTTGACAAAGCTTTATATTGACCCTGGGTATATTTATATAAGGTAATCATATCCACTCTTAGATGCTTTTTTTCTAAAGAAAATAGATTTAATTTGATTAGTCGTTCTTCATAACTTAGCCCCTCCATTCTCCTCAGTTTTTTTGCCCTTCTCTGAACTTTTTCCAGCTCTAAAATGTCCCTTTTATGATGTGCTGCCAACAATGGTACTCCATATTCCAAATGAGGGTGTACTAGGGATTTGTATATTGGCAGAATTATATTTGCTTCTATGACCTTCTTAATACATGCTAATATTCTATTTGCCTTTGAGGCTGCTGCTTGGCATTGAGAACTGTTACCTAGTTGGTTGTCCACAAGCACTCCCAAATTCCTTTCTATCTTTGATATCCCTAGATTTGCTCTATAAATTTCATAGCTATTTTTTATATTTATTTGTTTACATTTGTTTGTATAACATTTCATCTGCCATTTAGTTGCCCATTTCTCTAATTTATGGAAATCCCTTTGTACGTAAAGTACATAATTTTCGGATTTAATTACCTTGCACAAGTTAGTGACATCATTATTCTAAATTATTTGTAACATGCCAACATATTCCATAGCGCTATACATGGGTTACAATCAAGGCAAAACAATAGTAGTATTAACATGTTGCCAAGGATGGAGGGCCCTTTCTTTGAGCTTAGAATCCAGTGTCCAAAGCACCTTGCAAGAATGAAAACGTGCAAACTTACAATCTAAAGTGACATCAGCAAAAATGGAGACAATAATTTCCAGCCCTACTAAGTAATTAATAAATATGTTAAAAAGGAGAGGGCCTAATACTGAACCCTGAGGAACCCCACTTGCAACAATCTGAGCATGCTCCATCTACAATAACTCTTTGCTTCCTGTCTTTTAGCCAGCTCTCAAGCCATGAGCAGATATTTACTGCAATTCCTGTATCCCTTAGTTTGCACAATAGTTTTCCATTTGGCACTGTATCAAAAGCCTTTGAAAAATCCACTGAGTTGCCTAGATCCAAGCTCCTACTAAACTCCTCATAGAAATTAATTAGATTTGTTTGACATTTCCCTTATAAATCCATGTGACTTCTACTTATAATCCTGTTTGAATAGACATATACTTGTATATTATCGCTTATCAACCGTTCTAAAAGTTTTCCCACTAAAGAAGTGAGGCTTACAGGTCTATAATTCCCTGGTTTGCTCTTGCTCCCTTCTTAAATATACTGTAGGTATCACATCAGCTTTTCTCCAGTCATCTGGTAGTGACCCAGTGTTGAGTGAATCTTGAAAAATTAGATATAATGGGCTATTACAGACCCCAGTTACCTCAGTACGCTTGGGCGTATTCCATCAGGGTCTGGGGCTTTATTAACATTTCCTTTTTCCAACCTCTTTTGGATTTCTTCCTGTGTTAACCAATTGTTTGTGGAAGGTAGTGTAGCCCAAATGTATTGCAGTGTATATACAGAAGAACATAACTTATTTAGCTCATCTTCATTTTTCACATTGTAATGTTCCTATAGCTTCCATCCTGGCCTTCTTCCCATTAATATACAGTATATATAAACATATTTTAGGGTCTCCTTTGCAACTAACTTGTCATTTTCTATTTTAGTCAGTCTAATCGCGCTTTTGCAAGCCTTGTTGATTTCCTTGTATTCCCATAAAGCAGTCTCTGTTCCCTCTTTTTTGTAAAATTTAATTGCCTGTTTTTTACTACTCACCCTCATCTTTAAGTAATTGTGAAGCCATATCCTTTCACTTTTATTACCACTTGGTATATGGTGATAATTATGCATATTTAGTAAAGATCTGAATGTTGTCCATTTAGGTTCAGTATTTTTACCTGTCAGTTCTTTGTTCCAGACTATACTTTGCATTGCTGCCCTTAGACTGTTGAAATCTGCCCTTTTAAAATGAAGTGCTTTTGTTGGAACCCTTACAGTTTTGCTTTTTTAATTAAATCTCAAATGAGACTGTGTTGTGTTCACTGTATCCAAAAGGTTGCCCTACTTCAACATTTGATACCATATGATTATTATTTGTGATAACTAAGTCCAAGATAGCTTTATTTCTAGTAGGTTCTTGTATAACCTGGGCCAGATAATGATCTCTGAGTGTACTCAAGAACCTGCTCCCTTTCCTTAACTGCTGGTCTCATTTATCCAGTTTATTGCAGGGTAGTTAAAATCTCCCATTATTAGAACTTGCTCATGCTTAGCTGTATTTCCAATCTGTAACAATAATTGCAGTTCCTCGCTTTAAATTATATGTGGGGGTTTATAGCATACTCCTACTAATATTCTTTTAGAATTTGCTGCTCCGCTACTTAAATCTACCCACAAGGATTCAACATTATTGATAATTTCACCATAAATATCTTCTTTGGTTATAGGCTTAAATTCAGGCTTAACATACAGACAAATCTCTCATCTTTTACGAGCATTGAATTTATTTTCTTCAAATACTGATTTTATTGCTACTTATTTAGTAAATAATCAAATTAAATGTTAATTTAAATTACCTGGACACCTGTAAGAAGATTCTTCTTCTTCAGCCTTTTTCTCACAGGGGATAAGCCAAATCTTAACCAATACATTAAGGATTATAATCCAGAAATAATACAAAATATGTGCTGTCATAAAAAAATATTAATTCTAAGTAAGGTGAAACAGATATTTGAAATGATCTAACAAATGCAAATTGATATTCTACGAGAAATATAATGCATACATCGTACACTTACATTCACCATCATCCTTTCTGACTCCTGATGATACATTTGTGCCAGCTTACCGTTTCAGTCCTGACTTATCTACAAACCGTTATAAAATGTATAGATCTCCCTAAAATTAAGTAAACTACTTCCATATATATTATTATATCCATTATGTGTGTGTATATATATATATATATATATATATATATATATATGTATACTGGTAGCCCCCAGGCTAAGGAAGGGATCAATTCCTGAGAACGTTCCTAATTCGGATTTGTACGTAAGTTGGATCCCTGGTGAATAATAATAATAATAATAAAATGTCTCATATGTTGTAATAATACAGTGTAATTATATTATTACCCCTGCATTGGAATAATAAATTACAGAATACCAAATCTATTGTTCTCCTTTTATTTCAAACAAATAGTACAGAAAAAACCTCAAAAGCCTTGGGAGCCCGTTCTTAAGTAGGAGTCATCTGTAAACTGAGGACCAGATGTATGCGTATGTAAGCCTGAAACAGTTCTGTATGAGAGTTATTCTTGGTTTGTGCAAAATCCAACCCCATGCTTTGCTTAAAAGCTGTTTAGAGCTAGGAGTCATCAATTTATACCGAAAAGAGAGCAGGGACTTGGGTAATGGGGCAGATACAGTATACCAGCAATAGTGTTTTCGTGTACAGTCACACTTAGACTCTAATTGGAAATCAACAGTGAAGAGAAGGCCTAGTGACACTTCATACTGTCTACCCCTAATGCCAGGGGTTATGATGAATTTGTGCGTGATATCTAGCTATCAGCTAGTAGTGTAATTGTAAACAATATATCTAGCAGGAAAAAAGTACACTTTTCAAAGACTAGTTAATAATCCCCATAGGTACTAACTCTGAGGCAAAGAGATTGGTCAAGAGTTAACCCAATAGTATAATACTTAACTTTTATTAGGTATATCTTTAAAAACCAAAGAAAAGTCACAAAATATAAAATACGACAATTAA
Source organism: Discoglossus pictus (assembly GCA_027410445.1). Lineage (NCBI taxonomy): Eukaryota > Metazoa > Chordata > Amphibia > Anura > Alytidae > Discoglossus > Discoglossus pictus. Next base: position 289,119,126 of record CM050167.1, on the reverse strand, counting down.
AAAAATAATATATATGATTTGGTTCTCAAACTGTGGTAGCCGATGAACTTAAACAGTAAACTGGTGCAGGACAACGTTCCTCATAATATACAAGCACCCAATCATTTGTTATATAACAAAGAATTATTTGACTTATCTAAGTAGTCTCAAAAGAAAGGAAAGGCTTTGGTAGGCAAAAAGGTCAGCTGAAAATCAAAACATACAGAGAATAATGTGCCAATACTATATCAGAGTAATGTATCCTTAAAAGTAGGTAGGAATATAGAGTGTGACACACACTGTGTAAATAGGGCAACAATGGTTACCTAAGCATTCCTTCCTTTGTACTTATTTCTTGATCAAACTACTACCACAATGCGTTTGTAACACCGCTACAATAGGTCATGCAAAAAATCCAGAGGGTAGGCACTTAGAGGCTCTTATCACATATAATGGTTGTCAAACTGCGAGTTGTCGCCACGCTTGCGAGCCTTGCAAAGCGAGGCGAGCAGTTGAGGCATGGAAACACGCAGGACTTAGGCTGCAAGCAGTTTAGGAACGCAGGACTTACTTAGGCTGCAAGCACTTGAGGAATGTGAGACTTAGAAAGAAAAATCTGAACCCGGATCTTGGGGGCAAAAAAATACAACCTCGCAAAAATACAAATTTAACAGCCAAACCGTGGAAACTGAAAACCATGAAAAACAAGAAAAAAATATATTAAAACACACTCATACAACACGTGGGGAACGCCAGGACACCTGGGTGTGAGGTTGCACTCAAATTTAAGTTTCAGCACTCGAAAATCGGCTAAGCAAGATAAAAATAGAGGACTAAAAGATGAAAATCAGACTAAACAAGACCGAAGCGCGCAGATGCTTTGCTCTTTCAAATACATTGATTAATTAATTACTCACATATATTAATTTATTAATTAGTAATTAAAAAAAGGATATTTTCCACTGCACTAAAAACAATATATATATTTTACACTACGTTTATATAACTTTATTATGCTTAGCTCTTTCTAATACATTTATTCATTGATTAATTTCTCATTAACGACTATTAATTTATTAATAACTAATTACAAAAAATATATATATATTTTAAACGGCACTACAATTTTTTTTTATATTTTACACTGCATTTCTATATCTGCATTATGCTTAGCTTTTTCTTATACATTTATTCATTCTTATTAACGACAATTTATTAATGACTAATTACAAAAAAAAAAATCACATTTACACTGCACTACAAAAAAATATATATTTTGCAATGCACTTGTATATCTGTAGTATTGCTCATTGACTGACAGGGATAGCACACTGAAAGCAGTTAAATATTTAAAACACTTTATTATGCTCTGAGACTTGCAAAAATGTCTATTTTACACTGCAGGCTGCAGGTTACAAAGCACTATGCAATGGTTTAGAATACTCATTCATAGAAAGTTGTTCAGTTGTTATATTACTCCTGCATAGTTAACAATTTACAAATGTTAATATTGTTAAAAAAGTTTACCAGTCATTGAACTACAAGGTGCATGTTAAAAAGCAATATGTAATGGTTTACAATACGGATTCATACACACTAGACCCATTGTTATATTATTCATGCATAACTGACAATTAAAAAAGTTAATATTGTTAAAAAAAGAATGGTTTACCAGTTGTTGAACTGCAAGTTTTGACAGGCAAGTCGCTAGTATTTTATAACTGTATAGCCACGCTGAACTATTTGTACTGTAACTTGCTTTAGCAATCTACTGACTGCCTACGCTATGTGCCAAAACTATAGATCATTCCTTACTTAGCACATCAGTGCATATTTCTCATGCAAGCGGAGCAGTGCCGCCGGACCGGCTGATAACAGCAATTACGTCACCAACAGATGTTGCTGAATGTCCCGACGCTCCTGTTTCGCGTATGATGGCTTCTACGTAGGTCGAAAAGGTCAGTCTATGAAGAGCGTGTCTGAGTATACATTAACTATTTATGATCCGATATACACTAGAAGGGCTATACCTTGGGCTATTCGATCATACTAAACACAGTGTAAGTCCAAATAAACTGTTGGTGAATAATTTGTGTGAAATTATTTAAATAGAGGTATTATGTCACTATAGAAGTACTAAGATATATCATATTGTATAATCATCAAATTGATTGGGAGTATCATACGAGTAAACAGTTTGCAGTACAATAAATAATTATTTTCATTTACATATATACATACTATGTACCAATAATCGGTGAAGACAAATAAAGTAACTATGACAAATTTAAAAAATAAATAAATAAATATAAAAGTACAAGAGCAAGTACAATAACCAATCTACGTGTATTAAAATCACAAATAACTAATGTTAATATGTGTAATAACATGAATATTAGGGTGAGACTATGTCTCTGTGATTCTGATTAGGAATGCTATGGGTGATCTAGAGGTAATATTTATGCTCCATGATATAACTAAGTGGACTGAAACGTCCCAAGTGACATTGAAGCGTGGATTATGTTGGAAAGTGACATGAGAATAATCAAGTGTTTAAATAGCTCAGTGAATATAAATATAAACCCACCAAGTGAGAAGTGAATCTATCGGTTAGTAGTATAAGACCAATGAAGTGTATGAAAGACAATTTCCTGATTATATTAAATAATTATGAAAATATGTCCAAATATTAATATAGGTGTAAATAAATGATATATACAAATTAAATGATCATAGAAAGGTACAAGTATAAATTCTTCTATGATGGTACCCCTAGTAATACAACAGATTGCTATGTATCATCATCCCCCCAAAAAGGTAAGTGTATATTATTGTCTCTCACAATAACCACAGAGAGAGAAAAGGGATAGGAAACAGGCCAAACAACTCTATCAATGCAAATAGAAACCCCATATATATGGTTAAGGCCTGTATTAATTACTAAGTGACTCATTAGACATTAGATAGTATTACATACAGGTGTATACTTGGTAGTGTCTCAAATAATGAGTTATACAAAAACTGTGAAATTAACTTGTTCATTCAGACCCAAGGGGATAACTATGGTCAAAAGAGTTATCCATTTGCTCTCAGCCCTTAATAATTTCCATTCTATATCACCTCTACGAATACCTAAGTACATTTTCTATTAGATAAAGCACTTGACATCGGAAATCGAGTCATGTCATAGTAAATAATGACGTGCCAAGATTGACAAAGTTTTGCTTTTTTCTTGATCTTTCTAATTGCTAATATTACCTCGGTGTTCGCCCTACCCGTCGCCTTATCTCCCTGCTTGTCATCCCGATGTATTTGAGTTGACATGGGCAGACCAGGCAATAAATAACAGAGCTAGAGCTACGATTATAGAACTCCTGAGCCTTGTGTGTTTTGTCCATTCTGTCAACTAGCTCCTCATCTCTAATCATATGGGGTCATCAAGCCATTCTTAAGTCCTTGGCCATCCCCTGTGGTGTTAATTCCTAAAAAGGACGGGACCATCCGGATTTGGGTGGACTATAAGTGGCTCAATGTCAAGACAACTACTAACACTTACCTTATACTTAGAGTAGATGAACCACTAGATAGATTAGACCAGAGTGGTCATGTAGGTTCAGCCATACTTGGCAGGAACATATTGACAATCTAGCCACAGTCCTGGGTCGCATCCAGTACGCGCGGTTAACTAATTGCCGGTTTGCTAGGGGGAGATACAGTACCTTGGGCACAGAGTTGGGAGTGGGAGGGTCCGGCCAGAGCCAAACAAGGTAGCCTAAATATAACAATGGCTCACCCCAGTGAGAAAGAGGCAGGTGTTGGCATTTCTAAGTACTGCAGGGTATTAGTGTTGGTTTATTCCCCATTACAGACCTCAACAAAAAGAGAATACCCGGCTGGTACAGTGGACCCACGAATGTGAGAAAGCCTTCTGGGACCTAAAGGCTACCCTAACGTCTCACACAATCCTAGTTGCCCCGGGTTACTCTCACCCTTTCTTGGTCCAGATGGATGCCTCAACTAATGGCATTAGAGCTGTTTTGTGTCAATTGGATACCCAGGGCATGGAGAACCCTATTGCATACCTGGGCCGAAAGCTATTGCTCCGAGAGGTCATCTATGCGTCTATTGAGGAGTGCCTGGCAGTCTTCAAGGCCCTAGAGAAACTACAGCCCTAGCTTTTTTTGGGAAAGGATTGGGAAAGACCACAACCCATTGTGCTGGCTCAATAAACTGGCCGGGACAATGGTTGACGGAGCCTATCCCTGCAGACTCATAACTTTACTATCTGATACGGGCAGGGTAGAGTTTATCAGAATGCTGATGGCTTGGTAACTGGAGGGGAGAGTGATTGCGATAACAGCCCTTCACTCAGCATTCTCACATATCAAAACTGTAGTGTTGGAGGTTGCCAGTGACAGTTGCAAGCAGAACTTTTGTACTTTGTAGCAATATGTTCAGGCTCCCTCTCTCACTCCCAGCCTCAATATTTCTGACAAAGTTAATTGCCAGCATCAATACAAAAATAACTTCCTGGGATCTTTCCTGTTATCTGCCTGCTAGCGCTGCAACATAACACTAGCCCTAAACCCTAAAACGAAACCATAATCCCTAAACCCTAACTCTAAGAATAAATTCAACAAATCTGCTGTGGGCAGTGTTACGCCACTGGCTGTCTGATGCATGTTTCTGGGCTGGCGGGCAGATAACAAGAAAGGTCCCCCTCTTAACAACAGAATTTCCTAGAGAAGATGCTGATGCTGGGAAAGATTGAAGGCACATGAAGGAGGGGATGGCAGAGGCGCAGATAGATAGATGAGGTCACTGAAGCAATGAACATGAGCTTGAGGGAGAACAGAGGCGCAGTGGCTGACAAATGTTTCTGGCGTGCTGTGGTCCATAGGGCCAAAGAGAGTCGGACCTGATTGAATGACTAAACAACATCAACAACAGATGTGTATATATATATATATATATATATATATATATATATATACACACAGAATATACGGGACATGTATTTGTATTTTATTTAACAGAAATCTCTCTTTAAAAAAAGTTAGTGTTATAATATATGTATGAATATGCTGTATATTTTGTATAGGAACTTAAAATATAAGTATACATGCCATTGTTGAACGTTTATACCTTTAACTTAACTAACCTATTTTCTTGAGGATTATAATAAATATTCATGGCTTGATACGGTAATAATTAAATATGTACTATGGTGTACTTTTCCCCAGTGAATAAATCATGCAGAATTGAGAACAAGACAAGAATAATGGGAGCAAAAATATAATAACCATGAAGAAACAAAAATGTAATAACCTCTATTACCTTTTTTTAAGGGATTACATGTTTTATAGCTATCCTACGAATACAGTATCCTTTAGACTTTCAAGGACACTGAAGTTAGTATTGAATGAGATTTGCTTAAAACCAATATTTTCACCATAACTATTTCATTTGACCTTTTAATTGGATTTCTCTAAAATCTATTTAACAATCAGAGATGAGAAAAAAGATTACTCATTGTGAAGGCATATTTCTTAGAAGGTCATTTAAAAAAAACATAAATGAGCAAATTAATATTTTTTAGAACATAAATTCCCTATTTACATGAACCAAATAAGAAGATTGTATATTAGCATTTCAGAATCTGCCATTCTAATCCTTTTATTTGATTGTGCATTCTACATAGAATTATGCATAAGCTAAAGTAGAACATTCATAAATTATTGAGTATTTTGAACAATACACCTTAACTCAATTTGGAATATGTGACAACTAATTGATTAAGTAGATGTGTACCAGGCCAGATTTGAAGTGAACTAGAATGCTCATCTCTTCGTCTGTGAAACATGAGCCCTAAGGCACTTCTTTTCAATTGTACCCAATATGTGGCACTCTGCAAGAGTTAATGGAACACGTCAGGAAGAGCTGCATCAGAAAATATCACATTCTAAACTCCATCAAAGTGCCTTATTATTTCTGGATTACAGATAACCTTGTGTGGCTGCTTCAAATAGTAGAGATTGGTATTTACACTTTGTGATGCAGTGAAAACAACACTTTCTATTGTTGTTCTATTCCCCTAATATAGAGATCTAAAGAACAGCAAGACCGTGTTTCTACTTTTTGATCAGTAATACTTTAATAGAATTCTGACACTCTGCACTACATGCCCTCTTCTTGTGATGAGTTGGCCCTAGGGCTAGAAAATACATTATCAGCTCTGTTCCTTAAATCCTATTGATTTGGAGTCTTGACATAATTCCTATATGAATGTCAAGTAATCATGAAATAAATCTACAGTTAACATATTGAAGAATTAGAGTAATCTAGACAATAAAATATCACTAGTAGATAAGGATACAATTGGCATGCTCGCATACAGGACTTTGGGGAGAGATTCACCAATCACATGCTTCTCGCGATCCCATCTTGCTCCTTCCATAAAAAGGCCACTTATATATATGCCATCAGACTGCAATGGAAGGAAAGGTTATATTAATTAGGATGATAACGTGGTTTAAACATAAAGCAACATCTGTTCTTTAGAAAGTTCAATAGCCAATTTAAAGTGACAAGGAAAGCTGTTTTTTTCTTGCATCTGGTGGTAATCCAACATTTTCAGAGTGTTTTGTTTTTAAGTAAAATGAATGTGAATGTATTATTGTCCTGGGATTCTATCAACCATCAAGCAGATATAGTACTGTATCAATGATTAGATTCAGCCAATAATATAATATACTGCAGTACTTCTTGCAATCTTCAACATTTTAATACATTTTTTTATGTAGAAACTTTCTTATCTTTAAAAAATAGTTTTTTAAATGCATGGCAAAACTATTTTAGTTATTGATAATTATTAATAATTAATAAATGTCTTATTTTTTGTAGGACATTTATTCTAAATCAGCAGTTCCCAAACCTCTTCTCAAGAAGCAGTTAGAGTCTGTTGTATGCCAATTTCTCCTCCTGTGTTCACACAGTATTAAACCGACATTATAGCCTGTTTAATTGGTCTTGAGGAGAGGTTTGGGAACCTCTGTTCTAGATAATTAATTAGAATCAATACACTTTCTTACAATAAATAATTACATAAACTAGATGGTAAATACATATTCAGATGGTAAAACTGAGATGAAAATAATGTAATGTAAAAATATAATGCATTACTGGATGGTTGTCAATTTTGTGGGCGCCCTCTTGCTCAGTTACGTGATACTGAAGCTGCAGTAAATCAATTGGTGTCTTATATTTCCTGGCATAGTTTTGCATTGCTCCAGTCAGAAAAGACTGAGTAAAAAAGAATCCAGATATCCAGAAAACTTTTGGTGTTCCCTTTTGAATCCAATCCTAGAACACAAGTTGTAAAAGGGTTAGTCAGATATGTCAGTATGTATAATTTTACTTGATTCATTAAAGCAGGTTAAGGAAATATACTGTACATCAAATTATCTTATATATGGTCAAAACAAAAATGGTTTAAATTTAGAAGTGCAAGTTCATTCTTTATTTTACTGGAAAAACATGCTATTTATCAAGTTCTGATAATTGTACAAGAAGCTCTTGGTCCATCAAGTTGGTAATTTTGTTTTACGTCTGTTTTTTCTAGTCTGATTCCATTTGAACTTATTTTGATAATCTCCCCATATTCAGGGTATAGATAAAGTGGTTGTTGATTACCATCATACCATAGGATAAAGGTTGAGGGAGAAGTGTGGTTATGGTTTAACTAGAAGACACTACTTTAGATAGTGTGAATATTTACTAAAATGTACATTTAACAAAACCATTTGGTTCTTGAATTTCTATGCACAACAATTTCTGAGATCTGTTTGTAAACGTACAGCTTAGGAGTGCAATGAAGAATTATATCATTACTATGACAATCTTGCAAAGTATTATATACAGCTTACTGAAACTGCAACATAAACTAGCTTATTCATTTAGGGGCTTTTTAATTGCAGGCGTGGTCAGGAACTATGTGAAAGTGTTGTAATTGTTGTGTGTAACGCTCGCAATTACCACAACTCTCTTCTCCTGCAAATTGCGCATGCGTGGCGTGAGCCATGCATGCGCAATATGCTGTGGGTGCAACGCATGCGCAATGCGTGGCGGGTGCGCATTGTGCAGCGAGAGCCGCACATGCGCAAGGGAGAGGGGTTAAGGAGACACAGGGAGAGAGGGAAAGGAGGCACAGGAGAGGGAGAGGGGGAAAGGAGACACAGGGGAGGAAGAGAGGGGAAAGGAGATACAGGGGAGGGAGAGGGGGAAGAGACACAAGGGAGGGAGGGGGAAAGAGATGGGAGGGAGGAGGAGAAACACAGGGGAGGGAGAGGGGGAGAGACACAGGGGAGGGAGGGGGAAAGAGATGGGAGGGAGGAGGAGAAACACAGGGGAGGGAGAGGGGGAAGAGACACAAGGGAGGGAGGGGGAAAGAGATGGGAGGGAGGAGGAGAAACACAGGGGAGGGAGAGGGGGAGAGACACAGGGGAGGGAGGGTGGGAACAAATACAGGGGAGGAAGAGGATGGAAAGAGACACAGGGGAGGGAGAGAGAGGAAAGAGACTCAGGGGAGGGAGAGGGGGAAGGGGGGAAAGACACAGGAGAGAGGGGGAAGAGAAACAGGAGGGGGGGAGAGACAGAAGGGGGGGGGAAAACAGAAATAGTAGTATATATATATATATATATATATATATATATATAGTACATTTGTCTTCACATTTGAACATCCTAAACAAGTTAAAAAACTTGTTTCCTGCTTAGAATTCCAAGAAATACAGTTATTAAGTTATTACACTGTACTCTGGGAATCTGAGCAGGGACATGCAAATGTGCTTACAAATGCTTTGCTCTTCAATCCATAACCATTTTAAACATGGCTTCCTGCTTATGCCCGCCGCATTACACAGCTTTCTTGCAAAGTCAAGTTTGGCTTATACACAAGCTGGAAATCCTACCCACGTACAGCTGTTTCAAGGTTACTGCCTATCATCAGCGTGCGGCGGGATCCCAGCTTGTATTGTGGACCTTATGAGTAGGTAGTTCACCACAACAATCATTTCCTATATGGTGGGCAAAAGAGCGATAGAAGCCCTCCACCGTACAGGTAATTCATGTTTCATACGGAGATCACTTAAAACAGAAAAGTATTACAGTTTTTGCATTTGTAATATTTTCAGTGTACTTTAACGTTATTTTCATTATACACAATGTGTAAACATTTTTTATATTTTATGTCTAACTTTCATATATTTTATAATTATTTTCAGAAGCCATCAGTTAGTTTAGAAGCAGTTTAGTTTTAGCCAAATTGTCTTATTTGAAGAAAATGATCTATTATTAAACTGCGTATAAAACATCATTAGACTTTGTGTGGTACTAATATAATAAACACACACACATAACATGCACAAGGGTATTTGTTACAAGCTACATGATGTGCTGAGAATAAATAATATGTAATTTGCCTAGTTCCCTTATGGGAAAATTATAGTTATTGTAACCTTGCCATCAACAAGTGCAAATATTCCTTCATAGCAGTATGTGGAAGCTTGCTCAGTAATGAAATGGTTAGCTTTCCCTTTCCAGGTAGCATCTGGTTTAGTTCTGCTCATAGAAAGTAGTTATAGCACAGTTTGAAGTAGGATTTAGATGACTCACACCACAGTAAACTTGTAATTTACTACGGCTCCTGAGAAGATTGTAGCTTTCTGTCACTCACCATCCCCTGGCAGGCTTCTACAGAAAGGTTTAATGTGTAAACACTGTATTAAATTATTGCCCACACAGCTCAGATATCCTAAACCAAATAATGTCTCACTGCTGAAAAGCTGACTGCAAACACTACCCATCAGAACAATTGTATGAGGCATAAATCTTCTAAATTGAGGGTATTTTAAGCCTGTGCTACAGACATTCTTAATTCACAGAGAAGAGCTTATTCACCAGAGGTCATGAAGCTACCCATTTTTCTTGATGAAAAAGAAGAGATTTTTATCACATTGTGTTCTACTTATGCAAAGCTACAAACTGCTGTGGCAAAGACGATAGATCTATGTGATCATTCTCTTTACAAAGTAGAATTGGCTGATAGTGTGGCATAAATGTCTGCAAGCTTTTAATTTATGTCCTAGGCATTACTGCTTTGTCCTTACCTTAAAGAAATTTAGTCTTTGTAGAAGATCAGAAATATAACCACCCAAAGGTTTTAAAGAAGGATACGACTTATGTGACCACATAATTGGAACCTAAGAATAAAATACATTTTAGTGTAAATTTGTTAAATTCAGAAATGTTTACCATATATAATAAGTATTACAGTTCAGTTACGGAATTTGCATTTTACAATTATTCTGCAAGTTATGCTCTTAATAAACCCATAAAGAGATTAATAATCTTATTAAATTGCGATTCAGTAAATTTAAAAGGGCTCTAATTAAGCACACAGCATATTTTTTTACAGAAGTTTTTAGTTAGTGAAGACCTTGCTTTTGGATAGAAGTTCACTAACTAAAAACTTCTGTATAAAAAATATGCTATGTGCTCAATTAGAGCCCTTTTAAATTTACTGAATCGCAATTTTATAAGGCTGCTAATTATTAGTTAGATTACATATACTAATAATAATATATAACCATTTATTGTGTTAAAGGAACAATGAAGCACCGTTTTTACTATATGAAATTGTGCAATATATGTGATTTGCTAGTAACTGAATCTTTTTTTTTTACAATTAGCAATATATGGAAGGAAGCTGGTGATTAATTTGTAAGTCAGCACAATTATGATTGCACTACCCTAGTTAGGCTGGTTTATCTTATGTTTCAATACATTGTAAAATAGGTTAAATCAGTAATGTCCATTCTTACACTGTTTTTTCTATGAATATAGTTCTTTGTCTCTGTAAAAATTCAAGTCAGTGAATTATCAGCCTGCTTCAGGGCCTTCATGTCATATTTTAACTATAATGAACCCCACGGTAGATATTTCATATATGCATTAGTGAAGATAAGAAACTGTAAGTTATTTGATAAAAAAAGAGAGGTAAAAATATGTGTTTAAAACAAAGTCATCCAATAGACACGACTGATCTCAGGGGAATGTGAAATGAGGAAACCAAAGTGTGAAGAAGATTCTTTGGAATGTGGAGACGGAAAGATGAGTAATGAGATTCCTAATGTTCTATGGCAGCACTTGCATATTAATCCCTATGGATGCACCATATTGTGAGCTACTCTTACTATAGTTCATAAATTACTTACTTTACCAACAATCATGCTGTTGAACAAATCGTCAAGCTCATTTGACATAACAGATAGACCAGAAATGGCTTTGTTTAAATCTTGCAGGCTCATTCGAATGGTAGAGGTCAAGCAGTTAAACCTCAATAATTCATGAACCAGCACTGTGTTCATAGATTCTGTATACTGAGTGGGATATTGGATCTAAAAGGAAAAAAAAAAACAGAGCTATATGAACAAACCTTATAGTCTCATTTTAAAGATGTACAAACTTTGTATTACATTAGCTATTAAAGAACCCCTGAACTCTGGATTTATTTTTTTATTTTTAAATAAAAATGTATCTACACTATACTTTTTTATAAACATTTTAGTGAAATATATGAAATATTTTTGTTTCAGTTGCTCAGTTTTGCCACCCATATTGGTCAGTATAGAAGCTGATATGTTGGTTTTATCATTCTACCTGTTATAATTCTCCATCTTTTTTTGCAACAGAATATGCTCAGATGATGTCACTGGGGGTGGAGCCATACACACAGCTAGACAGGCTCCACTAACAAAATGACAGGGGGAACATATCTACCTTAAATTAAAAAACACAGCTGCTACAACAAATTGCATGTTATTTATGCAATGAAGTTAATGACTCTATAAGCTAAAATATTCTATTGATCCTATTTATCAAATGATGCTAAATGTTTTAGTAAATAGGGTCAATAGATTATCAATGAAAGTGGAGGTATTGACAGTATACTTCAATGCCCTTTTAAATAAAATCCCTTTTTGTTTCTATCTGACCAGCCACAAATGAAAAAAGAAAGAAAATTCAGGATTCGTACCATAACATTCTCTATATTAAAATTGTCTGGTATTTTTGACAGGATGTCAGCTGTAAGTTCCTGGACGATTTCAGATGATGATTTTCCAGCTCCACTTGTCTAGGCAATAGATGGATGAGATTACAAACTTAGACAAAGATAATATTATAAACCAATTTTGTTACCCAATGGTTTTGACATAAAAAAATAATGTAATATGTCAATGTGGATATATATTGTATCAGTTTATAAAATAGCAGTTAACTAATGTGCAACAAGTGTAATTCATTGTATGAATAGAGATCTGTATTCTTCAAACAGAAAATGGCTTATTTGGAGTTTTGGTTCGGGCACACCAAAGGTTATCCTCAATTTCAATGAAAACAGTCCCACAAGATCCAATGTACCTAGCTAAGGGTGTACCACAGAATGACAGTGCTATGAGAGGGATGTAGAACTGATCTATAAACTTTGACATGTTTCTAGACATAGATGTCATGTTCAAAACAATATATTGGATACCCCACATTGCCAAATTTTAAAAACATACCTCTTTAGGTAAAGTTGTTAGAATCCAATCAAAAAGTTCTGCAGTTTCTTTTTGCTCTTTGGTAATATTCCCATTCATATGGAGTCCAAAGACCTTGAAAACATAAATTATTAACTATCAAATAATAATTTAATATCAAATGAAAAAGACTGGCATAGTTACACATTGATTGCTATTGATATTCATCTGCTCATGGTGGTATATATTATAAGGTTATATATAAGCTATAGATGTTTTAATGTATTTGTTTGGGAGAACAGTAATCAGTGAAAATCAAAATAATAAAAGAGACTTTTTTTAATAAAAAAATTGAACAAAACACTAAATAAATGACCTTTAAAAATATTCACAATGAGTTTAGATTTTAAATTAGTTTTACAAATAGAATATAGGTTTGTGGACTGGAAATTATGTTAAGTTATGCCAAAAGTCCTGGCAAGACCTGCATCATGATTAATGCAAAACCACTTGCCATTGTTGTGTGGAGTGAATGTGGCTCAGACTTCAAGATGCAAGATCATAGCCTTGTCAGAACCAGTTATATTAATTTTTACTTTCCATAAATCTAAATAAAAATTTTAAAAACCCAAGTTGTTATACATTTCATGGGTCATCTCATTAGATTGTCTAATACATATGTTAGTTTGCTGTAAGCATTAATAACCTTTAGATCATAAATTTGAATACAGAAAGTATATGTACTAAATGAATCTGTAATGTGCAAAATTAAAAATAACTTGTTAATTACTTATTTTAAGAAAAAAAATAACTGCAACCGTATTTGATTTTTAGTACTTTCTTATTACAAAAAAGTGAAATTGTATATAGTGCCATTTGCAATGAGATTTCTGTCAGAATGCATACCTCTGGATCAGTGTTAAGAGGCAGGCTTTTTATGTATTCCAGATAGCTATCATGGGTACCATTCATCGGAGCAAAGTATTTGCCACTAGGAGAAAATGTGTAATTGTCCTCAGTAATTATAGCTTCACAAAGAAAAGTGTCTAGCAAGCTTAAAAGAAGACGCCTGTCGTGCTCGTCTGTGACCCTGCCACCATAGTTGCATTCTCCAGTGAGATAAATTACAGCATCAAGAGGAGCTCGATTGTATTCGTTGAGAAACATCTGCAATATGAGAAACAAATATGTTCACTTTATTTCCAATAATACTTCAAATACTAAATGTTGACACAAAAAAGTTTTCTATTAGAAAGTAGCAATATAGACATATCAAAGCCACATTAAAACAGTGTTATGTATGAACAAATTATTTTAAAGCAGTCTCTTTTCACACCCATTGGACATCACACATCTATTTTTCATGAACACAGGATTGAATAATAATGCAGTTAAACACCTGTCCTACATTTTTACTACTGTTATCTACATTTTATTATATTTATTATAATTTCCAGCTTATTCCATAGCTTTACATAGTTCTACAATAATTACAACATTGAAATTGAGGGCTATGTTGTGAGCTAGTGATCTACATAGCACTTTTAACCAAAATGCTTTACTAGACTGAGAGGAATGTAAAGCCCTGCTCAAGAGCTTACAGACTACAATTGAGTATAGGAATTTAGACAAATAGCTTTATCAAGGTGGAAAGAAAGGGATGGAGGAGTTTGGAAGGTTTGTCTTAACTAGACCATGCTATATAGCTTAATGTTCCATAAAAGAACAACAATCTTAGCTTGGATTTTCTGGAGAAAGAAGTAGCAGTAGCACATTTTTATAATAATAATATATAATAATTGGATTGATGAGGGCTAATGATTGAAGCACAAAGCAGCAACATTTTGGATAGACGGGAAACTCAATAGTTAGGAGAGTGGTGTTAATAATAATGAACTAGAAGAGGGGCATATTGCAATATTAGACTTGAGAGAGGGAGAGAGAACAATTAAATGTGTATATAAAGCATAGGAAAGATAGTATTGATACAAATTAGGTATCCCATAGAATAAATGGTGAAGAAGTTGCTGGATTGTATCATTTGAACCGAGGGAAAACTGTACTATCTATCCCATCAGAAAGAAACTTATATTGTTGGAAATAAATACTTAGATTATCAAAGAAGCAAACAGACACTATTATCTTGGTAGACTGTGCAGATTACAGAAAGTTGGAAAAGGAATAAGACACAATTTTCTAATTATATTGAATGCAAACAGAAGGGAGAGCATTAAAGTGAAAATTAGAAAATGTTGCCTTATCCATAAATAGACATCACACCTTTTGATGATCGATATGAGGGATAGAAAATGAAACACAAGGAGTTCTAAACTGTTATGTAAGCTAATATACAAACTGAAAGTTATACATAGCTCTGTTTCTATTGCATTCAATTATAACTTATACATTGAATATGGTAAAACAAATATCTTCAGGCTAAATACATTTATATATATATATTTATATATTTATATTTATTGACCTGAGAAATACTGGGCAGGTTGAGATTGTCACGATCTGCTTCTTCAAGGGTGCTTGATATGAACCTAGTTCAAACCTACCCCAGCAGAATCATGTAGTTCCTGTTCTCTGTGGCACAAAAGATGGCTTCTGAAGAGGGCAAGGCCCAAAAGGTACAGGCAGAGAATACTGGATACCGGTTAATAGTGGCCCATGGAAAGATCACTCCCCAAGTCAGGATACAACACACAGAAATAGTCTCACACCTTGTTTATGTGGAAACTATCTCTTAACCTTTATTGAATGATCAAAACAACATATTTATACTCTCCAATACCACACCCTTGTGTACATTTGTGTATGTGTGAGGTCAGTCCACCTGGCTTGCAACCTTGGGCTATCAAAGCTCTTGAGATCAAATTTACCAGATATCTATAGCTGGCTAGTGAAAAAACCTTTATGTTAAACTCAAGTGTTTGCTTAGGACTACTTGAAGTACATACATCTGTCTTGACCCAAGGTCTGTATGTGTGAGTGTGCAATGATCTGCAGCTAACTTCTATGCAGAGCATTTTACCAATTCCACATATGTTCTATATAACATTTTCCCTCTTATAATATATTATAACTAGTATACATAATAACCATGTACAGGCAACATACAACCACACACAATAACACATAATCTCAATGCAACAATGTCATGCTCTCTTGGCCATATTCATAAATTACTGGCAATATGAGTCCTTAAACAATTAAATCATGACAGAGATAACCAGAAGAAGACAGCAAATATATGATGTGGTTGGTTGTTATACATTTGACAAACTAGTGCATATGTGATAAAGTGCCTAATTACCAGATGTAAAGACATATCTAAGTTTCCTGGATTTTGAATGCATCTGATAGAGGAGAATTAGTAGTGTCAGAAAACATTTTTTGCATGAAAAAATACCAAAATAAACATTAAAAACTCACTCTGATGTTTGCTAAATCTTTTTAGCTGGCAAGCAATTGCTTTTCAGAGTTAACGCCCCTGCATATATAAGACAAAATTATCATAAAATGCCTTTGTTTTGTTAAATAATTAGTTTAGGCCAATCATAGGCAGCTATACATTTTAATACATTGTAACAATCTGTAATAGCAACTTGTGCAGGAAGGAATCATGGGATGTGTAGTCCTATGCAGAAGGGAGCAGGAATGTCCAGACACAGCTGTGTACAGTTTCTGTATTGTGCCGCTGCTGGCTCGAAGGTTAATAAAGGGTTCAAATTCTGTACCCAAAATGCATTGTTTCTATTGGGAGGTTCACTTTGTCTATGTAAGAAGTTATAGGGAAGTGGAAACAAGTTTTATTTTTAAATAAAATAAGTTTGTATATAGATAGAATGACTCTGTGTAATGTGTATCTGATACAAGCAGTATGTCTTTGATTCGAAAAAGGTAACAGCAGGGAAACTTAGATAAGCCTTTAATTGTTTATAAGGACATCCTTGTCTAAACCTTGTCATGGTCAGTTATGGCACATAGTTTTAATTCTCCTGAGTTGGGATAATGTCAGTGTAGTGGTTTGGTTGCGTGTGACATTAACCATATGTTTTGGAGTACTGTCTGGAGAGCTTCCATGTAAAAAAAAGAACCATTTTTAACTATTCTGTCTGATATTAGCATGTAAAATGTGATAACTTTATGTAAACATTTTATTATAATTTGTGGAGCCAAGCCATTCAACATCACATGCCATATATGCTTTTTTCACTTGTTTGTATAAATGTTTTGTTTTCCTAATGCTTGTTTAAACTATATATTTCCTAATGAGTAAGACCCTATAAAAGATTTCTACATTCATTTTATCTTGTTTTAAATGTACATAAAGATATAATTGATTATGAATTGATCTCAGATTAAAGCATGTCATTCACATGATTTGTTTAGCATAGAGTAGGTTTTAAACACTGCAAACTGTTTGCATAAAAAAAATAGCACTGTAAATGACTGATTTTCTAAATCACTGCACTTTTAATTCCTCTACAAACTGAATTTGCAACAATACTAAAACCATCTTCTTATATACTCTAGTAGGCGGGTGGGGGAATTACATAGAGAAATAATTTACTCTTTCTAGAACAGGGGTTCACAAATGGTGGTACCTAAAGGACAACTAGGATTACAAAATGATTAACATATAAAGTTAAGAACATGAATGCATAAAAACAAATGTGAAAGTGACTAAATAATGATTTATAAGTGCACAAGGTTATATTCCCACATTTCACAGCACATTATAATTGTTAAGAAGCAGGCAGAAAAATTATTAGGTGATCTGCAAAGACTCTCAGCAGTATTTGGGTGCTTCGTGATCATCATCTGCTAAGTGGTCCTTGAAAAAAGTTCTGGAGCCACATTTCGAGTAATTTGATGCGCCTGACACTGCTAAATCATAATTTGTTAAAAGAAGATGTGACAATGCTGCAATTTCCAGTAAATTGTTTTAAATTATGGAGCACTCATTCTCATGTAGAAAAAGACTATAGTGAGATCCATGTCTATTTTGTTGCTTAATTAATTGTTTCATAAACAAATATATTGTATCTATGTAAGAGCATTTAAAGAATATTACTTCAAAATGAATTGTTTGGAGACTCCAGTATGTTCTTATGTGTATTTGACAGACTCAACAGATAGTTATTTGGGCTCTGTGATTGACATGAAGGCTGGATTCCCACAGACTTATTAATGTATATTAATTAAACAATAAAATCAGTTTTCAGGAGGTCCCCTGGTTACAATTTACCCAAATAACAGACAAGGTGCTCCCAATGCTTTTTGTATGCGTTTGTTTTCATTTTCTGTTTGTTTCAATTAAATGTAAGAGCACAATAGTTTCTGTAAGTCACTATTACAGTACAGGGGTATTATTATTAAAGTATTACACTGTGTTATTATTACCATACATTATTATAGAGTCATTATAGTATTGTTATTATTATTATTATTATTCAGGTATCCGAGTTACAAACAAACCCAACCTAAAGACGTTCAGCAATGTATCTCATCCGTAACACTGGGACCTCCTCTATTATAAAGGAATTATAGGTACATTACATTTTGAAATAGAGAAAATAATTGGTGTTAGGTTTTGAAGTGCCTGAACTTGTGGATAGAGGGCCCTGGTGCAGAATTATTTGGGTGCCCGTTGTCACTTCTCTATGCAATGGAGGCCCATGTAGGGATAAATAAAAAAAAAAAGCAAGCATATATTTAGATTGCCAGATGACCATTACAGTGACCAGATCCCCTTTGCTTAAAAATAATTATTTGCCTCTCTTCCCTAATAAATTAAGAGACCTCCCTATACTCTGGGTCCTACTCTGTTGTGAGTCCTTGTGTTTTACACCTCCTGCATCAACAGTGCCTCCTCCACTGGTTACAGTAGTGAATGGCTAGTCTAGGATTATGAGTAAGATTAATGAGAGGGCTCAAGGACCATGAAAAAAAACTGAGAGGATATCATGAAGTCAAATCAGTTTAAACATCACTTCATACATATCAATCTATATAACAGTTTAAAAAAACATTAATCAATCAATGTTTTAGCATTAGCTTTTGCTATACAATATTAAGAACTAGGAAAACAGTATAAAAAACAACTGTTTTGCTGTGCCTAACAGTAAAATACAACTTTTTTAAAATAAAATAGTGAATGCCTTACTTAAAATTGGATACTTTATTTAAACCAGTCACTCTTTTAAAATACACATCATGTGAGGTAAATACAATTCTAGAAAGTAGTAATATTTGTATGTAGACTTTTCAGTAAAGATACTAATACTTGTGTTTCTTTTGATTTTATTGTGTTTTTTTAAAAGTAATTTTTGAAGTAGTATTTTAGAAAAATTAGACCATAGGTCTTGCAAATAGGTATAGCGTAAAGAGTAGGCTTATGATCGGCATGGGTCCTCCTTACTGGAAGGCTCACTAAGAAATCCTTTGAAGAAAGAGATACTATATTGGAGCCTGAGCCTGATATTTAGGTCCCTTGTTTGGCATCCTATAATTATTTTATGCAAGCAATGTCACAAAGGACAAAAGTACCATAAAATAACAAACAGAGTCAGACTCCAATATATGTTCCTCTTTCTTCAGGATTTATTTTTCTTGCTATCTATCGAACATCTTTTCTAGTTAGATTTGGGGCTTCACTTAGTGAGCCTTCCAGTAAGGAGGACCCATGTCGGACATAGACCTATTACGCTATCCCTATTTGCAAGTCCTATGGTATAATTTTTCAAAAATAATACTTAAAAAACACTTAAAAAACACAATAGAATCAAAAGAAACACAAGTATTAGTACGTTTACTACGAAGTCTACATACAAGTATTAGTATCTTCTAGAATTATATTTACCTCATTGGATGCTGTCTATTTTAAAAGAGCAACCTGGTTTAAATAAAGTTTTTAAGTAAGCATTCACTATTTTATAACTTGAATTAGGAAAACATACTGAAAACCCATGCTATTTTCACTATATAACAAATGTAACAATATTAATTCATATAATACACAATAAATATTACTAAGTCTTAACGGTTATTATAAAAGTTCCAGATGCCAAAAATATTCAAGATATCTGTAACATAAGTGTTTTAATAATTACTAATAAATAATAGGTTGTAAAGACTAATTAATACATTGTAAAGTATCTCTGCCCTCTTATATATCAACAGACAAGCAATCCTAAAAGAGTTTGATTTACTGCAAATGTTTTATGTATTTTTGTCACAAATTGTGGAAAATTAGATTTTTATTTTTCAGTTCTGGTATTTTCTTTACCACTTGGTGGCATTGTTTCACAATAACATTGCAATCTGTGTATACTCTATATAGTCGACTCTCAGCAAGTCACATATGTATAAGTTATATATTAAAATGTGTAGGTTTATTTGTATTTGTAACATAATTCATTGTGATTTTATAATATTTGCAGAATTAGATTAGTACATCAGACTTACCTGGAGTTGTTTGGCACTGATTTTTAGATCGGAATCATTGAATTCATAAGGTATGTTCCAGCCAAGTGATCCATATGTTCGCCTTTCTTGGACAAGTGCATGGAAAAAGCAAAGTCCAAATAAAAGCTTTTTCCAAACCTAATGAGACACAACATTCAGAATGATCTATTAGCTATTACATTTGGAGAGAAGCATAACAAATTTAGACTGTTTTAACAAAGCTATTCTGGAACATGGGCATCCTAATTATGTTTTTTTGTTAAATGTATAACTTTACTATTGAAAAAAACTTCCATTCTAATATATAGGCCTAGATTCACTAAAAGTGTCAACTGCAGCAATAACAGATTTTTATTAATAAAGAAGCCTCTCAACATTGCTTACTAGTCTTTAACACCATCATACCTTAAAGGTATGATTGAATGTAAAACAAAACTAAGTACTTTATATACTCGAGTATAAGCCAAGTTTTTCAGCCCTTTTTTTAAGGCTGAAAAAGGACCCCTCGGCTTATACTCGAGTCACCCCCCTCTCCCTCTCCTGTGTCTCTTTCCCCCCTCTCCCTCATGTCTCTTTCCCTCCCCCTCCCTTATCATCCTCCTCATCCTCTCTCCTCAACCCCCCTCCTCATCCTCAACCCCCCTCCTCAACCTCAACCCCCCGCCTCAACCTCAACCCCTTTCCCTATCCTCCCTCCTCAACCCCCTCCTCACTTTACCCCTCTCTAATTACCTCCCCCTCTCCCCTCACTTACCTTCCATCAGCAGCTGCCCCTCATCTCCTCTGTGCGTTTTCCGGCTGCGTCGGGACCTGGCATATGCTAATGACGTCACATGCACATCACGTCATTAGCATTGGGCGGGTATCGACGCAGCCGGAAAACGCACAGAGGAGATGAGGGGCAGCTGCTGATGGAAGGTAAGTGAGGGGAGATACGAGGGAGAGAGAGGAAAGAGACACAGGAGAGGGAGAGGGGGGAAGAGACACGGGGTAGAGAGACACGGGGGGGAAAAGAGACATAGGTTGACTTGAGTATAAGGAGGGGGTTGGGGATGAGGAGGGGGGTTGGGGAGGGGGGTTGAGGATGAGGACAGGGGTTGAGGAGGGAGCTGGAGGAGGGGGGTTGAGGATGAGGAGGGGGGTTGAGGAGGGAGGTTGAGAAGGGGGAGAGAGAGGGGGCACACAAGAAAGGGGCACAGAGGGCACACAAGAGGGGAACACAGAGGGCACAAGAGGGACAGAGGGGGCAGCACGTTTCCCACCATTGGCTTAAACTTGAGTCACTAAGTTTTCCCTGTATTTTGTGGTAAATTAGGTGCCTCAGCTTATACTCGGGTCGGCTTATACTCGAGTATATGCGGTAACTAACATATTAACTAACATATAACCAGTGATGAGCTTTACTCTTAATGATAACTAATAGAAGATTCTATATACATTATATTACAGTCGAGATTGAATGTAGATTTCCTAAATTCATACACTACTAGATTTTTCATTTGTATTGTAACTGAAGCCTTAAGTTATCTTAGAATATTTGAACTGAACCAAGTATTTGATAGATTTTTGTTTGTATGCATGGTTTATAGTTTAAATAAATATAAGAATATAAATATAAATTAATATAAGACTATAAGTTCTCATAATATTAATCATTCATCTAGAAACGTATTTCTTCTATATAAGTACATATATTTTGAGCTCTTGGCCCTTGTCAGTAAGGTATACACTAAGGTCCTCATTCAATTGCAGTTTGGCCAATTGAATAGGGCTCTAAATAAGCACATAGCATATTTTTCTTAAAGAAGTTTTTAATTAGTAAACATCTATCCAAAAGCAAGATTTTCACTAACTAAAAACCTCTTTAAAAAACATATGCTATGTGCTTATTTAGAGTCCTATTCAATTGGCCAAATTGCAATTAAATGAGGGCCTAATTGTCTGTACACAGATAGCAAGTTGTCCACATCTAGAGTCTCCTTTGCAGTAGGCAAATTATATAAACCACATGTGTAAGATTTTCTTAATTGAGGAAGAACAAAATGTTTTTTGGGATGCTACCCACTCAGGAGTTTTTCCGACAAGGTTTAGATCAATGATAAATTATATTTGAGGAGAAATAAAGTTTAATAGCTTGTTGTATGATATAGCTCCCAATCAAGATAGTCTCAAACTTTTTTTTACACCTTTGTTTATATAAGGATCACTCGAACTACAGTATATCAACAGTTAATAATGATATGAATAGAGTATAACATGCATTTGTCTGCAAAAATAGATTGCTACTTACATTCATTTTCTGTAGAAAATATACAACAGTATGTGGAACACTAAGATCTAATTTAAACTTGGGTGTGAACTTCTCATCAATACAAATATCCAAATTAGACATTTACATTATGATCTTTAGTTTGTGCATATAAATTTGCATCCATCAACTAAATAGTACCATATTTGTCAGTTTTCAACAAGCCAATTGCTTAGCATTGGTTCTCTAAAATATAATATAAACAATAACTACTAGTGTAATTTACAAAGGACACATATATTCTATTTATTGCAACTTAGCAGAAGATAGGTTATGACAGAAAACAGGGTTCTCTAGAATTCTGGCGTGACCTTAGTATAGAATAAAAACTGTCAGTTAAGTGTAAGGAACATTTTTGAAAAATCTCACATAGAGCTTAACTTCTCCAGAACCTACTGTTCTTTTATTATTCTGGGAGATCTTAATGCTACTGCAAAGGTCACTCACTGTGTGAGAATTCTTAGCGTTGCTGCCTTTAGAAATGACTCAGGGGGAACTAACTAAGAGATCTGAACAGCCCACTTGCATTAGAGGAAATGAATGTATAAATGTTCATTGAAATCAGAAAAATTAGTTGCTAAAATGGAAACAACTATATCTCAAACATCTTTTATTTTCCAGTAAACCCACGCATTAAGCACATTGATTTGTGAAAGGGTAACTAATATCTATCTATTTCTGTAGCTCTATCTAAAGCTTCACGAATGTTAATGATAAATGTAACAAGACCATTGTGAAACGCACAGGGGACGCCTTCATGAATTTTGAGAATAGATGACGTCCTCATGCAGATTATTTTTATGCTAAATCAAGTTTAGAAGAAATACAATGAATGTACAGAAAAAACTATAATTTTACTGCTTTGCATGAGTATAATAATCATAAACCAGTAATTTGGGGTTCTTGAGTACCTTTGTTTTCCATTAAGTTGTGTGGGTATATACATATATATTTCTTGTTTTTTCTGTGTCCCTCAAAGCAAATTTTTAAAAGCTTCAACACTATACTAGTATCAAAGAGATGGGGGAGGTTTCTTTTTTGTCTCTCTCAATTGCCCAGGTGCCTAGGTTTATGATTTTGCTGTTGGCGTGAATTCCTGAGCCCATTACCACAGTAAATGTGAGTTTTAGTCAATGGTTGAGAACTTTTATGAGGTTGTTACTTTGTGGTCTACTATAAAGTAATCTGCTGCCCTGAATCTAAGATGAAAACTAGACTTAGAGATGCACACCTGAGAATGTTCGTAGTGAGATGGTGCTACCTCAGGTTGCATTCCCTCCATTTTTAGTCACTACTGCCATTATACAAAATAATTCTCTTGAAGAATATCAGAGGGTATCCACCCCAAAAGGCAGGAAGACTGTACCCTTAGGGGTGGGCACAGTCCAATGTGCTCCAGAAGTGCCACTGCACCCTGATTGGACACTATCCCAGGGGGCACAGTATTTTCAGTTATGAACATTCTAAGGTTTTTTTTTATTTATTTAATTTAGATTTCATTTTTTTACTAGTAGTACAGGTGACCTTTGCATTGGGTACAATTACAGCAATCTTGCCTGCTGTTAGGGCTGATACGATATTCTTTGAATGGAGAGGTTTTATCAGTTCTGGCAGCAAGAATCTATTGCTGAATGTAGACCAAAGCGTGGATTTTGTAGTTTATTTCTTAGCAAACCTGAGGTGAAAAGAGAAGTGCTTTCTAATGCTAAGTGTTAATGGGATGTCAGATTCATTTCAACTCTTGCTAAATGTCTGACTGTCATGGACAGAATGTGAATTATTGACATTTCTAATTCCTCATAACCCTATCAAAGTTAAAGTGATTTTCATCAGTAAACAGGGGTATGATTTAAGAATAATAAACAAGCTGCACACTGTAAGTCTGGAAGTATTATTATCAAAAAAGGAAAGAAAGCATTTGTGCTTTGATATAATATTTATTCAGATATGACAATTTTCAAGAGGTTTGCCATAGAATTCGCAAATGGTAACATTATAAAAAATGAGTGCTCGTGTAACTATAGCAACCCATCTTGTCAGTCGCATTCACAAGTTTAATTTTTTTCCTGAGGTAATGCATGATAGATATCTTTCCAAGGTTAGCAAAGAGGTTTCAGGCAAAACAATAATCCTCCCATGAACTGCCCAAACAGAAGAAAATATTTCTTAATTAAGCCAGGAGTCAAAGCAGGGTGCTCATTATTGGGAATATCCGTCTGTATCTGATGTGATGCACAAAGCTGTGTGATGAGGGCTTAATGAGTACCAGAATACCTCACAGTTTATATCCTACATCGTATTGCTAATGTCACAATAAACATTACACATTTTTAAGAGCTATACAGTGTGATATTAGATGGAAGTTAATATATAATGTAACTGAATATATATATATATGTATAAATATATATATATATATATATGTGTGTGTGTAAATATATATATATGTATATATTACCCTCCCTTTCAGTACAAAGCCCCTCATATGCAACTGTAGTAGTTTTGTTACAAATGTAACTATTACATAGTTACATAGTAATTGAGGTAGAAAAAATACTTTTAGTCCATCCAGTTCAACCTTTTTAGATCTCCTCTGATCTGCAATGTGCAGATTATTTGTTAGTTGATCCAGAGGAAGGCAAACAGAAAAAAACAAAACCCCCAGTGAAACTTTGCCAATTGTCTCAAAAGGGGAAAAAATATATAACATTCCTTCTTGACCCCAGATACTGGGGATCGGACTCCTCCCTGGATCAATACTTACTCCTCTAATTATCCAGGATAACCCTGAATGCCCTTTTTATTTAAAAATATATCCAACCCCTTTTTTAAGTTATCTATCGAATCTGCTGTCACCACCTCATTTGGTAGAGAATTCCACAGATTAACCACCCTTACTGTGAAGAACCTCTTGGCACAAAAAGCTCACTGATATATTTCAAATATATTGACCCTGGATATATTTATATAAGGTAATTATATCCCCTCTTAGATGCCTTTTTTCTCGAGAAAATATGTTTAATTTGGTTAGTCTTTCTTCATAACTTAGGCCCCTCCATTCCCCTTATTAGTTTTGTTGCCCTTCTCTGTACTTTTTCCAGCTCTAAAATTTCCTTTTTATGTAGTGGTGCCCAAAATTGTACTCCATATTCCAATGAGGACGTACTAGGGATTTGTATTCCCTTGCTTCTATACCCTTCTTAATACATGCTAATATTTTACTTGCCTTTACAGATGCTGCTTGGCATTGAACACTGTTACCTAGAAGGCTGTCCACAAGTACTCCCAAATCACTTTCAATACCTGATACCCCTAGATTTGCCCCATTAAAAATATAAAATTGAATGCCTATTTTTCCTTCCCAGGTGCATAACTTTACACTTATTTGTATTAAATCTCATCTGCCATTTAGTGGCCCATTTCTCTAATTTATGAAAATCCCTTTGGAGGGAAAGTATATCATTATCTGATTTAATTACCTTGCGCAGCTTAGTGTCATTAGCAAAAATTGAGACAATACTTTCCAATCCTACTTCTAAATAATTAATAAATATGTAAAAAAGTAGAGGACCTAATACTGAACCCTGAGGAACCCCACTTATCACATTAGTCGAATCTGAGTATGTTCCATTTACAACAAACCTTTGCTTATTGTCTTTTAGCCAGCTCTCAATCCATAAGCAGATATTTACTGCAATTCCTGTATCCCTTAGTTTGCACAATAGTCTGCCATGTGGCACTCTATCAAAAGCCTTTGCAAAATCCAAAAAGACTACATCCACTGAGTTGCCTAGATCCAAGTTCCTACTAACCTCCTCATAGAAACGAATTAAG
Source organism: Discoglossus pictus (assembly GCA_027410445.1). Lineage (NCBI taxonomy): Eukaryota > Metazoa > Chordata > Amphibia > Anura > Alytidae > Discoglossus > Discoglossus pictus. Next base: position 289,092,948 of record CM050167.1, on the reverse strand, counting down.
TTTGTTTGACATGACCTAGCCCTCATAAATCCGTGTTGATTCCTACTTGTTTAAATAGACATATTTTTGTTTACTATCCCTTATTAACCCTTTTAAAAGCTTTCCCACTAAATGAGACTGTGTTGTGATCACTGTTTCCCAAAGGTTGCTCTATTTCAACATTTGATACTATATCAATATTATTTGTGATGACTAAATCCAAGAAAACCTCATTTCTAGTAGGTTCTTGTATAATGTGGGCCAGACAATGTTCCCTAAGTGTGCTCAAGAACCTGCTCCCTTAAGCTGAACTGCTGGTCTCATTTATCCAGTTTATGTCAGGGTAGTTAAAATCTCCCGTTATTAAAACTTGCCCATGCTTGACTGCATTTCCAATCTGTAACAATAATTGCAGTTCCTCCCTTTCAATTATATTCAGGGGTTTATAGCATACTCCAACCACTATTCTTTTAGAAATTGCTCCTCCGCTATTTAACTCTACCCACAAACATTCAACATTATCACTAATTCCACCATAAATATCTTCTCTGACTATAGGCTTAAATTCAGGCTTAACAAACAGACAAATCCCTCCTCCTCTTTTAACATTTCCCCTATCTTTCCTAAATAGGTTATAACCATCCATATTAACAGTCCAGTCATGAGATTAATCCCACCACATTTCAGTAATGCCTATTAAATCCCATTTCTCATTAACTGCTAATAATTCTAACTCTCCCATTTTTCCTGACAAGCTTCTGGCATTAGCAAGCATACATCTTATGTTATGAGTCTGTAGTTCTGAAGAGCCTGCCACTGTACTTGTGTTACTTAACAACACCCCCCTATTGACTATACTAACCCTCCCCCATCTACTCCCCCTTGGCTAGTTAATTTGTTTCTTACCCCCTGTACACTTTCTACCCCATTACTTCTATATAGTCCTTTCCCCCACATACTAGTTTAAAAACTCCCCTAGCCGTTCTACCATTCCTTCCCCTAGCACACCAGCGTCCTCTTCATTAAGGTGCCATTGCTGCTATAGAGATTGTACCCAAGTGAGAAGTCAGCTTAGTGCTCTAAAAGCCCAAACCCCTCCTTAGTGCACCACTTTTTTAGCCATGTATTAATTTCCCTAAGCTCCTTCTGTCTCCCTGGACTAGCACGTGGTACTGGTAGTATCTCGGAAAATACTACCTTGGAGGTCCTTGCCTTCAGCGTATTACCTAGTTGTATAAAATCATTCTTTAGGACTCTCCATCTTCAACTAACTTGGTCATTGGTATCAATATGTACCAAAACCGCCGGTTGATTTCCAGCCCCTCCCAATAATTTATATAACCGATCTACAACATGCCGAACCTGAGCACCCAGGAGAAAGCAAACCGTTCAATTGCTGGGATCTGGGTGACAAATCATCATTTCTACCTTCCTAATAATAGAGTTTCCTACCATTAAAACCTTTCTCTTGCTCTGCCTATGCTGCCCTCCCTCTTCCCCATTACTATAGATTAATAATTACTAAATTACTATATATATATATATATATATATATATATATATATATATATATATATGTGTATTTCACAAGTGTAAATCTAAAGAACATATAATGCTTTAAACAATAGCCTGCTTACCCTAATGTATGAAACATTTGGTATGTCCAAAGTAAATGTCTTTTGTCAAACCCATTCCTGGGTTAGTTAAACACACTCATAATTTGTAGACAAGATCTCTAAAAGCCAATATTATAAACATCCCCATTCAGCAGAATCCTTAATTTAAAAAGCAATTCTTAAAAAATGGATTTCATTTGTCCAATATATCAGTCTATTATTTTTTTATCTATTTTGCTAAATTTAGATGGACACTTCCCTAAATGTGTAGGTTATCTTGTCTAACTCTGGACATAATGTAATCTCCTCCAGTCATTCCCATTTCCGAGCCTTAATTCTTCTAATGCAGTTCCTGCTGTTTTGTTCAGCTGCGGGGAGAATTCACTGTGGAGGTTTGACAATGACAAGAATCCCTCTTGTCAAATTAAATCACATTTATTGATATAAAGGTGGAGAGGTAAACTATTGCCATCTGTGATAAAATGCCTTAACTATTTCCGTTTAAATCTAAAAGAATTAACTTTGTACACAATTTTATTTTACTGTCCATAAGAATATATATCATCAAAACAGTATTTAGCAACACACCAGCATTTCTTCATAATTCAGTGGCAGTATGCAATTCACATTCCACATTAAAAAAAAGATAAAAGATATTGGAAGACACTGGAAAATGGCACAAGAATAGCAATATATTATTAGTAATAATAATAATAATAATAATAATAATAATAATATATCAACAACTCATTAACTATACTTCCATGTAGGAAATAATTCACACAGTGCCAAAGTACCAAATATATAAATACAATTTAAATTAAAAAATATTGTAATTAGCAGCAAAGATACACAGCAATCCAACTTAAAGACAAACAATTGTTAAATAGGATTTTTTAAGCGACATAAAAAGTTCCAATATAAATGAGTCTTATTCATTTTACGTAAATACACCAATGTCAGCTGAGATATATAGTTACACATGAGAGTGAAATATACACATTATAAATATAAAATATAGAGAGTTTAAGAGAGGGCTGAATACTAGTACATGGTATGCCTAGTATATGGTACAATGACAAACAATTGTTATGCATTTCACAGTGTCAAATATAATTTTATATACTATACAGTGAGCTCATCCTAGGTTTACAAATCATCACACCACAAATTACAATTAAAAAAATAAGATGAGGGCAAACATTTCAAAATACAAATGTTATTGAGGCCAGGGCAGATCTAGCACTGGTGCAAGTGGTGCAATGCCTAGCCTAGCTAGTGCTGCCTTATTTTTGTGTGTGTGTCTGTTTCTGGAGCCTACCCACTACATGTCACCCGTGACTGGCCCTACTGCAACACCCCCAGACCCCTCAATAATTAAGCACATCGCGCACATCTACTCTAGGAGTAGAAGGTAAAGAGCTTGCTGGAAAGTCCAGCATAAGTATGTTATTGACACTTTCATTTGTTGAAAATAGGAAAAGGCACGTTTTAAGCCTGATAACTCTTTTTTTGAGCCAAGTGGTATATAATTACTAATACTGACTCACACTTAATATTTATCTTTAACCTTCAGACTGCTCTAATATTTATCACTCATATACAGTTAGAGGGGTGAATTGTACATGAGTGGTAAGTATTAGAGTAGTCTGAAGCTTAAAGATACATATTAAGTGACTAGGTCACAACTAGTAATCATAGAAACAATTGGAGTCTGAAATAATGCAATATATATATATATATATATATATATATATATATATATATATATATATATATATATATATATATACTAAATAAATAGTACATCTGTGTTCACATTTGAATGTCCAAACAAGTAAAATACACTGTTTCCAGCTCAGAATTCTGAAAAAACAGTTATTACACTGCATTCTGGGAAGCTGAGCTGGGACATGTAAATGTGCCCACAAATGCTTCGCTCTTAAGTCCGTAAACCATTTCAAATATGTCTTCTGCCTGCTGTATTACACAGCTTTTATGCAAAGCCAAGGTTGGATCATACACAAGCTGAGAATCCTATCTATGTACAGCTTACTGTCTATCATCAGCGTGGAGCGGGGATCCCAGCTTTTGTTGTGGACCTTATGAGTAGATAGTTCATAGTTTATATATATATATATATATATATATATATATACATATATATATATATATATTTATATATATATATATATATATATTTATATATAGTGGATATAAAAAGTCTACACACCCCTGTTAAAATGTCTGGTTTCTGTGCTGTAAAAAAATGAGACAAAGATAAATCCTTTCAGAACTTTTTCCACCTTTAATGTGACCTATAAACTGTACAACTCAATTGAAAAACAAACTGAAATATTTTAGCTGGAGGGAAGAAAAATAATGTGGTTGCATAAGTCTGCACACCCTCTTATAACTGGGGATGTAGCTGCGTTCAGAATTAAGCAATCACATTCCAAATTGTGTTTAATAGGAGTCAGCATACACCTGCCATCATTTAAAGTGCCTCTGATTAACCTCAAATAAAGTTCAGCTGCTCTAGTTGGTCTTTACTGAAATTTTCTTAGTCGCATCCCACAGCAAAAGCCATGGTCCACAGAGAGCTTCCAAAGCATCAGAGGGATCTCATTGTTAAAATGTATCAGTCAGGAGAAGGGTACAAAAGAATTTCCAAGGCATTAGATATACCATGGAACACAGTGAAGACAGTCATCATCAAGTGGAGAAAATATGGCACAACAGTGATATTACCAAGAACTGGAGCTCCCTCCAAAATTGATGAAAAGACGAGAAGAAAACTGGTCTGGGAGGCTACCAAGAGGCCCACAGCAACATTAAAGGAGCTGAAGGAGTATCTGGCAAGTACTGGCTGTGTGGTACATGTGACAACAATCTCCCGTATTCTTCATATGTCTGGGCTATGGGGTAGAGTGGCAAGACGAAAGCCTTTTCTTACGAAGAAAAACATCCAAGCCAGGCTACATTTTGCAAAAACACATCTGAAGTCTCCCAAATGCATGTGGGAAAAGGTGTTATGGTCTGATGAAACCAAGGTTGAACTTTTTGGCCATAATTCCAAAATATATGTTTGGCGCAAAAACAACACTATATTTGGTAATGGATCCAGTAAAACATTACACACTGTTAATATGAGTACCTCTTTTTTTATTGTGGGCAGCGATTGACTTATTAGTTCTGTTTGTTTAATTTGTGTTCTCAAGATGGTGGAGTCTTATAACCTAATGAAAGTGCTCTGGCAATAGGGATTTCCCTAATTCAGTTGTAGCAGTTGAAAGGCTCTGTGCATTGGAGATCTCTTCTCAACTATAGAAGTAGATCAGCAGAAGCAAAAAATGGCAGCATTACTGCAGCATAATCCCATATAATAGTTAATGAATCAAATCTGTTATTAAGTATTGTTTGACAAACTATAAAATGGTTCTAGAGAGTAAAAGAGAACTTTGTAAATATGGGACTGCAATGGTACTTTAATAGTTGCGTAACAATGTTCTCAGAATGTTTTTATTCTTTCTGTACCTGTTTGAATGACAAATGTAAAGTTGTCCACGTTGTTCTGTGCATTTATGAAACTAGAAAGCTGACACATTGAACAAGTCATTACACTGAGCACGATATCTTTGCAATAGTTCAGCTATCTTTCAACGACGACAAGGTTACACTGCACAAGACATGCAACAAAATAAACTCAGAAATGAAGAAACGTTGAGTGATGTGAGTGAATCTTTGTTGACGTATATGTCAAGAGATTTCTCAGTGTAGCAGAGTAGGAGAATATCCCATATTTCATGAACTATCATTTTGGATGACAGTTTCATGCCAGCACTATAAAACAATGGATTTATTCCTGACAATTAGCATTCTCTTTCCATGTGCTTAATATGGATTCTGTCAATTCCAAGGGACCACAAATATATATCAAAAGGTCAATACTGCATTATTTATTGTCAACTGTCCTACAGTAACTATAGCTATAAGCTGCAAATATTTGCAACATTGTTGTCCACCTCTATTTTAATATAGATATACTCTGCAATACAATTGGCAATCAATACAATAAATAGAAAGGGAACAGTGTAATGAATTCATATCATTAACAGGAAAAGGAACAAAGTAATGATTTTTTTTTTGTTCTGCTGCATAGCTATCATGTTTTTCCAAATCTATGTTTCTCATATATTTTTCTTTTTAACAGATTTACCTTATTAAGTATGTTTCTTTTGACAATAATAATGAACTATACAGGAACATAATGTCGTATTCGTCTTAGTGAAGTGCAGTTTTCACTACCCCAAAGGACTGTCTAGACTACAGTTTCCCATCAGTGTTCTGTTGCTGTTGCTCAAATTTATCCCCTACTACAATTACAATAAGTACAAACTTGTAGAGAACAGAAAGCACAATCGAAAGCAAACATGTAAATAAACTCAAGGATTTACAAAAGAGATGGCTCACTTGTAGCCAAGATATGCCAAGCCTCACTCGTAGACGTGAGAATATATGTATTGCAGATTTTGCATTGTTTCCTTCTGTTCACAGATAGGAACCCTACAACCTTATAAAGGATAGGATAGGAACCTTATAAAGATATGTAAAAGTTATATAGTTTGGAACATTTTTAATCCAATGCCGTTTTACAAGTAACATAGGCTGTGGTATTTTTATATTACATGCTTTTATGTCAGTGTTCTTTAACCTAATTTTCTATATGATCATAAATTGTAGGATTGTGAGTGTCAATGACGATTTTAACAGAACCATCTGCACCCCTTACATTGCCATTGCATGAAATAGTGTTAAATGTCAAAAGTTGTACACCTTTATGCTTAATTTCATATCAGTGTAATGGATAAAATACCTATTATTTCTGCATTTTAAACATGATAGAGCTGAAAGAATAATTATCGGTACATTGCTACATGATATTGAAATACCACATACATATATATTGTAGCTTGTTAAACGTAACTGAATTTGGATCTCATTAAATATTTTCTTAATTTCTACCAGCACATAACAACTATGCCATTTGTAAATCAAGCATTTCTTGGGTAGGCTGAAAATTAAAGCAACTTCATTACAGTTGTTGGTTCAATCCTAGCAGAAGTTCTATTAGATTAGAAGTTAGCCGGGGGAATAGCTTTGTGTACCTTATTTGTATATTTCCTTTCTGAAAGTAAACTGCCACAAGCAGAATTTATAGCAACATGCCAGCTACATGTGAAACAATTGAATTCATATACAAACCACAATAACACATTTCAAAGCTATTGAAACTAAGGAGTGTTTGACCAATTTACATATTTATACAGTCTTCTACAATGACATCCGTCAGTTTTCTTCAAACAGCCCTTGTTCCCATTGTGAATACAATGCTATGATTGGCTCATTTAATAGAGCTTTTTACCTGAGGTTTTTTGCAGCCATTAAAGAAGACAGGGTTAGAAATCGGATCACTGAGGTATGATTTCATCAGGTTTGCCCTTAAGCCTTTTGGTGGCTCATTGGTCATTTTTATTCCATTTTGCAACACTGATACAGGGAAGTCCTGTGATGGATAACTGGTAAGCCATAAACGAAAAGTGGGTTTTGTCTTTTCAGTATCTGTTATGACTTCTTCACAGATCTGTTCAAGATCAGCAAGCCAACTAGTAGCTAAGTGGCAGTTTTGGAGTATTACCCAAGTTCCATCTTCTGATGCCTGAAAGGATTTACAAGAAGTAAGTTAAAATTAAGCCAATTAGTCACTTGTCAACAGATAAAATTAATGCGGAATCCAAAACAATCTGAAGAAAACCAAACACGATTATTATCCAGGAAATTAACTTATACAGTCTCGGTGACCTTTAATCAATCATCCAACTGTTAATGTTAATTTTCCTGATTTAAAAATCATAGATGTATTTGCATTTTAATGGCTGCTAAATGAGTGTCATCAGGAAGAAATAATGGATGCTTGGCCTTTTGATGTAAACTCTTTGTACAATATTTATGAGAAATAGGAGATTAGTAGACACTGTAAGAGTGGGTGAGCAATATAGCTCTTAGCATCTAATGATCAAGGAAGACCATTAATGATAGTCCTATATAAATGTTTATTGAAGATCAACATACTTAGAAATGAATAAATAAACCATATGTAGTTGGATGTAGTCAATGTTATGTTTGTAAATGTTAAACAATTCCCTGTGGCCTAAAAATATTAAACAATGTAATTTCAATTTATAGAAGATAATATTAGTTAATACTTTGTTTTTGCCCTGGGACTTAATTATAAATCAGTGAGTGGCTTAAGACAGCTTTAGATATGAATTCCATAGAACAACACAGTACTTGATACCTACTAAACACTTCAGTCTGAAGTCTATGAAACATGCTAATACTGTCTCTAAGTAAAATTTGTAGGCCTCATGTTGTCTAGTGTATCGTCCTTTAAATTGGTTTTCCAGGGTATGTTTTAGCTTGTAGTATTATTATTATCTTTTATTTGTATTGCGCCAACATATTCCGTAACGCTGTACAGGGGATAAGAACATGGGAAATACACGTTTAACAAATTCAAAAGTTGAAGGGCCCTGTTTTGAGCTTGGAATCTTAGCAGAAAGTGCTTTATCCCAAAGCAGCCTACAAGACTGGAAACTCGCTACTTACAATCTAAAGGGGATTAAAGAGAGCTGGGGAAGAGTAACAAATAAGGAATAGCAAGGGTCAGGAAGCAAGTGGAAGATAGAAAGAGTTTTATTTTAGGGGGAGAGGGGAGGGATCTGAGGTGAAAGACTAGTATGTTGGCTGACCCCTAGTGTTGAGATGGTATATCTGCAAGTAGGAAGTCAGGTGTTTTCCATGGCTCTATAAATTTAATCTGAGTTGGGGTGGGTGGGTGAGGGGGAGGGAGGGCAATATTCTGAGTATCTCACAGATGTAGCAGGCCTTAAAGCAGAGTGAATTTGCACTGAAAGAAATAGAGAATAGATTGGGGTCAGACAGTACAGGAAGATAGGGGAGTTAGAAAGGAATGGGAGAGAGACCTTAGAATGAAGGTATGTGAGGAGGGGGGAGGAGATTTGAGGTAATTATGCCAGCCATAAATGGGGGAAGGATGGGGGAAGGTGGGGACAGCAAAGCAGGGTATAGGAAACATGTAGTTGTAGTTGTAATGTGCACACTTTGGTCTCCTGTCTAAATTTTGCTTTCCCACACATAATGTCATGTCATTTCCTATCTAAGGTAGTCTAGGTTTTGCAGGTAGTTTGAGTATTCACCAAATTTTTCATCTTAAAAACAAATGGGGATTTGAGGCGTTTAGCATTTTCTAACAATTTTTAGAAGCACCATGTAATTGAACCTAAGATATAGAAAGTATAAAATCACTTGCTAAAACTTATTGTGACTCATGGAATACAGGCCTTGGTTTTTTGGTGAAATTCTAAGGGAGTCACACATACAAACTCTCTTATCTGTAATTCATGTTTTATTAAATATTTTTTTTTATAAAGTACAATGTTGTCATTTAATCTTTCAATTGATACTTGAAAAAAATGTTATACTACAGAAAAGTTGCTGTAATGTTTAGATAAAAAGAAGGACTCCTCCTCTGACCTGACTAAAGAAGTTTAACATAGGCTGTGGTGTTATAGACTACCTCTGTGACAGTCATAAACAACAGGACCATCTGGTGTGGGCATTTTATTTAACGCAAAAGATTAAGTCATATACACATTCAATCCATTTACAAATAACATTATTTTGTCTAGGGTACAAAGCAAGGCATACAATCTAATCTTTACACTAACAGTATAGATCATTGAGAAAACACACTAATTGTTCCTTTATTCTGATCTGCATGCTTTAAAATTAGTTGTTTGTTTATGATAAGAAAAATGGTGGATATCAACAGTGTCCAGAGTATACTGCTATGAAAAACACCCAAGTGCCAACCAATGCATTGAGAAGTGAGGTATGATATGGCCTATATTCTAGCTTTATAACTAAATGTAATAGAGGAACTTTTAAATATGAAGATAAATCAGAGTAATCATAGCAAAAAGTTGTCCTTCCCCAGAATTAAAATAATGTACTACCATTTTCATTATTCATTTGCTCACCACAGCTGTGCCTATTTATGGAGGCAGGCAGCACTGTTTTGCTTCAGACCAGTGCAAGTTGTACAGTGCCTTGCAAAAGTATTCACCCCCCTTGACTTTTTACCTATTTGTTACATTACAGCCTTAAGTTCAATGTTTTGTTAATCTGAATTGTATGTGATGGATCAGAACACAATAGTCTAAGTTGGTGAAGTGAAATGAGAAAAATATATTCATAAAACAATTGTTTAGAAATAGAAAACAGAAAATTGGCATGTGCATATGTATTCACCCCCTTTGTTATGAAGCCCATAAAAAGCTCTGGTGCATCCAATTACCTTCAGAAATCACATAATTAGTGAAATGATGTCCACCTGTATGCAATCTAAGTGTCACATGATCTGTCATTACATATACACACATTTTTTTGAAAGGCCCCAGAGCCTGCAACACCTAAGCAAGAAGCACGACTAACCAAACACTGCCATGAAGACCAAGGAACTCTCCAAACAAGTAATGGACAATGTTGTTGAGAAGTACAAGTCAGGGTTAGGTTATAAAAAAATATCCAAATATTTGATGATCCCCAGGAGCACCATCAAATCTATCATAACCAAATGGAAAGAACATGGCACAACAGCAAACCTGCCAAGAAATGGCCACCCACCAAAACTCCGGACCGGGCAAGGAGGGCATTAATCCGAGAGGCAGCACAGAGACCTAAGGTAACCCTGGAGGAGCTGCAGAGTTCCACAGCAGAGACTGGAGTATCTGGACATAGGACGACAATAAACCGTACGCTCCATAGAGTTGGGCTTTATGGCAGAGTGGACAGAAGAAAGCCATTACTTTCAGCAAAAAACAAAATGGCACGTTTTGAGTTTGCGAAAAGGCATGTGGGAGACTCCCAAAATGTATGGAGGAAGGTGCTCTGGTCTGATGAGACTAAAATGGAACTTTTCGGCCATCAAAGAAAACGCTGTGTCTGGCGCAAACCCAACACATCACATCACCCGAAGAACACCATCCCCCACAGTGAAACATTGTGGTGGCAGCATCATGCTCTGGGGATGTTTTTTAGCAGCAGGGACTGGGAAACAATTCAGAGTTGAGGGAAAGATGGATGGTGCTAAACACAGGGATATGAACAAAACCTGTAGCACTCTCTGTGTGATTTGAGGCTAGGACGGAGGTTCACCTTCCAGCAGGACAATGACCCCAAACACACTGCTAAAGCAACACTTTAGTGGTTTAAGGGGAAACATGTAAATGTGTTGGAATGGCCTAGTCAAAGACCAGACCTCAATTCAATAGAAAATCTATGGTCAGACTTAAAGATTGCTGTTCACAAGCGCAAACCATCCAACTTGAAGGTGCTGGAGCAGTTTTGCAAGGAGGAATGGGCAAAAATCCCAGTGGTAAGATGTGGCAAGTTCATAGAGACTTATCCAAAGTGACTTGGAGCTGTGATTGCCACAAAAGGTGGCTCTACAAAGTATTGACATTAGGGGGGTTATTTTGTCCTATTTGTTGTCTGCTTCACAATAATTAAAGAAAAAAATACATCTTCAAAGTTGTGGGCATGTTCTGTAAATTAAATGATGCAAATCCTCAAACAATCCATGTTAATTCCAGGTTGTGAGGCAACAAAACATGAAAAATGCCAAGAGGGGTGAATACTTTTGCAAGGCACTGTACATAAGGAGCTTTGAAATGTGCACGTTTGCAAAATTCACACTATTCTGAAGAAAAGCAGTGCTGCCCACCACCACAAGAAAGCAATGCAGCAGATTTGACAAACTAGAAGAAAGGAATATTAACCAAGAGGGGAGAACATGAACAATAAAACATGAGTAATTATATTTAAAATATTAATGGAGGAGCAAATGTGGCTTTAATGTTTTAGTATCATTACTCAGATTTAATGTACAGTCAGATCAAAAAGAGCATCTATTAGTGTTTCTTTAAGTGTTTTCCTAATAAAAATAAAATTCTGTCTTTTTTTAGTATATATATCCTATTTAGATTTGTATGTTTTTTCATGCAGATTACTCAGGAAACTAAACAGAGTAGGTGCTATTTGACACAGGATATTTTGTATAACTTATTGTGACACAGGCTATATATATATATATATATATATATATATATATATATATATATATATATATATATATATATATATATATATTAACTTCTTTGGATATTCACTTGGTACGACTATACAACACAGTGTGTCAGTATTGTCCGTTTTTATACACAGTCAGAATCTTCACCTATCTCATCACCTCTTGTCTCAAACATTTCATATTATTTCCTAAGCACACTATATATATATTCTTATTTACTCATCAATCCTTTGTTTACAGTGCTATATAATAATTGCAGTACTTCATACAGTCATAAACCACTGCTTTTATATAACCTTACCTTTTCAATCATTTTCCGAGCAATGGGACCTTGACCTTGACCAAGAGAAATTGTCTGTAGAGTCATACCATGTATTTCTGTAAAAATGCAATGGGTCAAAACTGTCCATCTTTATAAGAAATAAACATATCATAATTGTAACACAAGTGTACACTGTGGCATATTTCATACAGTTCTGATCTGTGGTGATAGAAATATATAATTATTCAATATGGTAGAAGTTTATAATACATTGTTGGTGATGTTCCTGCTACTAAACTGTTTTATTAAAAAGAAAATATTCTGCAATTCCTATTCTTTTTAGTCCAAGATAATTAGATAACATATATAACCTAAAATCTAAAAAATAGAATATACGGTAATCCAGAACAGTGGTTATAAACTTTATTATCACTAGACAGTCCAAAACAAATGGATAACTGCTTCTATACACTTAGGCCTAGCCACATACTTTTTTTTGTTTGAGAATATAGAACAGACGCATTTTTGGATCACTTTGTACCAATTTTTAATAAATGAGTCTCAAAGTACTAAATTAGTATATATTCTCATGAAATTACCAGATAGGTAAAATAGATAGATAGGTAAGATAGATAAATAGATAGATAAATAGATAGATAGATAGATAGATAGATAGATAGATAGATAGATAGATAGATAGATAGATAGATAGATAGATATAACTTATAAACACATAGTGTAATCTTTTAAATTGACACTCCAACATTTGGCTTCTTTCTTTTCATATGATTTTCTGGTTGCAAACAGAAACTTAACAGATTGTCAGAAATTAAACCTTCCATCACAAACATGTTTAATCAACAATCAATCTGTTTCCCATTTTAGCCTTAATTCTTTTAAATTGACAACAATGTGGTAGCTCTTTTTAAAGTTTACTCTCATTATCTCTTCCTTTTACTTTGAAGGTGAAAACTTTTAAAATAATAATCATTTGCATACTAACATAATTTAGTGTTATTTTTACACAAGCATCTAATTGGGTTGCTAATGGATATTAAACTAATGCTGTTATTTTCCTAAAGGACACTCTAGGAGGAGGAGGGATACACTGCCAATGTTCTTCAAAAATGTATAATCTATTTTGCTTATAATAGAACTGCTAAACAAAGTCAAAAAAGGTTAATCTGTAAGTATCCCAGATGTAAAATGTAGGCACATTTGCAGGAACGTTGTTGCCAGATATAATAAAGGAAACAAAATACTCCAGTTATGAAGAGAATCAAAGAGTTAACTCCCCGTTCATCTTGTTTTCTTGCTTTCTGTTATGCTGTGAATTACTATTCCTCACGGCAGCTTGGATCAACTGAGGGAGTACATGCCAAGGTGTAAAAGGGTTCAGGATGCATGTGATCTTCTAGGTTAATAATCAGAGCCAGAGAGGCAGATAGAAGTAAGACACACATTGGGGGAGCAATAACAAGCCAGGAGGATTACGGGTTCCTCTTTTAACGTACAGCACATGATTTATTTTAAAGTATCAGTGTTGTGTATATAAAATTGGGCATAGACCATTAAAAACCTATTCAGTTTTAAATAAATAAAAGTTATAATTTTTCTTAGCTTTTAAGTCAGTTTTACCCTGAAGCAGAGCTGCATATCTCCTACCACCTGTGTCTAAGAGGGGTGTGACCAACTCTGCCGGTGTGCTGGACTATCATGGAAACTGGAAGAGGGCCGGGCTGATCTCACTGGCCCTACCCCTATAAAATCATTAGCACAACCCCAACTGTATACATAGAGGTAACAGCTCTAATGTAAAATGCTTGCAGCTGCCCCACATGCCCTGCCCAATGTGCATGAGTCATCATAGCCCCTCCCCCTTTACTGAGTATGCTCAGTCTGAAGCAGAACCTACACTACTCCGACTCTGCAAACAGGCAGAGATGGTCAGCCCCTGATGACACAGGTAGGAGGAGATACACAACTCTACTTGAGAAGGAAACACACAGTATAAAAGCTAAGGAAAATTTTATACTTTTTTATTTTAAACCACATTTTGTTTTTCATAGCCTATGCACAGCAATTGGTGGTCCTTTAATCTTTTCCCATTGTATGTAAATTGTTAGAATTAACTAGGTCATAGTGAGCTAATGACTCAGTACATAGGTAACTATAATTGATGAAAGATGGATCTTATCTTAAAAGTAGGACAATGAAAAAATAACTACTGGTGATCTGAAAGTTTGTCATTTTTAAAATGATAAATTAATGAGCAGATTATGTTTAATTTCAAAATATTTTCCATGATCAAGAATAGTTGGGAGCAATAAGATGAGCATTCCTATTTTTAGGTGCTCCAAATGTTTTTTAAATGTTTATATGCTTTAGCTGATATATTCTAAAAAATCAGATGCCAGCAATAATAGGAATACATTTAAACAATATTATTTAATTTCTCTTTCCAACATGGGAGAAATATATTGCCAGCCTAGTTCTGCTGTGTTAAAGATGGTGGATCCCCTTTTTATGATCAAATTAAATGTGGGCCACTGTAGTCCCATATTTAAAGATTTAAAGATGGATCTTTCAAGTACTAGACTCAGTAATGGCCAAAATGTTGTTAGAAAGTAGAAAAAAATTGAATTTATTTTTTTAACAATTATATGCAATGGTGTTGTAGTTTGGGTAGCTATTGCTTTGTTTGTCAGTTGGTAGGTGACCTTCAATGGATGCTTCAATATGGGCACCTCTACTATAATTTGCTTTTTTATGTTAATCAATCAGCAAAGTAAGATAACAACAAAGAGATAACAATGTAAGCCATATTGTTCAGTTAGCATTGATTTTATATCAGTTAACCCTTTTCTATAAAGTTGTTACAAACCTTGTTCTTCAGCAAACTTCATCAGCAATTCTAGAGGATCGGCTCCAGGAGAAAGGACAAATATCAGCGGTGTGCTAGAAGCTGAATCCATGTAGCTACGCTGCAGGTCAAATGGTGGTGGATCTATGTATTTTGAACCCAATTTTTCAGTGATAAATTGCTGGACTGCAGATATAACCTATAAAAAATAAATGAAACCCATAGAGACGGTCTGAAGTATAACATAAGAGCAATACAGATCTCTACAAATTAGTATTGCTTTCTTTTTAGGTAAAATGTTCTGTAGAACAGAGAGAAACACAGTGAAATGTTATTGGTTACAATCTCAGAATCTTTAAATTCATAGCCTGGGTTGTATCTGAGCAAGTATTTTATTCCAATCCTGTCAGGTACAGGAACATGGGGAAGGGACCCACATTTTTGAGTTAGCCAGGTTAGCACATGGCACATTTCATTGGTTGAGATGCACTAGGCAGAGTTTTTAGAGAAAGTTTATAAGTACTATGTCAGCATCAATATGCTACAATGTACCTCACATAACATTAAAAAAACACTTGTACTTGATATATGAATGTAAAATGTGGAGAATGTGTTGATTTGAGAAATATACTACTTAACACTCAGTGTCTGCAGCTCCTCTTCCTCAGTCACTACACTGGCTTCCCTTAGCCTCCAAAATAAAATTTAAAACCATGACCCTAATGCATAAAGACCTAAACAACAGTGCACCCCCTTATATCTCGGCTCTTATTTTAAAATACTCCCACAAATGCCCTTTTTGCTCTGCTAATAACCGTCTTCTGTCCTCTTCTTTTATCGCCTCCTCTCCCAGCATCAAGACTTTTCTTGTGTTGCACCTATTCTTTGAAACTCTTTGCCTCGCTCCACTAGACTATGCTCCTACCTCAAAACCTTCAAAACCTCACTAAAAACACATCTGTTTAAAGAAGTTTATCACCTTCATCATTAATATACACAATGCATCTATTACGCTTCTCTATCATACCCATACCCTTTCAATTGTAAGTTTGCAAGTTTTCAATCTTGTAAGATGATCTGGGTACAAGCACTTTGTATGTTTAATTTTAATCTCAAATATAGGGACCTCAATTCTTTTGCAATGTGTTAAAATTGTTTTTGGCATTTACCTAACCCCTGTATAGCGCTACGTAATATGTTGATGCATTACAAATAAAGTATAATAATACTATAAATCTTTAAATAATAATGCAGCACAAATTCTGTACCAGCTATGCATGGGCATTTTTTAATATAGAGCTAATGATTTTGCTAAGACTGACATGGTATAAAATATACAATATTTTAAAGGCTGCTAATAAAATGTAATACTAATTACCAGTAGAGCCATGCTATTTTCCAATATATCACTAGCCTGAAAAATGATTTCCTTTAACCACCATCATCATATTTTCCTGTTAGTAAAGAACTTACATATAAATAAAGTAATCCACAAATAAAAATTGTTTTAATCCCCCCAGGGGAAATAAGTATGATGCATCCCAGCGTCCTTTCATTTCTGCGGCTTAGCACATTTCCTATAGAGTTCATTTATTGACATTAGTCAGATATTGGATGCAGCAAAGGCACACAGTCTGAGGCCTCTACAAATTAGTTGAAGTTCTGCTCTCTTTTAATAGATCTGACCTAATTATTTACTACTCATAAGAAAGTTTGGCTACATCGGACAGAGTTACCGCAGAGTTGATATAAAATCTTGGGAATCAACATCTGCTGTTTCTTTCCTGCTGTAATAATTTTTGGAACATACAACAAAGGCAACAACAGTTTCCGAGAGCCAATCTTCACCAGGAGTGAGAACTGGCACGATTTGACGATAACCTGCTGCTTTCTCTTGTCAAAAGCTCATTTCAGTTAATTTTGTGAAGCTTGTATATCAACTTTTTATTAGGTTTTCTGCTGCTCTTTAAGAAAACATTCTTTTACAGAGTAGTAGAAAACATAATCTCTTTAGGAATCCATTATAAACTAATCCTTTTCATTACATTGTCTTGCTCTTACAAGTGATTAATTTGCAATAGATGATCTGCAACATATTTATACGTCAAAATATGTGTTCCATATTCAGTGGACATTTCTGATCTGAAGAGTTTCTTATCCTTTGTAATTTCACAAAATATGTGATCAGCTTTCTAAAAATTAGCACCTAGCAACATTAAACATACCAACACACTTTAAGATACAATGGCCTCCATTCAGTTGAGCAAATGTTAGTTACTGGAGCCCATAATGTAGCCCGTAAAATAATTTGCTATTCAATTGGCGTCTTTTAGCTAAACGCAAACGATTTGCGGATTACAGGCTGAAAATCCCTGCGGTTGTCAAAATCGGAACTCCAACCCAGCTAAGCCTTTGATCTTTCAAGCCCGTAAATGTTACAATCTAAATTCTTTTCAATTGCTACAAATCCTCAAGCCCACAATTCTACCAGTGAGGACTGGCAAGGGGGTTAAACACCTGTTTGAAGCACTATAAATACAAATAAAAAATCAATACTGCACTTTAAAATACTGGGAAAGGGATGAAAGACATTAGAATTAATTGCACAACAGTCTCAAGCTCGCAAATCTGCAATCCAATTTTTTTTTTTCACGTTTAATTTCTGTGTTATATTAATCTTGGTTATCAAGGAGTTAATACATATCAGGCCACCCATGTGGACTATAACAGTATCGTCATTCAGTATTATTTTGTAAATTGCCAGATTGCGAGTCAGATCGCATATCAAACCTCTAAACGCTAATTGATTGGAGTTTAACCTCCAAGTTTTACTGACGTAACAATGACGCCCTCTTTTACTATTGGCTGTTTCTAAATCGGTAGTTACGGCCTTGCTTAATTGATCAGGATCATGCTGAAATGCTACTTAATTAGGCTTTTGACCAGGTAGCTGCGGGCTTGTTCAATTGAATAGCCCTGTAACTGTTGTAAATTTCAAGACTTAAGGCCAGTATGAAGTCAACAGTGGGCTTGCAATTGAATGGAGGCCAATGAGTCCCAGATTTCAAGTATTTAAAAGATCATATTTTAAAATATATACTTTTTTCCTGATGAGTGTTTTATATTGTGTAGAAGAGTGTCGGGCAACCCCGTCCTATGAGGGTTACCAAGAGTCCAAGATTTCCATGTCTCTTTTCTTGAGGATAGGTAAAACAAACAGAATGAAGGAAACTGAATAACTCAGAAAGACCTTAAATACACAAGCAAAGAGATCCAGAAATCTGTGAATGTTGGCAGCACTCCTAGGACTAAGTTACCCACCACTGATGTAGAAAAAAACTAAACAAATTAAAGTAAAATAGGGGTGCTTATTCCTTCTCTGTTATAAACCACTTACACGATACAGAGGGAGAGATCTTCAATTGTAAAACTAGGTAAGCGGACACAAATAAATGGCTTAGTAGGGCAGAAGGTAACAATTCACTAGCGAAACCAAGGTATATCAAATACATTGTTGTCCATAGATTATATGTTTCTATAGTGTCCATTTTGGAAAAGTAACATTTATTTATATCCCCAAAAACAATATTTGTAATTCCCTTTTGGGCTGTAGTGGCCATTTAGTAGGTATTATTTTAGGAGTGTCTTAAAATATTGAGAAGCAATGTATACAGGCCACAATTCATAAATTAATGTACTTCAAACAAAACATGTCACAATACTCTAACAGTATATATAAACCATAATGTTTTTTGGTTACCTTGTCAGGTCTTATGCAGCGTATAACCAACAATTTCTGAAAGCTGGTCAGGATATCTTCCCAAGGGTATGGTAATTCCATTTCATTAGGATGGGATGAATCATATATCCTCTTCCATTCAGTAAGCTGCATGAGGAAGAATACAAATGTGAATAGAAAACCCACCATGTAATTATCAACCTGACATCTCAGCACCACGATAGACACATCAGTTTCAACACTAAAGAAATTCTCTATGTACATCCCTTGATACTCAGGCATGAAAAACTGCATTTTTTAACTTGAATTGAAAACAATTCTGGCAAATCTATATTCCTCGTGATAACATTGATTTGAGATTATATTTATCTAGAAGGTTTTCTGTTTGAATAAAACAGTTTTTGCATTTTTAATTTAAATAATAAACACAATTTTACTCTGCTGTTGCTACATTTCCTTATGAAATAATTCTTAATATTAAACTATATTGTAGAGTTTTTAAGTCTGAATTGTGATTGTGTTCCTTAACAATACACTACATATAAAATATTTTAACTTTACAATGTTTGTTATTCTTATGTACAGATTAATTTTGCCAAAATGTTGATAATGTTTTCAGATTTAAGTTGCATCTTCTTAGAGACCTCTAGTTACATACTTATCAAAATGATATGGCTGCGGTGATATCTCTTGCGTTTCCACCTTCAATATTATGCAAGAAAATTGTAGGTTAGATGTACTAAAGTAAGAAGTGTGTTGAATTCTCGGGGGAGCTCTCAAAAACACACGTTATAATGAAGATATCTCTAAATTACCCAAAGATCAAGATCTCTCATCTTAGCACATCTTGACCTCTGTTGCATTAGAAAACATGTGTCTCTGTTCTTCTGGAGACTGAGACACTATTTAAGATTGTTTTCACTCCAAAATGTGTCCATTGATTTATTTCCATCTTGCATTTTATTGTTGATTTTAACTGAACAACAACATTCATTGTCTTGTATTTGGCTTCTTTAACAATATGTTTCTAATATAGATACTTTAGTGCCAGAAATATATCAGACATTGGCTTAGTGAAAGCAAGTGTTGTGGCCAGGGATACTTGCCATTATGATCAGTTGTGATTATCACAAGAATAATATATGCAAAATAATCACACATCAAAAGTAGCCAAAATTAAATTGCAGTTGTTTATCAGAATGTCCACAAATGTCATACATATCACAGACTCTCCATGACCCACAATTCATTGGTGTGGCACCCCTGTTGCACCTGATAGATTTCTACAAAGTGTGACCAGAAATGCCATGAGGGGAATAACTTAAAAGGATGGTTTTGTGGAATATTTGAAGAGGATTTAAGGGGGACTGTTGGAAAGTTAGCATAAGGTTTGTACACCAGGGAATATTTTTTGTTTTAGGGTACTGGCATCCCATTAATAACTGGGTGTTTGAGATAAAAAAAAAAAAACATTCCAGAGCTGAACAAGTTAATTAAACATTGTTCTACACTAACAAACACATTGCAAATAATCACCATGTGTATGAGTGAGAAATATATGCACCAGTAGTCACCAGGAAACATATAATGAAGAACAGAAAATGCCTGTGGGACAGGTTTAGTAAGCAGACTTGTGTATGCAAGTCTGCACTGCAAGAGGCAGAAGTGATCTACTACACTACTAAAGAACTTTTAACTATTCTTGTACGTCAATGTTCCTATACTTTAGGGCTCAAGAGAGGAAAGTTTTGATGTAAAGGATTGATTTATTCATTTGTTTCTTTATTTAACAAAACAATTTGCAGTTCCTTTGATTGTTTACACTGTGCTTAGCTTGCAAGGCAGCAAAAGATCAAATTAACTTCTACAGGTTTCACAAATGAACAGGGCAGCAACATAAATCTTAGGGCACAGTACATGGTGACTGCCACAGTCCCTACCCGTACACATTTTCTACACCCATCCTAAACTTGCTCCTGTATTTACATTATTTTATTATTATATACATATAGATAGACACAGATATATGTGTATATTGATATAATTAAAAACAATTGTGAAAAATGCTAATAAACCTCCTTTTCTATTTCAAGGGTCAGTAATGGCAGCCCATCTCAAAGGGTTCAGGGTCTGCCCCCTAAGTGTAGAAGTGCATGAGCATCTCTGGTCCCCATGGTGCTACACAAAAACCTGTAACAAATCAGTGTGTGTGCTGCACTAATTCTAATAGAAGTGTATGTACATACACACATATGAAATGGAAAAAGAAGTGAGCTGGAAAAGGGAGAATGTGGATATACAAATAGATACAGGTATAAACAAAGCATTGTGTTGTTGTTTTGTCATCCAGTTGTATCAGACTCTCTGAAACCCTATGAAACTCATTATTATTATTATCGTTTATTTGTAACGTGCCAACATATTCCATAGCGCTATACATAAGTTAAGTTACAGGCAATGTCAAGTTCAAGATTCACACATTGCAATGAATGGAGGGCCCTGTCTTTGGGCTTGGAATCCGGTGTCCATAGCACTTTCCCTAAAGCACCTTGCAGGACTGAAACTCACAGACTTACAATCTAACTCATCAAGCCAGGCACATGTTGTGTCTGGTTGTGCTTATCCATAAGGTTTTCATGGCAAAGATACTGGAGTGCATTGCCATGGTTGTGTGAACCATAGGCTGACTTGAGCATTTTGTCATGGTTTGGAGCTTGAGGAGGAGGAAGATGGTGGATTTGTTAGATCATTGGAGGTTTTGTTATTGGACGTAAAAGTTCTTCCACCACATATGCTCACAAGCAAACAGCTTGCAACAATAAAGTCAAACTATGCTCCTGGAGAAATGTAAACGTTCCTCTCATGCACACAACCTTCACTAATCTGTTATTGATACTTCCATCGACCAGCTGGGGCATCGATACTCCATTTTGTTTAAATGAAAACTACCTTAATGATCTCTTCCTATCAACATGAATGGTGTACTATCATAGGAGTCATTATTTTCTGATCTTGCTAAATATGGAAGACTTCACATAGTATTCTGCAGACTGCATATATACCCCATAAAGATTTAAAGCTTGGATCACTTATCCTGTGTAATGATATAGATTACAATAATTTTAGATATAAATATGTTCAGTTTAAAATCTAACAATATTACAGATTTACTTCAGGGCATTTCACAAAAATGTCAAGAAAGCTGCAATCAACAAGCATAATTACAGGGCTCTGATGGCATTTTCATGTTTTTTCTTCATTACTTTGTAATAGTTTAGGCAGGTTTTATGAGTTTAATACATTTTACTTGGTAAAGAAACCTATCCACACCAGGAGTATTATGAATGACTTTAGTTATCTTTATAACTAATATATGAATTCCGATGGTTATTTTTAAAATAACCATAAATATGCACAGATGTGTTTTGCCATAATTCACATTACACAGTAACTAATTATTTTGATTTAGCTGTAGACTTGGCCTTTTTCTGCTTAACAATAATTTTAGTATCAAATGGAAAAACAGACAACAGAGGGAGACATTTAGCTAAGAAACAAACTGAGGGAAAACTGTGCGACAAGCAAGAATTTATATTAACAAGCCAAAACTTTGAGCCAAAATAAGTTTTCTATGCAAAACTGATAACTATAGAAATAAAAGTTTTGTAATGTTTCATTTTATGGCATCATGTGCAGCAGAAGACTTGTGTAAATCTTATTTCTACATTGGAGTTACCAATAATATTAGCAACATAGCACAGATAAAAAATACTATCCAGAAAATGCATTATTTGACTTGGTATGAACAGATGTAATAGAATGTTTAATCCACTACCCACCCCTTGATGATACTACATTATATATATATATATATATATATATATATATATATATATATATATATATATATATATATATATATATATATATATTATTTTTTTTTAAACATTGCATTTGGGAAGCCAGTTGTAAGCAAATATATATGTATATTATTTAAAGAAGCATTGAGAAACATATATTTATTTTAAAATTCGACTGAAGAAAATAAATAAAAAATTACATTTAATTAAGTTTTATAATATAATAAAGTATTCATAGAAATACAATTATATTAAAAAATAAAGGGAATGGTTTTGTAGAAAAGTCACCGAATTGAGCGTGAATGAGAAAAGATTTTATGAATGTCTGAAACACAAAACAAGTCAGTATTCTCAGTTTTGTTGTAGGATTCCACATGGCAGATTGCTGGAAATATTAGTGAATACATAAATGTACAAAAGGAAATATGTTATAGGCTGCTAATCCACAGAGAGGTAAATAAATTAAATTGTTTTATAATTAGCATTTCACTCATAAAATCAGTATTAAGATTTGTGATTACAGCGGCTACAGACAACACAACCCATCTGTAGTTATTTGCTTGCTACATATTGATCTGTCTGGAGACAATAAGAACATTAACTAGTATTTTTGTTACTTTACAGTTGGAATATAAATCTTACATTTTACTTTTATGTCTAAACTGAAATGCGCTTAAAGTTGTAGATCATTTTAATCAATGTATGCATAATAATTAATTCATAGAAAAAAATAAACATTTACCCTGAAAATTCTTACAATTCAAAAAAATATACATGCTACAGGCAAATATGAAACCAGGAAATTTTTACAATCACAAAGCAAAGTACGAAAAGTTTACCTTTTCCCTCTTTGCTTAGGCACGCTATACAATGCATGGCCAGCATCAACGTTTCAACAACTTTTTGATCAGCACTTATACTAAATCTGTCATTTCCGTGTATTAACCTGTGACCGATCCATCTGTATAGATAAAGTATTAAACGTGTATGTACCCCTAGACATGGATATATCCCTTACAATGTCCCCCCATGCATGATGTTTATACTCATGTTAATGAGAATCAGGTGATAGAGCCACTGGTCCCAGATGGTTGGAGGGCAAAGGTTATCTAACATGCACAGCAGAAGGTCAGACATATAGACACCAACTATATGGCCTGTCTACAGGGTTTCTCTGCCCCATAACCAGGGGCAGAGAGAGACAGAGAGACATGTTCTCCCTCCCCCTACCTGTGCAAGAATAAATTAGGTTGACGCCCCTAAAGGCGGCCCTGGGGGAGGAGACTAAAAGTTCCCACGGATTAGCCCCGTCTGATTAGACAGAGGTAGTTAGCTGATTCTAAAAGTTACTCCATTGGCCCAGAGGGAGATGGGGGTTGGCTAAAGGTAGCCACTCCCTATAATGTGTTGGGCAAGGTTTTAAATAAGCTGAACCGATTCAATAAAGTGTTCTAAATTTTCATCACAACTTGAGTAAAGATGTATTATTTACCAAAGGACACATGCTGGTAGTAAAGATCGTCAGACTTACTATCCAGGCTGCCCAGCGCACACTACCCAAATGCTGGGACATATAGGTCTTTGTACCTTAACATAACCCTTTAAGTTCCAGTGATTCAGACACATTTCAAGAACTTTATGAAGTTATACAGAATATACATTGTGAAGCTTTGCTTAAATTGTTATCACATCAAGGTGTCTTGGAATGTTCTGGTTATATGTATAACTCTGCCATGAAAACACCACTAAAGATTAAAGGTAAGCACATTCCCTGTGACGATTTGGTTATGATGGTAAGCCTTTGTGAAAAGATGAACTTTAATTAGCATTTGAAGCTACTAAAACCAGTTTGTCTCAGAGTAAAGCAAGGAGTTCCACAGAGAAGCAAACAAGAGAGGCAGAAGGAGGCATGTTATGAGTAGATCAAAGGGGGCATTTGGAGGAATATTTAAAACTAGGGCAGAGATATAAGGCAGCACTGTGTTGTTAACGGCTTGGTGTTTTAAAGTGAGGATTTCAAATATTATTATGCCATGGGAGGTCAGTGAACTGACTTACAAAGAGTTGCTGCAGACAGCTAGAAAAGTTTATTAGAGGAGTTTTAATGAATTGGAGTAGGCATATACAAGTATTGGGTAGAAAAATAAAGAGTGAGATAAAACAGACAAGGTATATAATAAGTGAGTAGATTAGAATCGTAGTTGGATCATGTGTGAAATATTCTAGAGATGTTTTTTTAGGTCAATATAACATGATTTGGTTAGTGATTACATTTAAGGAGTGAAAGAAAGATTGCAGAGTCAAAGGGACAAGTTGGGCTGAAGGACGGACATGATGTCAGTGTCAACTGGGAGAAATATACATTTCGAGGAGTTAGAGTTTTAGTTGAAGTAACTCAGTCTCTGCCTTATTGAGCTTGAAGTAATGTGTGTGTGGGGGGGGGGGGGGGGTTCTGGCTTCCAGGAGATTATGATAGACTGTTGGTGATGTGATAGAAGAGAAGGGGACCAGTCTGGAGTTGAAAGGAAGGTCTGAGTGCTTTCTGACTTGATTATACGGATATCTAATATGTAGATGTACAGCAGAAGTGGACCAGGAGTAAACCTTGAGCTATGCCAAAATATGTCAACAATAGAGCTCATGTTTGTCAAGACTGTGGACTTCGCATGTATAACATTTGGAACATGAGCATGAGAACAAAATTGATGATTAACAATTTGTATTTCAATTAGATAGCAAAAACAGACATTAGATCAGTCACAGAGAAAAGGCAAAAATGATTTCACATAACAAGCAAACAATTATAAACCAGCATTCTACACACTGATACTGCTTACCTCAGTCTAGGCATTCTACAGAATTGGGATTGATATGGCTAAAATTGATTTCTATTTATTAATTTACACCACTCATCAGTACTTAAAACAAGAAGTGTATTAAATATAATGGGTCACATTTACCTGCTATGAATTTCAATGTAACTGTTCCACAGCACAAGCTCAACTCTTTGTAAGGGGTATTACAGCCTGGCTTGGCCTTGTACAGGCAATGGTTTCCAAACAAGAATTTTTTTTAGCTATATTTAGCAAACAGTGACATATATTCATCTAATAAATTAAAGTGCATTTTCTGCAGCCTGGACATTAAAAAAATATCTTCATTATTATGTGTTAAATTTAAAGGATTATCTGGTTGACGTTAACCTTAAAATGTTTGCCCCAGACAACTACATTTTTAAAATATAAGTGAATAAGCAGATAGATTTAATACATTTCCAATAACAACACCTATTTTGCAACATTGTGACATATACAGTAGGCGAATGTTGAATAATATATATTTTCCTAAGAATGAGCTCAGATTACTCTGGCTTCATTTATTAACACCCCTCCAAGCTTGGTCCATGATGCTAGATTGTGCAGGGTAATTTAATGAGAACATGTACAGTGGCTACACAAACTGGAATGGGGTGACATGAAATACATGCAAAAATATATATGCATATAAAAATATGGTTGTATATTTAAAATGTTTGTATATTCAAAATTCAATTGGCTTATTTTGTAGGAGAATATTGTTTACACTTTTGTGTATTAAATTTTTGGATGAAATTTGGAAATTTCAAGACATTATACAGTATATATATATAAAGAGTGAGGTAGCCGTGAATGTCCAGTAATCCAGTTGAATAATAATATTGCAGTGGATAGTGATACCTTTTTTATTGGACAAACGTATTCATAATAAAGCGACAAGCTTTCGAGAGATAATGCCTCTCTTTATCAAGTCAAAAAGCGATACTGATATATACACACTGTTATATACACACATACTTTGTTTATAATGTAAAGACTGAACCATTTTGATTATCATATAACACTAGCGACTTCCCCGTCAAAAAATGACGGCAATAAGATTGTAAGGAAGGTAATGGTGTTTGGTTGAAACATTAATTTTGTTGGTGTTCCGAGATCCTCCGGCGCTCATTGCAAGCTGAGCGCTGAGCGCCTTTGGAGCTCATTGCAAGGTTGTTGGTTGTTTGTGTGCTATGAGCAGCATTGTATGCTAATGAAATAATTAATACATTAATAAATGAATATACTTGACCTATTTTGAAGTAATATATGCAGGAAGCATTGTGTTAAAGAGCTGACAATATGTTTCGATGTTGCTGCAGCATACAATGTCGGTTTTCACTGTTGTGGAACTGATGTGTAAAAGTCAGCAATGTGTGCAGTGTGTAGTGTAAATAGTGTGCATGCGCGAGGAAAATCCGTTAGGGTAGCTGTGTACTTCCGCATTGTGTAAGTTAGTGTTGAAAAATGGCGGCTAATGTGTATGTGATACGCGGCTGTGGATGATTTAGCGTCCTTGTTAATAGTGTATCTTGGACCTCGTACGGCTTTTTCAGAAAATCCGTATGTGCTTGGTGGTGTTTTGCGTGCTTAGGGTCCTGTAGCATCGTTTTGTTTGTTTTTGGAAGCCATTTTTTCTTTTGCTTAGGGGATTTTCGTGTGTCTAAACTCTTGAATTTCTACTTAAATTGAGGCGTAACTTCAGTTGCAGAGGTCCTGGGTGCCCCCCTTGGTGTGAGTAAGGTTTTTATGTATCTGGTGTGTGTATTTATTGTGTTTCTATTGTTTTCATGTGCGGGCGTTAAGGTCGTATTTTTTCGTCCTTGTTAATAGTGTTTTTTGGACCTTGTATGGCTTTTTCGGAAAATCTGTATGTGTTTCGTGGTGTTTTGCGTGTTTAGGGTCCTGTAGCCTCATTTTCGTTTTTTTCGGCAGCCATTTTTTCTCCAGCTTGGGGGATTTTCGTGTGTCTAAATTCTTGAATTTGGAGTTAAATTGAGGTGTAACTTCACTTGCAGAGGTCCAGGGTCCCCCCCCCACCCCCCACCCCCCCCTACTGTGGGAAAGCTTTTTATGTGATTATTGTGTTTTTATTGCACTTTTAATGTTTTCATGTGCACGGGTTCAGGCGCTAAGGTCGTAAGGTCCAGCGATTTGTATTTGTAGATGCTAAGTCCGTAAATTTTGCGGTCGACGTGAGAGCCTCCACCTCCCCAAATGCAGCCCTTCGCTTTACGAGGGTCTGCATTTGTGGGCCTAAAGTCCGCAGTTGCTGGCAAGTAGCACCTTCGGCGCTCCGTGCCAGCAACTACGGCCCTTGCTTTGCTAGGGTCGCAGTATGTGCGGGCTCGCTATGCAAGCCCGCAGCGTTAGCAACAACCCGCTTGCACACAACTATTATATGTGATGGTCCAAAGCATCATAATATCTGCACATTAACATGGTGTAGACCAGCTGCTCTCTGTCTTTTTGATCTGGAGAACAGTCAGTTAATGTCCAATGCTTATTATTATTATTATTATTATTATTATTATCATCGTTTATTTGTAACACGCCAACATATTCCGTAGCTCAATACATAAGTTTTGATCAAGGCAAAACAATATTAACACATTACAAAAGATGGAGGGCCCTGTCTTTGAGCTTAGAATCCGGTGTCCACAGTGCTTTCCCCAAAGCACATTGCAAGGTTGAAAACTCGCACACTTACAAGCTAAAGGTTTAGGGTGTGGTACAGGAGGGTGAGAAATGCAGTGTGCATGTTAAGGATTGAGGTGATAGGCTTCTTTAAACAGATGTGTTTTAGTGAGGTTTTGAAGGATTTGAAGCAAGAGGATAGTCTAGTGGAGTGAGGCAAGGAGTTCCAGAGAGTAGGGACAGCGCAAGAAAAGTCCTGTAGGCGGTAGTGAGAGGAGGTGATGAGAGAAGAGGAAAGAAGAAGGTCATTAGCTGAGCGAAGAGGGCGGGTGGGGGAATATTTGGAGATGAGAGCAGAGATATAAGGGGGTGCAGTTTTGTTAAGGCCTTTGTAAGCTAGGGTAAGTCTTTGAGCACAGTCTTTGAGATCTAGAATATTTTGTGCAAGGTGATATTATATATGGCCCATTAACATTTCATTAGGTTTTGCACTGATTTAAATAGAGTAGATTTTAACTGCAGTCAAATTCTTCAATAATATATGTATAACTATCACCATTGATAGTAGTATATTTAAGGTGTCAGGCTCTCTCCATATTTTTGTCCCTGAGGGCCAGCAAAAAAGATGTCAGGAACCAGCAAATATACCACTGGTTTTAAATTATTCTTCAGCTACTGGTATAGATTATTCTGCAGCTACAGTCACAGCTAACCCTTACTAAATAAAGATATATGTATTAAGGACAATCACTTACTGCTCTAATGTAGTCCTTTGAGGAAAGGCTAAATGGATAAATGTGTCTGTTTTTATACTGGGTATATGAGGAGGAAGAGGCAACTTATACACTAAATGAGGAAAGTGTAAGAGAATCTGAGAGTGTTTGTAGACTAGACAAAATGAATGCAAACCAATAGCTTCAGAGGCCATTACAATATCCTAATGTCTAGCTTAACTAGAAATAAGTATTTATTACAGAATATAAAAATGCAGGATTCCAGAGGATGGAAAAGGAGACATTCTATATTGAGCAATGTAACAAGATAGAAGAAGGTAACAGGATGGGAAAGTCAAGAGATCTCTTCAAGGAATTTGTGGATCTCAATAGAAATGTTCCATGTCAAAGTGGGCATAATAAGACAAAAATGGTAAGGATTTAACAGAAGCAGATTAGCTAACGAAGAGGTGGCACTGAAGATCTATACAGGAAGGACCTTAACAGCATTGATAACCTCAAAAGTTTGTCCAGTGAGCTGGAGATAGACATCTTGGAGAGTGGAGTGAGATGGGCTATAGAGAGCCCTGCTAATAACAAAGTTGCAGGAGATGATGGAATCCCAGCTGAACTGATCACAATCCTACAAGAGGATGCTGTGATAGTTTTGCTTGCCTTAGGCTAACAAATGTGGAAAACTAAACAATGGTCAGTAGACTGGAAAAAGTCAGTCTACTTTCCAGTATCAAAAAAAGTAGTGCTCCATTTATCAAACAATTGCACTCATTTCACCAGCCAGCAACATAATGATTAAGATCTGCAAGTTTGACTCAAACAATTTATAATGATCGAGAACTACCAGATGTGCAAGCTAGGTTTCCACAGAAGCAGAGGCACAAGAGATCAAATTGCCTATGTCCGCTGGATAATAGGGAATGCAAGAGAGTTTCAGAAAAACATTTACCTCTGCTTCATATACTATTCTAAAGCATTTGGCTGTGAGGATCATAACAAAATGTGGCAAGTTCCTAAAGAAATGGGAGTACCAGATCATCTCACCTGACTCCTGAGAAATCTGTATACAGACCAAGAAGCCACGGTCAGAACCCAACATCAAACAACCAAATGATTTAAATCGGCAAAGTAGTGCAACAAGTTTGTACAATGTCATCTTATCTATTCAACTTATACTCAGAATACATCATGTGTAATGCCAGACTGGACAAATACAAAGCCAGAAATAAATATTGCTGTGAGAAATACCAACAAACTCAAATACGTGGATATCACTACTCTGATCCTATTGATGAGGGGAAAGAACAATTTAGATTTTAAGTTTGCTTTAGGGAAAGCACTATACACGCTAGATTTTAAGCTCAAAGACAGGGCTATCAACTCATCTGCAATGTGTTAATATTGTGTTTGCCTTGTACTTAACCCCTGTACAGTACTTTGGAATACGTTGGTGCATTACACATAAGGATAATAATAATAATAATAATAATAATAATAATAATAATAAAGGCTCCTCCCATTCATCCAAGATAACTAATCCTGTAAGGAATAAAAGCAAAGGTCTACCTCCATTAAAACTAAATTGAATACAATAGTTACAAATTTAAGATTGTATTTATTAATTTTAAACTGTGCAAGCATATTTTGTAAATTATTAAGACAAGTTGTTAATAAGAACATAATATAACCATGACATGCCAGTGGTCTATTAAGTTGCTTATACATTTTTTATGTGATCAACATAATATCGGTTCATGGATGCTGTGTTGACCTTTCAATGACCAATAGGCTTCTTATTCATATACGACTAATACATCACCTAGCTAGACCTTAATAAAGACTACATTAAGGAAAAGCCCCTACTGCTATGGAGTAAAGGAGAAATGGATAACTGTGATTGCCTTTATTAAGAGGGAGAGCTCAAACTCTTCAAAAATGAACACTGCAATGCAGTGGTATCAGGAAGCAGATCTATACTATCACAAGTATCATGTTTGTGTCAATACAAATGCTTCTTAATATTAATAAACATATAGCATTTATACAATATTTTAAGCATCATAAATAATTATGTATATTAAGAAAGCCTCAGTTGTATGTGAAAACTATACTGGCTGAAACTAAAAAACAAAATGAGCAGCTATTATTTTAGAAGAATGCCTTGTTTTCTGTATTTCATTTCTGAACTTACTGTTTCTGGGGAGAAAATGACATATAATTCAGACAAAGGCATTAAATATTGCTCTCCCGAAGCAACAGTGAATAGCATTTTGATGAGTATACATCTGTGAACCAAAATCAATTACAGAGAGAGAAATACTTCTATTTAACCACATTAGATACGTGAGGAAATTCTACAGGGACAGTTATCTTATTTATGCTTTGCAAAAGTGGGACATCCAAACTGTAGCAGACAGTGTTGCCAGACACTGGGGGAGGAAGCAAGTGAAAGCATATATCACAATATGAAAGCAAAGGAAACAGAATCCTGCATAATGTGCTTCTATTTAACATTTCCCTTTTTGCAAATTTGTCCTGGGAATATATCGGCATACATTAAAATACAGAAAAACCATTAAATGGTACTATTATCTTAAAATAGTCATAGAGCGATGGGATTCTCTGTATTTATGCAAAGCTAGACACAAACAGTTTGCATGATAGTTGATATTTTATTAGGAAATTACTGTGAGGTACTCATCACAGACACATAACCATCAAGGTAGTGGTTAAAGTGGCACAGTGGAGTTTCCAAAATGCTATAATTTAACACTATAGGTA
Source organism: Discoglossus pictus (assembly GCA_027410445.1). Classification (NCBI taxonomy): domain Eukaryota; kingdom Metazoa; phylum Chordata; class Amphibia; order Anura; family Alytidae; genus Discoglossus; species Discoglossus pictus. The sequence goes on along the minus strand of CM050167.1, from coordinate 289,061,397 downwards.
ATAGCAAAAACTTTATCAACTGAATGCTATTTTAGAAATTGCAGTTTTCTACATTACACTTTCATTTAAGTTTGCAATGTTTAGCTATCAGCCTTTGTTATCCTTGCACAACAAAGTCATATCTTTTGATGAGAGATCATTACCAGTAATTGCTGATCCACCCTGGGGCTCTGAATCTACTGTCATGCAGCCTCATTAAAGTAATTCCAACGTGAGGTCCGCAGCGGCTACGGGCTCAAAATTCCCCCGTGTTATGGTGCTATTAAATTGGAATGGGCAGCGAGCTACTGGCTGGAGACGCAAAACCGCAACGCAGTGTCTGTCGCACGTTGGATGTGCCGCAGTGAACACAATCAATTAGTCTAACCCGTAGTAAAGGGTTAGACGTAGCCAATAGTTATTGCCATCCAGGCTAATTAAAGCCTGCGGGAACCCCTGCAGGCTTCCGACCTCAGCCCCTGGTGCGTGGGTCCCAATTGGGACCCACGCGGCAGTTACACCCCAAACCCCTGCTGTGGGGTGTACTTTAAGTACCCCAGCCCCTAAAATTAACCCCCCTATGCTGGGGGTCCCCATCGTAACCCCTGCAGTGTCCCTATACTCCCCCTTGCAGCGGGGATCCCAATCGGGACCCCCGCTGCATTTAAACATTTTCCACCTTGGGGGTCCTGAAAGGACCTGCTTTAAATAAAAAATTAACCACTGCCCCCCGGCACCTAAAAATGACCCCATCACTCATGGGGGTCTATCTATCAAATTTTTTTATTTATGTTTTATCTCCGTGTTATATCGATCCCGACAATCAATTTGTTAATACATATAATAGAACTTGCATTGACTAGAATATCATATTTATTGATTTCTTCATATTGCATTAATTCTGGAATGCGGGCCCGACTTCAAAAACGTAGGTGATTGAAATGTAACCTCTATGTTTTAGTGACATAATGATGATGGTCTCTTTTACTATTGGCTCTGTCTAAACCCGTAACTACGGGTTTGAATAATTTATTATGTTCACGCCCGGAAATGCTATGTGTGGAAGCAATGTTCACGGATTTGGATTCCGGCCATGTCGTTGTGGCCTTCTCTAATTTAATCGCTTTGTAACTCCTGCAAATTTACAAAGTGATTAAATTAGAAAAGGCCGCAACAACATGGCCGGAATCCAAATCCGTGAACATTGCTTCCACACATAGCATTTCCGGGCGTGAACATAATAAATTATTCGAACCTGGATTTTAATAGGGCCTCATGTACGTACTAGTAAAAAAAGTACTAGTAAAAAAAGTTTCAATGACCCTTTAAGTAACATCAATAAAAGTTCCCTAGACCACTTTCAAAGTATCAAAACATTATTTAGAAGCCATGGCATACTCCGAATTGTAGCTTATTTGACAGCTTGAAAACAATTTGGCTTGGAAAACAGCCAAACTATGTAAAATTGTTAGTCATTGTATGGGGATGATCATTTGATCACATTAGACCCCTTTCCAACCCTGTTAATGTTTTTTTTTTATTAATATTTTGTAAAACGCATTTATCTAGTGAAGAATATGAGAATGGATAACGTTTTTATTAAATTATATATACCAAATTAGATGAGTTTATCTTTCTATTTAACCTGAACAGTGAATTATTTGCTCCTTGTTTATGAACATAATTTTTCACTTATAAAGGTATCATTAGCCAGGAAATCGCCAACAACTAGATGTGTCCCACCTTATAGTCATTATCTCAGTTATAGTGGCCATCAGCTGCTGGCATTATTATAAAATGATACCTGGTGTCAAGCATAGTGTTAGCAAGACATTTTGTAACACGCTTTTAAACCCATTAGTAGTGAGGTGCAGATGGTACAGTAGTTTGTTTTATCACCTGGAAAACTTAACAGTCCTGGAACAGTGTACTTTTTTTTAGCATCTGCACATAAGTATGTTCAATGCACAATACTACATATATTTTCTATATAGTCCTCTAATTATTACATTAAACAAAACTTACGAAATATAATTGAATAGAATTTAACGTAAATAATAATTAATTGTGTTGGCATTGAAAAAATGCCAATCATAAAAAATGCTGGAAGCTATCAACTGAAACATAAATGACATGCTCTCTCTGTAAATGCTTATATTCTCCCTTCATTGTGATTACCCTTTTTTTCCTTTGGATGAACTATGTCTGCAGAATAAATGTAAAAAGTTTTTTGCTGTTGTATCATATATGTATATCCAGAGGGAGTTTGCATTTGTGGTCCTTTTAGAAATAATTTCCAAGGCTAAATTGGTATACATATAACTTCATTGTATGTTTCTCTATGAAACTAACACATGAAATAATGATAAATCTATTACATGATAATGAATCTGTCCCACTGAACAACAAAGTGATATTTATATAAAAAGAGATAAATATCACCCATACATAAACATACTCTTGTGTCATTTTAATGACATATCCTTTTAACATAACTATTGTGTTCCATTTACTGCATGAAAAGAAAATACATTTGCAGGTGCATGCAAAAAATAAAACAAAGCATAATTGTAATGTTGCACTAAGCTATAATTTGGACACATACCAGATTAGATTTGTGATTATGATAAGGGCTATACCTTCCTTTTAATTTTGTTTAAATATACTTTTGCAACATAATAAAAAGTTGTTTCCTATTTCCTATTTTAATCTATATTTAAAAAAAAGCTCCCACTGAGAGAGTTTTTTTCTGATGCTAGCTTTATGAATTAGCCCTGCTGATTCCATAGGGCACATTGTTGTTCATGCTGTTATCAAATCTGTTGAGGGTTTAACACTTTTGTTAAAGGCAAATTTAAGTTTTCTGGATTATGAATTCTGATAAAAGAAATCAGTAGTGTATGAAAACATTTCTCAAATAACTCAATGTAAAATGTGTTTTTTATGTAAGCAGCATGTGTTAGATTAGAAAAGTTTAAAATCAGGAAAACTTCCATATACCCAAGTATAATTGACAAAATTATCTTGTTGTGAGGGGGGACAATGGCTCATTAAAGGGACAGTTTCATTGCCAAGTAAAGAGCAATGAAAATGTATTCCACCATTTGTTAATTCAGGAAATGTGCATTTATAAAGCCAATCATTTTATTTTATTTACTTACATGTATATAGTTCTTTTATTCAAAGTTTTTTACCAATTTATATATTACAGTTCAACCGAAAATGGTACAGATGAGTAAAGTATCACTAACAGATAAAATAGAAAATAACACAATCAATCATGGCATTGGTATGGGTTGGTAAAGTAGGCGACAAAGAGTAAATATAGATTTATGTGTTGTTTGGAACCTGCAACAGACCAGAGACTGAATCAAGGTTACAGACATGCCAGGAGGATTAGGGAAGCAATTATAGGACAAGAGAGGAAGGGTGATCAGCTTGGGCATGGTCAATATTAACATCAGCTCTAGCAGTTGCTGCTAAATAATAAGGTGTGTCTTTATAAATAAAGAATACTCTGGGATGGGTGGGACAGAAGCAGGAAGAGGGGCCGTTTTAATATTTTTTTCATAATGTTTTCTGTCTGAATCTCTGCATGTCTCATATTGTTAGTATGGGAGCTATATCGATAGATATTCTTTTCACACGTAGGGATCACTTATTGTTTAGTAAAACCCACACATGCACACTGCACAGGGTAAGGAAAGATAAACCCGAGAGGGATGGGGAGAAAGTCCCGACACCTCAAACAGATAAGATTTATTTTAAAACTATTTTTTTTATTAAATATGGTTTTATTGTTGGCATTATAAACACACATTTATGGAACTAAAAGATGGTGAATTAGATGCTCATAACTCTTTTTTTGCCACTTACACTGGCCTTTTAATTATATCATCTGTATCCTGTTAAAAACATTGTACCTTTATTGGGATGACCATTTGATCACATTGGATCCCAGTACAGTTATAATTTGTCAGAATTTATCAAGGAGAGGGTGTATGTCTAAAGAAGAACCGTGTAACACCTCAAGCATTTTTAATTGAAGGTTGATTTATGGTCCTTTAAGGACCCACTGTAGTAGCCTCATCTAGCTGGCTGCATACATAATTGCTGATTGGCTGCAAAGCTGAGCATGCACACATAAGACAGGGTTCATTTTTACAAAAACAAACCCTCTCAGGAGCCTAGCTCAATACTGGGGGTGTAAACATCACCTGCAACTGTTTTTATTAATGCAAAGCTAAAAAACATAGTGCATGCAAATAAATGTAATTATACACTACTAATTCCCCTCTATCAGATGCATTCATAACCCAGCTCACTTGCATATACCTAATATATCTAGAATAGAATATGTCATAATTACAGACTGCAAACTTATTACCTATGCTAATTATTGTGGGAAGGCTTCAGGGGCCATGCAAATAATAAAAAAGCCAATTTTTGATTAATTTTAAAAACGTAAAAACAGTTTCCACATGATTTTCCACTCTCTAATTGATGGTGCAGAGAACATACAGTGGGGGGGGGGAAAGTATTTGATCCCCTGCTGATTTTGAACGTTTTGAATATTTGTCCACTACAATCTACAATCTTGTCCCTGACATCCTTGGACAGCTCTTTGGTCTTGGCCATGGTGGAGAGTTTGGAATCTGATTGATTAATTGCTTTTGTGGAGAGGTGTCTTTTATACAGGTAACAAGCTGAGATTAGGAGCACTCCCTTTAAGAGAGTGCACCTAATCTCAGCTCGTTACCTGTATAAAAGACACCCAGGAGCCAGAAATCTTGCTGATTGATTGGGGATCAAATACTTATTTCCCTCATTGACCTGCAGATCAATTTATAACTTTTTTTACATGCATTTTTTTTTGGGGGGGGGGGGTGTTATTCTGTCTCTCACTGTTAAAATACACCTACCATTCAAATTATAGACCGATCATTTCTTTGTCAGTGGACAAACGTTCAAAATCAGCAGGGGATCAAATACTTCCCCCCCCCCCCCACTGTATGTCAACTTCAGTGGTCCATAGACATTGATTGGCTAAACTGTGCTTTTTAGTCAAAATATATGAGCACAACTTTTATGAGTGCTAAAACACACACTAAAACTAAAAAAGAGAGTCTTGCTAATTTGCTTACTTTTGTCCATCTGGTATACAGTACACATATAAACTTCACTTCAAGAACTGATATATAAAGCAGAGGAGAGTTTTCTACTAAGGAAATAAAGATCCCAGAGCTGTGCCAGACATTAGATTGTGCTCACATGTAATGAAGGATATTGCATTTAACAACCTTCTACTTCACATTGTGAACATTAATTACAGAGTAAGGAGGGGAACCGATTAGTGAGTTCAAGTCTGTTTGGGGAGAAATCTGCTGCATTATCAAACAAACCATAAATCACAGTTCTAGTAATATCTGCATAAAAAAATTGAAAACAAACTTTCAAATACATAAATGAGTTGTATGAAGAGAAACTACTTTTGGTAAAGTAGAATAGTAAGTAGCGAGTTTCCAATCTTGTAGGGTGCTTTGGAAAAAAGCACTTTCTGCAAAGATTCTAAGCTCAAAACAGGGCCCTCCATTTTTCTGCAGTTTGTTAACATTCTATTTTTCCTTGTTCTTATCATAGTAAAACATGAGATCATGAACCAAAGGTGAATAGTGGCTAGCGGCTTTCGAAAAATCCAAACTAGTACATACTTTGCAGGGTTCTTTTTAGCAGCGGTTAATAATACAAAGCCCTGGTATCCATGCTTCAATAGGGAAACACAAGATGACTGCAGTTGGGAGTTGGACCAACATAATAATTTTTCACAGATGAAGAAGCAGAAAGGAATGTAGTAAATTGACTTAAAGCTTCTTGAGACAGACACATATATCATAACCGAATTTGTGGGGATTTATAAACTACAAACTTCAAATTGCTCTAGAAAAAAATCATCACCTAGCAACAGCTGATGTATAAGAACGTGAGAATTCAACTTCCAAACTTTCAGCAGTCTTACACATGACAAGGAGCACATGCGCCAATTTATTTTTTTATGATATAATACTAAAATAGTTATTTTTTCCTCTCATAGAGTTAAAAACAGTAAAAATTGCAGAAGTTTCAACAAATACAGCTAATTTTAATGACAGTTAATCACTATTCATTTTTTTTTCAGAGAGTTAGCAATTAGTAAATAATGTGTATTGCACAAAACATCTGATTATTTATAGAAAAAAAAACAAATAGAATAGTTATACAACACTTTAAACCATAAGTATTTTATAGTACAGAGTAAATCAGTGGTGGGCAAAGTGATTTAATTTACACCTTGTATTCAGGTTCACTCTGCTTTTAGCTCACATAAGTTATTCAGTTTCATTCGGATTGATCCCCCTGGGCTCAAGTATACAAAGATTGTGGAGGCCCTAGTTGGACTGAGTTGCCCACCACTTGAGTATATGCACATATATATTCCTTCTTATTCAAAAAGGCACAGGCACTCTAAATGGCTTAAAGAACATCTTCTTGCATACAAATGCTCTACTCCAACCTAACCAAATTGTTGAGGTTCTGGTATTCCAGTATGTAAATTCCAACACTTCGTTCCTCATATCCCGAACAATGTTATATAAAACCTTGACACTGAGTAAAACGTCAGCCATTTCAGAGTTGCGTCTGGATGACGCCATTTGGCAGGCTGGAGAGGCAAGCCGAGATTGGACAACGCTAAACGCCATAGGACTTTTGGTTTTGTGGTTAATGTATTCCTCATGCTTAATTAATACTACTATATTACTAATGGGATCTAAGCTAAAAGCTTATTATTGTACAAATTCCTATTGTATTTTTGAAATTCAGCAAATATATCACATAAACACTGTAGCATCAATATAGAAATGTATTAGCACCTTAGATTGTGATAAAGTCCCTTATGATTGAGGTATATTGGTATATTTTTGATTTTCAGATTTATGACATTACTGTATATATTTAATCATGCACGACTGACTAAGATATATTATCTATAAGGATATTAATTTATTTTAACAGTGAATATATTTTTCACTTTGAAGTCAATTATACTGGAGTTGTCTCAAGACTTACTTTTTGTCCCCATACTTTTCACCAATAGAGTATGTAGTGTAAACAGAACTGATAGGCAGGACTAGAGGGCAAGTGACGGCTCCTATTCCAAACTCTGTTACACAATAGTATAGGGATTTTTTGATATTTTGTTACCCAAAGATCACTGCTAATTTGCTTATTTCTACCAATATATGGTTCCTATTGTGACTGTATAATACCTTGGAGTTTCTCTCCTAGAGATATGTTATACTTATGATTGTTTCCATCCAGACCGACTATCTAATATATTTTTATATGTTTTAATTTGATGTTGTTTTTGTATTATATGATGTGTTTCATTTTTTTATTTTTTATTAAAAGTTATGTTTTAGAATTTTTGGGCCTTATCAATACATCTTTTTGAGTTCCTACTTACTTGATATGTATATCCTCTCTAGTTCTCATGTGTTCTTTTTCTCTCTTTAAGTTGTTTGACTGAGTAAAACCTTCCATTCAAATACTACCTATGCCCTATATATAATCTCACTTTTGTCTCCTTTTGGGCTTGGGAAGATTAAGGAGGGCTGAGGAATTAAACTGCACTATATGCATAGATGTGTGCAAGGTTTCTCCAAGGTCCTTCTCTGATCACACATGCTAACACTCAATATCAGCGAGGGCTGCGGGCGAGGGCCTCAGTTGCTGGCATGGAGCGCCGAAAGTGCTCCTTGCCGGCAACTGCAACCCTTGCAAAATTTACGTTCAAACGCAAACAACCACACAACAAACGCGACCACGCAAACAACACGACACACCAACTATGACCCTCGCAAACTTTACCTCGCAACGCAAACAACATACGAGACACGTTAACACACATTACGACCTCGCAACAATCGGACGCAACTATCGAACATTACAAAATTCAAAACACAATAAATACACACAGCACATACATAAAAAGCTTACCTACAGCAAGAGGGAGCATCCAGGACCTCAAAAAAGCAACTTACACCTTCATTTAACTCAAAATAAAACAGTTTAGACACTAACAAATTCGCTAAGCCAGAGAAAAAATGGCCGCCCAACAAAACGAAAACGAGGCTACAAACGCAAACAACATATGAGACACGTTACCACACATTACGACCTCGCAAAAATTGTCCGCAACCCGCGAACATGAAAAAATTAAAAACACAATAAATACACACAGCACATACATAAAAAGCTTACCTACAGCAAGAAGGAGCATCCAGGACCTCAAAAAAGCGACTTACACCTTCATTTAACTCAAAATAAAAGAGTTTAGACACTAAAAAATTCTCTAAGCGAGAGAAAAAATGGCCGCCGAACAAAACGAAAACGAGGCTACAGCACTCTAAGCACGCAAAACACCACAAGAAACTCGCAAAACACCACAAGAAACTCGCAAAACACCACAAAAGACCTACGGATATTCCGCTAAGACGCATACCACACATTACCCGACATTTTACGACAATGCAGAAGTACACAAGTACGTTTTGGTCTCGCGCACGCACAGTATTACACTGCACACATTCACCACGCTTACACAGCAGCTCCACACCACTAATGCTCCAGCAACATCAAAACAGATTGCAGCTCTTCAACACAATGCTTCAAAATAGGTAAAGTATATTCATTTATTAATGTATTAGAGATTTCATTATTACACACCAAACAGCATTAGCTACCTTACAATTTCATTGCCGTCATTTTTTGACGGGCAATTCGCTAGTACAGTATAAAAGGAAATGGTACTACAATACAGCTGCCAATATGTATACATATGAATGCAAAGAAAATATAGGGTTTCCTTTTACTAATATAACTGACCTTTCCAGTAACAACACAGCAAATATGCCCAATACTTTAAATGGTGATAGAATGCTAATATTTTCTATCATGCATTTAAAAAAAAAAGGTTTTAAATATTACATATTTTACTGCATAAAAATCATGAGTAAAACACATTGGATCCTTGGACTGATCTTACTGTTCTGTTATTGCTTATTGCAATTATACATTCAAAGTACTTTATTTAGCACTGAAGCATTCATTTCTTTTAATAGAAAGCATATCTGAAATAACCGACTTCAGATGCAACAAAGAACATGCAGCCTTATTAAATTGCGATTTGGCCAATTGAATAGGGCTCTATATAAGCACAGAGCATATCTTTTTTACAGAAGTTTTTAGTTAGTAAACATCTATCCAAAAGCAAGGTCTTCACTAACTAAAAACTTCTTTAAAAAATATGTTATGTGCTTATTTAGAGCCCTATTCAATTGGCCAAATCGCAATTGAATAAGGCTGAAAATGTTCATATCATGTAATTCCTAGCTCATGAAGCATACATATGTACTTAAGTGTAGCAGTCCCAGAGCCTCATTCAATTGCGATTTGGCCAATTGAATAGGGCTCTAAATAAGCACATAGCATATTTTTTAAAGAAGTTTTTAGTTAGTGAAAACCTTGCTTTTGGATAGATGTTTACTAACTAAAAACTTCTTTAAAATCATATGTTATGTGCTTATTTAGAGCCCTATTCAATTGGCCAAATTGCAATTGAATGAGGGCCCCAATATTTACTGTTTCAGTATAATCAGTAACTATTTAGAAATATAGCGTTTTGGATTCTCTGTTGATTTCTAACAAAATATAACTTTCCCATAGAGGGACATACAGAGTTGCTTCAAATTCTAGAAAAGTACTTGAAGATGTGAGAATTCTTTTAGTAATTTTCTTGCCCTGCAATATTTATTACTCTATTTTCTAACTACAGGATTAGTAACGCAACTGCTTACTATTATATTATATTTATATACTGGTAATGTATACTACAACCAGCTATTTAATGCTTAAATTGAGTGTAAAATTAAATAGCATCCAGAACAATTTCTTGTGTTCAGATTTAAAGAATATAATATTAGTTATTTAAAACTGTAAATGTATGGTTATGCACAAGGTCACAGTCATTGAAACCAAATTACCTAACAAACAGAAGTACAATTTTTAGAAAATAATATTAATACTATTTGCATTATAACACAGCTGCAGGAGTTCCTGCAAAAATTACAGTCTAGACATACATGAAAAGGCTGCATATACACATAGAGAGATCTGTCCTGTTACGGATTAAGCAACTTAGAATTTTTACTTTTTGATTTATAATAAAAAAAATTCAATAGAAACTGTGTTAAGTGTTTCCACCCCTATTAAACAGTCACCTAAAATCTATAATTCAGTGAAACATTAAGTAATTGCCATTTATTTCTTAACTATTCTATTCTACAAGCCCAACTGTGCATCCAGCAGCGCATTTCTCTGCTAGCCGGCTTTTGTTATCAGTATCTCTGCATGAAAAGGTGATTTTATTTGACTGCTAACAGGAAAATACAAAATAGAATAAAATCAGACTGCATATAAAGAAAAATAATACAATGTTAAAATTCAGTGCAAAGTTAAAAAAAATGAATATGATTTCTATAGTTCAAAGCATAAAAAAAATACACAAAGTACACGCAAATAAAATGTTAAAAGAAGCTTGGTTTTTGTGACTTTTTATTGCTAAATCATTACTTTCTTTTATATAGTTCATATTTTTAAAATTAAATAAACATGTTATATAGATGTGCAAAAAGGACACAATGAAAAGGTATCGACTTTTTTCTCCATGTTTCTCTATAGTGATGGTTTATTACAGTTTTTAATCATTACTATCAGCACCAACCCAATATGTGTCAATCAGTTGATGCTAAAATATCAATCAAAACTATGAGGCCTTTTCTACTAGAAGCCTGTAATTGACTCTAACATGTAAATTTGGCTGCAGGTGTTTTTTTCTTTAAATGTTTAGATGTATTCTATTGACTCAAGCCCGCAATTTGCATGCTTAAGTTTCAACTCGTAAACCCTGCCTTTTTAAGTTGGATTTCACTTGATCTGACAATATTTAAGCTAGCCCTTACTGTACCTCTTAGACACAGCCAATCGTAAATGAGTCCATCCTCATAATGTCAGTAGAAGTTAGACATAAGCTGCAATCGGAGTCTACACATTAATGATAGCCAATAAGTAATATCTGCCAATGGGGCTCACAAACAAGCAATATAGCACTCTATAAAATGCACTAGAGCATCTGTTCTAGTCCATGTGTGTTTCATTACATGTATTAAGCCACTGAGTCCCGGGATTGATATTACACATAAATAACAATTTAAAATAATATATTTTTAATTGCATATTTGTGGGTTTGAGACTGTTCTGCAAATAATTATAATGTCCCATGCTTTTAAAGTGCAGCATTATGTGTTTAATTGCGGCTATAATAAATGATTTGAAAATCCTTTGCAAGTCGTATTTAGTACTAGTATTTTTGTCAGAAACTTGATGCCTTTTCTAGTTGCAGGTTAGACTTTGTTTGCTAGCTAGACCTACGGTTCTAATAGAATATGGATTTTTTGTAACTTTAATTATTTAGCATTGGTAATGTTTGAGCTGTGCAAAAATCAATAGAGATGTAAGCACGAAGTTGCGTCTTTGGCTGGAACGTAGTGATTGTGGGCGGGAACTCGTAATCAGATTGTGAGTAGCTAATAGAATTTATAGCAATATTAACAGTGATTTTAAGTGTGTGAAAATTTCTAGGCAATAGAATAGGGCCCTATGTATTCAACTACACCAATTCTGAATAAGAGAAAACAGGGGTATAGTATTAAAATAAAAAAACAAATGCTACTCACAAGAAAAATACAAATGCATTCATCAAGGAAAGCAATGAAAAAGGAGCTATTTGGGGGCTAGAGAAGATTAAAGAGGGCTGAAGCATTAAACTGAACTATATGGATAGACAGGATCCTTCATAAAATTAGTTCCTAGTGGGAGTTTTTGGATAGCTCAGTTTTTTTTTCAACTACTAACTTTTTAAAGCAATTCAGATGTAAAGACTTGTACTTTTAAAATGTGTTTTATTGAAAACCATTTTATGTGTCCTACATTTTATTATATGGAGCTCTTTTATCAGAAGGTATAATAAAAATAACATATAGATGTTTGTTATCATGGTTATTTAGCTCTTGATCTGGTGATACAATTAATATTGATGTATTTTCAGTCAGCATGGAATCATTCAATGACATGCCCATGTGAATATTCAGTAACTGATGTCTTTATATGCTTCTCTGTACCTCTGTATATCTGAACAAAAACATATTTTGTATTCATTCTGACTTTATGTGAAATGTAATTCTTTGAAAAATTGTATTTATAGCATAACATATCAATCTGAATAATTAATTCCTTTCGTAACCATTTCTAAAGCTATTTGATGAAATTCCAATTGTCATAAGGTAATGTAGAGCAGCGGTTCACATCTTTTTTCCATGAACCATTGAAAAGTTGCCCAGACTTTGCAGACCACTTGAATACTTTTAGTGTCTTCACCGGCCAACTAATTACCTTTCAACCTGCTTCTCAGAAATTAAATGTAGTCTGTGAGCTTATGTACTGCTTTTATATGCATTTTATTATTTTTAGATTTTTTTTGTAAAGCCAGTTGTGCTGGGGACTGTGGACCACTATTAGACCACTGGTGGTATGTGGACAACAATTTGGGAATCTCTTCTGTAGAGAAGCTTTTATAAATTATTTTGCACACCTTTAGTAACAGAGTATACTATGAATGGTAACACGGTGATATTACACAAAGTGAATACAATAAACCCTTAAAATGTGATAAAAGTGGACTACTTACTCCAAAATAATTTATCTGAAGTATTACTACAAAAGAAACACCAAATGGAATAAAATTCTAATGAATGTGTTAAGTTGAGGAGTACATAGCATTCACAGGTTAGAACCCTAGAGTACAGTATATCAAATTTGGAAAACATAAAAGGAAGAGTAACTGAAGCAGCTGTTCTTATCTAGTGCCAAAAGACAACATACTATATTATTAAGTTATATTCATCACCAAAAATATAAAGAGAACTAACTGGGGTAAGTATTGTAAAGAAAGCTAAAGAGAAAATAATATGAAAAGGCCAAGTGAACCTATAGCGTGTTGGTATGAAATACAACCATATTATTTCTACTTCATAAGCACTATTTATTTTTACCATTAGTCTGTCTCATGACAAGTTAAAGAAACATCAATATTGACAATTGCTCTAAAATTAACATAGTTTCTACTTTTAGAAAACCAAAAAATAATATTGATTTCCTATACATAGCAACATAAAAAGAATAATGCAAATTATTTACTTACATTTGAGCAAAAGTGATCAGACAATCCAGTGAAAATAGGTAAGGTCGAAAGGCGTAGGATTTCACCCCACGATTTGTCTTTCAGCCATATTGGATCAGGATTGGGTCGTGGGATCTCCAGTGCAATTCCACCAGTTAGAAGAAAGTGCCACTCTTCATTGTTTACGAACCCTCTGTTCTTCTGTAAACCCACACAGAGGAGAAACGAAAAGAGCAACTTGTGCTTTTCAAACAGAGAACTGCATACATGCTCATAAATACTACAAAAAAAGTAAAATAAATATCAATACACGATTGCCGTTATTTCATCCTCAACATTGTTACAAGTCACATTTCAAGCTTTTTACATATTATTTATTCAGTTTGCAAATGTTAAGTTCAGACAGTGCCTTTGATAAGGATGAGGTAAGATACACTTCTGTGGTATTCTCACTCATATGGTTGCACATAGGATCATGAGAGGAACAAATTAAGCAAAATTAAGTATTGATCAACATACTAGAAGCCCTTTTAATACTGAATTAAACAGTGGTTATTTCTTTATTCCCCTCCGTATGTTTTTTAAGATTAATACAATTAAATCCCCAAAATCATAAAAGTACCCTGAAACTTATGAATACACAAAACAACATGGGTAAAAATGTATTTTCTCCTGAGATGTTGTTTTATACATTTGATCATATATATTAAACGCATGATAATCCGATAGTTAAGATTAATAGCCAGACATTGATTGCAATCAATATCTGCTATCTAAAAAGGTATTTCCCTTTAGATACAGGAAAGCTGCCAAGAAGAAGACAGTGTCCATGGGAACAGTTTCTCTCATTAGACTTTTTTACGCCTGAAAACACAAGAAAATTTTGTTCAGCCTTTCCAGTAGCTATTGGTACGTAAAGCAGGGAGAAGATGCTCAGACACTGTCTCATCGCTGTGAATGCTATCCTGCCAAATGACAGATAGTAAAGGAGTGAAATTGCAAAACTAAAATGCTGTTGGGAAGGGAGAAAGGCACAAGGCTACATTTTATTTTTTGTGTTTTTAGGCAATAACTGCATATATATATATATATATATATATATATATATATATATATACATATATATGTGTGTGTGTGTTTTTATCAATGCTTGCCGGTGGATGCATGGTGATAAATTACCAATACCTGTTTGTGAAATAATCGTTAAGGTTGGTTATTCTTTCCTGTAGTTTCAAGGATGATGCACTTTTCTTGATGGCATTAATGTACAGATTAATAAACCAAGCCAAGGAGTACTGATACATGGAGTCAATATATGCCAGGTTAGAGATGACAAAGAATATAACACTGGAGTGATTGGCAACCTAGAACAATAGAATAACAATATATATTGCTTTAATGATAAAACTAATAACAAACAACCAACTGCATGGCTTTTACATTAAATATAACGGATGCTATTATTTTTATGTGTTAAATATTCCATTCTCTCCCCAACTGATAAAATCAATGTTTTACTTAGTAATGTGTATTATATTGGATTTTTTCTTTATTTCCTAATGTTTAGTGATATGCTGCAGTTACCACAATACAGTGCAATATTCACAAAACTCTACTTGCTATTAAACAGAGAAGCACATAGAAACATAGATTTGACAATAGATAAATGTGATGTCAAATATTCTCAGGTGGCATCATCCATGTATTAAACACACGTGTCTTCTTTTCTTTCATTAATTCAACTTCTTCAAAGAGTGGATAGATAGCTAGATAGATAGCTAGATAGCTAGATAGATAGATCCACAGTTGTTATTTTAAAGTCCACAATTTTATTAAATACTTTAAAATATTACTATTTATACATAAAACCAAAATACAAAGAAAGACAGAATTTTTTTTACATATGCTTTGATTCTACGAGTAGGATGTGATATGTAAGTATACTAATCAATACTGTAGATAAAGGTAAGGATTTAAAAGCGCAACAGGTGGGTGAAATTTTTTATATTGCTAGGACCCTACAATGCAAACAGGTGGAATATGGCATATGACTGTGGTTAATATAAGACATAACTGAATTGAGAACATACGCGATATATACATTATATAATGTTACTTACCAATAGCAAAAAGGTTGGTTTTATCTTAAAGAGCATTAAAAAACGTCTATACATTTTACTTCTGCACCAGCACCATTGCTTCAATAGTTTTAAATCTAAGTAAATTTTCAAGACATATTACTTTGACACACTTTGAGGTCTAAAAGTTTAATTGAACATTAAAGTTTCTAAAGAACTTTTTAAAAAGTGAACTCAAACACATTTTTCTACTTTTGACTATTAGTAATATGGGATTTCAGAAAAATCTCTCACAAAAAACACTGAAGAAGACTAACACTAAGTTGTTATAAATACATATTTTGACCATGACTGTGTACAAATGACTGACTGAGGATTAAGGAAAAAATATCATTCAATAGATACAAAGATGGAGCAAAAATCTTTTTAGTGCATTATGATTATGATACATCAATGGTATGCAACTCTGTTGTCTTGAATGGAATTTAGATAAGAAGATGTTTACTTAACCCAGAAAATGCAAAAATACAAAAAACAGACAGAAACAAGTTTGTGCATATGGTGTTTCAATATGCAGAGCAACAGCTTCAGAGAGAAAACTCTCACAAAATGTATACAGGAGGTCCCCAGGTCACAGACAACCCAACTTACAGATGACCCATAATTAAGAAAAACTCCCAAGGCTTTATATACAGTTGATATAAAAAGTCTACACACCCCTGTTAAAATGTCAGGTTACTGTGCTGTAAAAAAAATGAGACAGAGATACATCATTTCAGAACTTTTTCCACCTTTAATGTGATCTATAAACTGTACAACTCAATTGAAAAAAAACTGAAATCTTTTAGGTGGAGGGAAGAAAAAAAAAGAAAAATAATGTGGTTGCATAAGTCTGCACACCCTCTTATAACTGGGGATGTTGCTGTGTTCAGAATTAAGCAATCACATTCCAAATCGTGTTAAATAGGAGTCAGCATACACCTGCCATCATTTAATGTCCCTCTGATTAACATCAAATAAAGTTCAGCTGCTCTAGTTGGTCTTTCCTGAAATTTTCTTAGTCGCATCCCACAGCAAAAGCCATGGTCCACCGAGAGCTTCCAAAGCATCAGATGGATCTCATTGTTAAAAGGTATTAGTCAGGAGAAGGGTACAAAATAATTTCCAAGGCATTAGATATACCATGGAACACAGTGAAGACAGTCATCATCAAGTGGAGAAAATATGGCACAACAGTGACATTACCAAGAACTGGAGCTCCCTCCAAAATTGATGAAAAGACGAGAAGACAAATGGTCTGGGAGGCTACCAAGAGGCCTACAGCAACATTAAAGGAGCTGCATGAATATCTGGCAAGTACTGGCTGTGTGGTACATGTGACAACAATCTCCCGTATTCTTCATATATCTGGGCTATGGGGTAGAGTGGCAAGACGAAAGCATTTTCTACGAAGAAAAACATCCAAGCCAGGCTACATTTAGCAAAAACACATCTGAAGTCTCCCAAAAGCATGTGGGAAAAGGTGTTATGATCTGATGAAACCAAGGTTGAACTTTTTTGGCCATAATTCCAAAAGATATGTTTGGCACAAAAACAACACTGCACATCACCAAAAGAACACCATATCCACAGTGAAGCATGGTGGTGGCAGCATCATGCTTTGGGGCTTTTTTTCTTCAGCTGAGACTGTGGCCTTAGTTAAGGTAGAGGGAATTATGAATAGTTCCAAATACCAGTCAATATTGGCACAAAACCTTCAGGCTTCTGCTAGAAAGCTGAACATGCAAAGCATACATCCAAATCAACAAAGGAATGGCTTCACCAGAAGAAGATTAAAGTTTTGGAATTGCCCAGCCAGAGGCCAGACCTGAATCCGATTGAAAATCTGTGGGGTGATCTGAAGAGGGCTGTGCACAGGAGATGCCCTCGCAATCTGACAGATTTGGAGTGTTTTTGCAAAGAAGAGTGGGCAAATCTTGCCAAGTCAAAATGTGCCATGCTGATAGACCCATACCCAAAAAGACTGAGTGCTGTAATAAAATCAAAAGGTGCTTCAACAAAGTATTAGTTTAAGGGTGTGCATACTTATGCAACCATATTATTTTATTTTTATATTTTTTCTTCCCTCTACCTAAAATATTTCAGTTTGTTTTTCAATTGAGTTGGACAGTTTATATGTCACATTAAAGGTGGAAAAAGTTCTGAAATGATTTATCTTGGTCTAATTTTTTTACAGCACAGAAACCTGACATTTTAACATGGGTGTGTAGACTTTTTATATACGCTATATGAGTTTGTTTTTATTATTTTGTTTGTATTACTTTGTTTGTTTTTATTATTATTATGTATTTGTATTATTATTATTACAGTATTACACTTTATTATTTCCACAAATGTACATTATAGTATTGTTGTTATTATTATTATTATTATTCAAGGATCAGCGTTACATACAAATCCAACCTAAATATGTTCTCAGTAACATATCTCTTTTCTGTACTTATTTAATAATGATCAAGTGAAAATTGAGGGGCAAAATATACATGAATAAGATAATATAACCCTGGTATATTTTTTTATTCAGGGTGGTACTTAGTCATAAAGTTTTCCTGTGTCCATAATATATTAATATTAAGACTTGAAAGACTTGTTTATTGTTTAAAAAAATAAGTAGCAGAGAATGAGCTTTAATGCATAGAAAAATAAAATCAGCATAGTTTTTGAATATTATATTCCTGCAGTCAATGCACAGTATTATCTGGCATAAGTGAAAGCTTTGAAATATGTTTATGCCTTTAGGACTAAGAGTCTAATTTCATTTTTGGAAATAAGATTTTGGAGAAAAGCTTAGCTCAGATCTGTTGTGAAAAATGGTATTTGTTTTAGGAAGTGTTGAGCTTGAGAACAGATGATCCTGCATAGTGGGACATAATAGGAAAGATCACTTAATCCCACTGCATTCAATGTTTGTGTACCTTAATAACCAAGCTTAACATGAGCAATTTTTACATAAAGCTGTGCATCGTATCTCTGCAATTTTTAAAAAAAATATTCCTGCTTTTTATAAGTGTATTCATTTTATGCAAGATTTATATACAAGTAAAAACTAGTAACAGTGTTGTAGTGGCAATGGCTTAAAAATAGTGCAATGTGGACGTCCTGGTGAGATTTGTTTATAAGAAAGCACAGATTTTAGTTTATTTGCATTTACACAGTGGTATTATTCTTTATAGATATAAAAGTACAGCACAATGGAGCATAGTTCAGGTGGGTAAATAGGACAGTTGGCAAAGTATAGCATGTGATTTAGGGTTGCTGCAGAAACTGTGTGGTTATTCAGAGGCTGGCATGTCAGGACAGAGGGACAAAATGGTTGAATTGTGATGAGATAGTACCTGGTATCCAGATTGATCCATGAGTATTCTGTTCATCAGGTAAAACATTGACTGATAAAATATGTGCAGGTGGACGGGGATGAATGGGATAAGGAGGGGGAAGGTGGAAAAAAGATCCTGGGCAGGAATGGTACTGGAAGGGTTGAGACGGATTTTGAATGAAATGAGCATGTTAGGAATTAGGCTGAGACTAGTGTGTCATTCTAAGGTAAAGCAAGAGTGTGAGATATCTTCTACACAAGGATTAAACATCTGAAAAGGCAACACAGAGGATGCCACTAGAGTTTATGATTTAGTTAACATGAACGTATTTGCAATGCAACTAATTCCAGGACTATGGACACATATATCCATGGGCATCAGACAATTTGTTAGGCTGAGTCTTGTCAGCCTAAATATAAAATAAGAGAGAGGAGTGAGAAAACAACTGAAGAGAGAAGCAACTGAAATGAAAGAGTACAAGGGATGACAAGACAATAAAACAGTAAAAAGGAAAGCGGAGGGGAAAGTGATGATAAATGCCAATCAGAGTTGGAATATCGCAGTATATAATCAATACACAGATTTTGCAGAAATAAACCTAACAAAACAACGTATCTGGCATAAAGGGTTAGCAATGTGCTGTCAGATCAACCAGTCACTCAATTTTAAATCATATTCCATTGAAATAAACACTTTGTTTCTGGAGAGAAAATAATCCTTCCTGAGTTTTTCCTCACATAAATTTGCACACATAAACTTTCCAGCATAAACTGTAACTGTAATAGGGTGAAAAGCTACTTACAGGTCTGTAGCCATCTCTGGTTTCATCAATTTGTTTTTCCGTCTTGGTTGTTATTTCTTGTTTCTCATGGATCTCTTGGGATAGCTTTTTGCTGGAGGAAAGAATGTCAATAGCTCGCTCGTCCTCCAAGATGTTTCCTTGTGACAGAGATAATACTTCCAAAATCTGATCTTCTATCTCTTTCAACTGTTTTCTGTTACAAAAAATGTTATGTATTTTAAGAATCATGAAAATTGTTTAAGGAAAATTCCAGCATATTCTGTTCCTTTATTTCTATCTATTTGCAGCATGACATATACTTCCAAGTAGGTCCTCAATGTAATTTAATTGTCATAGATTACTAAGCATGTCAAAGTCCAGCACAGCTGCCTACAAATCTTGCCTCAGGAAAATTATTTTATAATAGACTCTGGTAAGAATTCTACATACTTTGACTGATTTAATTCACTGTCACTATTTTACAACTGGTAGGTAAATAACATCATGTTGTAACTTAACGTAATCATATTCTACTGTATATAAATGGGAGGTCAGGTAAATGTGAAGTTACATTACAAAATATTATTTTGTGTGCTGAGTGATATATTGTTCTAGTTAGCACTATAAACTTGAAAAAATACTTTAATATTGTTATAGGCATGTCAACTCCACTAAACACTGCTGTGAAAAATTTAACAAATATATACTTTTTTCCGATGTATATCATAGAGATAGTTTCCCATATAAAGTAAAGCATTCTGTCAGTCTTGTCATCGCTCTAACAAAATAACTCAAGGTTAGAAGTTTGTTATAGCATTACAGCAAGCTACATAGCATAATACATTTTAAAGCAGTGGTGGGCAACAGATGACCCGGGGGCATTAGGGGACCTTCAGACACTTTCAGAGTTGCCCCCAGAGCAGGAGAGCACATCCCGCTTCGACAATCAATGTTATATCTCCACAACTAGCAAATTACTCTGTCCTATACTCCAAAATACATTTATCTATAGGTCTATTACCTATTAATTCACCTCTCTCACACAGTAATTTTACCATTCTTAAAACAAAAAGCTAAAAGCATTTTGCCACTGTTTTAGGAACTGAAGAAATCTTTGGTGTTTCTAGCACTTGAATAACTTAATGAGATGTTGAAAGATCTCTAAACTTACAAAAGTGGGTACAGACAGAGCATTTTATATGATTTATCATTTAGTTAATCATAGTAAGTATATGCAGTCACAAATATGCTATAATATACGGAAAAAAGCAGCACCAAAACGTTTAAACAAATTTGCATGAAAAGTGTGTGCTGCAAAGTTTAAGAAAAATTACTACTAAAACTTAGTGCATCTTTTTAACAGTTAGATACCCCTTCTAATACAAATTTGCATGTGTCATGGCACCAATTAATTTATGGAAATATCACTAACTTCCATTACTGTCTGTACATAATACATCCAAGTACATTTGTAGAAAGAGATCCAGGAGGCCCTAAGTTTGCTAAAAAAAACAATTTGAATAGGTATTAAAAATACATTTTTAAAACGTTTTGGTACTAGTTTTTAATGAACAGAACATGTAATGCTTGAACAAGCAATTTTAATAGCAGGTGTGTGAACTTCTTATGCCTTTAACTACATGTCAGATGGTCTTTGTTGATTGCTGCTCTGGAAAATGAGTCATGGTGGGCCACTAAGCTGCCAACTGCACACATTGCACCAACAGCCTCTTAGGAAAAGATATCTCTAATTCCTTCACCCAAAGATCCTGCTTTGAAAATAGGAACCTGAATGTATAGTTATTTTATTCTGATTTAAATTCAGTTATGGGAGTTTGATGGGATCTAGAGTATCCTAGTACTCTTATTCCCAGTAGGTTTTAGACCTAAGATTTGGGTGACTCAGACCAATGGACAGTCCTTGCGGATGCAAGAGCATAAGTCCCAGCTCATTGGTAGCGTGCCTGGGAAATCTGGAAGGGAGTCAGAACGATCTCCTCTACCAGCATATGCCCCTGGGTCAATAATGCATCTGTACTCAAAGTTACGATGAAATTAAGAACAACATTTTATTTCACAACAGCATATTTAAGCACATCACACAAGGATAGGGGGAGTGGCTACCCTAAGCCAGCCCCAAATGACCTCTGGCCAATCACAGAGTGACACACCGTGGGAAAAATGAGGCTTCTCCCAGGTCCGCCCCCTAGGTGTGGCTAACAGACTCATTTAGGCCTTGCAGTCAAGAGAGACACATCTCTTTGCTCTGGCCCAGGCCCCTGGATCTGGGTTAGGGAGACCCTAGAGAGCCCCCCTGGAGAGATGGTGCCCCTGTGTCTGTTGGGACCCTATTGTTCCTGACTTAATTATGTGTACTTAAAGGATTATCCTTGGTGGCCAGCTGGGGTCCTTCTCCTATTGCAAGATGTATGTGGCAATATATCCAGCATGACTACCCCATACTATCATATACATATGTGTATATATTCCACACACTGTCAGTCTATTTAAATAAAAGCGTAAAAGCGCACCCCACATAAAACCACCTAATGTCCTCATAGTATATGGGATTGGGGCAGTGTTTCCACATCAATCCATCTCATGCATTATGATGACTTTTATTGATGGTGATGGGAACCCTGCTCATTTCCGTAGACAATAATCATAATAATATAACAGTATAACTGTATAACAGTATAACATGGGGTCTGTGAGCCCCAAACCCGCAGGTATCGTCTCTTGTGTCAACAGCCTGTGACAGACATCTGTCCAAGTTCCAGATGACTGCCAAGTGAGCCATGACAGGAGTATTAAAGCAAACACCAGGAGAAAGTGTAATAGCTAAGAGCAGGAAAGAGGTATAGTATATTTCAATGCAACCAACTACTGCACACATCTTTATTCAACAAAGGGCATTTTAATTAAACTGAAAACTCAAAGTCAGTGTCCATTTGGCATCTGTATACAATAAAGTAAAAAAACAACCCAAGACACGGATAATCAAAAATACAGTTTGTTCCAGCCAATGTGCATGTGAAATTTGTTTGACAGACAATATAATGATTTTTGATGATAGATTAATATGGATTATTGTCTATTTTTTTCTAGAAAAACAAATATAACATAGCCACCAGCAGACGCATAGTGGAACATGCAGTAAATTGTGAATTCATTGGTTGCATCTCTATCAGTGTTGTAAACAGCTCACAAATAAAATGGAATTAACTTGCATCCAGTATTTTGTACTAGGTGGGCACATTTCACTAGTGTTTTGTGCTGAGCTGTGCATCTGGCCCAGATAAGTAGAAATGCAGCTATCATTTTCCATCCACAATCAATATAGTCAGTAAACAGAGTGGGCGCTAGAAAGTAACAGCGAGAAGGTCCATCACTGGTAGCACATGCTTCCCAATTTAAATTGATTAATATTTATCTGTGGTTATATGCTGGCTGGCTCACTCTAACCTTATGTATTGCCTCATTACTGGCTGCATTTTAACATATAAAATGTTTTTTGTCCTATACTATGTATCCACAATATTTTTTTTTCTATATGTACCAGTTATCTTTCTTTTATTTACTTTATTTAACTATATACTAAATATAGCTCAGCATGTACACAGAATGTTATAAATTAGGATTAATTAAAAGGTTTGATGCCATGAAGCAGAACAATAAGGCTAACAGTTTTGCAATAAAATAGAGTTCAGTTATTCTGGATATATCAGAATGTGCATGATATTGTCATTGCTTCCTACAGGTAATTTTGTTGCTTTAAATACATCTTCATGTTTACGGAAATCTGTATGCATTTATACTGAATAGTGGATTAAGCAAAACAACAATTTATACACAAAAACATAAATTAATGGTTTGTCACCAGTTGGGGATTTTCATGCATGAGATTTTTTGCAGAGGGAATAAAAACTGTCCCTGATCTTATAATTATTGTCTTTACAAGTATGCATAGCAGGATTGCTTTCGATACAATGAACATCTACAACATAACCATATTCTTGCTCAAAATGATGTGCAGTTCCCTGCCTTTTTCCATTGTTCACAAGTTTGAAAGACCACTGATCAGATTTTGTTCTAAATTCTGTTTTGAATAAAAAAAATTGATGAGGTGCAAAATGTTGTTAGAAAGTAAAACATAAATAAATAATCACAGCTTTTACATTTTTCACTTTTCTATGCAATTATTCTTTACTACAGGCTTCAATTTCCTTTACTATATCTGCTTCTTGCACCTTCTGCTCAGCAAGGAGTGTCCTTATAAACTAATTAACTTTGCATTGGCGCTGATCTGAGCATTGGCAGTTCTATGTTCCCCCTTCCATTGTGCAGATACAAACTTCCTGTATACTTATATTTTCTCCCACCACACTGGTCCCGGATCATTCCTGTAATGAGAGCACCGGCAGTGGCAGCAGCAATATCAGCAAGGAGCTGCTAGATGTCGCTGTCAAAATTGTGCACAGTTTGCAAGTGATGCTGAGACCATATAAAATTTCCAAGGGTTACCCTAACTCTATGATATCGGCAGCAAAATGTTGACAGCGAAAACTAGCGGATGCTCACCTCCATTGCTGCTCCCTGTGGTGGCGGCCTGCCGGGGCACTCATAACCATAAAGGACCCTGGTCCTTTACCATACAGTGTTAGTCCAATACCTGATCCTTACCACAAAAAAAAAAGGACTTTTAGTGTTTGTGTTTAATAATTCATAATAGTGCATAGCTTGAACACAAAAGCTACACATTGAAATAACCTTGTTTTGGCTCCTTCCAGGTAAAGCTGATTCTTCTTTTCTTCCAAATCTGGTTTTTCTTCTGCAGCAAGTATTGTTAACAGCTGATCTTCCAAACCAATTGGGGTGATCATGAAATTGATCAGTGTAACCTATAAAAGTATTGCAGAAATATTAACTCACTGGTTTGTTGTCTTAGTACAGAAATCCTATTGGCTGTATCTCTTTACCAACTGATTCTACAAATGATTGTTGCTGATTTCATTACAGCAAGCTTCCCAATTTTAATTAAGTATGAACTCATCATCTCCTCCTGAGAAAAGCATAGTTGGGTCCTATATTAATAGGAGTTTCATATGGGTAAGAGTTTATCCATAAGTCAATTGCTAGGAAAGAATTATGTTGCACATAGCATTGTGGTAGTATAGAAGGAACCATTTACTACAACCAGCTTGCAAAGGATACTGATGATATTTGTTGCATGCTTGGAAGAGGAAATCAAGACTACATACATGACTTCACACATCCCCTAAAATTATACATTCAAAAAATGTGAGACACTGCATCATTATGTGATAAATGAAAGGTATGTATCTCTAATTTCCTAGTTTAGCCATTTTCTCATAACAGTGAATTGATTAATTTAATATTCAACAGAACAGTAATTGTATAATTCAATAATATACTTATTTTTCTTGGATGCGCTGTTACAGCACTTGCTGACACTTTAGAACATGAATCTGTAAGACTCTAAGGGCCTGATAAAATCCTTGCAAATCATCAAAACACAGTGAGTGCAAAGTTAATCCACATCCATCATCCATACTAACAGCCTTATTAAATTGCGATTTGGACAATTGAATAGGGCTCTATATAAGCACAGAGCATATATTTTTTACAGAAGTTTTTAGTTAGTGAACTTCTATCCAAAAGCAAGGTCTTCACTAACTAAAAAAATCTGTAAAAAGAATATGCTCTGTGTATATATAGAGCCCTTTTCAATTTACTGAATCACAATTTAATAAGGCCGAAAATATCAACCCTTAAATATAACATTGTAAGCACAGCAGAGATCTTTGCATGCACTAATGCCAAGTTACCAATTAAAACACACCAACAACACACTAGCTACCTAAACACACTTAAACTAAAGATCTAAACACTGATCCTCACTAAAACACACAACATTTGCAGTACAATCAACCCCCTCCATACCAAATAAAAATACAATCACTGGAACCTATTACATTAGACAGTGGCATGGTGAGCAAGTTTGACATGGAAGGGGGGGGGGGGGGGGTAACAATAAGCCTTAGTGGCTATCCCCCATGCTCACCTATGATACAAATATGGACACAGATCACCTTTTTAGTAACTTGCAAGTGTTTGCAGAGCTCCAGCTTTAGAAAGGATCATTTTGCTGTTAAGTGTTCAAGGCCAATGTGAAGCTGAACCTCCCTAACTTCTATCATTTCCTCTGTTTTTGGTAGGTCCTGGGTGGCTGAGACACCTTGCATTAAGGGTGGTGATATGGTGCAATGTAAAGCTAGGATAGAGGAAAAATGCTATTTATCCTGTTTTGGAAGCTCATGTGATCAAGCTCTAAGATTGTTCTCCTGTTGTTAACTTGGCACTACTACTTTACTACTGTTTTTTACTTTCTAACTCAATAAAAA
The DNA here is from genome assembly GCA_027410445.1 of Discoglossus pictus. Taxonomy (NCBI): domain Eukaryota; kingdom Metazoa; phylum Chordata; class Amphibia; order Anura; family Alytidae; genus Discoglossus; species Discoglossus pictus. The sequence goes on along the minus strand of CM050167.1, from coordinate 289,035,424 downwards.
CATACAAGCCTAGACAAATTATTTGTACTGTTCAGTAAATGATTATGTTTTCACTGTGATATCTGTTTAAATAAGTTAGCTGTGGAAAAAGCAATACTTACTGCAACAAGCTATAAAATTTAATTAGAAAAACTCCAGTCACATCCTTTCTGTGCTATTGCACAGCTGTATTATTTTGACATCCACATAAATACAAGAATAATACTATTAGAATTGGGAAAACAATTCCACAGTCCAATTATAACTTCACAGTGCTACATTCATTATCCCCAATGCATTTGAATTCTACCAATTCTACTAATTCCTATAATTTCCTTCTTCAGTGAATAGAAAGAAAACATACTTTGACAGACACTTCAGGCAGGTAATGAGGATTTCGAAGACGGGTGGTCATGTAGAGTTTAAAATCCCTGCTGTAATGTATTACAGCTTCTCCAAGTCGAACATATTCCAATGCACTTTGTTTAAATGTCTGTCTTAGAAGCACTGGCTCCAGAACTGGATCGAGCTCTTCAGAGATATTTTCAATTAATACTGGTGTACCAAACTAGCGAAAAAAAAAAAAAAAACACTCAATAGACACAAAGACATAAACACAGAGCATAAGAATAAGAGTAAGTAAATGCTATTGGCTTTATTGACGTAGAGTTTGAAGTCTGGTAAGATTAATTTCATTTGATTGGTTATTTAAGGAAGAAAATACAGGGATTTACATTGTTTATTCAGTTTATTATAATACATTCACAATTTTGCAATTTTTTATTTATACAAACTAAGTACTATATCTGAGAATTTAATAAATGCAGAAGGCTTCTAGCTGTCAAAGAGCTTAATATGAGAGATTTGCCAGTTGTTTGCTTTATCGATTCACACTCCACACTATGTTGCTGGTGGCCTTTGATTTTATTCCTGTAGAGGTCGTGTGGTGTAAAATTACCTTAAAATAACTCTTACTGCAAGTGTAATGTTAATGAGCATAAGGTCAGAGCTATCAGATAAAGTATTATTATAATACATTTTAAGAAATAATAGGGAAACTTGACAGTATTCAAGTAGGATTTCATTGAAAATGTGTATTATACCATGTAAAAATGATTTTCCTTGCTTCTCAGCGACATCTTACAGTAAACTAGATTTTCTTTTTTCGGTTTCATTATTTTTCTAAAAATAACGAATCTTGCTATATAATACAGTCTTGAAATCTAGATTGACAAATGCATGGCAACAACAGTATAGGTAATTGAATTCTGTACATTATAATCTGGCAATATACAACATTATTTCATTGGCACCATTAGAGATTGGTTTAGAAATATTTAACGTCTAGCTATAATTTATTATTGTCACATAATTTTTATATCACATGCAGTCTTATCTAGAAATAATAAAATATTCAGCCTTGTATTGCAGAAAATTATCCCCCATTTTTTGATATCAGAAATAAGTAAATAGTCAACCATCTTAAACAATATGTTTATTTAACTTGAAGATATTAAACCAATTACCTTATAGTGATCTTACCTAAAGTGTTTATATGGGATATCTTCCAGCACCAAATTTTGCTCTACAGCTGAATACTGCATTGTAGTCATTACAACTGATGCTGAACTGTAGTCATGTTTGGTCATTAAGAGAGTGCATTAAAATGAGTGAGCTACTGAATGAACCCACTGTATATGAACAAGATATCCTTAATATCTGTCATGATAACAGTCTTCAAGGCCCAGAGTTCAGCAACCTTGATAAAGAAGAACATAACCACTTTTGTTTAATCACCTTTTCTTGGCTGTTATCTGCATCACTTGGTATAATTTATCTTGGGACACATACATTCCAGCTCTTCCATACTCTCAGTTAATAGTTGTATTTAATGTTTATTAGTCTGCCCTATTTCACATATATATGATTCTGACATTCTCTTAATCTTCCTTGGTTTTTTTTACTATTTCTCTATCTAACTTCTTACAGAATTCTCCATTGGACAGCATCTACAGTAGACTCTCATTTATCCAGAACTCAAGCAACCAGAAAGAAAATTGGATACTTTAGTTTAAATAAAAATTATAATTTCCAGGGTTCAACAAACGCCAGGAGCCAGGTTGTCATGCAACAAAATGCTTACAGGTACCTAGATTTCATCCACTGTATGATTGACCGAGCCAGTGCATTGTTGGCGTTACGTTCCCTGGGTTCAGTACCACACCCTCCAGCCAAACTTACCTGTGTTTAAGTGAGGAGTGAAAGCTGCTATTGCTAGAACAGCCCTCCCTGACAATTATACTTTGCAGAGCATCCTATGTGCAGCTAATCTAGGCCTCTTTTAATAGTAACTCTCAAGCAACCAGAAACTACATTTATCCGGTATCTACCAATCCCTAATGGTGCCGGTTAGTCTACTGAGAGTCTACTGTACTATCTAAAACTGTTTAATGCAAAAAAAAAAAATACAATCTTAGTTCTTTTAACTATATCCTCTGCACTCACCTCTCAATTATGTGCCTCGAGACAATCTCGTTCACTTGCTGATTTTATCCTCTAGAAATAGATTCTCTCCTGTTTCAATTACCTCCTCTATTGAGCTACATAAACTACCAGCAGTAATAAGCGTATTCTGTCCAAATCATGGCAGAGAATGCAGGTTGTAAACCAATCTGGGACTAAAAAAATGTATCCTGAGGTGCCAAGATAGGTAGCAGACAGGTTACAGGTTATGATTACTGTTATGTGATCAGGACAATCAGAGAATATTCAAAAACAAACTGAAGCAACAGTGGTCCCTCCAGTGGGAAAACAGTCATACACAGAAGGTTCAAGAGACAGAATCAGAAAGCAAAGAGTTACCAAGTCACAGGTAATATATTAGTCACTGGGCATCTGAAAATAGGAAAACACCCAGTGAATACAAAAAACAAAAACATATAGCCTCAGAGTGAGTCTATTTGGCTGAAATTGGTCATATGATCTTTGTGCTGAATCTAGTATAAAAGTGTATTGTGTGTATTCCTCTAGTGCTGTAACATCAGCAGACACCCAAAAAAATCTGGGGGGGATAATTCAACTCTACTCCCAGGACAGGAAGTAGGGGCAGAATTGTTTAAAATCAATTATCATTGCCCCTGCCGACACCAATATAATAAAATAAAAATTATATATATATATATATATATATATAAATATATATATATATACATATTTTGAAAATAAAATACACTAAAAGATTTCATGGAGAGAAGAATTATGAAAAATATTTTTGTTCAATAGTTTAATATTCCTATATTATCAAATTATAAGCATAGGGACATTGTAAGACAAGCATCAGGAAATCATTTTTTTAAGTAAAAATATTCTTTGCTACGATCAACAACAAAAGTTGTCAAGTGTGGTTAGTTATATTCAACTCACAATAAATGTGCAACATGTGTGTTTTAAAAGGGATTTGAATAATAAAATATTACAAAATCAAATTTCATGGTCCAGAAGATAATTGCTTTGTTGTATACTTTGATGTTATCTGGTAACAGAGTTTTCCCTTTGCTTGGAGCAACATTTTGAGAAGTTTAAATATAAAAATTATCAACACAGAAGGATATATAAATCTATCAATGGTCAAGACAGTAGCATATTTCTCCTTACATGATACAACTAAAATGGCTTAGTAAAAATCTGGAAAGATGGACGCTATCCGATTACCTTGATATATGAATGTATGTATGTATATATATATATATATTAAAATAGCACCAAATGACTTGAAATGTAAATACATTACAGATTCATATCTTACATATGATGAAAACATCACAATAAAACACACATCCAGCTAATGTCAACAATTATCATTATTATTATTATCCTTTATCTGTAACTCATCATATTCTGTAGCTCTTTATAGGGGTTTAGTACAAAGAAAAATACAATAGTAACCCATGGCAAAAAATGGAGGGCTCTGTCTTTGTTCTCAAAATCTTACATACATGGTGCTTTTACCCAAAGCACCTTTCAAGATTTAGAAACTTGAAAACTTACAATCTAAAAGGAGTAGGAGAGGCAGAAACATGGGCAAAAGTATCAGATAAGCATTTGCATCAGCCAAGAAGAGAGTGAAAATGGAAGTGATAGCGAATGAAAAAGAAAAGAAGAAAATACTGCTGTAAAGTTTGTTGGGTAGAAAATGTGCAAAGTTGGTAAGTTATTTTCATTTAGTAGGAGAGAGTAGAAATCTGATGAAGGTGTCACGAACCACTGTGTGCCAGTCAGGATGTGTGGAGTACTCTCTTTGCGCTGGGCCTTTGAGCTAAATGATTCTTTGTTCTGGTGGAACCATGTTCAGCTCTGGGTATACTGACCGTACTATAGAGGTGGTTGTTTCACTCAACTATAATATTGGGTTAACAGCTTGCTATAGTGATTATATTCCTGTTAAACATGCCTGATATTTATATGTATTTTTATGTTGTTATATGGTAATTCAAGATATACTGTGTGATCTGGTCTATGGTAATATAATGCTTCATCTACCTTTTTCAGAATAGGACAGTTTGTCATTGAAGGCTTCCTGTGGAGAAATGCAAAAAAACCCAAAAAAACTGCTACTAACCAACCACAAATTTTGCAACATCTCTGAGCAATTAGGTTAATATCTTTTCCATAAATATGCTGTACCCTGTTCAATTAAGAGAATCTTTGTTTTAATAATGGAGAAGAATAACCATACAAGGTACATTATATATAGCGCTACCGAAAATGTTGTCACTTTATAAATAGAGTAATAATAATAACAGTGTTATAATCAAATGTATATAAAAATATTGACTTTTTTAAAGTACTGAAGTTCAGTATTACTAATTTTCTTACTAATTGTGATTAAAAATGTTTACTTTTTTGAGGAAATGTACACTGAATATTGCTAGTTTCCCACATCTCATGTAGAGCCCACATAATTTTTTTCAAACTGAGACAAACCTGAAACAGATTTCTCTAAAGCCGTCTATTACTGCAGAACTACTAGAAGAAGATAGCATGTGCTCCAGGCCACGGATGGTGGAAAAAACAATGTTTCTCAAAAAAAGTACCATGAATTGTGAAGTTACTACTCAAAATTGAATCATTACAGTGGCTCTTTAAGTTTTACTCCATGATCTTACTTGGCATCTCTATTTATTCATACAAAGAGAAAGTTAGTTTTGAATACTCAATATAATTGTAGATTTCTTTACATGTGCATTGCTCAACTTCCGGATCAGTACTTTCGAAGAAATACTCAGTGTCTTGGTGGCTCCTTCAGTCAATATCTATGTTAGTTTCTAAGACTGATTTTTATGTTTATACCCCATTGAGAACATTTTGAGAACTTACACAAAATGACTATTAAATAAAGATACAAATAAAAATACATGCAAATGTTACAGTCACAGAATTACAGGAACTATACCCAGCACACAGCAGTGACAATCATTGAGAACCCCCACTAATGGCACCATGTAAAAAATATAAACAGCTGGCAGTTTGCACATAAAATATTGCCTTCTAAGCAAACATGTTTACTTTCCAGAGAGGTCCCAAATAGGCAAGCACATTCATTTTCCTCCAGGCAACATATGCAATTAATATATTTATATGAGGTCACGTTGTTGAAAATGATGCATTGCTCATTCAAAGAAAAAAAAAAATCTATAATGTACTATTTTCACATTAAACAGTGCTTGCTAATACACAAGTTCTTTTTCTTTACTGTTAAAAAAGAAATACATTCTAAATTTAGTTAACACCAACTTTCAATCTTGTTTTGCTCTTTGGTTTGCAAACATAAGTTCCAACATACAGCTGGGATCTTAACTAAAACATCCAGCTGTTAAAATTAAACCACTAATCTACAATGGATGACTTGTATTTTTAGTGTAAGACTATTTAAGAAAACCCCAAGAGGCTGAGACTTGCTGTTTGTTCTTGGTAGAGTGAAACGAACTTGGGGAAAAAAAAAAAAACTATGTCAGTCTTACTCTGTGCCAGCTGACCCGAGGGGATAAAAAAGACAGATTTCTATCTCTGGAGGGTCTTTCTTGTGATTTTTTTTTTATCCTTTCCAAAAACCTCAGCTCAGGCTTGCTCAGCCATGTAGAAATAATAATTCTACCTATATAAAGGAGACAAAACACTGAACCAATTATTTCTTTTTAGCCCAGGCTATATTTTCATCTTTCTATTTACCGGTTATCAATTTGATAGCACATGAGCTCTAATATCTTATTGAAAGTCCTAACAAAGGGAAGGGATGACCTGTCATAGGGTAAGATATGGAACAGAAAACAAGTGGAGTGAAAATGATCCATTTAATAGCTAACAGGTTTGGATTAAAATGTAAGCTTTTAAGACCACTTAGAACCCTTCTTCAAACATAATAACATGTCTGACAAAAGGGGAAAATTGCTCTTGAAAGCTTGCACTCTACTCCCATTAGATATATCACCTTTACTCCATTTTTTTTAGATCCTTCAAGGTATATCTTGGTACATTTATATATTTATCTCAAAAGATAAATAAAGATATAAAGATATAACACAGACAATTAATACAGTTATTTTTAGCAAAATATATAGATCACTGTTGGATCAAATAGTCTTCTGAGAAAAGACAGCAGTCATCTGAGTATTTACTGAAATGCAACGAACTTGTATAGAGAAGATTGTTGAATATCATAAATAATGAAAATATCAAAATTAACACAAGCAGAAAAGTGATGCATAGGAAGATTTTTTTAAGGAATGAATGTAATGATTGCACCCTGAAAATTTTGGAAAGACTTCATCTATAATCTTTACAGTGTTTGTACTATAGAAAGGAATACTATGAATACACAAGACTTAAAAAAAAACATAAGTACAGACCATGGGCCTCATTCTATTAGCGGCCGCAGCCGTTGCGGGGCCGCAAGGACTGGCCGCAAGCTATTCGGCTATTCTATTCCCTTACAGCCGGGGGCTCCGGCAGGCTTGCGGCCGGCGCCTTGCTATCCCTTGCGGCCGCTCGCACCGGAGGAAAGCCTTTGATCTAAAACGGCCGCAAGAGTTTCGGCCGTAAGAAATTCCTATTGGCAATTCAATTCCTCCGGGAAACCTCTCTGCAAGGCTAAAAACGAGCCGCAGCTTACTTGCAGGAAAGAGGTCCCGCTAGCACCAATTAAGCACATAAAATAGCCCAAATAAAGCCATCCTGCACTTTGCAGAGTCTATAAAGTGATATTCGGTGTTAGCAAAAATAGCACATAATTACCCTATACTCAAATCCGTAAAATATATATTTTTTAATATCCGTAAAATATCCATGTAAAAAGTCCAGAGGGCTTGGAGCACCTCAGACCCGCCCACGCCGCAGCCGGAAAATAAACAGTTAATTTGAACTCGGGTTTGGGCTGATGTGCAAGCTTGAGAGTGGGTTACTTTTAATCCTCATGTCCCCCAATATGATCCCTAGCATTTACAGAGCTGTACAGTGCAGGCTTGAATTTATTTTTGCGATTTTAGATTTCTGCGCTTACGGCCGGTTCCAAGATATGCGGCCGGCCGTAAGATGAGATCCTTGCGGGGCCGTATAATAGAATCGCGAGTTAACAGAACCCCCGCAAGGAATCGCAGCCTTACGGCCGGTAATAGAATGAGGTCCCATATGTTCAAAACAAGATGAATAAAATATATATTTATGTGTCACTGTATTAGAAGAAAATGAACCTTGAAAGCTTTAACATAGGACAATAAAGGGGACTGGCTCAACAATAATTACTCAAAAGTTGGCTATATGCAGCATGAAACACAGAGTACATGTGAGCAGATACCAGGGTTAGGTTGGCAATTATTTAATTTGCTAAAATTTTTATGAGATTTTGAGGGCCAGTCCCAGTATAAAATACAGGACTTTAAATATTATAGTGCAATAATAAATCAGAATAGGATTAATATTTCGGCTTTCACTGTTGTCATAATGCAAGTCTGAAGTCCAATTTAAAAAAAAATGAGAATGTATAGATTTTATAAATATTTAATAATTTTTTGAAAAGTGAGCCAAATCAATATGATTTATATGCAAATTTCAGTGTGCTTTAAAAAATGATAATAATGCTGCTTACACATGTTAGTTTACTATGTTACATAGTTTTTTGAAATGCAACACAAAATAAGCAGTATAAGACAGTAATAGCCTGCACGTAAACCACATAGACAAACAGACTGACATTCTTGCAGCCGATGGCTTGAAATATTTCCAAATTTATATGGATAGGCAAAAAGCCATGAGATGAGTGCTGAACAGGTGCCTTGGGGTCATAAATCATAATAAAGAGCTAGACATGATGACAGAGACTAACAAGGCAATTATAACTTAAACTGTGTAACGTCTAAAGAATTAACCACATTTTCTTTTTGCAGTTGTGCCTTCAGAATTTTGGACACCATCAGTGAGTGGAAAATTATATGAATATACATTAATTTAAAAAGAAGGAAAAATGAATTCCATATGTTCATTACCTGAATGCCGTTTCCAACTGTTCTAAGATAGTCAGGATCAGAAGCTTTGCATACTTGAAGCCTATTTAATTTTTCCATATTTTTAATCCACTTGTTAGCTTGACCTTGAGGGTCGATCATGAGAGGCCAACGCTGAGCTGATGTCGCAATAATGGCATTTTCTACGGAGAAACTGAAACAAATTGTCTCATTTATAAGTTTCATTTTGCTTTTGACTTAGTTTTTTACCCATTACAATCTACTGAAAAGTAGAGAAGCTGGCATACCTATCTTTTGGGAGCCCATGCAATTGCCATTCCATTATTTTCACAGGATATCCTAAGGTACTTGAGAGCGCAAATCCATCAGTAACAGGGATGTGTTTATCTTTGCACATGTAAAACCATTCTTTTAATATATCCTTAAGGCAGAAAAAGAATATTATGTTATTTAACAAGATGAAAACTACTAATGTATGAATATTGACATGTACTACTACAAATCATAATGAGACAATTCAAGTGTAAATATATTTCTATCGCAAATAGATTTATGTAAAAAGTATTTTTAAAGCTAGTCCAAGCACTTGCAAGGTGTGGGACACTCCAGCTACAAGCTTTTCTGTCTTCATTAAAATGTAAGATGAACAAAACACTGAATGATGGAGAGTCAAAGTACATGATTGAAAGTTTAGAAGATAACAGCTTTGTTGTCTTGGTCGATTGTTGAATGATCTCCAAGCATTGGTGTGGCTGGTATGAGTTGTTGCATTTCCATGTTATTTAAACTATTTGTAAAATGTTTTGTAAAACATTTATGTCATTAAGTACTTAAAATTAAGTTATTATTAAATTGACACTAAGCATCATTCCTCGTTATTTATCAATATCTATTATCATAGAAATGCTAAATATATATATATATATTAAGAAGAAAGATGCAGCACTGTATAGTTAGTAAAGGGCTGTGATTTTTAGTTGGCCTTGAATTAGACATATCTCAATATATCAGGAAAATAAAGAGTTTCTGTAAAAATAACAGTATAACTTACCTGTCTAAATTCTGGGGTGAATGAACCCAAATAGGCAACAACAGCAGCACTTAGAAGCAAATCTCCAACAATATTTTGGTAAGTGTCTTCCAGTTGCAGCGCAATGTTTGTCCAACGCTCCTTTTCTCCCCCAAGTCCATTAATTAGTTTTTCCGCTCGAACCAGTTTCAACCTTAAATAATTATCATAAATATGTTATGAACATTATTCTTACTGCATTATGAACAATTCTAACACAGCATGGATATTTTCTTCTTAATCGCATTTCAGCACAAAGGTTGCTATCCAGCTGGTATTTTTGTATGAAAGCCAGTTGACAGGAAGGATAATTTACTGGAAATGATTAGGTTAGTATTTTTAGATTTTGCTTGTACTTGTAGCTTAATTTAAATTCTGAATCTAGGTTCTTGGTCGGGGATTGTGAACATTTTGAGGGGTAATATTATTGTGCAATATCATTGGTTTAATGCGGTTTGACAAAACAATCAGTTGCATCTGGGCCTTTTTTGTGTTTCATATGCTATCTTATATTGAACAAAAAAGCAGAAAAGCCCTTGCATGATTTTAACAGGTTATACATGTACATTAAAAAGATCAAATGTCTTAAGGTACAATTGCAATGCATGTCAGAAAAGATTAAAGGGTAACCATGAGCTAAACCATGAGTCTTTGATTGAGAAAAATATTAAAGTTATAATTTTCAGCTTAAATTCAACCACACCTGACAATGAGCCATATTTAACCTGAAGCCCGCAACTCGATTGCAGACAGCCGAATGTCTGTGAGTGTGTTGCGCGCTCCCGTTGGTCTCCGATTGCAATGCTATTCAATTGCTGAATGCCGCAAGTTACGGGCCACAAGCCAAAACCGTAAACTATGAACTGGTTTGGAGCACTTCAGGGTGAAAACATGATCAATTCAGGAAGCCCGTAACCGCCCATTTAGAATAAGCTAATAGAAAATGAGACTGTCATTTTTATGGCAGTAAATCATAAAGGATACATGTCAATCAATTAGGTTCGGGGATCCGATATGCGCAAATCCCCAAAATAAAGAATTATGAAAATGAATGCCAATATAGTTCTAGTCCATATGGGTTCCCTTATATGTATTAACTCATTAGTACTCAAGATCGATTTAACCCCGAAATGACACATGAAAATAATTTTTATTTCCTGTCGATTTGTGAGCTTGAGAACGTTGTGCAATTAATTATAATGTATTTCATTGCTGTCCCCGTAATTTACAGTGCAGTATTGATTTTTTTATTAGCATTTAGAGTACTACGAATTGGTGTTTAACCCCATTGCGGGTCCTCTCTAGCACTCGTAGGATTTTCTCCTTCATTTGCCATTTACAGGTGTGAAAATATTTGCAGGCTTGGGGAAATTGAGCAATTGAATATTGATTTGTGATTTTAGCCTTGCAAAAGTGAAAGATCAAAGGCTTCTGGAGGCTGTAAGTTGCAAAGTTAACCATCGCTATTTTTTCAAGCCCGTAACTAAAAAGTTGTTCCAAGCCCGCAAAAAGACACCAAAAGAGCAAAGTAGCTTGTAACCTCACTTACGAGCCTCCGGATCTCCCAAAACCTCAATTGAATGGGGCTCAACTGTGCTTTTCTTTCTGTAGGCAGACCCTAGAATTCTTTGTATTAGGCAAATTGCTCTTTCTCTGACCTACATTTTTACAATAATAATTATCTATTTCTACACTGTAGAATAAACTAAAGGCATGGATTAGGCAATTTGTACTAACTCTGTAAGGCCTGGATTATAATGCAAAGATGTCTCTTTTTAGTTTTTTGTAGGTACTATTCCAAAATGTAACTGTATTCTCATTTTAAAGCAACTATAGTTATGTTCTTATGATAATTAATGTTACGTTCTTTGGAAACATATACTCATTATTAAACACAAGCTAAAGTAGAAGATGCTTATTTGCGCAAGTTACAAACTATAGTAATTTTTTCCATACAACAAGGTATTTATACGGTTATGTTAAGAAGAAATAAATAAAAATGATTGGTCATTAGCTGATTTGCTAATGTGTTATGCACCTATTTAATAATAAAAGAGCAATGAAAGAGATAAAGGATTTAAAGAAGAAAAACCCAAGACAGAAACAGCATCTCGGGTTAAGTTGAAGGTAACTACCAATTGATTAATGACCATAGTCGTCAGTGAGTTCTTATTTAGGCAAACTATGGCAACCAACTTTGAACCATATGGAATTCATTTACATACAATACCCACATATGTATGTTTAAATAATAATTTTGTTGTTGTTGTAAAATGTTGAATTACAGGTGTGTGATTGGCAGAGTAGATGTCTTCATGTTACGCATGGTTGTGTAGCTTTCAATCATTGCTTACATGTTATAAAATATATATTTGTGACTTAATGTTTAAGTAAGAAAAACTGTTATTAAATGTGATACTATATAATATTTATGCATGCCAACTCTTTTGGCCAGTTTTGTTCATTTAACAATGGTCAATTCAAATATTGTATTTTACAGTTGTGTTGTTAATATTCCCTTCACTAAGCTTTTATCTAACATGCTCTGTGAACAACAATTTTTTGTTTAACTTAAAATAAAAATGTGCAAATGAAGTTGTGGTTAAAATATAATACATAATCTTACCATTATTTGATATAACCAAATCCTTCACTGTTTGTTATGCTTTAAACTCTTTCCAAATCTGGAGTCTAGCTTAGATCTCATAAGGTTCACTATACATTTTTGAAGATTAGATATCATTAACAACTTACTTAGTCAGTTCAATATTTTCCTCCAGAGTTCTCTTCTCGCCCAGTTTTTGAGACAGTTGTTCCTGCAGGACTTCTAATCTGGCACTAACTTCTTTCAGCTCAGCTCTCTTTATTTCTAATCTCTCCATTTGAATCTTTAGGTCAGTTTGTGCTGCTGCAAGTCTTTGTCGTTTTGGTGCTACAATCTGTACATAAACAGAGCAAATAAATCATGTCAAATTGAAGCTTGCAATAAAAAGATAACTTAAATATTCCAGTTTAGTAACATTTAAAATGCAGCCCTATAAATTATGAAATATGTAAAAAAAAATGTATATTCTCAAAATTAATATTTATTCACAAGGACAGTCAGAACATTTTAATAATTTAACAACATTAAACAGCTATTTCTCTAAGACTTCTTCTAAAATCATGTACATTTTTACCTTATGTGTGACAATTTAATATTAAACCATGACAAAAATAAACCAAGGTCCCGAAAAGTTCATTGTCCCAGTTTTAAATTTTTATAATTTTACTGTAAATAGATGACCTTTGGCTTCTCCTTTAGGCATGTAACATACATAAAACAAGACCTGGCCAACATGGAATATCTTGATATGGTGAAGAGGCTAATCAGTTTTGACAAGACAATGAGACAAATTGCTTCTAACAGGAAATGATTGTGTAGTGCAAAGGTCTAATAGCCTTATGTGTTTAGAAAAAATATAGATATGTCACATGAACTCATATGTTTTTGTCTGTTATCCAGACAATTATTTATAGCGTGCATGTGCGTTTTCAAATGTCATTGCTTCGAATAGTCTCCATATTCAGACTCTTGAAAACTGGCCACTGAAATGCATTACTGTATTACATGTTGGGCATTTATCATAAAGTAGTGAGGTTCCTCCACCATTTTTGACATAAAACCAACCAACTAAATGCATTTTCTGAAGTTATTAACTTATTTTTATACATATACATATTTTTAAATGAAATTGTTTATATTACGAAATATATGAAATAATATATATTAACATCCTTTATACAAAAAAATATCTATTGCTCACAATTAACCAGTGTATTTCCCCTTTATTTAGTGCATTGTTGGATTTGCATCTAATATGCACATGATAATAATAATTTATACAGAGCTTTTCTTTAAAAGAGAACTGCTTTGATGTACGTTATACATAAAAACTACTAATACAGTTCCTTTGCCCATAATATCTGAGTTTGTATAAGCACTGCTTAAATGTATGCTATGAAACATTTGACACTATTTTTTTAGTGACCGGAGGATACTTCTTGTAGCTAGAACTTGGCTATAGGATTTCACTTCCTGTACTAAATTGTATAGCACAATACGTTACTTTTTAGCAATATGTATTTTAAAGGCAATCATTGAATTGCCATCACAAACTTATTTGGTGTTGAACTGTACAGTTTTACTTTACTCCTCTTATGGTGAAAAACAATGCAATTTGTTGGAGGGGGTAAAGTCACCATGTCTAACCTCAGCTGCAGATTCCTTAAGATAAAAAGCTTGCCTGAACTTAAGTAAATAAAAGTTAAAATTTCAAGAAAGGACTTTTATTTTCGTAACATAATGGCACAGGGAAATATTGGTTGTCATAGAGGGAACAAGACAAACAAACTTAAAATGATTTTCTGCCTACACATTGCCAGTTACTGGTATTATTCAATACTCTAGTAAGACTATTCTTATGATCTTAACAGGGATAATTTTGGAATTTTGGGAGAATGTAGCAGTTAATGGAAGATTCCAACTAAAATTACTGCTTAGTGAAAGTGTTGTGCACATTGTGAAATAAATAAACTGGGAATAATCAGAAGTCATAATTCTTAGTCAATTCTATATCAGGTCTTAAATTGTAAAATCTCTTGGTGAATTTTGAGGCTCAAAGTATGAAATAAATCTATTTTCTCAGTTTTATTACAATTGTACATGCACTTCACAGCTAAACCAAGACTATTACCTCACACCTACTGTACTTCCAGGTACAGATCAAAACTGATTCACCATCCCCAGTTGTCCATGTCATAACCTTTGCTACTGAGTTTACAGACCAGTATCATTTATAACATTATAAGTATATTCTCAAATATTGATGATAAAAATATGTTTTTAACTATAAAACTTCAATATGGTATTTTAATTCATTGAGTATTTAACTTGCCATTCACCAGTGATTTTAGAGAAAAGTTTAATATGACACTGGACTGTTTTCAAGTGTCAGTGTCACAGTTAAAGGGCCACTTAATTCATGTACTTTGAGCATACCACTATTATGTTCTCCTAAAAACACGTTGAAATAATTTTTGAATTTTTGAAATACGTGCATTTTCACTGAGAAATGATTAAATTAAATCTCTGTTTACATGTGTCACTGGCAAGCTCCCAGACAGACCCACAGCAACAGCTCAGTGCAGTGAGCATAAGCAGAAAGAGAGTTAACTCTTCACAAATTCAGAGAAATGAAAGCTAGAATCAACTAAATACAACAGTTTGGGGTTAATACCTCCTGCTGCATTCCTGAAGTTCATGGAAAAAACGCTCAGTGGTGGAATATGTTGTTAATCATGCAACAGTCAGGAGAGTGTTTGTAAACAGACCTAAGACTTTACATTTTTAGCTGTTATTAGTGTAGTTTAAGAAAAAAAACAACCAATTGATTATTTTACATAAAATTTTGTGCTCTTTCACACTCTGAAGAACACTTATAGTGAGGTAAATGGCCCGTTAAGCGAATCTAGATGTGTGATAAAATGTCTTAGACTAAAACTGTAATGGCTAAAGTCTCCTATTAATCTTCTTTTCTGTCACCCACCTCATTTTTAAGTTTCCATGTTTTCATATTGTTATCATTATCTGTTACTTAGTTATCTAACATATTAGGACAGAGACATTTAACACAACAGTCTTTTAGTTATCAACTGCAAATGTAAAATCCCCCAAGTCATGGTCCTGAAGAAGGATCTCTCTACAAAAAAAGCTCTATATCTCTCCCTCTTCCGTGCTTATTAACACTGGCGGCCATCTGTCTCTCTAGCTATTGGCAGAAGTTCTGTTCAAATGAAAAGCTTGATGTAAAAGACAAGCTACATATTTGGCCAGCACAGTTATACTCATAGTCTCAGTGCAACTGTGAACACTAATTTTAGTTTGTGGAGCATGAAGGATATGTTGAAAATGAATTAAAATATAGAAAATGTATATTGTATCACAGAATTTTACCCTATCACTAGAGGCATTATCTATGGCAGATTTATATAATCGGGAAAGACTTTCCAAGGTTTAGCTGTTTGGGAAATTATGACAGAACGCATCATACTCTACAAAAATCAACATACATACATAGGGCCTCATTCTATTAGCGGCCGTAAATCGGCCGTAAGGCTGCGATTCCTTGCGGGGGTTCTGTTAACTCACGATTCTATTATACGGCCCCGCAAGGATCTCATCTTACGGCCGGCCGCATATCTTGGAACCGGCCGTAAGCGCAGAAATCTAAAAACGCAAAAATAAATTCAAGCCTGCACTGTACAGCTCTGTAAATGCTAGGGATCATATTGGGGGACATGAGGATTAAAAGGAACCCACTCTCAAGCTTGCACATCAGCCCAAACCCGTGTTCAAATTAACTGTTTATTTGCCGGCTGCGGCGTGGGCGGGTCTGAGGTGCTCCAAGCACTCTGGACTTTTTACCTGGATATTTTACGGATATTAAAAATAAAATATTTTACGGATTTGAGTATCGGATAATTATGTGCTATTTTTTCTAACACCTAAAATCCCTTTATAGTCTTCTCAAAGTGCAGGATGGCTTTATTTGAGCTATTTTATGTGCTTAATTGGTGCTAGCGGGACCTTTTTCCTGCAAGTAAGCAGCGGCTCGCTTTTAGCCTTGCAGAGAGGTTTCCCGGAGCAATTGAATTGCAAATAGGAATTTCTTACGGCCGAAACTCTTGCGGCCGTTTTAGATCAAAGGCTTTCCTCTGGCGCGAGCGGCCGCAAGAGATAGCAAGGCACCGGCCGCAAGCCTGCCGGAGCCTCCGGCCGTAAGGGAATAGAATAGCCGAATAGCTTGCGGCCGGTCCTTGCGGCCCCGCAACGGCTGCGGCCGCCAATAGAATGAGGCCCATAGATTCTAGTTTCAAACTAGTGGATGTTTAGAAGTCTCTGTTTTGTTTCTGAAAAAATATATCCACCATAATATGATCCCTTCAGTGGATGGAACTGTGAGTGAGCAGCAACTTGTGAATGTTACTGCCACAAGTTTGGTTCATTTAATATCCTGGGACCTTTAAGTTTTATGTTGCTGACATTAGATAATGACAGCAAGCTAGACAGGATGAACTGTTGCTCAATTTCTTCATCAATAATAAACCTCTTTACGTTCTCATAAAAAAAGAGTGCCATGCGAGTGCCCTTGGAGTATGTAACAATAAACTGAAACCAGCTGCAGTAAAGTTTGGTAACAGCTAAATGAAAACAATAAAGGACAAGAATGACATACATCTGAAGAAAATAATAATAAAAAAACCTTCCTTGAATAACGCGGACAACTCTAAAATGAGAGCTGATATTCTGTGACAGATAATCAACACAGACTGACGCACCAATGAGAGATCTGCTTTCAGCCAGGGATCTTTGTAATCAAACTGTCATGCTACAGGCACCAAACCAAGACATTTACCAATAAGATAACATAAAAGATCCCCTGGGCATAGATAACCCCAGATAATACAGGACTTGTCACAAAACACTACATTTTTATTTTATTAACCCTGACATACCTGTGTATATTGAAAAGTAAACATATTTAAGGGACATAAAGTTTAGATTAAAAATTCCAATTGTAATACTAAGGAACAACTAAAAAAATTCAGAATTAAAAGTTATTAGTCATGTTGTTTTTTGTATTCTGATATTACATTGTTTATAAGTAGAGAGCTTGATTAACCAAGTCTGTGATATACAATACTAAAGTGATGAACAAGATACACTATAGTTATAAGTATTTTTGAATTGTATCTGTTTTTTATGTGTGATTGTGAAAATATATCATGTACATATATATTTCGAGGTTAACGATATTAATTTATTTACTGATTTTCATAAAAATAATGTGCAATAACAAAACTGGTGTATAAATAAATAAGGATATATGAAGCCAGATATCCCTGTAATGTATTAACATTCATCTCACCATGCTTTGCCTATACAAATTTAACAAGATGAAGTTTGATGCATACAAAGAATCTTAGGACATAGTGGTTACCTTGGCAACCATGTCATAGACTTCAATGGCCCTGACCCAGCTACAAAGCCCTTCACAGGCTGAAGAGACATGCTTAATGGCTTCTGGCTCGAACTCAGGATTGCTGATAAAATCTCTTCTTATCTGGGCAATAACCTTTGGAGGAATATTGTCTTTATCAAATTCCTAGGAAACAAAATGGCATTAATTAATGACACAGTCAGAATATTTTACTAATAAAAGTCACACATTTGTCTTACTTAGGATTCATGGGATAATATACAGATAAATCAGTCTACTTTTCCCAGTTTTATCAATAATAATTACTAAAAATTAAGAAAATCAGTCTAGTGGAAGGTCGCTTATTGAATGTTATTGTTACAGTGCTGGGCACATAAAGGGTAAAATATAACCAATAAATTACATTAACTGAAGAAAATTAATAAAAAAATTAGACATATGTGGCATTTCAAGCAACACTTTTAGAACCAACCCCTTCAGAGCTGGATTCACTTTATTTTTTTGTACATGGCTACCATGCCTCAAAATGGAACACACATTATAGTATGATTGACGTTACCCAAAGCAAAACTAATTATTGTGTGCACAGTGTGTCCCCAATATCACTAATTCCAAGTCCTCTTGCAGCCAACTCTAGAATAGGTTATTAATATTAAGCATTCTGGTTTTCAGCTGTATTTCTGTAAATTAGAAACCAGCTACATTGATGTCAGTACAATGGGAGTACAGAGAAACAATGTCAAAATCTGAACTACACGTTCCTTTTGGAAAAGAGGCAGATTCAGGAAATGAGAGGAAAACTGGTCCCACTATGGGGCATTTTCAAGGGAAGAAGTGCATTGACTTTGCCCTCTTGCTCTGCTACACACTTTTTCTCCTGCAGAGCTACTGTAGCACAGGATAACTCACACAAAGTCATCACACACTGAAGGTGATAAGAAGCAGTGAGAGAGCTTTGATTGCAATTCTTCTCTCATTAGGGGCTCATTCAACACAGCACAATTTCACTTTAATTTCACTTAGTTGATTTTTCACACCTATATGTTTCTATTTGTGAATTGGATATACATTTGAATTATATTATAATAAAGGAATATAGAAGAATTCTTTAAATTACACAATTTTCACATCCTAAACAACGTCTCAGCAGCATGTTGCAGTATGTTTTCTGAGATAGGACACTACACTGCACATCCAGCACTACAGAGTTACTGTCTGCATACGCTATAGTGGGCAGACACATACAGTGACTATTTATTGATTTTAGGCAGTAAAAAAGCTTTTAATTGCAACTTAATAAAACAAAAAAGATAAAAGCAAATAAATGCATCGGTATATTACATACCAAGTAAAATACAGAAACCTTCCATAATCCTTTAAATAAGAAAATATATATATATATATATATATATATATATATATACGTTTGTCCAATAAAAAAGGTATCACTATTCACTGCAATACTCTGATTATTCAACTGGATTACTGGACATTCACAGCTACCTCACTCCTATATATATATATATATATATACATATACATACACATATATATTGCAAGTTGTCGTCACGCAATGTTGAGCATGAGCAATGAGTGTAATTTTTTAAATCCTGTAACTCGGAAGACATCGGAAGACCGGCAAAAAACGTAAATTAATTAAAAAAATAACTAAGAACCTCACACACAGCACAGGGGAAGAGGCCAGGAGCCTATAAATGAGGTTGCAAGCTAATTTGATATTTAATTGGCGTTTTTGGGAAATCTGAAAACGGCTAAGTTAGGTAAAAAAAATGGCGTCCGTAAAAATGTAACTTTTTTCCCACCCGTAAATGCAAACGGGAGCACAGCGGAGGGAGAGCTGGGAGAAAGACACATTGGAGGGAGAGAATGGAAAGAGACACATGGGAGGGAGTGGTAGGGTGGAAAGAGACACAGGGGTGAGAGGGGTGAAAGAAACACAGGAGATAAGGTGGGAAAAAAACCCAGGGGAGGGAGAGGGTGCAAAGAGACACTGGAGGCAAAAAGTGGGGAGAGGCTCGCAGTTAGCGCTGAAGGTTGCGGGTTGGCCAACGCCTGCAATGATCGGTAAAGCCTCTCATTGTGGGGCACGAAAGATGCGGTTGGCCGAGGCGTGCAATGAGCGGCCTGTAGTGTGGGGGGGGGGGAGGGGGGAAAAGCTTGCAATGAGCGCCAAGGCCCGCAAGTTAGAGTGGGGAGAATCTCGCATTTTGTGGCAAACAGCATTGCCAGGCTTCAAATTTTATTGTCATCATTTTTGACGGGCAAGTCGCTAGTATATATATGTATGTATATATATATATATATATATATATATATATATATATATATATATATATATAGCATTTACATGGATTTCTGGTATTTTCTTCCTGAGCTCCGATTACTATAAATGATTGCTGAAGCTTCCATGACTTTATATAAACTCTTAAATATATTGGGGTAAATGTATCAAATTGGAGAGGAATTGGGGATTAAAAAAAACATGTTCAAATCCCAATACCTATGTCTTCAGTGGCGCATAAGTATACTGTAAAATGAACCTACAAACAATTAAACAAGAATATGGCAGGAAAGACAAATAGCTGTTATTTTAGAAGAAGAATTTTACCTTAGTTTTTTTATATCATTGAAAAATGTAGACAGAACGTTTATTATTTACATCTTCTGTTTTTTTAATACAAAGTGATGGAACTAGCCACCTTGATCAGTAATATTATACACAGATCAAACAGCAACATTTCTTCGTTAACTAAACTGTGATATGAGAAAAAAGCTGCACAACATAAGTAAACATGTTAAAATATTAAGCAGGATCTCTTTGGAACATTTTGACATTATTCCGCCTGTCAAATTTCCCAAAGCTTAAAAAATTCAGGTTTGAAGCAAAATGTTGGAGTGAAAAGAGTTAGAGAGCATTGATGTTAAAAGAAAGACAAGATGTCACCTAAAAGATAAGAAAAAGATATAGCAAATCTCTACAGCTTTCATCTTACAAACTTTGCTGACTGAAATGGAAACCATAGAATGTATTCTACAAACCCATCTCATGAGAGAAAACACAATCCATCTTCGATTTGTTGGGTAAAATACAAAGGGAGTGAGGCCAAGAAGAAGATAAAGCTTTTTTTTTTTGTGACTACAAAAGCCTACAAATAAAACATACGCATCCATTCAAAATTGAGAAGACTAGCAAGGCAGGCCAGAGAAAGAAGCCTTTACTAGCAAGCAAGAAACGGAAAGATCTTGATTTTTGGAATCTGCATTATTCTACAGTATAATAGATATACACCTGTGTAATAAATCAAACAGAGTTAGCTGCCTCCTAAGCTGTCTCCTAAAAAGTTCAGGATTTATTTAGTGAAAAGACCCTGAGAACTGGCACATACATATAAGACTATACATGCATAACTGTGAAGAACACACAATAAGTAATAACTTCTACAACCGCAGTGCTCTGATTCCCCATGTTATGTCTCCAAATGCAATATGCAAACACAGTATATTAGCAATAGAGATGACATCCTGCTATCACATAACAGGGTCATTTGAACTAAACTATAAATCTAAAAAGGTTGCCTTAAAAGACTTCAGTGTCATACAGGGGATACAATTCTGACAGGCAGTAGTAGTTTAAAATAAGCAAGAAGGGACCATCCAAATGCTCAAAATCCCCAGATGTGGACTCCTTGCTCACTGTGACTTAGGGTGCTTCCTCCTACTGTTGAGGCCCAACTAAGGCTGAAACTTATGCCTGGAGTTTGCTGTTTCTCTTGTTCAGGGTAGAATTACCTGGTATTTCATGGCTGGACCACGCTATTGAGAGATCTAAAAGAGATTGCTTTCAGAGTGGATTATCATGTCCACAGAACTAACCTATTAAGGTTAGTTTGTTGTCTGATTGAGTGCCTCTATTTTTGTTGTTGCTTACAAATTGTGATGATCCAGAAAGTATGCCAGCCACTTCAGTGATCAAACAGCAAGGCTATAGAAGTATAAGAATTGAATACAATATTAGTAACATAGGTGTGAAGTAACCCCATTTTAGTTGTCAAAAAATAAATGAAGTAGAGAATTCAACAAACACATACATCCTATGATGGGCATTAATAATAGACCTTGCAATTGAGGAAGCTGCATTATTTACATGTGCTCAGCTCTAATGACTACTATTGCCACCTCTTCATAAGGACTGCAAATATTTATTTATGTCTTTTTTATTTCTTTATTGATGATTCAGAATTTTTTATGTTAACAAATAAAAAAAGAAAAATAAAACAACTTTTTCTAATATCAGACATCAAGAATATATGAAATTGTAAAGCGAGAATATAGTATTTGCAATCAGAGTCATTGGAGACAAGTCATGTTGCCATTAATACGATTTCATGTGTACACTGTAATGTATACAAAATAGTATTAGGGGAAATTGATTGGGACCCTGGTATTTGGAGATACTATGGGCCATATTCTATTAGCTATTTGCAAATGCCTTGAACTTATAAATTTGGCTTTGGGTGTTTTTTCCATTGACTTAAGAATTCATTAGTGCCAATAAGTAATATTTGCCAAATATGTAGCAATATTAAGAGTGATTTTAAGTGTGTATAAATTTACGAATTGGGCAATTGAATCAGGCCCAATGTCTGTACCACTACATTACATCCATCACCACTTCAGAGGATGCAGTATCATAAAATAGCACAATGGATAGCAGGGAATATATCCTGCATAATCAACGAAGTTCTCCCTATCCATTGCCGAATACTAACCTTAGCTGTAAGCCAGGTTCAAATGTAAGGCAACTCATGAAACTCATGACTTATGATTATATTTAAATGTAATGCCTTTAATATGTCTTGTTTTGGGTTTGCTTAAATTATTTTGCCACTTATTTGGCTGGAGCTTACAATAGAATATGCAAAGATGATGTCACTGTTGGGGGGAAAGCTATCCACACAGTTGGGCAGGGTCCACTTATAAAATTATAGGGGGAGTCTTCAGTCAACTATAGTGAGATTCATAACCCTAGCAAGAAAAGAGCACTTTGTTAAACAAATAGTTACCTAGTTACATAGGGCCTCATTCTATTATCGGCCGTAAAACGGCCGCAAGGCTGCGATTCCTTGCGGGGGTTCCGTTACCTCGCAATTCTATTATACGGCCCCGCAAGGATCTCCCCTTACGGCCGGCCGTATATCTTGCAACCGGCCGTAAGCTCAGAAATCTTTAAAGCCAAAAATAAATTCAAGACAGCTCTGTAAAGCTCTGTAAATGCTAAGGATCATATTGGGGGACATGAGGATTAATAGTAACCCACTCTCTAGCTTGCACATCAGCCCAAACCCGAGTTTACATTAACTGTTTATTTTCCGGCCGCAGCGTGGCCGGGTCTGAGGTGCTCCAAGCACTCTGGACTTTTTACATGGATATTTGACATTTTTATTTTTTTTACGGATTTGAGTATAGGGAAAGTTGTGCTACCTACAATCACTTTATAGTCTCCTCAGAGTGCAGGATGCCTTCATTTCTGCTTTATAATGTGCTTAATTGGTGCTAGCGGGACCTTTTTCCTGCAAGTAAGCTGCGGCTCGCTTTTAGCCTTGCAGAAAGGGTTCCCGGAGCAATAAAATAGCAACCGGGCTTTTCTTGCGGCCGAAACTCTTGCGGCCGTTTGAGATCAAAGGCTTTCCTCTGGCGAGTGCGGCCGCAAGGGATAGCAAGGCGCCGGCCGCAAGCCTGCCGGAATCCCCAGCCGGAGGGGAATAGAATAGCCGAATAGCTTGCGGACGGTCCTTGCGGCCCCGCATCTCCTAAGGCCGTTAATAGAATGAGGCCCATAGTAATTAAGGTTGAAAAAAGACTTTCTGTCCATCAAGTTCAACCTGTTAGGATCTCCTCTGATCTGCAATATGCGCATTAGTTATTAATTAATTTGTTGATTAAATAATTATTAATAGTATAGTATTGGAGGATGAATAAAGAGTTAGTCCCTCAAGTTCAACCTTTTTAGATCTCTATTGATCTTTTTAATGTGCACTATTTATTATTAATTGTTAAATGATCCAAAGGAAGGCAAACAGAAAAAAAAACATTGAAACTTTGCCAATTGTCTCATAAGGGAAAAAAAAGCAAAATTCCTTCCTGACCCTAGAAACTGGCGATCAAATTTCTCCCTGGATCAATATTCCTTCACTAGTTATCTAGGATAGCCTTGAATGCCCTCTTTATTCAAAAATATATCTAACCCCTTTTTGAAGTTGTCTATCGAATTAGCTGTTACCACCTCCTTTGGTAGAGAATTCCACAGTTTAACCACCCTAACTGTGAAGAACCCTTTTCTTTGTTTAAGGTGAAATCTTTTTTCCTCTAACCTCAAAGGGTGTCCTCTTGTCAGTTGAAAATCTCTTGCTACAAAAAGTTCACTTGACAAAGCCTTATATTGACCCTGGATGTATTTAAATAAGGTAATCATTTCCCCTCATAGCTGCCTTTTTTCTAGCGAAAATAAGTTTAATTTGGTTAGTCTTTCTTCATAACTTGATACATATTATTTTACAGCACACAAATCTCCTCCATGAATAAATAGGTTCTAAAGTGTACTATATATATATAGTACAAATAAGGAATAGTACATTAGTGATTCTCTTTGAATGTCTAAAAATAAGTTGATGAAAACTTATTTCCTGCTCAACTTTCTCAGAAATACAGTATATGCACTGCAGTCTGGGAAAACTGGGCGGGACATGCAAATGAGGCCACATAATGCACCATCACTCTGTCAATCCAAACCATTTTAAACATGGCTCCTTTTAAGCATATGCTTACTGTATTTCACAGTTTTAGACATAGCAACGGATGGATTTTATTTATATATATCTTTTTTATATGTATATATACACATACATTATTTAAGTATAAGTAGTTTTTTAGTTTTGGAAGAGTCTTTGTATGATGTATAATATATATTACACTATATTTTATAGTGCTGCTTTTCTGCTTGCGGGATGAATCACACTAACAGCTGACTGAAAGCTCCCTCTGTCATGTTGTAAGTGGATGCTATGCACCTGTCCCACCCACCACAGTTTTTTTGTATATTGTTGGAAGCTCCTGCTACTCAAAATGGAGGAGGATCTCTGTGAGGGGGAATGGCTGCCCCTAAATTGAACAATATAAAAGTGGCAAAATAAAGCAAATAAGCCCAAACTATTTCATATATTTCACTAAAATGTTTATAAAAAGTATGGAAGGGATTAGTTTTGATTCAATGTAATTTTGTTTTACAGAGTTCAGTGGCTCTTTAATCACACCTCCTTTCTTACGATTCATTAAAACTAGCTTGTGAAGTATTTTTGTCTTTCATATTCTTAACATTAGACCCCATAGTGAAATGAAAGATATGACATGTATAAAGGAACAACAAAGAAAATAAGGAAACCAAAAAAGAGAAAGACATGAAAGAGACTTAAAAAGGGATGTATTAAAAGTATGTAGAACAAAGTAGAAGCGGCATAAAAGACTTTACTAATCCACATGTGATAATGTTATACTGAAATATGTAAAAATTAATATAGCAATGCCACAAAATCAGCTAAACAAAACAAATTACTTCTGATAATGAATGACTCTTTGCATTGACAAAGAACTAAAGGCTTGTTTACAATTGTTATATAAATGTAAGCATACATTGCAAATGGATATACAAGTATACAAAATAATGAAGATAAATCACATTTTAGAATGTATTCCTTATAGTATAACATGGAAACTAGAGAGGTTCTCCTAGAAATCGTATTTATTCAGATTCCTTTAAAACTTTGAATCAGATTTTTTGAATCAATGCCTAGACTAATGGTAGTCAGATTCCTTCAAAATGAGTCTTCAGAGAACATTAGACACTTATGTTATTTGTTTTATATAATTATGTATTAACCTTTATGATGCAGAGAGCGGGTGGTGCCATGTCAGACAGTTGTAATGGTCATTTTATTATTATTATTGTTTATTTGTAAAGCGCCAACATATTAGATAGCACGATACAGGGCCCTGTCTTTGAGCTTAGAATCCAGTGTCCATAATGCTTTCTCCAAAGCACATTGCAACATAGAAAACTTGCAGACTTACATAAAGTTCATTTTATTTTTCTCATGAGTTCGCTATTTTTTTTACTGCTTTCGGTATTTATTTTTTTAGCTTCAACTTTGAAACTATCACTATGATTTCAATATGAGAAGAGGGAAGGGAAAGAAATTCCTAGCGCACAGATTCCTAGTGTAGGTCACTTCATATATGTTGACAGACAATAATCAGTATGTCCCAATATTCGTTCAAACTCTCACCTTGGACAACCTCAAAAATGATGAGGTATATAATACAATGGACAAATCCATTAAGCTAGTCAATGATGGTATGGTATAGTGCAGGGGTGTCCAAACTTGGTCTTGCCTGGATTTGAATATATCCTTTCTGTGCACAGGTGAGTCAATCAGAATGACTAAAGAAGTGATTGACTCACCTGTGCACAGCAGGGTTATCATCAAAACCAGGCATGTATGTGGCCCTCCAGGACCGAGTTAGGACACCCCTGGTATAGTGGTACAGTCCTCTTCCCACAACATATTTCACTCCGTTCCACCAAAAGATGAATAGGATTCAGTAAGTAAGTGTAATAAATATTTTTTATTGCTATAGATTCATAATCAATAAAATGAAAAATATAAGATATAGAAAACTAAAACGCGTTTTGACGTTATTCCCACGGCTTCCTCAGTTAGCATATAATATCTTATACTCCTATGTATAAGTTGCAGAGTGTGTGCAATTTATACATAGGAGTAGGTAGGACACAGTGTCTTTGTAAACAGACCTAGATTTTTTAAATATTATTAGTGTAATGAAAAAAATAGATAATTGTAACATACAATATTGTGCTCTTTTGCACCTACAGTGAGGTAAATGTCCCTTTAAGAAATCAAGAACCCTCCCTTTTAGTGAAAGAGAAGATTTTTCCCCAAAGGACTTGTCTCATAATGGCATAAGTGTATTCAGGGATTTGTAATGTCAGTTCAGTTCATTTTATAATGACAAAGCGCTGCTGCAGGATTCAAAAATTCAGAATGGGAAGATAGGAACAGAGAGCTGATGACTTTATACCATTTATAAAAATTAGATAATATGTTTTTGGTAGATAAGCCAAGTATGATTAGCTTTTCACAGATAGACAATTATGCATGAAAGTCTTGATGAAATCAATTTGTGGGCCCTATGTTGTTGTCGTTGTTCTGTCCTTCAGTCGTGTCCGACCATATGGATGGAGCACACCAGTGTTTTTGGTTGTGCTTATCCATATGATTTTCATGGCAAAGAT
This sequence comes from Discoglossus pictus, assembly GCA_027410445.1. Classification (NCBI taxonomy): domain Eukaryota; kingdom Metazoa; phylum Chordata; class Amphibia; order Anura; family Alytidae; genus Discoglossus; species Discoglossus pictus. The sequence goes on along the minus strand of CM050167.1, from coordinate 289,008,430 downwards.
ACTGAAATACTAAATATTTTCTTAGGACAGTGCTTTAAAGTAAATCTGATTCGTCTGCAACACATAAAATCTCACTATGAAAACCACAGAAATGAGACAGAATTTTTAATATATAAACTGTTATGTTTTACTATATAGATAAAATCAGTATTCAGTTGGCATTTCTCCCTTGCTTTTAAGAGCTGTTGTGCTGATTTGTAAATTGTCTTTTATCTTCTTATGACTGATTGAGGAATAACTTAAAAGGCTATCTGCTTGAAGTGACTTCTCACTTTTGTTTCTTATGACTAGAGAGATACAAATATGATTTTAACATCTCACTGCTCTCTATATATGCCATAATGGTTAAAATGGAAATTAAAATGTGTCCTTCTTATATCGATTCGATTTGTTCTCGACTTGATTCAGCATAGTAAAGAACAGTTTCAGAATTATGCAGAATAGTTTTAACTTGCCTTACACACAGCATGAAATTCCAGTATAAAAGTTATTTCTATGACTTAAATCAGTAAACTATAAGAAATAGTAGTTCTTATACACTGCTTTGTAAGAGGTTTTGAAAATATGTATATATAATTTGTTAATTATGTTTTATTTATGATATTGTATTTATAAAATCATTACTGTGAGGACAATAGGAAAATACTATTTTTATTATTGCCTCATGCTTTATCTATATTTCACCTCTTATTGTATTGTATGTAGCTCTCCTTACTTGTAGTTGTCTGTTTTTTTATCATTGTTTTTAATTATTGATATCTTCTGATAATAGTACCCTGAGCAAGTTGAGTGGTATTCTAGGAACGTTTTGTTTCCTTCTGTTAGGGAGCACATGACAACTAACTTTCTCCATATTTGAGTTGTAGGGTGTTTAGCCAGAGAAATGGGGTATCAACATAGGTTGTATGTTTCAGGTAGAAGGCATCCTTAGAGATCATAGGGTTCTTCTCTTACCTGTGGTGTGGGGGTCTGTTTCCACATTTATTTAGTCACAGTGATGACTTGCACCATGATGATGAGGGAGCAGGGAAAAGGATGGTAGAACAGCTGGGGGAGTTTTTAAACTATTAGGTGTGGGGAGGACTAGATGGGAGTATTGGGGTAGAAAGGGTATAGGGATGAATTATCTACCCATGGGGGAGGAGAAGGGGGGGTGTTACAATAGACATTAGGGAGGTATTACTAGGCGACTCAAATACAGTGTCAAACACTTCACAATGTCAGAGCCATAGCAACATAAAGTGTTTGCTTTCTAATGCAAAAGGTTTGACTGGGAAAATAGGCGAGCTAGAATTATTAGCGGTACAGGAAAAATGGGACTTAATAGGCATTACTGAAATATGGTTGGATGAATCTCATGACTGGACAGTTCATTTGGATGGTTATAACTTACTTAGGAAAGATAGGGGTAATGGTAGAAGAGGAGGAGGGATTTTATCTCTATGTTAAGCCTGATTTTAAACCTGTAGTCAGAGAAGATATTTATAGTAGAAATAGCATAGCGTTAACATTGAATCTTTGTGGGTTGAGTTAAATATTAGTGGAGCTATTTCTAAACGCATATTGGTAGGAATATGCTATAGACCCCCAAATATAATTGAGAGTGATGAATTGCAACCATTGCTGCAGATAGATAATGCAGCTAAGCATGGTCAAGATCTAATAATGGGAGATTTTAACTACCCTGAAATAAACTGGATAAATGAGACCAGCAGCTCAGCTAAAGGGGGCAGGTTCTTGAGTACACTCAGAGATCATTATCTGGCCCAGGTTATACAAGAACCTATTAGAAATGAGGCTATCTTGGATTTAGTCATCACAAGTAATATTGATATAGTATCAAATGTTAAAAAACATGCATTTAAATTATACAAGAAGGAGGGAACAGAGGCCACTTTATGTGAATATAAGGAAATCAATAAGGCTAACAAAAGGGCTATTAGATTGGCTAAAATTTAAAATGAGAAGTCAGTTGCAAAGGAGAGTAACACTAACCCTAAAATATGTTTTAAATATATTAATGGAAAGAAGGCCAGGAAGGACGCTATAGGAACATTACAATGTGACACAGGCCGTCTGATAATTAGTAACCAGGAAAAAGCAGATGAGCTAAATAGGTTATTTTCTTCGGGATATACAAGGGAGGTACCAGTGGTTGGGACATTGCAACAAAATGGGGCTACACTACCTTCACTAAATAATTGGGTAACGCAGGAAGAAATTCAAAAGAGGTTGGAAAAAATTAATGTTAATGTCCAAGGGTACTGAGGGAACTGAGTTCTGTAATAGCCAAACCGTTATATCTAATGTTTCAAAACTCACTCACCACAGGGTCGCTACCAGATGACTGGAGAAAAGCAGATGTGATACCTATATTTAAGAAGGGAGCAAGAGCAAATCCTGGGAATTATAGACCTGTAAGCCTCACTTCTGTAGTTGGGAAGCTTTTAGAAGGGTTAATAAGGGACAGTATACAAGAATATGTCTATTTGAACAAGATCATAAGTAGAGGTCAACACAGATTTATGAAAGATAGGTCATGTCAGACCAATCTAATTAGTTTCTATGAGGAGGTAAGTAGGAACTTTGATCAGGGCAACTCAGTGGATGTAGTCTTTTTGGATTTTGCAAAGGCTTTTGATAAAGTGCCACATGGGAGACTATTGAGCAAACTAAGGGATACAGGAATTGCAGTAAATATCTGCTCATGGATCGAGAGCTGGCTAAAAGACAGGAAGCAAAGGGTTGTTGTAAATGGAACATACTCCGATTGGACTAATGTCGTAAGTGGGGTTCTTCAAGGCTCAGTACTTGCTGGAAAAAGTACAGAGAAGGGCTACAAAACTAATAAGTGGAATGGAGGGACTAAGTTATGAAGAAAGACCAAGACTAAGAGTCTAAGAGTATGATTACCTTATATAAATACATCCAGCGTCAGTATAAAGATTTGTCAAGTGAGCTTTTTTTGTGCCAAGAGGTTTTAAACTGACAAGAGGGCATCCTTAGAGGTTAGAAGTAAAAATATCCCACCTAAAAGAAATAAAAGGGTTCTTCACAGTAAGGGTTGTTAATCTGTGGAATTCTCTACCAAAGGAGGTGGTGATAGCGGATTTGATAGATAACTTTAAAAGCGGACTGGATTTATTCCTAATTAAAAAGGGCATTCAGGGTTATCCTGGATAATTAGATACAGAGTATTGATCCAGCAAAGAATCCGATCACCAGTATCTGGGGTCAGGAAGGAATAAAATCATTTTCACTGTTTTTTTTCTGTTTGCCTTCTTTTGGATCAATTAATTAACAACTAATCCGCATATTGCAGATCAGAGAAGATCTTAAAAGGTTAAACTTGATGGACTGAAAGCCTTTTCTCAACTTCAATTACTATGTAACTATGTATCCAAAGAACTACCACTAAATATATTAAGGCAGTTGATGGTCAATAGATGACTGATGACAACTAAAAGAAGAGTTTTATTTGCAGCAAAAAACAAACATTTTGTATAGATAATAGCTTTAATGTGTGAGAAGATAAATAAAATGATCTTTCACAAAGCTATATTTCTTTCATAAGTCTACACTTCCCTCACTACCTGTACCACTAATCCCCATTAAGGCACATCAGCTTCTCTCATATAGGCCCTCATTCAATTGCGATTTGGCCAATTGAATAGTGCTCTAAATAAGCACATAACATATATTTTTTAAATAAGTTTTTAGTTCGTGAAAACCTTGCTTTTTGATAGATGCTTACTAAGTAAAAACTTACTTAAAAAAAATATGTTATGTGCTTATTTAGACCCCTATTCAATTGTCCAAAATAACAATTGAATGAGGGCCATAGTGTTTTTAGCATTTTTGACAGGTATACAACAAAAAGGTTTAATGCAGTCTGCAGCCCTTAAAAATAAATATGTTGCTTATGGCTATAAAGGTGAATGCTTGGAGATCTCTTGGATAACTTCTCTAGTTCCCATGTTATACTATAAGAAATAATTTCTAACCTGTGACATATCTATGAGTTTCTCAGGCTTCACTAACTAGTTTTTTCATTGATATAGGACTTGGATATGGAACAAAGAAGGGCAAGATGATAATGATGATTAGATTAAATCCATGAGATTTGATGCATTACAGTTATCAAGGACTCTTAAAAAATCTAAATATGAACTGTTTTGTAAAATAGCAAGAAATGTTATATTCATTTCATGAATGTTTACAAAACACTTGGGATTTCTGTTAATATGACTGACAATTGTTCTCAGGCTAGTGGTCACTCAGATGTGAAATGAACTGGTTGTTAAAATCACATCTGTATAAACACTCCTGGCCATACAGATTGCTTTTAGTATAGAGCTATAATCCCATCACTGAAGAGTAACTGCGTGTTACTGGATTGTTCACAGCTGGTTATATTACATGTATAATTTCTTGCTATAAAAAATATATAAATGCTGGGAGCAAATACAAACAACTTGACCTATCATCAATTACAGTTTCTCATTTTATATTTAGAAAGGATGCTGAAAAAATTGATTTTACACATATATCTCGCATACAGCGCATTTAAACAATAATGTGCAATTTGGCACCTTGTTTTTTGCCACCACATAAACAAAGAGGCAGATTGTGATACTAATTAGCACATAAAACAACTAATTAGTATTCCGCACATTAATTTGCATATAATGTTGTACAATCAATGTTGAACATCCCTGAACTGAAATAACTCACTTAAAATTTGGATAGTTCATTTTTTATGCTCTTTAAGAACAAGTAAAAATATATATTTCAGGCTGAGTCTCTTTAAATTATTGATAGCTTGAATTAGTTATTATTTTGTTAGTTTCCTATACACCTGGTGAATGGTATATATATTTACCCATTGACTTTGCTTCTGAAGATTTTAAAGGTTGTGTGGTGTACATAACACAGCTGTAATAAATGTATCCCTCCAGTAAACTTTTATTCATAACCCAGACATCTAAGATCTTATATTAAACAAACACTTGAAATTTTAAAACATACCGGAACAAAGTCTTGAGCAGGATCCAAAGCCTTTCAAGTCTGCTTTTTCTCAAAGACTAAAAGTACATTTTGGGGATATCAGATCCCTTGCCATAAATCATTTTTATTAAATTGCATTATAGAAAATTTGGGACATCAGTATTTCTTTAAAAAGTCTAATTTGAGTTGAAAAAAATGTTGTTTATTGGAAACAAGGAAATGTTCCTTTGAGATGGTGTAGCAGATACCCACAAATCAATTAAACAGCTCTTATGATTGCTACATAAATGGCATAGGTGTTTGAGAAAGCTTAACCGAGCCGGAGTAGCCATTCATTGTCAGAATAAAGTGCTCTTTTGTTGCATACTTTTTTTGAAAATCCCTGTAGACCCCCAGACCCTAAACTCTTAGGATTCCTTTAATCCAATGCTCCATGATTGGTTTGAAAACATAGAGAATATGTACAATAAGATGCTGGAAGGTTGGCAAGGATATTTTAAGCCATGCAGACTGCAAATCATGCGACAGCTGCTGAAGTGTGTGTGGTGGAGGATCCATATGGTGAACATGGCGATTGAGTCTGGGAAATTTGGAGGCGCGGGACGTATTTTGAAGTCTTTGTTGTGCTCCTCCAACCACTCCCGGACAATTCTGGCTAAATGACATGTTGCATTATCCTGCTGAAACATTCCATCCGTTCCAGGGAAGACAGTCAACATGTATGGGTGCAGTTGATCTGCAAGGATGTATAGAAACTCAATCGGTTGAGAGGGCCTTCCAGAGGTATTGGTGGACCCAGACAATGCCTAGAAAACCTTCCTCAGACCATAACGCTGCCGCCGCCACCAGCTTATGTTCTTCCAACAACTGTTGCAGAGTATTTGTTCTCTAAGGTCTCTCGCCTGGCATACCAACATCTGTCTTGACGACAGAGAAGAAAACATGACTCATCAAAGAAGGCAACCTTTTGCCAATCAGAAGAGGTCCATTTTCGGTACTGTCATGCAAATTTAAGCCGTTTCTGACTATGAACCCTCGTCATCATGGGTGCAGTAACCAGCTGTAGCATATCGGTTGGCCCTCATAGCCAATTGCAGTGAACGTTCACATCTGACGTCAATGGCACATGGTACTCCACAGTTGTGATGCTGTTTATTCACAATGGTGCCTTTTCTCCAGTCACAATACACTTTAACAACAGCAGAACATGAACAGATCACAAACGTGCGCTGTTTCAGAAATCCTGTCCCCCTAGGCCCGAAAGCCAATGACCACCCCCTTTTCAAGGTTAGATAAATTGCATGTTTTACCCATGACATTGATGGTGATATGTTTGCATGTTACCTTATATACCCACCAAGCAAGCTTATGACTCGTGCCGTATTTAATTGGCTACGACCTGCTGGTGTCAAAAATAGGCAGAGATCATAACAATGTGGCTCAAACCTGTATAATATATATGATTTTCTTTGTGTCACTAAGACACAATGTAGAAAATTAAGTAATTTGCAAGTGATACCAGTTTGGAACTGAGAAGCAGTATAAAAAATGTATGTATGTATATATATTTATTTATATTGTAAGAGAATCATACAAGGGGGGTATGTAAGTAGCAGACTTACCAGAGCCCTTTTTCCCCTGGAAGTGAAAGAGTTAAGCCTCCTACAACAGACTAATTAAGGCCAGCTGCATTCTGCCTTAAAAAGACTACTGAGCACTCAGCAGGTTGGGTTCAGTCTGGACTGAGAGCCAGGAGAGACAGCTCTGCATGTTGAAGCAAAAAAAAACTTACAGGCCTGTATATATGAACGCTTTATTTTGCATTAGTTTATGGTAGTGAGGAAACTGCTATTTCTGTTTAGTTAGTGCTTCAAGGAAGCTAGGCTTTGTTTTGTATTATTTTTGTTTGTACCTGCTGACCAAGTTTTCAGTAAAGCGCCTTAAAGCTATAATGCCTCCTGAGCTACTTCATTGCAGAGACGTTATACAGGACATTGACCCCGGAAGTGGCCGACAGTCTGTCACAATATATATATATATATATATATATATATATATATATCAGAGTTTGGTAAAGATTGGTGGCTTAAAAAAATCATGGTTAGATATTTGATACCAATAAACCAGATAATCAGTCCCATGAATTTTATCCAAATAGAAACAGTTTTAAAAAGAACATTGCAGAGCTATAAAGGTACAGAGAAAGGAAACATATTTAATAAGGGGAATTAAGTTATGAAGAGACACAGGATAAATTAGACTATATATTTCTCTGCAATAAAGGAGCTTACGGGGGAATATGATTTAAGAAACAAAAGGGTTCTTCACAGTAAGGGTGGTTAAACTGGGAAGCTCGCTACCAAAGGAGGTGATGACAGCAGATTCAGTTGATAACTTTCAAAAGGGGTTGTATATATGTCTTTGAATGCAAAGGCATAAAAAGTTATATTGAATAACTAGAATAGTAAGGGTACTGATGCAAGGAACTATCGGATTACCAGTATATTGTCACTTTATAATTGGCAATGTTTGTTTGTTTTTTGCCTTCCTCTTGATAGAAAGACACTTCTTAGATGTAAAGGAAAAGCATGAGCAGTTTAAAAAAGGTACTGTTGGTACTTCATAGATCACTAGTAATAATCACAGAATTCTGTGCAAAGTTCTGAAAAGATGATTTCAATAAGGACATTGGAAGAGAGAAAGATGTAAAATGTGAATAACAAAATTTGTTTATGTTTTATTTCGGTGACAAAATTATAAAACTTTTAATAATAAATTAATTGAAAGTAAAGTAAATATTATTCTGCTAGAGCAGTTTTAAAAAGTACCTTTAAAGAGTCCAAAAACTTCATTTCACCAACCATCTTCTTGGAAGCGGGCCAATAATCATCAATAGTTTTTCCATTCTGATCTACTTTTTTTTCTGGTTTAATTCCCTGAGAATAGATTCAATGTTATGGAAATTAGCTGAGAACTGTTGTACATCAATGTTTAGAAAATTAATAAACCCATAATATCAGCAACAAAGGCTGAATTTTAATGAAGGAACAGTTTGACCTATTGCAGCTAGAGATAAATCTAAAAATTACATGAAGCTACTTTAAAAACATAATAATATATTAAAAATATGTTTGCTGATGAACTTAATGTATTAATAACAATAAATAAAGAAATTAAACAAATGTGGACAGCTGAAAAAAATCCAAGATAATATATCCTAAAAACAATGTCCTTTTGTTAATTACTTTCCTTTGCAACACTATAATTAATGTGTAATTGCCTAACCGGCCAGACATAATTGCTTAATGTTTACACATCATGAAGAACTCAGATTGAACAGACATTAGATTAGGAATCCAGCTCACTTGAGTCAAATTTATCTTCATTTTTATATTGAGAACATAAAACTGAGAAACTATAGTCTGTTCTTCAAGTAGTCAGTGTGAAACTAAAAAAAAAAAAAATTGTTTTTTTTTTATTGCAAACCTAGTAAAGTGTAAGAAGGGAAGCACTTTGGTAGACTTCCACTCCAGTTTTTCTATCTTGAATCTAAAGGAGCATGTTAGATTTTCTTGAATAAGAAATGAGTGGTCTACAGTTAGGAAGAATGGGATTGGTTCCCCACCTCATGTGCTGCTCTGTTAAATGATGCAGAGAAGCAAAAAGCTCCCAATCTATTGTTTGGTTACAAGGTTGTGATTTATTTCCATCCTTTTGAGTGTACAAATGGTTAACAAAATATTGAGCATTGGCTGAACAGAGCACTGGAATGGATTTTATAATATGTTTGTTTCAATTCAAAATCAAACTACGGCAAAATCCTATTTCAGTGTTGCTTTACTGTTAGTTTGCCTAACCTCAGACAAAACAACTCATAATATATACAATATGCTTTTTAGGCAAACTGTTTTAGTTTTATATAAATGTTTTAACTATGTTAATTAATGTTATCATCCTCAATGTAATGGTGATATAAAAATTACACTTCAATTACTTTTAAGAAGTCCCAAGTGCAGTGGTTTCACAACTTTTAGTATATCACTGTCTTTCCGTTTCTCTCAATGCAGGCTGATATCTTGTATAGTTGTGACAATTGTTTATAACAGGTACATACCCACAAGGGAGGGGGTTCACACTACCTATGTCTCATGCTGCAAACAAGCAGACAGTGATATGTTATGTGTCTGAGCAGCATGAGACATAGGTAGTGTGAATATTCCCCCCTGTGGGTGTAGCCTTAGGTTACAGCAGTGCCAGATGTAAGACTGAATCCAGAGAAAACAAGGGTCCTAGAGGTTGAGAAATGTTTACTATGTTAAGTGAGGTGAAATGTTTATCTTAGTTACATTGAGGAGGTTATAAATATTTAACAAACTTACTTAAAACCTTTATATTAAACAAAAACATTTTTGCAACTTTAATAGTGCCTTTAATACCTTGCCCTGTGGGATGGTACCATGAATCTCAAACTAGTGTTGCTTCTGCCATGTATTTGTCTGACTGCCTGGGTAAGGACAGACCAGCCCAAAAATGTGTAGGGGAAATGGTAAACCCTAGAAACACGTTTCAGTCTTTCAGCCTTCATCAGGGAGGTTAAGCTGACCTTCATAGGCACTACTTCTTAATTGTGCTGTAACCATTTTATGTCATTTTTTATGTTAATTTAAAAATTCTGCTTTAATGAGTCTCAGTTTACATATTTATTTGATATTGCACATAGTATTAAATCAAACACTTCACTCAAGGAGTTTCTTAAAATCGGGTTATGAATACATTGCTTAAAAAATATTGCAAATTATATTGCAAATGTGCTATTGTTTCCCAGTGCAGTGGTGAGTTTTGATTTTAGTATTTGATGAATACATGACTGACAGTCAGGCCATGAATGGTATAATTACAATTAAATCTACAGACCTTTTATTTAACTAACAGAAACATTATTTTATAGGTCATAAAAAACATGGTAGGTTCATATTTTATTGCCATTTGGTAAACATTAATAGGTACCCACCTTTAAGATGCAGACTGCAGCCAAGGTAAGGCGAACTCCAGGAGGTGGGTTCTGCATTGTTTTTAGAAAGGTGATATCACTGGCTTTCAAGGTATCAAGTGCCGCAATAGCTTTGTTTAGTGCAGGCGTGGCAATGCTTAGCTTCTCCTCACATTCATCCTAAAATGCAAACCACAAAAAATGCATTGTGAAATAAAACCACAAAGCTGTACATTAAATGAAAACTTGAAATTCTATGTATCTTCTGATATAAAGCTTCTATTACTAAAATTCTATATGTCTGCAAAGAATGTAGAGCTAGGACGTTTTAGTACATATACATTTAAATTACAAAAAGGGTTGGAAGGCTTTTGTTTTCACTTCACTACCACCTTGTATCTGACACTTACAGTACAGTAATAAATGACAGAATTTTGAATGACATTATTACATTAGTCTCGTCTATACATTCAATTTTATCCGGACAATCAGCTGTATTCCTAAATTAATAAGTGAGCTTTATATATTTATAGTTAATCATGTATTAGCTAAAAATATTAGATATGTGATTTCCATTATTTTAGACTACAAATTCCTTTAGAATAAACCATTCCAAATGTTTGTGATCACACAACTTTACCCTTTAAATATCTCAAATCATAAGTATATGTAAATATGGTATGTCAGAAACTGTCAAGAATTCTTACAAATTGAAATATGTTTGTATATACACAGAAATGACTACACGCAGTGATATCTCAATGTACTGCACTGCATCAGTCTGCTGCCCCCTGAAAATGTGCTGCTCTATGCCTGGGCCTCGTGACCTAAAGCAGAAACACACCCCTGCCCCTTCTTATCTGTGATCACAGCGTTCTTGTGTTTAATATTTGTCATCCACGATCATATCTTGTATTCTGCTGTGGAAGTGAGAGCCACTCTATCTATAGGTATATCATATCTGCCATTTGGTTGATCCTGGATCCCAACTGAACTGTTCTAGAAGATGATGCTGTAAACGTGCCAACAAATTTGGAAAATTTAACAATAGACAGTAGATTGTAAAGGGTCAGTTTAGATCCGAATCACAAAAAGGCAGTGCCAAAGAGTGCTCCAATTCTCAAACAGTTGCACTCATTTCACATGCCAGCAAGGTAATGCATAAGATCCTGCAAGCTCCAACAATATATGGACCAAGAACTCCAGAGCAACCAAGAACTAACAGAGCAACCAAGAACTACCAAGCAAGAGAGCTCCAGAAAAGCATTTACTTCTGCTTCATAGACTATTCTAAAGTCTTTGTCTGTGTGGATCACAACAAAATGTGGCAAGTTCTTAAAGAAATGTGGGTGCAACTATTGTATCTATTTACTCAGTACTTTGTGACTTGACACAACTATAAACATGTCAGATTTTGTCAGAGTGATACTGTAGATTGCCTGTGATTAGTACAACATAAGTATTTTGTACTACAAGTTTCATATTAAATTTAAAAGCACACATTTTTTATGCATTCGTTAGAAAACTATGGAATTAAATGTGTTTTTTGTCTGTACCAATGGTAGATGTGCTTCTGATGCTATCATGTTGTACCCTTGATACTCTGTACAGAAAAATACTTAAGCTTTATCAATAAATTTTAAAACATACGTAGCAAACTTTATATGTTTTGTTCAGGGGTATGTAAAATACATTTTATATACTGTTTATGTTCTGCCATCCACACTATTGAATTGGATGGATTAACATATAATCTAGATTATAAAGCATTATTAATAATATTTCCCTTGCCTTTACATTTCCACACATAAATCAGCAATTCCTTGGAGTTCTATCGTGCACAATGGTATCAGAAAAGTATGTCTTTACTGATAAAAGTCACTTTGTACAGTAAAACGTACTTTGTACAGTAAAATGGTTCCTTTGGGCTACATCCTTGTGTCTGCTTTGTGATTTACAGTTTGCTTGTACTGTACATCTTCTCATTTCTCAAAGCCTGAGGTAAATGTCCCACTTTCACTGAGCAGCTACTGAGACAGTGAAAAAGTGATCCACTGTAAACACTATATGGTTAGAAGGAAACCAGAGGCCCTAATATCTGAGACAGCTGTGAATGAGAAATCCAGTCAAAAATCCTGTTCAGTCTGTTACAATGTTAGTAATAAATGGTTGAATTTCAGAAAAATGTTTAACTCAAATAATATGTTGTGTTTAATAGGCTTTGTTGTATAAGTATTTTATATTTTGGTGAAAAACTATGTTTTCCCCCTGTTTTTTTTTTTTTAAGTTTTAGTATTATATATATGTATAACCTCCACTTCCCCAAATACCATGACAGAAATGTTCTGCATTACACCCCAATAATAACTGATTATATTAATGTTTCCTGTGTGTTTTAATGTAAAGTATGGTACAACTTAAAAGGTCACAATGTGTTCACCCTCACAATGTGATGTTATAATAAAACAGTTAAGTTGCAGCTTCTATGATAATACAGGAGTTCACCAGGTTACAGGTGACCTATTTTACAGATGATTCATACTTATGAACAGGCTGCCAAGGCTTTAAATTTGCTTTAATGCTCCGTTCGTTTGAATTAAAAAAGAGAGCATAATAGTTTCTGTAACTTATTATTAAAGTACACAGGGCTGTATCTACCTTTTTGGAGCCCCTAAGCAGTGAAGTGGAGGAGCCCCTGCGAGTGAATATGCAAGGTATGCACAAACCCATTTTTCTGTACATGCAAGTTCCCCTTCCTATTGTTCCTGTCTTGTTCTAGGTGGTTAACCCCTAGTAGCCAGTCTATGAACTGCAACATTTCATTTTTTTAAAGCCAGGAACCATTTTTTTTAAGGAGTGGCACCCCTCACAGGGAAGAGCCCCTGCGCAGCTGCCTAGTTAGCCTAATCAGTAATCCGTCCATGACAGTACAGGGGTATTATTATTATTACAGTATTACACTGTATTATCATTACCACATATGAGCCATTATAGTATTATTATTATTATTCATCAGGTATCTGAATTAGCTCCCAAGCCAGTTTAAAGACGTTTTCAGGAATGTATCTAGTACATAACCCAGGGACAGCCTGTAATATTCTTGATTTTAGATGGTATTGACATATTGCTGTCATTTTTATTGCATTTTAAATGATAAAACATTGTGAATTTTTCCTTGCAGTATGAAGGAAGTGTCCGCAGAGCAGCAAACATGGCAGACATGTTGATTGTCACCACTTTAAACTTTAGTAAATTTAGCCTATAGTCTATCTTGTATGTATTAACACACATACAATACAGAAATATTAATGTTCAATATCTTTCCCTTAAGCATTTTCATCTCATGCAGTTCTCTAGGATGTTGGTAAATCATAAGCATTTGGCTTATCAAACTTCAAGGATGACTGTATAATGAAACAATTTTATGTGTTTGAAAACTTTAAATCTGAGAGTATAATTAAGGAGGGAAAAAACATCAAGCTAGTTTTTAATTAGAAAAACAAACTTGATACCTCTGCTGTGCAAAGGAGGTATTCATGATACTCTGGTGAAATTTGTGCATTAGAGGCAGTTTACATTTCTGTGGTTGCATCTATTGATACAGGGTGCCTACTCCTATGACTCTGAGGGGAAGGGGTGTGGTATCAATTTCAGTCAGACAAGGCGGTTTCCTCTGTCTTCAAATTTTTTGATTTCTCTACAAATGTGTTGTTTTTTTTGTACAAAGCTTAAGCTTGTTCCTTTTTTCTTTAATTACAATGGTCCTTTCTTAATTTGTAAGTGTTAAAATTGCTGTAATATTTACTGCACTTATCATGAACAAACTGTAACTTGCATATTTGACAAGCAGCATGTCAACAACAAATACACAGGATACATTAATATAGTTTCACCACTACTTGGTATTAAAAAGAGTGATACAATGTGTAATGTAAAATAATGACACTTATATTTAAGAGCTCAATATTGCAAGTGAGTGAAATATGTACACCATCAATAGACACTTATCCAGGCATGCAATATTCTGAAAGTTATTTAAAGGTCATTACATAGGACAATAAAATGTGATTTAATGTGGTATATATTTTGTGCACCAGCATGAATGCTCTGCACTTTTGAAGATGCTTGAAAAAGCAGAAATCTTTGTCAATTAATGTCAAAGTGTTCAATATTTATGTTGTTGTTTTCTCATCTAAAATGAAAATGTTGCTTTGTATGGCAGGATTTTATTACACGGGTAAAATATTTTGACATCTCCCATTGTATCGCATTCAGGATGACTTGGTAATGTAATGAACAAGGAAATGGTGAGAAAAATTCATTAAGCAAAATTAAGAACGTTCATCACTTCATAAACATTTATGACATGTAAAGCTTCTTTGTCATCAGTGAAAATTAACTTATTCATTTATGATTGCACTCTTTACTTTTCTAAAGTACTGTCTGTAACCTTAAGTCTACAGTTACTGCCTGGAGAGGAAATGTTTTGCATGCCCAAAATTTACTGTTTAAACGATTAAAGCTCACTTTGAGCATGCATCTGTTGTTTTATGGTACTTCCCGCTGACTTTTAGCTTTGAGCCATGACTGTACCAAGTAGCCAGAATGAAATAAAGATAATGATGGTAGAACACATCTTGCTTTAGTTATAGTTTGTACTACACTACAGGAGCCAGTTCCAAACTATAAGATAATACCTTATTTACTATCATTGATGCTTACAATAGAAAAGAGGCTAATTTAATAGCCCAGTTAAAGGCTACTTTTTACTTAAACTTTGAAGAGGCAAAAAGAGACAGAAGAGCAAATTAAAATGTATAAAGAGATTTTTTTAAGAAATCAGAAAGGGAGACTGCAATAAACATTAAACCATAAGCTTATAAATAAGTATAACTAGAACCACTGAGTTTACCAATTCCACCCAAGTCTGAAGTTCAGTTAAAGGTCAATTCCTTTATTTCTAAAAATAAAACTAATAACAACAAGCAAAACTATTTAGGATATATAAAAAAAATTGAACCAAGATGAAAGTGGAAGAAGTGATTGCTTTTTGTTTTTTATTGTTAGATACCACTCCACGTATACATATACATACATTCATTACATACGTTAGACTTATTAGACTTGTGTTGTTATATTATAACTGAATATGTGTCCTATTATTAGTCTACTAGGTACTTGCCAATCAAAAATGACAGGATTAAAATTGTAAGGCTGGCAATGCTGTTTGACACACAATGTGAGGCGTATGGTCCTCTGAGCACCTTTGGGGCTCATTGCGAACCTCTCCCCCCATGTACTTCAAGTTTCCTGCTTTGCACTGATACCTTTGGCGCTCATCTCGAGCCCCACGCTGAGTGCCTTTTTTTCTAGAGAAAATAAGTTTAATTTGGTTAGATAGTCTTTCTTCATAACTTAGCCCCTCCATTCCCCTTATTAGTTTTGTTGCCCTTCTCTGTACTTTTTCCAGCTCGAAAAAAAAACCCTTTGTATGAAGTGGTGCCCAAAATTGTACTCCATATTACAAATGAGGGCGTACTATTGATTTGTATAGTAGCAGAATTATATCTGCTTCCCTTGCTTCTATACTCTTCTTAATACATGCTAATATTTAACTTGCCTTTGAAGCTGCTGCTTGGTATTGAGCACTGTTACCTAGGTGGTTGTCCACAAGTACTCCCAAATCCCTTTCAACATCAGATAACTCTAGATTTGCTCCATTAAGATTCTAAATTGCATAGCTTTTTTTCCTTCCCAAATGCATAGCCTTACATTTATTTGTATTTATCTCATCTGCCATTTAGCCGCTCATTTCTCTAATTTATGCAAATCCCTTTGTAGGGAAAGTACATCATTATCTGATTTATTTACCTTGCGCAACTTAGTGTCATCAGCAAAAATGGAGACACTACTTTCGAGTCCTACTTCTACATCATTAATAAATATGTTAAAAAGGAGAGGACCTAATACTGAACCCTGAGTAACCGCACTTACCACATTAGTCCAATCAGAGTATATCCCATTTACAACAACCATTTGCTTCCTGTCTTTTAGCCAGGTTTCAATCCATGAGCAGATATTTACTGCAATTCCTTTATCCCTTAGTTTGCTCAAAAGTCTCCCATGAGGTATCAAAATCCAAAAAGGCTACATCCCTGAGTTGCCATGATCCAAGTTCCTACTAACCTCCTCATAGAAACTAATTAGATTGGTCTGACATGATCTATCCTTCATAAATCCATGTTGACTGCTACTTATGATCTTGTTCAAATAGACATAACTCTTGTATACTGTCCCTTATTAACCCTTCTAAAAGCTTTCCCACTACAGAAGTGTGGCTCACTGGTCTATAATTCCCTGGATTTGCTCTTGCTCCCTTCTTAAATATAAGTATCACCTCTGCTTTTCTCCAGTCATCTGGTAGTGACCCTGTGGTGAGTGAGTCTTGAAAAAATAGATATAATGGTTTGTCTATTGCAGAACTCAGTTCCCTCAGTACCCTTAGATATTTTCCATCAAGAATGGGGCTTTATTAACATTTATTTTCTCCAATCTCTTTTGGATTTATTCCTGTGCTAACCGATTATTTAGTGATGGTAGTGTAGCCCCATTTTGTTTCAGTGTCCCAACCACAGGTATATACCCTTGTATATACAGTTGAAAATAACATATTTAGCTCATCTGCCTTTTCCTGGTCACTAAATATCAAACGGCCTGTGGCACATTGTAATTTTCCTATGGCTTCCTCCCTTGCCTTCTTCCCATTAATATATTTAAAAAATATTTTAGGGTTAGTTTTACTTTCCTTTGCAAATTACTTCTCATCTTCTATTTTAGCCAGTCTTTTGCAAGCCTTGTTGATTTCCTTATAGTTACATAAAGCTGCCTCTGTTTCCTCCTTCTTGTATACTTTAAATGCATGTTTATTTTTCCTTATGATGATCTTTAAGTCATTGTTAAGCCACATTGGATGTGATTTACTCCTATACATTTTGTTTCCACATTGCACATGCCGATGCGTATGTATATTTAGTAAGGATTTGAATGTTGTCCATTTATTTTCAGTATTTTTCAGTACTATATTTGGGGGTTTATAGCATACTCCCACCAATATGTGTTTAGAATTAGCTCCTTGACTATTTAACTCAACCCAAAAAGATTCAATTTTGCTGCAAGTTCCACTATAAATATCTTCTCTGACTACAGGTTTAAAACCAGGCTTAACATACAGACAAATCCCTCCTCCTCTTCTACCATTACCCCTATCTTTCCTAAATAAGTTATGACCATCTAAATTAACTATCCAGTCATGAGATTCATCCCACCATGTTTCAGTAATGCCTATTAAGTCCCATAAATCTAGCTCACCCATTTTCCAGGTAAACTTCTTGCATTAGCGAGCATACACTTTATGTTGCTATGGCTCTGCTGATGTGAAGTGTTTGCCATTGTATTTGAGTCACCTAGTAATACCTTCCTACTGTCTATTGCAACGCTCCCCCTTCTCCTTAACATTGGGTAGAAAATGTCTCCCTTTCCCCCTCTACCGTTTCTACCCCAATACTTTTATATAGTCCCCCCAACTTACTAGTTTAAAAACTCCCCCAGCCTTGTTACCATCCTATTCCCTAGCACAGCAGCTCCCTCGTCATTAAGGTGCAATCCATCCCTGCTATAGAGATTGTACCCAAGTGAGAAGTCAGCCCAGTGCTCTAAAAACCCCAAACCCTCTGCACTGCACCACTTTTTTAGTCATGAATTAACCTTGCTAAGCTCCTTCTGTCTCCCTGGGCTAGCACATGGTACTGGTAGTATCTCAGAAAATACTACCTTGGAGGTCCTTGCTTTAAGCTTATTCCCTAGTTCTTTAAAATCATTCTTTAGGACACTCCATCTTCCACTTACTTTGTCATTGGTACCAATATGTATATGTACCAAGACCGCCGGTTCATTTCCAGCCCCTTTCAATAATTTATCCACCCGATCCACAACATGACGAATCAGAGCACCCGAGAGACAGCCAACTGTTCAATTGCTGGGATCTGGGTGACAAATCACCCTGTCTACCTTTCTGATAATAGAGTCCCCTACCACCACACTTGCTCTGCCCATTCTGCCCTCCCTTTCCTCCAGTAGAACTGTTCTCCCGGCTGTTAGAAGGAACAGCTCTATCTGGCATTGCCATTCCTGAATGGACATCCCTAACGGTTTCAATCTGGCAAATCTGTTGGTGTTTGCCAACTCAGAACTGGCCTGCCTCCTCCTTTTGCCCCTGCTTCCCCTTCTAACTGTAACCAAGCTACTTACATGGACATCCTCACTAGCACCATCTTCACCCTCCATGCTAGGCCCAGCTAAACTGTGCTCAGTGAGCACCAGCTCCATTTTCAGTGCAATTCTCCTCTCCAGTTCACCAATTTGAGCTTCCATAGAGGCAACATGCTCACACCTGTCACAGAGGTATGGACCCTGGATCAGTTGACTCCATGATTACCAGTCACAAAAATACAGTGAGAAAACAAATCAATGTATTTGTATAAAGATTGCTTTTCTACACCTTAACCCAAACAAAACAAAAATTATATATATATTTGTTTTTCTTATTTTTCTTATAATACCCCTTTTCTTTGAACTCCCTCCTTTTATTTAATCTTCTACACACTAACCACACTTACACTAGAAATTATTTGCAAGCTCCCAAGTTCGCTCCTTCCCTTTTTAAAATAGACCCTGCCTACTCACCTGCACAATGATTACAGAGCACAGAACAGAAAACACGCACAGATTCACAGAACTGATTCAAACAGAACACCACACAAATGCACACAGTTAACCCTTACAAAGGCCAAACCACACCCTCTCTCACCTGGACACTGATAACAGCTCATAGGAAAGAAAACACTGCACTGATTTACAGAACTGATTCAAACAGAACACCACACAAATGCACACAGGCCAAACCACACCCTCTCTCACCTGGCCACTGATAACAGCTCACAGGAAAGAAAACACTGCACTGATTTACAGAACTGATTCAAACAGAACACCACACAAGGGCACACAGATAAACCTTACACAGGCCAAACCACACCCTCTCTCACCTGGACACTGATTACAGCTCACAAGACAGATAAACACTGCACTGATTTACAGAACTGATAAAAAAATAATAATCTGAATTTGCTGAATGTTTGAGTTGCGCACGGTGACTGCCGTTGGTTTTATTTTTTCCTCGCTTAGGCGATTTTGGAGTGATGAAAAACATCAAATATGGGTGTAATTTGCATGCAACCTCACTCCCAGGCTTCCTGTGTCTCTCTCTGTGCTATGTGTGTTATAATTTGTTGTAGATGATTTCTTATTTTATTTTTTTTAGTTACGCGCTTGGGTTGCTTTGACTCGCTTTGTGAGGCTCGCATGTGTGATGGCGCCGCTGGCTGCAATGAGCGCCTTTGGCGCTCATTGCAGCCTAAGTGCTGCGGGGTTGCTTCGCCTCGCTTTGCGAGGCTCGCATGCGTGATGGCGGCGCTGGCACGTCTCACTTCGCAATGCTCTCGGTTTCGCCCTCGCTTTGCGAGGGACGCATTTGTGTGACCAACATCGCAAACGTCACCAACATCACAAGATCCACAACTATATATGTGATTGTTCAATATCATTACAGGAATAGGCATATCATCACCTGTGCCATTATGTCCAGTGGTAGATTGTTCATTATTTTTATGTAAAAATGGATATAAACTAAAAATCATTTCATGAAATAGCAAAGCATGATCAAATCCTAATACAATCTGTAGAGCAAAGAGATTAATTAACATTAACAATGTTTGACATTTTTATATTTATAGTTGTCATTAAATACACAAAGAGGTCATGGAATGGCTTTTTCCAGCACCCATAGCAAACTTTATGTAGAGACTGGGTGGCTTAAAGGACTGCTGTAGTTCGAGAGAAACTGCACTTTAAACAAAATCAGTCTTTTTGAAGACTGCTCATATATTAGAAGATTTCATCTTGTCTTTGTGATATCAGTTCATGAGTAATGGAGCATAAAATGTGTGTTTTTATCTATTAGTGGAGAGAAGAGTGGTGGAGAGGGGGGAGGATTTTTTAACAGATTCATTCTCATTGAATTTCACACCAACCTGTTTCATATATACACAGTGGGACCTTGGTTCCCAACCTTCACGCAATTCCGACCAACAGGTTGAGTACCAAAAAGGTTCTGTTCCAAGGTTGCATTTCCCATAGGGATCAATGTAAATTGAAATAATGAGTTAGGAATCCCAAAAATGTCATATTTTAGTTTGAATTGTTTCTTGGTACAAAACTTTAAACTAAACAGACATAAATAAAAAACAATAATTAGATAAAATAAAATAGAATTTAACGTGACTTTAACAGTTCTAAAAGGACTTGAGGGCCCAAAGGGACGGTGATGATGTAAAGGAGGAGAAGGAGAGATTTTGCTTGGAACTTTGGTTTTTATAGGCACAGGCTACACTTTTGTTCTTGTAAGCACAAGCTACACTTTGATTCTTGTAGGCACAGGCTACACTTTGATTCTTATAGGCACAGGCTTCACTTTGATTCTTTTAGCCACAGGCTACTCATTGATTCTTGTAAGCACAGGCTACACTTTGATTCTTGTAGGCACAGGCTGCACTTTGATTCTTATAGGGACTATGGCTACAATTTGATCCTTATAAGCACAGGCTGCACTTTTATTCTTATTGGCACCGGCTACACTTTGATTCTTATAAGTACAGGCTGCACTTTGATTATTGTAGACACAGGCTGCAGTTAGAATCAAAGTGTAGCCTGTACTTATAAGAATCAAATAGGCAAAGTCTGCAATCTGATGTTTATAGGCACAGGCTGCACTTTGATTCTTATAGACACAGGCTGCACCACAGTACTTTCTTTACTTCCTAGTGAGGCAGGATGTGTGGTGGCATGAATGAGACGTGTACATAGGAAGCGTCACATTTCGAGTAATTTTTTTCTCAGTCAGACGCGTTGAGTACCAAAAATTATAAGTTCTGAGGTAGTCGACCCTTACAGCAACTATAAATCATTTTGAGATAACATATTTATGAATAGGGATCTTAGCTTAGAGTTTCTCACAATGTGCATTTTTTTGTTATAGAATTTAATGTGATAGGATTCCTATTACCATCAATATATTTTGGTATTATTCTTCTTTGTTTAGCTTCACCACTATTCTTTTTACATGGACTGACACTAACACTGTATAGTTTGGATTTGGCTATGTAATCTTGTACCTTTGCTGTTTATTTTGTACATACCATGATATTCAATATATAGGAACCCTCTATCACCCCCAAAAAAGACTGCTGGTAAGTAATGTGATTTGATGAGGGTATGTGTTGGTGTGTCATATGACTGCAAGTAGGCCACGTCCAGCAACAATTGGCTCCTCTGTTCTTGCTTTAGAATTGCAAACTGCTGGCTTTGGAATTCCCTTTATTCTGCCATGTGGCCTGTTCCTTTGGCTTTTTTTTTCTTTTTATGACCTTGTGCTGCCAGCCCTGGATCCTGAACCGATCAACCACTATTCTGCATCTGGCTTTTTTGTTCTGAAACTCATAATCCATCATTGCTGTTTAATTATAATGGATTTCAGTTTTCTTGCATTTCTGTAGTTTGTGTAACATTTTATATTTTATTGTAATGTTTGATTGTAAATATATTATTTAGAACACACAATAACAAATTAAATAACAAACACACTACAGGAGAAGTTAATACAATAGTTTATATATTAAAGAAGCAAATCAAAATAGCAAAATGTCACCACTATATGTCAAAGCATTGCTGAAAGACTGAACTGCACTGACTGGTCATGTAAAATCGTTTTAAGGCAGATGATAAAACTAGATTAAGTAAGAGCAAGTGCCCATTCGAATTTGATTTCATACCTTCTTCTGACCCTAGAGTATAAGACAGCATAATACATTTGCTTCTAATATTGTGTTCCATTTTATAACTGTATGCATTTTTGTTGCAAATATAATATATGCCATAATGTTTACATTGAAAAAGAAAAATATGTTGTAAAATTCTACATTTGAAACATGTTATTGTCAACATTGCAGTTTCCCTTGGGAGCTTACTCCAGTAGAGAAGTCTCACAAGTGAATATAGAAAAAAGATATATTATTTCTATAATACATAAAAAAATAATCATCAATGGAGGTATTGCATGTACATCACTTACATTTACAACAAAAAAAATTGCCTGATATAATAAAACATACATACAGATCACAACTTAGTTTTTATTCTTGGCGTTATCACCATTAAATGTTACCACTTAGAGTACTGGAAATGGGTGCTTCTTCAAGATTTAATCAGGAAAGAGATTGCACAGTGAAATGTCATCCATTATACAGCCACTAAGACAATTATACAATAAAGAGACTTCCTCAGCATCATCATCTATGAAACAATTCATTATATAAGCAAATGACAGTGTTTTACTACAGGACAGTAAAGAATTGGTGTTCACTTGAGCCTTGTTATGCATTATTGCAATAAAACTATATACAAATGCAGACATATGCTATTTTGCACATAACACTGCTCTTATTTCACAAGGCCATCTCCAATTTGTGAAGAAACACTTCACAGAACAAATAAAAACAGAACCAAAAAATATATATACAAAAACTATAAAAAGCTAAATATTATGCACATCTACGAACAATGTTATGTACAAATACACTGAATATTTACTGGGGAGATTATAGTCACCACACAAGCTTTAATTTTTGTGGCCCATCCCCTTGTGTCAAATAATCTATTTGAAGTAATCTGATTTCAAAAATGGGTATGGAAGTTGACCTCTGTAGACTCGTTCCTTTCACATAACACCATTTGGATCCTATTCCTTGATATTTATGAGCAGTGACTGTTACTTGTCAGCTACCACATTCAAGAATCTGGTCAGAAAAAAATATACTGCTGCCTATAGACAGCCATACACCATTGTATTGATAGTTGCTATGTCCTTCTATATACTTAGTGCCATGCATTTGCACTGAAATGGTTAAATCTGACTACATTTTAACAATGCAAACAAATTATACTGCATAGCATTGCAGGGTATCATTTTGCACTACATTTGCATCTCTCTTTTCAAGAGGGACTTAATTCTTAGGCTGAAAAATGATAAATCCAATAGTCTGACAGAGGCCATAATGAGCAAACTTGCAGCAGTTTGCAGTGCTTTTGATCTATAGGCCACATCATGTCAGCAGCAGGCAGGCTTATGTCGATCTGATATTCTGTTCTAATTTTAACACTAAATCCAAGGCCACAATTTTTACAAAGACATGTGTGTCCAATTTTCCTGATTGTGTATTGCCTGATCAATATTAAATCTAATTTACAATTCTGTCCCCTGTGAAGCCTGCATATGTTATGTCAACATACCTTAATAGCTTTGGCTTCCTGAGCAGCCTTGTTAGCTGTAGCCTCATCTGCTTCAACTAAACTTTTAACTGCTTCCACCTCCAATGTCTCATCTGCAATGATGTTTACCAATTCCTTCGTCTCGTTGCTTCGTTCAATCAGCATAGGCTTTAGTTCTGTCAACTCTTGTTGCATGATTGCTATCTGATGAGCCAAAAAATAAAGACATAGGAGAGATATGCAAACAAATATTAAAATATGCTCTTTCGAATTAATCCCCTCTGTTCCTTGTATAAAACATTTGGTTAATGAAGCCATTTTTATTAGTGTATTAATATTAGTTTTCCGGTAATATCATTGAAGTTTTAGAGCAACTATTAAAAGAATTATAAGAACCATGTTTTCTTTGTGGTTGCTTAAAAGGGGTAATAAGATATATCCTTATATTTGCTATGCTTCACAAGTTGCCAGTGTTGAATAAACTGCTTTGAACGCTGTCAACATAAATATATACAAAAATATAATATATACAAAGATATATTGTGTAAGAAAGCACTTAGTAAATTACAACCTTACAACACTCTGGACCAGTATTCCAATACATAGTATACCACAGATCCAGTTCCATCAGGGCATTTTCAAGTGTGGCATATCTGATCCAATGACTTGAATGCAAGAAGCGTAGGAGCCGTGGAGAACTTCATCCCATGCCAATAGTACACCTGATATGCCTGTAACGTCCTCAAACACAAGCTCTTGTTTACCATTTCTCTTTCAGTGCACACTTTGTAAAGGTCTATATGGGTTTGTGCTTCTCAGTCAATAAACATTAATATCCTTGTGCTCAAAAAAGACAGTACGATATACATCAGCTATAATGACATATATTGATTCAATAAAAAAACTGTAAAACAATAAACATTGTAAGTGTCTGCAAGTAATAATGTTAAAAACAACACAGAACAAGGTCATTTTAAGTAAGTTTTTGGTGTATTCAGACTATTTTTTTTACTTATCATATTCTGTTTCTATGCATAAAGTAGCCTTTGTAACGCTTGATTCATTCATATAAAAATATAAGTTAAGGTTTCCATGTACCTTTACCTTATTCCTGTAGTTTTTTGTTTATATTAATGTTGTGTTTTGAGCAATAATTATATCTAAAAAAGTACTGTCTCTGTATTCAAATATATCATTACTTGTCCACTTACTGTGCTATAATTATATTGATGGGAATAGCCAGATATGTTGGAGAGCTATTGTGATTATTTTGCAAAAGGGAAAATTAGATTATGTAGCAATGTCTGAGAACATAACTGATTAAATTCATGAAAATAATAGTATATATTTTGGGATCATACACAGAATGCATCAAATTGTACTTGGACATATTCATATAAATCTGCAGGTCCTGTTATTTTATATCATATGGATGGATTTTCGATAAATATGTTTTTTGAAAGTATGTCATAAAATGTTGGCAGTAAAATCTACAAATTATATCTCAGTTTCAGGAAGTTAAGTCTGCAGCAGAAAAGGTAGAGAGGAAATCAAATGTTTGTGTGATAGCGATGGAAATGTCCGCCAAGTGTAAATTGACACAGACACATTTCAAAATTCAAGGATAATTGAAATACCATGTCAAAAACTGAAGCTATTTGTTCTGAATAAGATTGGTTTCAGCCATATTGATGGACAGGTGGCCAATTTTCCCTGACAGAAAAAAAACCCAGTCAATTTCAGGGACCATTTCTCCATGAAGGTACAGTACATCTCTTTAAACATTAATGATTTGATGAATTTGCTTGTTACTACTTGACTCTAACATTTTCACATGCACTTTTTCCCAATAGTATTTACACAAAAAATGCAGTGCTCTAGTTTGAGAAAAATAGAATTAATTCCAAAATGAAATCTTGCCTTCACTATTTTGTTGTTTATATTTGAATCCATTGCCAAACATAATTCATATTTTCATATGTTTGGCATAAAGGTTTAAGACTTTCCAAAAATAAAGTTAACCAAGCATACATACAAACTATAGGTAAAAAATGAAAGTGCAAATTAAAATATAAAAAAGTCGAACAATAAAATGTTCTTTTTAACATTAGATGGCTAGTGGTAATTTATTCTTTTTTCTTGTACAGTATGTACAATAATACAGACTCAACTTGGGAACAAGGCTTTGATACTACACAGGAAAAAAAACACATTAGGATAGCCTTCTGGGTGGATCCTTTTTCATCCTGTAAACACTTACAAGACGTGGAGAGAAGCACACCTGGTGGAAGATCCAATGCTAAATTCAAATGTTTAAAAGCTATTTTGCTTTCTTCAAATATTGGCTTTCTTGCTATTCAATTATTAAACAAAGTGAACAATGTTTCACCACTAAAGTAGAGGATGATTTCCCATTATGTTAAGGTAGCTTTTTAACAACTGCCTTTAAGAAATAATATGATGATATATTAGACAATTCATACAACTGCTTTCTTTCAACAGTAAACAAATCTAACATTGACACTTAAATATATTATACTGAATAATAACAGTATCATGCTGAAATCCTCAATAATAGGCTAGAATGAAAAGCACCCATAAAAGGTTTGTATAAATAATTTATTTGACAGTAAATATTCTATATATCTCCATTCCTTGACGTTGCTGTCACTCTCCATGCAGAGATTCCCTTCACTGTGGACAAAGAATCAAAGCTATAAGCACTCAGCTGGAGAGAAAAGAGGCAGCAGAAGAATGAGTGTAGAAGATCATATATAAAAGGGCTAATCTTGTTTACCTGTTTAATATCGTATATTTAATGCTTTTCATTCAGATTTATGTAGATTTATATGGTGCACAATGTAAAGGTCTACTTGGATTAAAGCCAGATGCCACCATAAAATGCAGGTCAAACTTATGCATTTTTGAATCACAGAACACAATTATATGGTTTGGAAACAATCTAGCATGCTTTTCTAAATACAACAGTACATGGTTTGTAATGCTTAGTATATTAGGATAGTGATAAGATAAACCAAACTGCTGAAACCCTATTTGATCAAGAGCATGACATTCTAACTTTTCAACAAATCAGTTAAATCAGTCAAGTTACTTCCAGTCGTTTGACTTCCTGGAACCAAAATATGATTTGTAGATTTTACTGCCAGCATACTTGAAGAAAATATATATACTTACAATTTAAAGTTCACAGAGATGCTTTAAAATAATAGGACTTGGAGATTTCCAGAAATTGAATATAGTGGAATTTATAATGGGTGATGGACTCTGTGTACAAATTACAAGTTTCACTTAACACACTGATAACAAATCAGCCACAAAATAAATTGTTCCCCAAGATCCCCAATGTATAAATACTTACCATTTGAACTGATTTATCTAGTAAATAAAATTGCAGTTACAAATTTAAATGTTAAATCACATTACTTCAGCCTTAAATCATGAGACTTCATCATACACACAATGAAGCAGCCTGGTCTTGCTTTGCAATGTTTGTAATAGTGATTGCATTAGGGCAATCAGGTGAAACACCATTGTTCGTGATCCACACCATTTACCCATTTAGTAACATATTTTTAGAATAGGTAATTATTTCATATTATTCAGCTTTGTGCAGTAAATATGTAATACTAGCTATTTTCCTTGAGCCAATGAGTATCTTAATGGATAAAAACATAATGCACCTTGGCATCTTCATTTAAACAGTGTGGCTTCCAACACATTGCAATATGTTGTATTTCAAATCCACACAACAAAGAATGGCTTAAATAAGCTGTCTTCCTCATTAACAGACAATGAGTCGAATGGCTTGTGGGAACTGAAAGAAAGGGACTAAAATCACTACTACATTAGTTGAATATTAATAAACATAAATAATTATGTTAAAAATTATATTTTTAGAGAAATAGGTTACATTTGTCCCACATATTTAATATATTAGGCATTATTCCCACCTATGATTGGCTTCTTAGTAATATTTTCTCACATGGTATAAAATTACATAATTTAACAAATGTAGAACCTATTATGGAGTAGAAGGAGATATGTAGCCTTGTAATTATGGCACACGGTTTAGAATCTCTGTACATTTGCTCCTTACACTGAGGGGGGATTTACTAAAGGATTGCAGGTGGATGCAATGATGAATTGTGACACAGCAACTTCTCAGATTGACCTAGGCATTAACCAAACAAATATGGGCAACTATATACTGTGATCAAATTGTCTATCAATTAATCAATCAATGAGAATAGAGATAGAAATGTAATCTCTTTACGCTGAGTGCCTGAAAAGTAATTGACAACTATTTTAACCAATTAGAAGCGTAGAAGGTCTTTTACAAGTTGAGGATTATTATTTTATTGTAATTTTTTTATTATTCAAGTTTTTTCTATTTTTTTTATTTTATTATTTTATTGTGTTTTTTTTACGTAATGTTAGGGTATGAAAGTAGGGTTAGTAGCGACTTAGGGATAAAGGGATTGGATGCACTAATGGACTACCACCGGTTGGGATGCTTTAAAGGTTTCCCTCCCTAATCCACTTGATAAGTAGGGCCTATAGTGGATAGGTAAGGGTAGCTTAAGGGAGGGCCCAATCTTCCCAACATGGGCAATTTGGGGATAGACTGAATACTTATTTTGCCCCCTCGCCGAACATCAGCAGAAGGCAGGGAAATTGGGGCCTAGGGAACTCAATAGCTAAGGTGGTCTAAGTGGCCACTGGTCTTTAGATATATGCCCTTCCCATGGCAAAGGTGTGTGCTAGGTGCAAGGGTCTTAAATCCCTCCACACTCTGACCCTTTAGTAAGTCAATCCCTCCACTATAGCATCTGTGGCACTGAATGGTAGAGATTAATCTAGGCATCCACCATCCTCTAATACATTGTATGTGAAATCTCAGTAGAGTTCCCAGGAATACCCCTTATAACTAATTTTGTTTTTATACTTTTAACCCCTTTAGACAGTGGCATTTATATTTAATATTTAGGTCTAATTATTTATTTAATATATCTGTTATTTATTTATTACACTATATTTTCCTTAAAGCCCAGTAGAGCCTACAATAGAGGAACAGAGGTCTTTTTGTAGTTGGTAACATAAATGAGCAGGGCTCTTTTTTTATAAATTATCTTTAATAAATCACACAAGGCCTTGAAATGTGCTGAGCTGTTATGTGCTGCAATCAGAATCAGTCTTAGAAAAGCCACCCACTGTGTGTGGTTTAATCTGTTAACTATTGAAACAATTACTTTATTACATACAGAAAGCACACAAACATACAAACACTGTTGTTATGGATGTACAGTTCCCAGTAATGGTTGATTTAATTCATTTTTCCAGCTTTAAATTATGAAAGCTAAAACTTTTATTTTCCATGGTAGTCAGATGTAAAAACAAGTCACTGTGAATCATGCTGGCTTTCCAACAACTGTTGCCATTTTACAAGTTTATTCTTCCCCTACATGGGAGTAGGTTAAAAATTGCTCCTGTGATTTGAGTGCCAGCCTGACTGCTTTGTTTACTAATGAGAGTACATTATAATCTAATTAAAAACGGAAGAAATTTGGCCCATCTGCCTTGAATTTTTTATAACCCTAGGCTACTGTTAATTCCAAGCCCTGTTTGCAGTGTACTTTTGGAAGCTTCAATCCCAATGTGTATTTGTGTAGGAGGAACAGTAGGAAGAGTATTACCTTTACCAGCTGCAAAGACATCTTTACTCACTTGTGAGGATGCAAAATCCAGCTTTTCCAGTCCAACTGTATATCTATTCTTGCTAGTTAGCAACTCAAGCCTCTTACGTTCTAAGAGATTTTTAAAGGTCTTGATTAATTCAAGGTAAGATGTTGATGTGACATAGATATGTCTTTGCAGAGACTCCAAAAACCTGTGCACAATTAGAAATATCATCACATCAGTCACAGCTGAGAATTGAGAAAGCACAATACAACATATTTCATTCTTTCTGTGTGTTGGTCTCAGATATAAATGCACATTTTGTCCTCATCAATCCCAGGGAATGACTTTTTCAGTTTTCACAGAAAACCGAAGCAATGAAGGCATTTTCAAGTTAACAAAAAAAAAAAATCTCATTTCCACTTGAACAGCTCCAAGGTCAGGTCAGTGAAAAAGGCACTTGCTTGTGCTTATGAATATTGTATGAGATCCAATAATAATGATTTTTTTTTTTAGAAATAAGATAGGGGTGTGTTGGTCATGAAAATATTGTTCAACTTAATGGCCATTCAGCTAAACATTTCTGCAAGCTAAAAAAATGTCAGCAATTGTTTATTAGAGAGATTTATTCCTAGACACAGTGCAAAATAATGAAGATAAAATCCATAACCATGCAGACTATTCCAAGAATGTAACATACAAAACTATTTTGTATTGCAAATAGGCTGTGTTTTTTTTGTTTGTTCTTTTAGCTAATGAGTTCAAACACTAAACCAAAAGACAAACTTATCAAATATTAAATCTTTCATTGCAAAGATTGCTATGTAATATCAAAATAGAATCTTTATATCAGACATGCTCAGTTTTCATAATCAAATGGCAAAAGCATGCACAGAAATGATAAGCAACTGAAAGATTTGAGTGTTAGTCCACAAAATGCAGGGCTGAGAGATCTGTACAAGGAGGAAGAAATAGTGCCGGAGACAGAATGGTAGCATTGCTACTGCTGCAAATGAAAAGTATTTTATAAGGAAAAATAAAGCATTAAGCAAAAAGTTATTGCAATTATAAAAAAGGTTAGTTAATGTCAGGACAAGAATATATATATATATATATATATATATATATATATATAGTAATTAAATAGTACATCTGTGTTCACATTTGAATGTCTAAAACAAGTTAAAAAAACTGCTTTCTGTCCGAGAAAAACAGTTATTACACTCCATTCTGGGAAGCTAAGCTGGGACAAATGCCTCGCTCTTCAATCCATAACCATTATCAAACCTGGCTTCCTTTAAGGTTATGCATGCTGTATTACACAGCTTTAACACAAAGCCAAGGTTGGATTAAACACAAGCTGAGTATCCTATCCATATACAGCTGTTTCAAGCTTACTGGATATCATCAGCATGGAGTGGGATCTCTGCTTGTGTTGTGGACCTTATGAGTAGTGGTTCACCACAACAATCATTTATAATATGGTGGGCAAAAGAGTGATAGAAGCCCTCCACCCTACAGTAGTACAGTAAATAAAAAATACATCTGTGTTCACATTTGAATGTCTAAAACAAGTTAAAAAAAACCTGCTTCTATCTCAGAATTCCGAGAAAAACTGTTATTGCACTGCATTCTGGGAAGCTGAGTTGGAACATGCAAATGTGCCCACAAATGCCTGACTCTTCAATCCATAGCCATTATCAAACATGGCTTCCTTTAAGCTTATTCCTGCTGTATTACACAGCTTTAATGCAAAGCCAAGGTTGGATTTTACACAAGCTGAGAATATTATCCATGTACAGCTGTTTCAAGCTTACTGGCTATCATCAGCATGGAGTGGGATCTCAGCCTGTGTTGTGGACTTTATAAGTAGGTTGTTCACCACAACAATCATTTATAATATGGTGGGCAAAAGAGCGATAGAATATGGTTTCATTTGTTTATTTAGTTACTGATTGTAAATGAAATCAGTACTGATACCTGATTGATGTCTAGGAGGTAAAAAAAGATCTGCACTGAAATATTTTTCTAAGTTTGCCTGCAATATCCACTACGATGAACTATGATATCAGGGCAACTGATAGGGACCCCTATAAGGAAAGATCCCTGGGCAGATCTCCCCTGGGGACATCTTCAGCATATCTGCTGGAGACTAAAACAAACCTTCAATTAATTTACTTTCAAATACAGATGGTATTGCTCATCCATAACTAAATGAACAAATGAAACCATATTGTTTAAGCAATATAATATCACTAAAGGCCATTTATTTAATATTAAAAACTATTTCACACTCAAAATACATTTTGGGTTATCTTACAATATAACAATTTTCAATCAAGCCACATAGGCAGCAGTTATAATTATAGTATGATGTTTTACTTCTATATTCAAGTCACTCATATCAGATGCCTACTGTTTTTTTATTAACACTGCATTATGTATTAAGACCGATTGCCTTCCAATGTGAATATTATAAAATGAAATACATGAAAATACTTTGAGAGAGACCCAAAAAAGTATATCAAATACATTTTTACAAACACTATACACTTGTTAAAAATGCACAAAAATGTGAGTTATTTGGGTTTTCTGAAAAATGATTTAGTAACTTAATATTGAAAATGTAGTTTGCCAATGTTTTCCTTTTTTGTTTTAGGAACACAATAGTACCATTTTTAAAATTCTTCATTTTGCGAGAGTTTTTACCATTGCCAAGTTTTGACTGAAAGTTTCTACAATTAAATGCTAAGAAAAAAAATCAAAAATGTGTTTTCTTTCCTTCTTATGTGTGCTCACTACATCAGCTTATCTCTTGTTAGAAACAGAGGCATGTTGACTGAAAATCAATTTCTTATTGGAACTCCTTTCAATAAAATGTGATGCAGTGTTATCTAATTGATGGTTGCAAAGAACAACCTCAGACTTATTCTTGATCAGTAAAATCAGTTGTGTTGGCTGTGAAGGAATGCTTCATTTGTGCAGGGTGAAAGCTGTGTACATGCAACGCTGAGTTGTAAACAAAGAACTCGCAAATTACAATGGTGATGATAACCAACAGAAGGTAATGATATTGGAAAATCAATTTTCCAGTGATCAGGCAAGTATATGGGAAGCAGACTGGCGTGCAAAGTGATCCGAGTGATTCGTTATAACACTACATACTGGGGTTATTACCCTACCAAATAATAAACAGACCCCCCAAAAAATATTAGTTACCCAAAAATGCCAGAATGTGCTCATGTGAAGCTAATCATCCTAGAAGTGGTGTTTTTTATTACCATTGTATGCGACATCTCAGAATATTATAGTAAACAACAAAGGTGAAAATAGTTACATAGTAATTGAGGTTGAAAAAATACTTTTAGTCCATCAAGTTCAACCTTTTTAGATCTCTGATCTGCAATATGCAGATTAATTGTTAATTGATCCAGAAGAAGGCAAACAGAAAAAAAAACAATTGTCTCAAAAGGGGAAAAAATATATAATTCCTTCCTGACCCCAGATACTGGTAATCGGATTCTTCCCTGGATCAATACTCCCTCTCTAATTATCCAGGATAACCCTGAATGTCCTTTTTATATAAAAATATTTCCAATCCCTTTTTAAAGTTATCTATCAAATCCGCCATCACCACCTCCTTTGGTAGAGAATTCTTTAAGGTGAAATCTTTTTTCCTCTAATCTCAAATGATGTCCTATTGTCAGTTGAAAACCTCTTGGCACAAAAAGCTTACTTGACAAAGCCTTGTATTTACCCTGGATATATTTATATTGGGTAATCATAACCCCTCTTAGACGCCTTTTTTCTAGAGAAAATACGTTTAATTTGGTTAGTCTTTCTTCCTAACTTAGGCCCTCCATTCCCCTTATTAGTTTGTCTTATTAGTAGTTAGTTGTCAGCTCATTTATTATTTGTGTTCAATGTAGTAATCAAGATGTGATATTAAATGCATAACTATTCTCATAAGTATGATATATAAAATATACTGTATATAATACTCAATACAACATAATTAGTGAAAAGGAAGGCTGCAGTATTCTCTGAAATCTACTATGGCACATAGATATATAAATGGTAATATAACCAGGGCATTAAAAAGAACAGCTAACGTTGACTGCTATCTGGCAACCTAACCATGCTGGGAGAAACTCTCTACTCTGTATGAAATAGGACTACAAAACTAGCAGCCCATATAATCTTCACCCTCACTTTTTTTCCTAGGATATAAAACAGCTGTTAACTGAGACTTTTAGTTGACTTTCTATTTCTACTTTTAAGTAGGGTTCATTCGCACAAGAGAATAGTTGTGGAAGGAAACTCAGGATGCATTATTTGATAATAATCTATATTTTTATTAGAGACAATCAACTACTAAGATTTAACAACCCTTATAATTAAGGTTTAAAAATCATAAGGGTTGCAAAAATCAAGTTAGTTGATTGTCAATATTAAAAATACAGAATGTTAACAATTCTGTATTAAAAAAAGGAATTTCTGTTGAGCTTTTGTTCACTTGGATCTATTAAAGCTAGGTGCCTAGGGATATGTCTACATATTTGAAATGTGCAAGCGTTCACACCACTGATTTCCACTTCTGTTTGCACCTTCTGTTCATACAACCATCTACTATTTTACAATTATTCCCCAGTTATTTTGTAAACCAGTCATGAACTCTGCTTAGTTCAGTCATTTTGTAACCTAACTAGCATCTCTGTCCTTAAAAAATTATTTTGTGTGTAATATGTTGAGAATATTCAGCTCAGTGTACTATTCTAAAATTACAGAAAAAATACAACACTTTTTCTATTCTTCCTTTGGAGTGTAGAGTCTCTGCCTTTCACTTTGAAAGACACAAATGATCATGCATTAAACATCTCCTAACAAGCTCAATTATTATTAGCAAAGTAAATCAGGTGTTAACTTCGGAAAAATAATGACTGTTTCCATTTTAAGCAATGTCATATTATTTTTCAAATATCTCCTTTTCAATTTCACCTTACTTCCCCAATGCTGTTGATTCCACTGCAGAATAATTGTTCAAGACAATAACCAATTTCTTCAACTTTCAAATCGAAATGGCAATTTCACTAAAATCGTGTATGTAAATGGAGACAGGACCTTCAGAAAACAGAATATGTTCAGCTCACTAAATAAAGCAATACTGAATGTTCTGAGAGTGTATTGGAGAAAGTCAAGAATAATCAAAGTTTAATGAATCTTCATCTGCAATAGCTATAGCAGTCTTCAGTGAGATTTGCACAGATATGGGATTTAGTTGGGGCAGGATGTACTTTTTCAGAATCCTTTGCCAATATAAAATACCAGTACATTGACTACTAAGCGCCAGATGCCACAGTATATTATAATATGTACTTTTACCAAATATAATGCAATAGGCAGTTGGAATGTAAGAAAATAAAAAAAATAATGGCAGTTGGAATGGTAAATACAATGGCATGCAATTTATAGTATATAGATTTTCAGTATATGTTAAGAGAAACATAATATTTGAATTAACAATGACATAATGTTGAATCTTCGCTTTAGATGTTCAGATAAAGTATATGAAAAACATGCATACAATAATACAGTATTTAGCCAATATTTGATAATTTAATTATAGTAATCTCTAGGACAGTTTTTTTATATCTTACACTCATACACAGAAGCACAGGTTCAGGAAAAAGTGCAAAATATATTCTTGCATTGCATTATTGTGTCAATATGTTAATGAACCACTATGGTGCTATATATTTAGTAAATACTTATTTTAAGAATTACAAATGAAAATGGGTAAATGCTTTTAAGAAGGAAAAAAATAAACTCAGATTTTAAATTGTTAACTATTATATGCAAGCAGGGGAGTTGCAATACCCCCCCCCCCCCCCAAGATTATATGAACAGGTTACAGAAAAATCCCACCAGCCTTATTGAGGAGTTAGTACTTAGTCGTGAAGAAGAAAGGCCCGGAAAATACATGAACTGTGTGTGTTTTACCTGAAGACTTCAGGCCTAGTTAGGGAGTTCCGGAAAACAGCTTGTATGGGAGTAAAGTTGAATTGAACCACTCAGGGACACATTTTCTTTGTCTCTTTAAACTTTATGCCTCCCAGATAGTTTTGGGCTCCTACACTCATGTTATCAAGTACTGTGTACAGGGAGACACCATTTTAGTTTTTGTTGCTCTGATTCTATAAGGGGAATGCAAACGTGAATGCAGAGAACTATTTAAGCTGCTTTAATCCTGCATTGCAATCCTAAATGCCAGTATGTTCAGTTAGGCAGCTAGAAAGGTTATCCTCTTACAAAACAATGCTCTTTTGGGAGTTTATTTGAGCAGTACAATACCCATGTGCACAAGTTCAATGTTAATGGGCTTTTGAAAACTCTCACGCCAAAGGCGCTCATTGCAGGACTCATCGCCAGTGGCGCAGGACTTAGGCTGCAATGAGCGTGAAGGCGCACTCATCGCGAGCCCCTTAGGACTTAGGGCCGAAGCATGTAAAACGGCCGATTTATGCAATTGTAATGATGAGACCCGTAGGAGTTATGACCAAAGCACGTAAAACGCCTGAATCATGCAACTTGAAAGACCACCAAAAAAACACAATTATGCCTCAAATTCACATCCACACTCACACACAGCAATGGGGGAGGGCAAGGGAGCCCGTGAGTGTGATTGCAAGTTATATTTGTGACATATTCGCCATTTTTCACGACAATAACCAATTTCTTCAACTTTCAAATGGAAATGGCAATTTCACTAAAATCGTGTACGTAAATGGAGACAGGACCTTCAGAAAAAATAATAATCAAAGTTTAATGAATCTTCATCTGCAATAGCTATAGCAGTCTTCTTTGAGATTTGCACAGATATGGGATTTAGTTGGGGCATATTTCCCGTTTTTCACGACTGAGGCAGGGAGTCCATAAGTGACGTTGTAAGCTAATTTGCTATTCAATTGGCGTCTTTTGGCAGCTGAGTTACGGCCTTGAAAGAAAATGGCAGTGTTAAACCCGTAAAAATGTTTTCAAGCCCGCAAGGCTTGGAGCAATAGCAATTTTATGATTCAAGCCTTGCGGGCTTGAAAAAAAGTTACAGGTTTAACCGCCACCTGCAAAGGGACGGAGAGGGGAGACAGACACAGGGGAGGGAGAGGGGGCAAAGAGACAGGGGAGGGAGAGGGGGCAAAGAGACACGGGAGGGAGAAGGGGGAAAGAGAGGTGTTATGGGCTTGCACATGCACGCTGTGCATGCCGCGGCCGCTCATTGTGAGGCCTGAAAAGTAGAGTGGGGGAGAGGCGCTCATTGCAAGGCCCACAAGTTGCGGGTTTGCCGAAGCTTGCATTGAGAGGCAAAGCCACTCATTGCAGGGCGCTTATCGCAAGGCTTGCAAGTTAGAGGGGGGAGAGCCTCGCATTGTGTGGCAAACAGCATTGCCAGGCTTCAAATTTTATTGCGGTCTTTTTTGACGGGCAAGTCGCTAGTTTCTAATAGTTAGGCTCCATAGAAAACACAGGAAGTATGAAATAAGTGATCCGAAATATAGCATGTAGCAACAGAGGTATGTTATTGCAGAAAATGCTCAACTAATATTGTTTTGCCTTAAACTTAAGTAATGTACAGCGCCACAGAATATTTTGGCGTGCTACAAATAAACAATAGTAATAATAACTATCTTCCGAATTCTAAAAAAGGGTGTGCACAACCAAATATTATTTTAACAAAAATTATCTCACGCTCTTTACACAAGAAAAAAAAGCAGAGAGACTGACGAGAGTTTAAAATGTGTTCTACTGGGACAATATAAATATTAATGATACCATACATTGCTACTACTAACTTGCTAATTTATTAAAGCCAGGTCATACTGAAGGTGATTTAAAAATGATTATTCGTGAACATTTTTTTCTACACAACAAAGCAATCAAAAACTACAATGTCATGCAAAGTGGGATTTTTGGTAATGTTCAAAATGACTCAAGAGGTTGCTATCAAAAATATGTAAATCAAGAACATACAAAGAAATAACTAGCTTAGAAAAATGTATGTGTTTAGTATTAATGGGGATGCAGTGAAACAAAGCAGCGGGGAAGATATTCATAAGATATTTATAGCCATCACAACAGTACAAAGGATATGATTTAGATGTAATTTCATCTTTCTAACTTCTTCTAAGCATTTCTGTTGAGACACAGATGCAAAGCATTGTTATTAAGGCTAAGGCAGCCGGTTCACAACAGGCATGCAGAGCACCAACAATGGCACAGAAAAAGAAGAGGTGTAAGGGCAGTGGTATAATAATGAGAGAGGTGTCAAGAGCACAGATCTCTGCTCCAAAACGAAATATTAGATTTACAGTGATTTAAAGATACATGTCCACATTCCAATAAAGCAAGGAGAGAGGGGGCAGGAATGTAATCTTGTCAAGAGAAAAAGAAAAAACAGACAATGAACTTAAGTAATGGAAATAAAACAATATTGTAGTAGATAAGAAATATGTCAAAATTGCCCTTGTAAATAAAACACAGGTTAATGCAATATTTTAAGGACTGCAGCAAATGTATTTTTTCGGACAATGCATAACATGTAAAAATAATTTGAATGACTTTATAAAAATATAAACTGTATCATAATAGGGTTGATTCACTAAGCCCTGCAAGGGTTGTGAAGTGCTTCACTGAGGTGGTGGTAGCCATTTTCCCCAAAGGAAATGGACATTGCAGCCTCCTGTGATCTGCTTCATATCCCTTTGAAAGCTTAATGAATCTAGGAGAAGGAAACAATGATTTTTTTAAGGGAAATAGTTATGAAAAACGAAATATTTACAAAACAGTTAAATTGAAAAAAGAAAAAAAAGATTTGGAGGTACTAAAATGATTTGCTTGAATGTGTTTGCTTGATTTTATTTAAAGTGCCATTTCAGAGCGATAGCTCATAAGGAAGACATTAAAGGCTACACCCTATTCCTCTTATTACGGTATATTTATCAAGAGGTTTCCTTTTTGGCAAACCTGCTGTAAAATTTAGCCACAGCAAAGGAAAAGCTGTAAATAACATTCCCTCCCAGCTACTTATGCCTTAAAATGTGGTGAATTATAGAAAAAAATGGGTAGCTTCATTTTATTTGTTAGATATATTTCAAGTAAAAGGAGCAATAAGCACAAGTATGTCTCATACATGATCCATAACACTAAACTATGGATGCTTTCTAGTTTGCTTCTGTGCCACTCACAATAACTAATTAACATAGCATGTTAGGCCTAAAAGGGGTTGAGTCATTAATGTGAATCAAAGATAAGACCTAAAAAATACTAAGGAAGGGTGATGGAAAATATGCATTTCATTTATTATATTAAAAACGCAGTGATACTAAATTGAAGGTATACTAATTTACTACCAGTCTCCACTGGTCAAAAGGCATAAAACACACAAGGCCCTAAAAGTGTGATGGCACATCAAGAAAATTCAAAGAACCATGGCAAGAAGCTTGAAGTCTGACAGGCTCAGAATAAGCACAACCTTACAAGAAGGGTATTTGATTAATGGAAAGTTTGAATTATTTTGCAGCTCGGGAAATAAATAATCTTTATTAGTAGTACAAATGTTTGATATATTATATAAAATATCTGCTTAAGTTCAGAGATAACATATATTGCAGTATATAATAAGAAACTAAATAGAACATATAAATGGGATGTTAAGTTGAAAGGTCTCAGTAGAGCTTGAGGTTGAATAATGAGAATAAAAAAGTAGATTAGACTGTATTACAGTCACGATAACCATTACACCCACAGGATATTGTGTTATTGGGAACTTATGATACCCTCCACTATCTGGCCAAATACATTGAATTCATATTTAATGATGAATACTACAGGATATTTCTCCCTGTGAAGGGCACAAGTGGCATAAAAGAGGTTGCTCTCAGAGTGGGTTATCATGTCCATAGAACTAACCTATTAAGGTTAGTTCGTTCTCTGATTGAGCACCTCTAACTTTTTTTTTCTTTTAGTTTATGAAAGACACCGCAGAGTCTAACAGTTCCATCAACCTTTGGAACCATCACAATATGACTGCATCACTCACTCTGGTATTCAGTTCAATACTGGAACTTGGAATACTTCCCCAGCTCCAACATTTTTTTTAACTTCCATCTGATCTCTGCTCCTTTAGCTCCAGGTATGCTATAAAGCTCAATTAGCACCCTTACCCCTGGTTAGTGGTAATGTCAAGGTAAATGGAGGAAACGTAACCTGCTATGTGGAGAAAACATTCTTGTTTTGTTCCAACAAATCATTGGTATGTTCCTTTTGTTCAGGGGTCAGTTCCTGAGATACATGTAGTTTCACTTTTGCTGAATCTTTTAGCTCCTACACAGCAATGATATCTTCTAACTATTCAGTCACATATGTAAAACCTACATCTACCACCTGCTCAGTTTCTGTTGCTCCGACTGCCTTGCTTTCTAATTCACTTATCATATAGCCTCAATCATCTCATAAATCCTTGCCATCAATCCAGAAGTTTGCTTCTGGCTAGGTACTTGTACTAGAACTCTGTCTCCTGGGTGAAACTTCATTACTTGGGCACTGTGATTATATGTTTTGCTGGTGTCTCTGCCGTTTCTCCACATGGTCTCATGCCATAGGAGCAACCTGGGAAATTCTTTCCCTCATATCTTTGACACTGTCCGCAATATTTTTACCTGGTACTGCTTGCTCTTTCCACTTTTCCTATGGTAAGTGCATAGTTGCTAAAGTCTTCCATCTTCTGCAGCTTGGACCTGTTGTGCTGCCATGGTCTGCATCATTTAGGCTCTGTCCTCTGCTGCTTGTCTCAACAACGGCTGTGAAGTTTCTTGCTTACATAGAGTGGCTTATACCAGGGCTCTCATCCATCTTAAACCCACTTTTAACACTAGTTACCATTATTTTGTGCCAGTGTTTCAGGCACTTTGTTGAAGGAACACAATACAAAAGGCTGTATATGTTTCCAAATTTTACTAAAATGTAACTAGTGATACAGAAATGATAAAACAAAACAAGAAAAATAATAGGCCTATCTTGCACTGAAGCACTACCTTAACCAATAAAAACTTTCTTCAATAACCAGTTCTCATTCAGCTAAACCTGTGTGGAGCAAAACAAATAGACCAATAGTGCAATAGCTGGTCTCCACTATGCTGAAAGTGGTCATAATCTGCAGGCTGTTGTACCACTATGTCTTTCTTCACGTCAGAAAAAACTGTAAACAATCAGTCCATTATCAGCAGCATCCATACTCCAGGAACAGTCTTAAATCAGCAAATTAACTGAGCAGAAAAGTTAACTCCTGCAGTCCTACTGGATTAAAGAGAGCTTTGCAGAGTCTGTGTCTCACATAAATCCCTTGGATAACTGTCAGACAGCATTCCAAAGAGACTGAGGCTGTTTTGAAGGTAAAGGGGGGCTCTAATTCTTAAAAGGTACTTGATATTAATATATTGTTAGGTTTTTCAGTTACTTTGTCAATCCATTTAGGTCATATAGTTTGACAAATGTTTATATGTTTCAGTTAATATTGTTATACACTTTACAAAATACTAAACTTCTTCACACCTGGAGGCCTACAGTATGTGCTAAAACAAATCTCAATATAGAACATCTGTCCTGGGTAAAACAACTCAATCATTTCTGTTGTGCAATATGAATATATTTTCTTTTACTAATTTTGTCTTGACATACATGTTGTATTGCACAAAATACATACACACCAGACAAGTATATTACTAAGTTTTTACTATTACTAAGTTGCATTAATAAAAAGATGACGCCTCTCCGTGCATGGAGTGAAGCACAGTTACTTTCAACAACATGCTAACTTACCTGATAATGATGTTGCTCTTCTGCACTTTCAGACATTAACAAAATGGTCCCTTAGCATAGCTTGAACTTTCCAACAAGTAATGTTCCTGCTGCTTTAATACAGCCCTGCTCCAAGATGCCAATCATTAAAGCATGGATGCTCCACACCAGCAATAGTTTAATATGTTCTAGTAAACACTCAAGCCCCAAATTTAATTAAATACCTTTCAGCAAGTGCTACAACACTTTGATGGAAGTGCTGACACATGAACACAGCTTCATTTCTGATTTCCTGTGACATTTCCACATCATCAAGAAAATGATTTGCCACCTTCTCAAGAGCATCTTTAGGCCATGCCTGTTATAAAAAAAAAAAGGAGACAGGGATTGTTTATTGTAGTGTGAAGGAAGTCCAACATCAAAATTATGACAATGCTCAACTAACATAGTTGCAATGCAATTATGAATACTTGGTAGCTACTTACTTTGGCTAAATTACTTTTATATTTATACTAAATTAGGTAAGTATTATGATTTTACTTTTCTGTACATTTTCTTTCTGACATTTTATAATTTGGCTTTCACTTCTGTTATCCATTTCACGTGCAGGGCATATTGTCATTCTATCTATCTATCTATCTATCTATCTATCTATCTTTTTTCATGTATATGTTTTTACATGAAGGTAATATTACAGTGTGCATTCCCTCTGATCCAAAAGCAATTTACATGGCTCCTTTTTCAACTTGCATCTCTTTTTGCATTAGTATATACAGACTCCTATAGATTATTCCATTAACCGATATAACAAATTATTTTTTTACAACAGAACAAATAAAATATATATGTAACATTAACGTAAAAATGTAAGAACTCTTAATTGGATACTTGAAACCATACAATATATAAAATTAAATTGAGTTCAAGATTACCTAATTTAGCCCAGTCATATTCTAAAATTCTGAAGTGTTCATATTAACAACATTGATCCATATTATTTTATCAAGAATATATACTATAATGCACAAATAATGGATTTTCCATGTCATTTTGATTGTGGAGTTGTTAATACAAGCAGTTCTATGTCAATGTTGTTCATGAGTAAATATTTTCTGGAGATTTGTATAAATTTGAGAATTGTATTTCATACAGGCGGACTACAAAACAGTTGCATATCCTAACACACTGGAGTGCAAATATAATGGATTATATTTACTGATACCTAATTTACCACTTTAAATTCAATGAAATGTAAAAATACCTCAAACCAATCGATTGTACAGCAGTTAACTAAAGATGGGAAGTGACGTAGGCGGTCACGAAAAGCTTCTCCAGTAGGACTAAATGCCAGCACAATATGCAAGTTTCTTCTGATACGATCCTTAAATTTATCGTACAAATCAAATGGAGTATATTCTGCCTTTGAGTCTCTAGCTGGCAAAATCTGGCCCATCTGTAGGAAATATATATATACAAACATTGACAATTACACAATAGACAATAATAATTTTGCTGTAGGGCAAAGATAACTCAACCACTTACAAAAAGGCCTTTGTAATTAAACTAAAAATTAACTGGCTAAATTTGTCCCCATTGGCTCCAACAAATGGATATGCTTCAAAACTACTGCATGATGATGCTCATTAACGACAGAGCATTGGATGAATTTAGTAGTATACAGGTTTCTATACAGGAATAATTAGAAGTATGTGATAGTAAATAGAAATGATTAGGAGGTATGTTAGGAGAAATGGAAAACTTACAGATGTCAGATAAAGATAAATATGTATCTTTCAATGTTATGCTATAGTACACATACCCTAGTAATTACATTTTTGTGTAAGATTTAGTAGTAAAATAATAGTTATAGATATTTGTAATGTTTTAAACTTACAATTTAATAAACATGTTCACTAATAGTCAATATGAAGTGAAATGGTTTGACTAGTATTTATACTGGAGTTCAAAAACTATTTGATAGTAAAGGCATATCATTGCTCATAGATACTGGTATGTGACAAAGGACCAATTTCCTTCAGCTGTTATTCTACTAACCTATAAAACTCAACAAATTATTTCAGATAACATTATTAAATCAATATTAAAACCAAATAAAGTATTTTCACAATGATTGGTATGTAACTGCTTTGTGTACTTTTAGTTTTCTCCAACTCTTGTTTGTGAGGATTGGACTATCCTAAAAAAAAATCAGTTTTTTTTAAGACACTACCCCTCTTTTTATTCTCATTTATTACCGGGCACTGGAGTTTCCCCTTCTTTACGGTAGTTTCATTAATTTGCTTTTATTGTTTAGGGTTATGTGACTATAATTTATTTTGTAACTCACTGAATATTTTGTATTCATCAATTATGTTATATTTATTTATCACTGAAGTAATACACAAGCTTTATTGATACTAACCCTGTTTCATTCTTTTCAGATATATTTAATCTGCAATTACTAGGTAGCTCTGAACAAGGGATATTTCAATAATCACTGAAAAATGGGCATTACTGCAAACCCCAGTTGTGTTCACTGTCAATGTTCATTCATTTCATATACATTTCTGAATAATAATCAATCCCCACAATTATTTAATTCAAATAGTTTTTTTGAAGAAATGTGTTATTTATATCAAGAGTGGTTATTTTTTCCCAGCATTACTGCATGTAGTATTTAATAAATGAATAGCAATACTAATATTTTTTGTTTTCTTTTTTAAAATACTGTGCACATTATTCAGTGTATTATTATTATTAATATTTTGATTATTAAGTACAATGCACCAGCAAAGAAAAGGTTAATGCTCCTTCTAAACTTATCCAGGAATATACACTTTTGAAAATGTTGAAATATTCTTTGTAGCATGAAATAATTCAGTTGCCCTCCTCCTCTGTCTGCGCGCACCCCTGGCTGGAACACAATAAAAGAATGATGACCTTTTCTATGACTTCCAGTTTTTCTTCATTATTAAACAGGGTAGGAACATCACCAGTGCTCAGGATCATGTTGATGTCTTCCAAAAATGACTCATCCTATTGCAAGTGAGA
The DNA here is from genome assembly GCA_027410445.1 of Discoglossus pictus. Taxonomy (NCBI): domain Eukaryota; kingdom Metazoa; phylum Chordata; class Amphibia; order Anura; family Alytidae; genus Discoglossus; species Discoglossus pictus. The sequence goes on along the minus strand of CM050167.1, from coordinate 288,964,398 downwards.
AAATTGCTCATTTACAAGTCAAATAATACAAGAAGCTCAGAAAAAAAAAACTTTCACTATTAATTTATTTCTAACATTTTTTTTTTCATCTCGGTTATTTGCAAAACAGATTTATGGTTTGAAGCCCCATCTTTCTTCATCCCATTTAACGAGCATCTATGAAACAACCATCATTTTCCTAATGTGCATTTTGAGAACTAGAAGCAGGCAATTTACTGAACAGCTTTGCACAGTATTGATATTACAGTTTTGTAGCAAAATATCACTCTGTTTCTAAGTGCCTATTATTATATCTCGGCATTACTTAGGATTTATTATTTCTATAGATGTAATACTCAGGTCTTAACTAGCAGGATTCAATTTTATATTTCCTTCCAGATTTATGTTAACATTGTTTTGCTGTACCTTTATTTGATGATCAGCAAACAGAAACACAGTAGGAGTCCCATTCTGTCCAGCAGCTCTCAGTACCTTTTTCAGATCGTCTCTCCATTCGCTAACTGTGTATGATCTCTGAATACTAACTTGATAAACCTCAAAGTCTGCCATAAATGCAGCGAGCTTTGTTGCAGCCTGTCGGCCAGTTCCTCCGAAGCCTGAAGCCATATCAAGGGGAATAGCAGTCAAAAGTGCTGTATTGGAACTTTTGAATTAATGACACAATAATGAAGATATATATGATTTCACATACATGACACATCCTGATCTTTTTTTAACATTTGTCAACTGACAATATTTGAAGGTAGAATGATGTGATGCACATCAAGATGCAAGAACTCAGAAATGATTTCCTTTCTTAAGTTATCCAAAAAAAACTCTGCCATATTTACTCCTTATACAATTTTATGTTTTTTTGTACTTAGGTTGAGAATTTTTAACAAATACAGTGTATATAAAAAGTCTACACACCCCTGTTAAAATGTCAGGTTTCTGTGCTATAAAAAAAAGAGACAAAAATAAATCATTTCAGAACTTTTTCCACCTTTAATGTGACCTATAAACTGTACAACTCAATTGAAAAACAAACTGAAATCTTTTAGGTAGAGGAAAGAAAAAATATAAAAGTAAAATAATATGGTTGCATAAGTATGCACACCCATAAACTAATACTTTGTTGGTTGAAGCACCTTTTGATTTGATTACAGCACTCAGTCTTTTTGGGTATGAGTCTATCAGCATGGCACATTTTGACTTGGCAAGATTTGCCCACTCTTCTTTGCAAAAACACTCCAAATCTGTCAGATTGCAAGGGCATCTCCTGTGCACAGCCCTCTTCAGATCACCCCACAGATTTTCAATCGGATTCAGGTCTGGGCTCTGGCTGGGCCATTCCAAAACTTTAATCTTCAAAGGAATGAAGCCATTCCTTTGTTGATTTGTATGTATGCTTTGGATCGTTGTCATGCTGAAAGATGAAGTTCCTCTTCATGTTCAGCTTTCTAGCAGAAGCCTAAAGGTTTTGTGCCAATATTGACTGGTATTTGGAACTGTTCATAATTCCCTCTATCTTTCCCAGTTCCAGCTGAAGAAAAACAGCCCCACCACCATGCTTCACTGTGGGTATGGTGTTCTTTTGGTGATGTGCAGTGTTGTGTGTTTTGTGCCAAACATATCTTTTGGAATTATGGCCAAAAAGTTCAACCTTGTTTCATCAGACCATAACACCTTTTCCCACATGCTTTTGGGAGACTTCAGATGTGTTTTTGGAAAATGTAGCCTGGCTTGGATATTTTTCTTTGTAAGGAAAGGCTTTCGTCTTGCCACTCTACCCCATAGCCCAGACATATGAAGAATACGGGAGATTGTTGTCACATGTACCACCAGCCAGTACTTGCCAGATATTCCTGCAGCTCCTTTAATGTTGCTGTAGGCCTCTTGGTAGCCTCCCAGACCAGTTTTCTTCTCGTCTTTTCATCAATTATGGAGGGAGCTCCAGTTCTTGGTAATGTCACTGTTGTGCCATATTTTCTCCACTTGGTGATGATGTCTTCACTGTGTTCCATGGTATATATAATGCCTTGGAAATTCTTTTGTACCCTTCTCCTGACTGATACCTTTTAACAATGAGATCCCTCTGATGCTTTGGAAGCTCTCTGTGGACCATGGCTTTTGCTGTGGGACGCGACTAAGAAAATGTCAGGAAAGACCAACTAGAGCAGCTGAACTTTATTTGGGGTTAATCAGAGCCACTTTAAATGATGGCAGGTGTATGCTGACTCCTATTTAACACAATTTGGAATGTGATTGTTTAATTCTGAACACAGCTACATCCCCAGTTATAAGAGGGTGTGCAGACTTATGCAACCACATTATTATTATTATTTTTTTTCTTCCACCTAAAAGATTTCAGTTTGTTTTTCAATTGAGTTGTACAGTTTATAGGTCACATTAAAGGTGGAAAACGTTCTGAAATGATTTATCTTTGTCTCATTATTTTACAGCACAGAAACCTGACATTTTAACAGGGGTGTGTTGACTTTTTATACTGCAAAATAATGACAAAACAGTGATTTCCTTACATACAAAGCCTGCAGGACTATCATGTACCAATGGTATTAAATCTACCAAATAAAGCAATAAAGTAATGGTTAAATGGTATGTGGATATGATAAAGAGCTAAAAATATAGCCTTACATGGCTTAAATAAAAACAGCAATAGTCCAAAATATAATATCATTTAAAACTATTAGTGGTAACAATTATGATATCAATAAAATATTATTTAAAACATATTTTTTTGCAGTAATTTTTAATCAAAGCTTGTCATTTTTGTCGGTCAATCAAACTTTCTGCCCTCCAAATAAACCATTCCACTTTTGTTGGTGTGTCATTGTTTAAGTATTACTAATGAATTAAAAATAATAATTGGGATGCGCTTATACTGAATGCCTCCAACCACTTGCTAAAATCAGTCTGATCATGTTCATGTAGGGAGTAAATAGTAATTAAATGATAACACAAACACAAGGAGGAGGTGGCAGAATCAGACATGATGATATTTAATGGTAAATTACCTTTAAAGTAATCTGAAGTTCTTCAATACAAAATGCGTATGATTTTTGGCTGTGTTATTTGCAATTAAGCACCACAATATGTTGTTTAATACATTCTGCATTAAAGTGGCTTTACACTAAATACACAAAGCCTGTGTGTTTGCTAGCCTTCACATTGTAAGATAATACACAGTAACACACAGTTCAATTTCAGTGTTCTTACATTAGCACTCCCCGCACCTTCCAGCAGCATGCCTTAATTTAAAGATATTAACAATTTTGCAGCCAAACACTTTTTGCTTTCAATATGATTGTTCTTAGCTCAAAACATCATTTTTTCAGTTCTTCCTCCCCACTGAATATACATTATTTACTAGTTTTGCCCGTTTCACAAAGCCCTAATAACGAAAGCCTCTTTTATATTGAGCAAATGCCTTGCTAAACTCTGCTTTCATCTTTCAGGATGCCCAGAGGTTTCTCCTATTAAGCCCTATTTGTTTTGTGTCGTAGTTCATGTCTTAGACATTTAATCTGGTTTTGCTCCTTATGTATGAAATGCAATAGTCTACTGTGTTCTATATGATTTTGTATTGAAATGTTCACCCCCCTCCTATGACTATGGCTGTGTTCTTCTTGCATTTACTTACTATCTCTGGTCTACATTATTATGATACATAGATGTGTCTGCACTATTTATATCTCTGCATCACAACATAAGGCATAGTTTTGCATTTAAAGCCTGGAAAAAAATATGATTCTACAGAGCAGAACATTATATTGAGTAGTTGATGCTAATATTAAGATATTTAGTTGAAGAAATGAACCAATCAAGAGTGCCCTGATGTAAGACTGAATTTGTTCCTAGTTATCTTAACATGGTCTACTAAATATGTAGTGCCAATTGTCCCTCACAGTGATACTCAAACATACAGGTATAACCTGCTTAACGCTACCCCTTTGAGTGATGATACACTTTAGCACTCCTTTTCCTTTAAATCCACAATTAACGCTAAAACCCAATATAGATCTGTTTTTGATCCCTTTAAATCCACGTTCAGTGCTCTCCGATTCGCCATAGCACTATCTGAGCGATATAATGAACTTGCAGGGACACATGTGGAGTGCTAAACAGGGTATAGCTGCATAACGTATGCATAACTTCCTGTTTCTCTTACATCATACCCTCCTCTCCTGTATTTAAGCTCCACAACCAAACAGGCTGTGATTGGAGTGTCAATGCAGGCTCAACATGGCTTAATAATGGTCAATAAAATATGTTTTACTCTATTACCATGTGAATTCTAGCAATGGGTTATATTTTCCATTCCTTCCTCATATACATATTTTACTATAATCCTTACATACATACAGTGCTATTTTACATTCTGTGGCATTTTAATCTAGTGTACAGTCTTTTCATAAATAGGAAGCACATATTTTTAGGCATTAAAAAATAATTAAAGTAGAAAGTTGTAAATATTGTTTTTTACCTAAAAATAAAAATCAAATAGATAGTGAACGGAGGACAATGTTCAAGTACTGATACTTAATGTTTAATTATGTTATTAATTGTGTTTAATTATGTGTAAGAACGTATTTGGACTTTTTCTTAGGAATTTTTTCCCGCATTGCTGTCATACAGTATATGTACAATTCAAGCCTGATACTAAAGCTAATAGTTATCTTAATGTATATATCTAGCTACTTTGATGAATTTATACATATGCTGAACATGGAAATGACACATAAAATAATCAACAGAAGCAAATTAGGTCATACTAAACAAGTAAATACAATTCTGACAACCACAAGTGGAAATCAACTGAAGAAGTCTAAACTATTGATTAAAAATAACCTTGACAAATTCTTACCAATGAGAAGGGCATGGCCAGACGGAAGTCTGAGTATCCTGCTGATTCGGGATATGTGCTCAATGGCAAATTGAAACATTACCAGATTCATTGGAGTTTTGCTGTTTTCATTGAATTGCTCTAAGTAATGTTGCATGCACTGTAAATAACAAGAGACAACCTAATAAATATTTGTATGTTGCAAAAAATGTAAAGAAAATCTAGTACATTCTGACTTTCAATAATCCAACCACAATATATAATTCCGAAAATGAACAGATTAATTTAGGTCAACAAAACATGTATTCAAGTTATTTAAATGTAATTTCTCACACATGAAAAAGAAAAGAGGTAATTTCATGAGAAAAAAATGATTCTATTGTTGTTCACTATATTCTATCAAAAATACTTATAGTATAAATGTATACTAGGTAAAAACAATATCTCATTTGAGCAATAAACAAAAGAAAATATTGAGTAAAGATGTATTATTCCCAAGAAGCTTACAATCTAACTCTGCTAATATTTTAGACTTAAGCTACTCTTTTAGACTTAAGTTTTCTGCTCACACCTCAAATTTAAGCAATATTTTCTCCTTGCTACAATGGAAACTAAGATCTTCATTTAACTTTTATTTAAATCATCCCCTATTAATCTGAGCACACCCACATGTCACAAACAGAGCAGGAGACCTGTTGTACTACAGAATTACTCAGTGAACAGGGTTTTCACTACAGCTAATGAGTCTGAAAGTGATATATAAATGACCTTAAAACATACAGTACCAGCTTTTTTACTCCATGCACTTAACATATGGAGACAAATGGTGGTACTTTGTGTGCCTCATTTGCATGTAGATAGTGAAGTTTAATCAAAATTATGTTAATGCTAAGGAGAACATCTATAAGACCCCAGTACGTTAGGTGGTATGTAACTGTCTGGCTATAGAGCTGCTGCTATAGATTGACTTAATTTTTGACTCATTAACATAAAAGGAAAAGCAAAAGTAATATTTCCTAGGTGTGATCTTTCATATAAAAGAAACGTAACTTACAGTGCCTTGCAAAAGTATTCATCCTCCCCCCTTGACTTTTTATCTATTTTGTTGCATTACAGCCTTATGTTCAATGTTTTGTTAATTTGAATTGTATGTGATGTATCAGAACATAATAATCTATGTTGGTGAAGTGAAATGAGAAAAATATATACATAAAACTATTTTTTTCAAATAGAAACCGAAAATTGGCATGTGCGTATGTATTCACCCCCTTTGTTATGAAGCCCATAACAAGCTCTGGTGCAACCAATTACCTTCAGAAGTCACATAATTATTGAAATTATGTCCACCTGTGTGCAATCTAAGTGTCACATCATCTGTCATTACATATACACACATTTTTTAAAGGCCCCAGAGGCTGCAACACCTAAGCAAGAGGCACCACTAACAAACACTGACATGAAGACCAAGGAACTCTCCAAATGAGTAAGGGACAATGTTGTTGAGAAGTACAAGTCAGGGTTAGGTTATAAAAAAAAATACCAAATCTTTGATGATCCCCAGGAACACCATCAAATCTATCATAACCAAATGAAAAGAACATGGCACAACAGCAAACCTGCCAAGAAACGGCCGCCCACCAAAACTCATGGACCGGGCAAGGAGGGCATTAAATAGGGAGGCAGCACAGAGACCCAAGGTAACCCTGGAAGAGCTTCAGAGTTCCACAGCAGAGACTGGAGTATCTGTACATAGGACGACAATAAGCCGTACGCTCCATAGAGTTGGGCTTTATGGCAGGGTGGCTAGAAGAAAACTATTACTTACAGCAAAAAACAAAATGGTACGTTTTGAGTTTGCGAAAAAGCATGTGGACACTCCCAAAATGTATGGAGGAAGGTGCTCTGGTCTGATAAGACTAAAATCAGGCCAAAGAAAACGTTATGTCTGGCGCAAACACAACACATCACACAAAGAACACCATCCCCACAGTGAAACATGGTGGTGGCAGCATCATGCTGTGGGGATGTTTTTAAGCAGCCGAGACTGGGAAACTAGTCAGAGTTGAGGGAAAGATGGATGGTGCTAAATACAGGGATATTCTTGAGCAAAACCTGTGCCACTCTGTGCGTGATTTGAGGCTAGGACGGAGGTTCACCTTCCAGCAGGACAATGACCCCAAACACACTGCTAAAGCAACACTTGAGTCGTTTAAGGGGAACCAAGCAAATGTGTTGGAATGGCCTAGTCAAAGCCCAGACCTCAATCCAATAGAAAAGACAAAAGACAAAAGACTGTAAGATTGCTGTTTACAAGCCAAGCATGCGCAATGAGCGGAGAAGGCCAAAGGCGCTCGTAGCAAGGCCTCAAAGTTCAAGGTTTGATGGGGCTGCAATGAGCGCCAAAGGCACACATCGGGAGGCCCTTACGTGACTGGCATGATGAGGCTGCAATGAGAGCTGAGGGCACTCATTGAGGGGTTCGCGATGAGCGTTGAAGGGGCCGCTAAAAAAGCCAATTGATTAGAAAATTAGCTTACAATCTCACGCACAGCAAAGGGGGAGAGTAAAGCCGTTTTTTTTTCAACCCCGTAAATTGGCAAACCATTTTGGGCTTAGGGAAAATGATCAATTTCCGAAGCCAGCAAATGGTTTCACACCTGTAAATGGAAACAGGAGCACAGAAAAGGGAGATGGGCGGTGGGAAGACACGGGGGGGGGGGGGGGATGGGGGAGAGCATGGAAAGAGACACAGTGGAGGGAGTGGGGGGGGAGAGACACAAGGGAGGGAGATAAGGGGGAAAAAACGGGAGAGGGGGCAAAGACACATGGGAGGGAGAGAGGGAGAAACAGACACAGGGGAGGGAGAGGGGGAAAAAGACACAGGGGTGAGAGAGTGGGGAGAAGGTTGCAATGAGTACCGAAGGCGCTCATTGCAAGGCCCAAAAGTTGTGGGTTGGCCGACTGCCTGAAATGAGCAGTGAAGCCATCCATTGGGGGCTCGCGATGAGCGCCAAAGGCACTCATCGTGAGGCCCATATAGAAGAAGGGGGAAAGGCTTGCAAAGAGCGCCAAAGGTGCTCATTGCAATGCACAAACGTTGCGGGTTAGCCGAGGTCAGCAATAATTGGTGAAGACGCTCATCGTGAGGCCCACAAGTTAGAGGGGGGAGAGCTTCACATTGTGTAGCAAACAGCATTGCCAGGCTTCAAATTTTATTGCCGTCATTTTTGACGGGCAAGTCACTAGTATTATTATAAACCTAGAACTGCAGTTTATGTTGGCACCAAATGGAAAAAGATTAACGTTCAGTTTTAGCAAATATATATATCTATTATTTACAAGCTAATACAAAAGAAATTATCCCAGAATTAAAGGGACAATTCTTTTTAATTTAAAAGGGCATTAATAAAATATTACCAACGTAAAAAAAATTAAATAATTCCTCTTTAAACGTCATTGAAAGTAACATGAAATGCACAGTGCATATGTTTCATTGGAAGAAAAGTATGACTCACACAGCTATTTTATTCCTCACTGGCTGATAAGGACTATCATCCATATCATTTATCATTGGAGACCATATTTTATGCTTTAAGAGCTTTATTTGAAAAAAAGAAAACACACTGTTGTACATTATCAAATACCATCTTTCAATGCAACAAAGAAAATAATTCAAGGACCATTTACATATTTATATTGACCTTGATCAAATGATTAAACAATAAAGCATTATCTTGTTTACTTGGAAGATGAATAATAAAATCCATATCATCTATAAGTCATAATGAACAGAAGTCTGCCATTTCTATCAGCTTTTATTAGTGCAAAGTAGAATGAATCTCTTATTTATTGTTTTAGCTATATGTTCCAACAAACAATGGAAACAGGATTAAAAAAATGTTTCTAAACCTACTTCAATGGAAGGTAATATTAGTATCTCACCTGTATACACACCCCTGTGCTATGTATGCCCCTGTACACACAATTATTGTCCAATGTATGGTGGACTGCTCTAAGCTTCAAGTTATTTAAGTTCATATTATTGAAAACCATGCAAGCAGAATACGCTGGCACAATTCGGAACTACCAAGGGAAAATAGTGTTCAGTTTTATCATCTATGTACGCATTATTTTCAGGTTAATACGAAATAAAAGATCCCCAAATTAAATATTTATATTGACATTGTTCAAATGATGAAACAATAAAGCATTATCTTGTTTTCTTGGCAGATACACAATAAAATTTAGATCAGCTGTAAGTCATAATGAACAGAAGTGTGCCATTTTTGTCAGGCTTTATTAAAGTAGAATGGATCTCTTATTTATTGTTTTAGCTACTTTGTTTTTGGATTCTTCAATTCCTTAATGAAAACAATGGAAGCAGGATGTTAAATTACTTTCAGTGATGTTTTCCAACTTTAGCTGAAGGTAAATACTAGTATAGTCCTGTATACACCCCTATGCTATGTATGTCCCCTGTATAAACACCTATGGTCCACTGTATGGTTGACTGTTCTCGGCTTCAAGTGATTTAACTTTCAGTCTACAAATATTTTTCATGTGAAAACTAAAGGAAAATGTAACACCCAGTCTTCTTAATTTACACATTACAAACTCTATTATATATATCAGTAACTTACTTTTAAACTATGTGTGTCTTAAGCTGCTACACTAAGAACGTATTGTTTCCCACATTAAAAATGTATATAGCTTGATAATCTTCACACACAGCATTTTTGGAAATATAGTCCATTTTCCCTTAAATGCAGCAGAGCAAATTTGACAAACATTAACAAACTACTTGAAATTGAGGTTTGTAGGCATATAAATATATAAAGTTTCATCTAAACATTATGGTGGCTGATAAAGCATAGGAATTCTCCTGTAAACAAAATATTGTTTCATCTTACATTTTCAAGCTCATCCAGATCTGTAATTTCATCGTAAAATCTTTCAGACTTCTCAGCTTTTTTGGTAACAATGTAATCGCCAAAGAAAAGACTGTGCATGTCGTCATCTTGAATCTCTCTCCCAACGACCATGTGAGGAAACAGAGGAGTTATCTTCTCTTTAAATTGAGACTGCACAACATTCTAAAATAAAAATAAAAAATAATAATAATATAAGAATAACTTGTTAAAGGTAGCTCTACAATTCACTTGACTCATGATAAGAATAAATGAGTGGTAGTTTACAGTTATGTAGGCTGTTCAAAATTATTAGCTTCTTTCTGTAGCTTTCATGTTGAGATTGGTCATTATTCTACAGAGTAGGAGAAAGGTGCTCTACACCCCAAAACATGAAAGAGACAAATGCCCCTGAAGTCCATGTGGTACAGGAGGATCCCCACATCCATAGGGACTGAAATTATAAGCTGCCTTCTGAAACATAGTGCATCATATGTGTTTTCCTTTATATAGCTACTTAGGATCATTATACAGTGTAGGGAGAAAATTGCTATGAATGGGTATTGAGAAAAACGATGTAAGTATAAGAGTATGGAAAGAAAGGATGGCAGTGAATAGAGAAGATAGAGGTGGGAAGATGATGGGGATGGGAAGGGTAGAATGTAGTCTTATTTGATATTTTGCCTTTATGAGAAAACGTTCCATAAACATTTGTACAGATTAAAAAGAGTCAAATATTTGCAAGAAAATGTAGCCCCCTTTAGCCTGAGGAAGTGACCTGCTACTAACCCTACTCTATTAGTCATTAAAAGGTATCATATCCACTCAATATGTTTTTATCTAATGGCATCACTCTATACTTATTTACCCAAATCGTTATCAGTGAATTTGTCTTTAGTCGCAAAGACAGGGCCCTCCATTCTTTTGCAATGTGTTCAAATTTTTTTTTGGTCTTGTATTTACCCCTGTGTAGTGCTGCAGAATATGTTGGTGCGTAAATAAATAAAGGATAATATTAATAAAGTAACATCATAATTCAGTATCATCACTGTGGACAAACAATACATCTCTCAAAGCATCACAGTGGAGAACATCACTGCTCTCACTGTGTACCTAATTGAGAGGGTATCAATAAATTAAAAAAAAAAAGGACATTGAACACAATTCTTTTTACATTTAGAAGAACATACTTTAAACATTATCAAAGTTATGTTTTGCGTGACAAAAGTAAGTAAAATCTAAGTAAGTAAAAAACTTTATTGAAATTAACAGGAAGTACAGAGAGTATAGGTACATAGGACAAGTATGGCATATATCTATATTTATTGCACATGGGCTAGTACGGGTTAGTTAAACATTTGAATATGTTTTTTCCTGCTTTGAGATCATTTGAAAAAAGAAAACATGCAGTGGTATTTTATAAAATACAATCTTTCAGATACATCAAATAAAAGCATTCTGTCAATGTTCCTTTAATTAAATTATTAGCAAAATTGCTATGAAAAATATACTATAGCATACTTTGGAAGCCACTCTATAGTGATTCCAACTAGTGCTAATGCTACTTTAATTGTTACAGCAAACCAACTGATTAAAAGCATTCTGCATGTGTTAAACTCAGGAAAATGATAACAAGCCAAGTAATTTATCCCTGTCTTTTTTATCAGATTTTAAATGACCTTTCTATCATGTGTTAATATTTTAATTTATGTGCATGACATTCAACAAATCCTTAGTGGGTTTATTCAAGATGTAGAACAATGTAAAAAATGTAAACCATTGTACAGAACTCTGTTGTATGGTTGTTATTTAAATACATTATGCCTAGCTTGTATTACATATTAAAGAAGCATAACATTAAATTGTGGTTTTTGCATGTACCGTAGTTAATATAAAGTTCACTGGAAAAGTTTTACGACATATATATACAGATGAATAATGCAGTAAAATCAACAAGGTTACAAGACATAATTGAATGATATGTAAAGAAATAAAAACAATGAGCCTCATTCAATTGCAAGCCTGTAATTAGATGTAACCCAACATTTTGGCTGCGAGTCACATTTTTTCGCAACATTTAGATGGATTCAATTTTCTCTAACCCGTAATTACATGCTCACAGCCTCCTCGCGCAAACCATTAACTCGTAAGTAGGATTTCAGGGGGCATGATCATATGATCTGACAATATTTAAGCAAGCCCGTAATTTACTTCTTAAACACTCGCAATACTTCTTAGACACAGCCAATAGAAAATGAGACCGTCATCATGACGTCAGTGGATTTTAAACTACAATTAATTAGTGCTGAGAAGTACAATTTATGATTAGACTCGCAATCTAGCAATGTAGAAATCAATTAAAATCAATAAAGCAACTGTTCTAGACCATGATATGTATTAACCCCTTGATTCCTGGGAGCAATATAACACGGAAATAAAAGTTTAACAAATATATTTTTATTGCATATTTGCGATCTTGAGACTGTTGTGCAATTAATTATAATGCCTTTTATTCCTTTCCCGATATTTTAAAGTACAGTAGTGTGTGTTTATTTGCTGCAGCAGTTATATGAACAAGTGTTTAACTCACCTGTGAGTCCTATATAATATTCTTATTTTTTTTTTATACATTTGCCATTTATGGGTTTGAACGCAATTGTGGGCTTGTTGAATTGGTAACATTTGCAGGCTTGAAACATCAAAGGAGGAGATAGGACAGAGTTACATTTTTGACAAGCCCGCAGTACTTTTGATCCTGTAACTTACGAGTGGCTAAATGTAGCCAATTGAATATCCGTTTACCGGCTGCATTACGGGTTTATGTAAGAGATTTGGCCAATTGAATGAGGCTCAATGTACCTTTGCTTAGGGATAAATATACCTTGCAAAATACTTCAAATAATATTTCAGATAATTTTTTACGATTTAGAAAGCTTCAGTTGTGTTATAAGTTAATACTTGTGAAATTACACTATCTTACAATTACTGTTTTATGCTTTTATTGTTGTATAGACTGTTACGACCCTAAGATTTGGGAAACCAGGTGCACCTCAATTTCCTATTTCTCTGTCGTGACTTTTTGTGTTCAAGATCTCAACATCCCCATCTATGGTTAGGACACAATAACAACACCTGTACCTTTGCTTAGTACAAGCAGACTGACTGTTTATTCTTTTCCTTCAGATACATTTTACAGATATCACAAAACACCATCCGCCAGTTCTATAGCCAAACCCCCATCTCTAGTTGCTAGATTTAATTTTACAGAGGGCCATAAACTAACTTCTCCCTTTATGACTATCTCAGGCTAGGGAGGATACATGCCTAGCCGCCCTCGGTAGTCATATAGCCACATACATTCCTGTAGAAACTTAACTCTTTATCCCATACATGACTTAATTAACTTTATATTATAAAAGCTTAAACTAGGACCAACTTCTAGCACCAATACATTATTTATACTATATAAAATGACCACAAACCACCTTAGCACATTGAAAACAGTATATACATTATATATACAGTAACTATATGTACACATTAATTTTTATACATGACACATAAATCAAAGACAAATTGTTTCAATCATTAAAACACATTCCATGTCCATTTGATAGCCTTTGATATTAGCAAACAGATATGATAGAGTCGCAGTGTTACTTGTGGGGATGCAGAGGAGCCCCAAAATCAGTCATGACTCTTTATTGTATCTTGAGAAACAGAAATAGGTGCCTCAGCCTATAGCAATGTCACAAAGTCTTTAAAAGCCCAGCATAATATAAATGACTGATGAACTGGAACAGGTTGAATCTGTTATACTTGTATTTTACTTTCATTCACTCCTCAACTAATGGGCATATTTAGGTTTTATGATACCATAGGCCATGAGCCTCTCTCTCATCTCCCCCTCTGCCTCTCTCTCATCTCCCCCCCCCCGCCTCCCCCTCATCTCCACCTCTACCTCCCCCAGCGCCTCACCCTCAGTACCTGGTTCCTGCCAGTAGCTGAAGCACGTACCTGGATGTAACCCTGCCAGCATGGCCGCACTCACCATCTTCTCCTCTGCGGCTTGATCAAGAAAATAGTGCCGGCCAGAGGAAGAGGGAGCCGCAGAGGAGGTGAGTGTGACGCTGCTGGCAGGGTTGCATCCAGGTACGAGAGGAGAGGGAAAGGAGACAAGGGAGGGAGAGGAGAGGGAAAGGAGACAAGGGAGGGAGATGAGGGGGAACAGAGACACAAGGGAGGAAGTGGAGGGGGGATGGAGACACAAGGGAGGGAGAGGGGAGGAAGGAGACACGGGAGGGAGAGGGGGAAGGAGATGCATAGGAGGGAGATGGGGGGAAAGAGACACGGGGGAAAGAGGAGAAAGAGACACAGGGGGGGGAAGAGACACAGTGGAGTTGGAAAGAGACACACGGAAGGGGGAAAGAGACACAGGGGAGGGAGAGGGGGAAGGAGGAAAGGGAGGGGGAAAGGAGGAACAGGAGAGCAAGAGATGGGGAAAGGAGACACAGGGAGGAAGAGGAGGGAAAGGGAGAGTGGGAAAAGGGAGAGAGGGAAATGAGGTACAGGAGAGGGGGGGCACAGGGGAGGGAGAGGGGAAGAAAGGGAGAGGAGGAAAGGAGGCACAGGAGAGAGGGGAGGAGACACAGAGGAAGGAGAGGTGGGGGAAAGGCACAGGGTGGGTTGGCCAATACAAGTGACAAGTGGAGGGTTGGCCAAGGCCAGTAATGAGCGGCTAAGCAGCTAATTGTGCGGCTCGCAATGAGCGCCAAAGGAACTCCTTGCAAGGCTCGTAAAGTAGATGCTGGGAGGGGCCTTCGGCACTCATCGCGATGCCCACAAGTTACAGGGGGGAGAGCCAAGCAAAGTCTGGCAAACAGCATTGCCATCTTTCAAATTTTAGCCCTGTCATTTTTTACGGGCAATTTCCTAGTCAGTAATAAGAACGTAAGTCTTATGGGAGAGTATCTTGAGCTGAATGATAGCCAACAAATAGTAAATTTAAAGCTTTTTTCTATTACTAGAGGACATTTTTTTAATAACTTTTAATAGCAAATATTCATATTTTTTTCATACTTTACTATTCTACCATAATGGGAACTCCACATAACTGCACATAACCGCATACAATAGTTCAGTCATTTAAGATTTCCATTTGTTTAACTTTCTAAAACTATTTTTCTAACAAGCGTATTGTAAACATGAGATTCCAGTGACTCTAAGCAGTGCTGGTAATGAAAGATATTGATTTCATATAGCTACTCTGGCAATCTGTAAAGTTAATTAGATCATCTGTTCTAGTCCATGTGGGTTTCATGATATGTATTAACTCTTGAAACCTAGGATCAATATTCCATATAATAAATATTTTTAATTGCATATTTGTGCAATTAATTCTAATGCCTTTCCATGCCTTCCCATGCTTTTAAAGTACAGTATTGTGTGTTTAATAGCTGCTACAGCTATAATAAGTGTTTGAAAAATACCCTTGCAATTCCTATTTAGTACTCTTAATATTTCTGACAGAAAAGTGATACGTTTTTTCAGTTGTGGGTCTAATAGAATTTTGATTTTGTGTAACTTTAATTATTTAGAGATTGTAATATTAAAGCTGTGCTAAAACCAATGGAGTCCTAAGGCTGGTTTTGCGTTTTTGGCTGGCCCGTAGTGATTGTGGGCAGGGAACTCTTAAACAGGTTGCTAGTAGGTAATAGAATATGTGGCAATTTTAGAAGCAGTTTTACGTGTGTATAAATTTACGAAATTGGCAATAGAATAGGGCTCATAGTATTGGAAAAAAAGACTATTAGTATATCAACTTTTCTCCTCTGACCCTTGTAATATGTTGATACATTGTTAATTAATCCAGAGGAAGGCCAAAAAAACAACAACATAGCCCTGTATGTGATATTTATTTAAAACTATATCCACAGTCTGACTGTCCTCACAGTGAAGAACCCCTTTTTCCCTTATGGTGGAATCTATTTTTTTCAAACCTTTTGTCTATTGAAAACCTCTTCGCATAAAAAGTTAATTTGGCAAAGCCTTTTTATTTTCCCTTGATGCATTTATATAAGGTAATCATATCATCTCTTAAGCTTATTTTTTCTAGAGAAAATAAGTTTTATACAGTTAGTCTTTCTTCATAGCTCAGTCCCCAGACTCCCCTTATTACTTAGATTTTACTAAGGCAAGATTAGGTTTTTAAAATGGGATATCTTTATATTATATATTTTTCAAGAAAAATCTTCATATCTATTTTTAGTTACAACAACTTAAGTATGATCGTAAGCTTTCTCAGAATTAACATATACTGCACATCAATGGTGACAGGCTGGAAGGTATGGTCATAATGACCTGACAGGATAGATTCTTTGTTTTATCCACTTCAACCTGTCGCTTGGAAATTGCCCAGTACTCTTTCATTTAACTAACTAATATAGATTAACGAGTGCATGAAGACTCAGGCTAACAAGATATTTTACACAATTATCAAACTTCTCAACTGCAATGGTCAGAAAAACTTTTGTGCAACTGTTCGCAGTTAGAGGCTAGGGGGTAGTAAGAGGCAAGAGTCTACTTAGTGTTATATAGCCAGTGTGGCACTGAATTAATGAACTACTGGAGGCTTTAAACTAGTAATTTTTGCATAGAAAATTAGTACTACAAAAATAAAAAATAAATAAAAAACTTCTGAAAAAAGGCAGCTTTTTGGCACTATTATTACTTTCCTCTGCTAAATTCTGCTTTTGTATTTGGAAGTGTTAGCATCAGTCAAATGACTGACAGAGTGTAAATTATTTTAGAATTAATTTATCTGCAATACTCATTATTCATAAACTAGCGACTTGCCCGCCAAAAATGACGAGGCAATACAATTTGAAGCCATGGGAATGTTGTTTGAGACATAATTGAAACCGTTTTATACTGTGAGGCCCTTGGTGGGTCATTGCGAGCCTCTCCTGTCGTGTACTTTTGGTCCCCTGAGAGACATGTATATGTAGTATGTATATGTAGTTAAGTAATAATGACTGATTTCTTAAATCAATTAATATACTTTAATTATTTATAATCTATATATGCAGCGAGCAATAGGCTGAAGAGCTAACAATCTGTATTGTGCGTCTGCATAGAATATCCATTTTGAGTGTTGGTGCCCTGCTTATAAAGTGTAATGAATGTTCCAAGTGTGCATTAGAAATAGGCTGCGTGCGCGAGGTAAAGCCGTTGGTTTATTGTGTACAGTGACATTGTATAGTCTTAATGTTGTTTATGTGGTACGCGTCTCGTGAGCATTTTGCAGCTTTTGTTTAAAGTATCTTGTAGGTCGTAGTCTGATGTGTAAAGTGTTACACGTTTTGCAGTGTTTGGCGAGGTCCGGGGTCGTGTAGCCTCTCGTTTTCATTCTTTTCATTATTTTCCTAGCTTAGGTGATTTTCGACTGGCGAAAATCGTCTAAATCGAGTTAAATTCGCGTTCCACCTCACTCACAGCTGTCTGTGATGTTTTTGTAATTTTTTCGGGTGTATTTAGTGTGTTTTTTTTTGTTCGGCCGCTAATCTCGTATCTTTTTTTTTTCTATGTCCCTCGTCTTGTAAAAAAATGTTTTCTAAGTCCCGCGTCTCGTATTTTAACACCTCGCCTTGCAGCGAAGAGCGCCTTTGGCGCCCATCAGCTAAGTCCTATGCGTTAACGGCTCGCCTCGCAAGCGAGGCTCACAAGCGATAAGCATGTGTGGAGCTCATCGCCTAAGCCGTACGCACCTCGCAAAGCGTGACGACGTCTAGCAGCTTGACAACTATTATATGTGATATATATATATATATATATATATATATATATATATATATATATATAGTGATACATTTTTTATTGGGCAAATGTTTTATTAATAGCTTTTGAGAGGTTTAACCTATCTGTATCAAGTCTGAAGCAATACTGGCATGGGACGGATCTTTAATTTTGAACATAAACAGCAGATGTAGAGAGAATGGAGACAATACCTTACATCATGGGGTTAATACATATATGGGGAATTAACACAACATACAGTCCTATTAAATTCCCCCAACGGGAAAACCAGTAGCCCATAACGGAGCCAGCTAGCCTTACAGCTATTAAATTGGCTTTGTACAGCTACAAACGATCTGCAGGTTACAGGCGGAAAAACCCTACGAGCCATAGAAATCAAACTCCTTCCCAGCTAAACCTTTGATCTGTCAAGCCGGTAAATGTTACGTTCGCAAGTTGCTATTAAATTGCTACGAAACCTATCCGTAGCACTGTAAATGCAAATATCAAAACACTACTGCATTTTCGATTAAAGGGAAAGTGAAGTTAGGTATTAAAATTAATAGCACAACATTCTCGAGCTTGCAAATCTGCAATATAAAATACTTTTTTATGTTTAATTTACGTATTATAACGATCCCAGCAATCAATGTATTAATACATATAGTGGAACTCGCATGGACTAGAATATCATATTTACTGCATTATTTCTGGAATGCGGGTCCAAACGTATCTCGTAATTCAAACCCGTAATGGATTGAAACCTAACCTCAATTTTTCAGTGACGTAATGATGATGATCTCTTTTACTACTGGCTCCGTCTAAACCGGTAACTATGGGTTTGACTAACTGATGATGTTCACGGCCGCACATGCAACGTGCGCAAGAATGGTTTACGGGTTTGGATGTCGGCCACGTCTGTTGCGGGCTTGGCTAATTTAATAGCTTTGTAACTCTGCCGAATCTCAAGCCCGAAGGCTTTGCGGGTGTACAGGTGCCACTACGGGCTTGGAATTTATTATGGCCCATAGTGTAGGAAACATACACAAATGCTATGTACACATATATGCATCACCCTGTGGAGTACTTGGACGCGGGTGATGGAGCATTGTCCTGCATGAAAATCATGTTTTTCTTGAAGGATGCAGACTTCTTCCTGTACCACTGCTTGAAGAAGGTGTCTTCCAGGAACTGGCAGTAGGACTGGGAGTTGAGTTTGACTCCATCCTCAACCCGAAAAGGCCCCACAAGCTCATCTTTGATGATACCAGCCCAAACCAGTACTCCACCTCCACCTTGCTGGCGTCTGAGTCGGACTGGAGCTCTCTGCCGTTTACCAATCCAGCCACGGGCCCATCCATCTGGCCCATCAAGACTCACTCTCATTTCATCAGTCCATAAAACCTTAGAAAAATCAGTCTTGAGATATTTCTTGGCCCAGTCTTGACGTTTCAGCTTGTGTGTCTTGTTCAGTGGTGGTCGTCTTTCAGCCTTTCTTACCTTGGCCATGTCTCTGAGTATTGCACCTTGTGCTTTTGAACACTCCAGTGATGTTGCAGCTCTGAAATATGGCCAAACTGGTGGCAAGTGGCATCGTGGCAGCTGCACGCTTGACTTTTCTCAGTTCATGGGCAGTTATTTTGCGCCTTGGTTTTTCCACACGCTTCTTGCGACCCTGTTGACTATTTTGAATGAAACGCTTGATTGTTCGATGATCACGCTTCAGAAGCTTTGCAATTTTACGAGTGCTGCATCCCTCTGCAAGATATCTCACTATTTTTGACTTTTATGAGACTGTCAAGTCCTTCTTTTGACCCATTTTGCCAAAGGAAAGGTAGTTGCCTAATAATTATGCACACCTGATATAGGGTGTTGATGTCATTAGACCACACCCCTTCTCATTACAGAGATGCACATCACCTAATATGCTTAATTGGTAGTAGGCTTTCGAGCCTATACAGCTTGGAGTAAGACAACATGCATAAAGAGGATGATGTGGTCAAAATACTAATTTGCCTAATAATTCTGCACTCCCTGTAGAAGGGCTGTAAGCTTTGGGGAGATATGCCTTCCAGATAGGAGGTTCCCATCCAGGGACATAAGTTTCTTCTCTCTGCTTTGTATACCAGCATTGGTACAAATTGTTATTTGTGCCTACATTTAAAGAGTAACTAAGAGCTTATATGTTCTGGTCTTTAGCTATTTGAAATAGATACAGCATAACATTATTCTTGTATTTGTGTAAATATTTAAAAATATGCTCTCACCTGGGACCATAACACTGTGTTACAATATAGATAAATTAGTATAAGCAGAATTGGTTCACTAAATCCTAGTTATACAATCAAGGGAGCTTCCCGTGGCTGCATATAAATAATTGTTATAGGCTAAAACTTATATTCAATATTTTGTATATTTTATTATTTTAAGTAATCAGCTTCTTATCTAATTTCCATTTATGTCAGTTGTGTTTACTATCACACTTGGAAAAATATGGAATTTAACCCATTCACATGAATGTGCCCTGTTATAGCACCCTGCATATGCTGACTCAAGTGTGACAATATGGCAAATTGGGAAGAATCTCATATGCCTTAGTATTATATTATATGAGTAATCCTACAGTGCCTTGCAAAAGTATTCACCCCCTTGACTTGTCACCTATTTTGTTACATTACAGCCTTAGGTTCAATGTTTTGTTAATCTAAATTTTATGTGATGGATCAAAACACAATAGTCTAAGTTGGTGAAGTGAAATGAGAAAAATATATACATAAAACTATTTTTTAGAACTCGAAAACAGAAAATTGGCATGTGCGTATGTATTCACCCCCTTTGTTATGAAGCTTATAAAAAGCTCTGGTGCAACCAATTACCTTCCGAAGTCAGATAATTAGTGAAATGATGTCCACCTGTGTGCAATCTAAGTGTCACATGATCTGTCATTACATATACACACTTTTTTTAAAGGCCACAGAGACTGCAACACCTAAGCAAGAGGCACCACTAACCAAACACTACCATGAAGACCAAGAAACTCTCCAAACAAGTAAGGGACAATGTTGTTGAGAAGTACAAGTCAGGGTTAGGTTATACAAAAATATCCAAATCTTTGATGATCCCCAGGAGCATCATCAAATCTATAATAACCAAATGGAAAGAACATGGCACAACAGCAAACCTGCCAAGAGACCGCCGCCCACCAAAACTCACAGACCGGGCAAGGAGGGCATTAATCAGAGAGACCTAATGTAACCCTGGAGGAGCTGCAGAGTTCCACAGCAGAGACTGGAGTATCTGTACATAGGACAACAAAAAGCTGTACGCTCCATAGAGTTGGGCTTTATGGCAGAGTGGCCAGAAGAAAGCCATTACTTTCAGCAAAAAACAGAATGGCACGTTTTGAGTTTTTGAAAAGGCATGTGGGAGACTCCCAAAATGTATGGAGGAAGGTGCTCTGGTCTGATGAGACGAAAATTTAACTTTTTGGCAATCAAAGAAAATGCTATGTCTGGCGCAAACCCAACACATCACGCAAAGAACACCATCCAACACATGGGACTGGGAAACTGGTCAAAGTTTAGGGAAAGATGTATGGTGCTAAATACAGGGATATTCTGTGGCAACACCTGTACCACTCTGTGCATGATTTGAGGCTTTGACGGAGGTTCACCTTCCAGCAGGACAATGACCCCAAACACACTGCTAAAGCAACACTTGAGTGGTTTAAGGGGAAACATGTAAATGTGTTGGAATGGCCTAGTCAAAGCCCAGACCTCAATACAATAGAAAATCTGTGGTCAGACTTCAAGATTGCTGTTCACAAGCGCAAACCATCCAACTTGAAGGAGCTGGAGCAGTTTTGCAAGGAGGAATGGGCAAAAATCCCAGTGGTAAGATGTGGCAAGCTCATAGAGACTTATCCAAAGCGACTTGGAGCTGTGATTGCCAAAAAAGGTGGGTCTACAAAGTATTGACTTTAGAGGGCTAAATAGTTATGCACATTTACTTTTTCTATTATTTGTCCTATTTGTTGTTTGCATCACAATAAAAAATAATATATATATATATATATATATATATATATATATATATATATATATATATATCTTCAAAGTTGTGCGCATGTTCTGTAAATTAAATGATGTAAATCCTCAAACAATCCAGGTTGTGAGGCAACAAAACGTGAAAAATGCCAAGGGGGGTGAATACTTTTGCAAGGCACTGTACATGGTGCTTTTTTCAAAGCACCTTACAAGATTGAAAACTCGCAATCTCAACAAGCCCTGTGTCAATGTTTTGGAGGGACGCTTACATGTAATGTTATAAAACCTATACATGTGACACATGTGATAACATCTATAAACATACAGTATATGTAAGTTTGTGTTACATAAACATAACATCTTGTGTTAAAAAAAAAAACACTGAAGTGCCATACTTATAATATGAGGTTTGAAGAACTTGACTGGTTAATGTGCAAAAAAAATGTACACTGTTTAAAATAAATACAATATTTAATGCTTAACTATTGTATTTAATTTTGCTTTAATTATGTCAGACACATTGTCTATGCTCCTGGCATGGATACCTGCTAATTTTTTACATACGGTAAATCACAATATATTCCAAAATATAGTTAACTATTAATTGTAGAACCTCTATGGTAATTCTAAATCTCTAATAATGGAAAACAAGCTCTACCGCAGTTCTGCACCTAGAAAAATATATTCTTTATTTTTAAACTTCAAAAGAAGTTCTGTTTACTGATTAACAAACATTTACCCAGTTTAGCAGTACAGTGTTGTTAGTTTTTAGGTGTCACATTTAGTTAATAGAATAATCTGTGCCCTACACTTATTCCTCCCTCTCTGATTTAATCACTTATTAGCAAAACACACTATAACAACAGCTCATTTGAATGATGTGCATGAAACATGTTTGCAGCCTACTCACCAGCATTACATTCATAGCTAGTTACTCGCAACAGTTCCTACAGCGACAATAATTATAAGGAGTTCCCCTTTACTTGGCATGATGAAGTATGGAAATGCACTGCTAATTACTATGACTGAATTTTTAGCCAGAAATGTCAGTGTTTGAAATTTAATTACTGTCTGTGTAAAGATTTTTTAAAGGACTCATTTAGTCAATCTGCTGGCACAGGAAACATTAAGTTAATTGTCTTCAACTTAGTAGTTTTTTAAGTTATGGTACAGAACTTTGGTGCTTCATAACAGCACAGCATGCAAACCACACGGGGAGGCGCAGCAAACAAAGCCTCCAGACAAAATGTGTTTTATGTTTTCTTCTGAATCATGTTGCACCCTTGGTGATATCAATTCATTGTTTTTATAACATTTAAACTCCAGAAGATTCATTCTCAAGTGGTAAAACAGGTCTGGATAGTCAAAAGAATAAATGTCTAGAGGTGTATTTTTCTCCCAACAGTTGCAACAAACTATAAAAACATGCCCTCACTGTGCTCATCCATACAGTTGACCTAGATGCACAGCCTCCTGATGTTAAGGCAGAACAGGTACATTTTTATTTTATGATCAATTCCCCAGCCTTTTCAGATCATGAATAATCAGAGCACAAATGCCATATCTCTAATTTTATAAGGCAGTACAGACTGTGAGGACAATCTCTGTTAAATGGCTTTCCAGAGCAATGTTGCCCCTGAAGTATCATTATAATAGGTAACGCCATGGATACTGTACATGGCACTTAAATCAAAATAACTACCTAAATAAGTGGCACAAATCCTGCTGCATACCCATGAGTAGCAGTGAAAATATTACCAAAGAGTTGCAACTAATCACATACTGTCTTTTTCATGCGTAATCTGCAAGATGCTAAATCAAAGGTCCAAATCAAGTTTTATCAGTGACATTAGTAAAACTGCACTATTATAAAGAGGCTTGTTTATTAATGTAAAAATTATTTAAATATACCTCCGCTTAGTTCTTAGCTTAAAGTACATTGCTTATGATTTATTGTGTTGAATTGATGCTCTTGCATTGTAGTTTTTTGCCAAAGATAGAAAGTTAAGCTCACTATTATATTATTATATTATTATATTATAACTTATCATTGTCCTTACTTTTGACAATTTTGGTTCACCAAGTACTTTTGATTCGTAGGTACAATTCAAAGTTGCCAGGCTCTGGGCTGGGTAAATGCAGTCCTTAAGATTGAGAGACCAGCATGGTTTGTGGTTTATTGCTAATTATGACTCACTCATCTTTGTATAGAGAGGTATAAAACCTAACCTTTGGGAATAGAGTTACTAAGCATGGTTAATCATCTGCTTTTGCTATGTGGCTGGACTGCTGATATAAGGTCTGTAAAGTTATAGAATGTGCTACGCTGCTGTGGAGTTACAGGACCAATGGCAATTTTATTTTATAAAATGTTGTTTTTGGTTTTCTGCTTTCTCTGCTTGCTAATATCCTAAGTGTATTATGAGATAATACCCTCACGTTGCAAAGAAGCTTTGTAATTCAAGCATATTATCCTACAAGGACACAGCAAAAGTTCTTGAGGCATATTTTTTTCTCGGAAAACTGTTGGTGACTGCAAAGTAATTTATATTATTTCACAAAAGAAATTAGAAGGATTTACTGTGATGTGTGTAAAAGATTTAAGGAAAGGAGAGGAAAAAAGACATACAGCAGTGAGCTGTTAAGAAATAAAACTTAACTTTTAATAATCAAATATAATCTTGATAAAAATAATAAATCCATTTAAGCTCACTAATAGAGAAGAAAAATTAATTCCAAATTACTGTGAATATAGTGCAATTCCAAGTTTAATAGGAGGTTTGAGTAATACACCCCATACAATTTTAAATAATTGACATGAACTGAATAGTGTTATTAGTATATTATTTTACATACAGCACAGGATTAGTGAAGACATTGTAACACAGCAAGTCCAGGGATTAGTGAAGGTACTGTAACACCGCATGTCCAAACCTGGTAGCCCTTTTATAATTATATATATACTAGCGACTTGCTCGTCAAAAAATGACGGCAATAAGATTGTAAGGCAGGTAATGTTGTTTATGTGCGAAATTAATTTTGTTGGTGTTTTAAGATCCTTCGGTGCTCATTGCAAGCCTCGCGCTGAGCGCCTTTGGCGCTCATTGCGAGGCTCTTGGTTGTTTGTGTCCTATGAGCAGCGTTGGTGTTTTTTTTTGGTATGGCAATGAATAACTAATAAAATAAGAAATTAATACACTTTACCTATTGTGAAGTAATATATGCAGCATTGTGTTGAAGAGCTGGCAATCTGTTTTCATGTTGCTGCAGTATTAGTGCTTTGGAGCTGCTGTGTAAGTGTCATGAATGAGTGCAGTGTAATAGTTTGCATGCGCGAGGCAAATCCGTAGCAGATTGTATAAATTAGTGTTCTAAAATGGCGCTTAATGAGTGGTATGCGGCTGTGGCTGATTTTGCGTCCTTGTTTTTTGATGTTGTCCGACTTGGGAAAATCCGTAGGTGTTTGGTGGTGTTTTGCGTGTTTAGGGTCCTTAAGCCTTGTTTTAGTTTTGTTCGGCGGCCATTTTTTTCTTTCGCTTGGGTGATTTTCGGGTATCTAAACTCCAAAATGTGGACTTAAATCGAGGTGTAACTTCACTTGCAGAGGTCCTGGGTGCCCCCCCTTGCGGTGGGTAAGCTTTTTATGTGTTTGTTGTGTGTATTTATTGTGTTTCTAATGTTTTTCAGGCCGTGCAGGTTCCGTCCTTGTTTTTGGATCTCGTAAGTCTTTTTCGGAAAATCGGTAGGTGTTTGGTGGTGTTTTGCGTCTTTAGAGTCCTGTAGCCTCGTTTTCGTTTTTTCGGCGGACATTTTTTCACTTGCTTAGGGGATTTTCGGGTGTCTAAAATCTTTTATTTGTAGTTAAATTGAGGTGTAACTTTTGTTTTCGAGGTCCTGGGTGCCCCCCCTTGCTGTAGGTAAGCTTTTTATGTATTTGTTGTGTGTATTGTGTTTTTCATGTTTTCATGTGCGCGGGTTTCGGGCAGTTTTTGCAAGGTTGTAATGGGTCGTAACGCGTCTCGTATTTTTGTTTCGTAACTCTGTCAATTTCGGCGCTCCTTTTGACGCTACACGAGCCCGCAGCGTTAGCAACAGCCCGCATGCTCACAACTATATATGTTATATGATCAAAGAAGCACTAGACGTGTTCTATAGCACTGGGCATGTGTACTGGTGTTTTGCAGATTAAATCAGGCTCGTTAGGGTTCTTGCTCTGGAGGTACTTTACCTCTTATAATGTCGGAAGATAGTTCTGCCAATGCCAGGTATAACTATTATGTTATTCACAAGAGTATTTAATCTGATTTAGATTTTTATCCACGAGTTTATTAATTTTCAGGGACATAGGGCCTCATTCAATTGAGATTTGGACAATTGAATAGGACTCTATATAAGCACACAGCATATTTTTTTACAGAAGTTTTTTGTTAGTGAAGACCTTGCTTTTGGATAGAAACTAAAAACTTATGTAAAAGAAATATGCTCTGTGCTTATATAGAGACCTTTTCAATTGACCAAATCGCCATTGAATGAGGCCCATAGAGGGCAATCCAATACACAAGTCGAGGTCTCTAATGAACAAGTTTAGTGAGGGCTAACACATTTGTATTGGCTATATTACAATACCTTCTTTGTGTAAAAGGTGTATTAACTAATCTGATGCTGTATATAACACAATATACCTACAACACTATTCAGACTATGTCCATTATTTAAAATTATGTGGGATGTATTACTATAACTTCCTATTTAAGTTGGAAATTCAAGTTGGATATTCCCAGCAATCTGGAATTTATTTTTGTTCTCTAATAGTGAGTTGCTACTTAGTAGAGATGATATGGATTTATTATTTAAATCAAAATTTTAGTTGATTATTAAAGGTAAGTTGTATTTCTGCCCATGGATAAATATAAAATAAAGTTCTAACCACTCTGTCTTTTCCTCTCCTTTACTTAAAACTATTAATACCATAAAAGTAAAAATCCTCCCCGCATAATATTTGTCCAACTTTGTTTTTTGTTTTTGCAGAACACAGACCTTGTCATTATATTGATTGCAAACTCTTACAATCTTCTACAAACGTATTCAGAGAGGAGGATTATATTTGCACTGTCCATGAAAAAAAAACAACATAATGTAATCTCAATGGATGTACTATTAGAGGTGCAGGAACTGCACACAGTAAATAGACTGCACATCATTAATATGTAAGAGTGCATAAAAAAATATATATTTTGTTGATGCAAAAACCTTGTACGAGATTCACTCAGGTATGAATTTTCTCTCCAGTGAAAGATACCTTTCCAGTTTATAATTTAGTATTTTTTGAAGCTGGAGA
Organism: Discoglossus pictus; assembly: GCA_027410445.1. Lineage (NCBI taxonomy): Eukaryota > Metazoa > Chordata > Amphibia > Anura > Alytidae > Discoglossus > Discoglossus pictus. The sequence goes on along the minus strand of CM050167.1, from coordinate 288,937,470 downwards.
ATAGAAAATAACAGACGAGTTAAAGAGTTCTTTCTTTCTGGTTAGAAATCTCAGATAATCCAGCCTCTTGTCTTTCAAATATAAATACAACCAGCACAAATGAGAAAAAATGATTACAGTGTAACTCAATTATTGGAACATAACTTTGTGTCAGTGTAGATACAGAAACGGCATAATGTGCACTATGTACAAACAGATTATATTGGAGCATTTAAAGGGACACTATTCTGCACCATCAGGTAGGGAGCGGAAAAGCATGCATCAAAATTGTTTTCCTTTTCTAAACTGCTGCTAAATTATTTTTTGAGTGTTTCAAATTAGTGGTTTTAGGCTGCTTTTAACCATCCTCTGCATCTTCAGAATATATAAGCTACAGGGACAGAGGCACTAATTAGAAGCAGCTGTGCAGATCGAATGAGGAAGTGATATATTTCCAATGGTAACAATATATTAAATATATTGTTTTTCACCCATTACAAATGGTAAAAGCAAGTGATTATGAAATGGCAACTATGGGTCTGAACCCACTCACAAGATAAGTGAGAAAAAATATAACTGTAATGAGATGGTATGCTTTTAAAATAATTATTTAACCTTTTGCCTCTGTTCTGTGATTTCTCCTGAACAGTAAAGTGTGCTTGGGTACTTGTACAGTTATTGATGGCAGCTGAGAAGGGGTGTGGTTTTGACTGTATGCAGCTATATTAGTGTGTGGCTTTTTGTTGTCTATTTGCCTCTTTTCTGTAATTTCTCCTGAACAGTAAAGTGTGTGTGGGAAGTTGTGCAGTGTGGTGTTAGTGGGCAGGTGAGTAGTAACAACCTAATATAAACAGGGGAAGGAGCAAAATTGTGAACTTGCAAACACTTCTAGTATAAGTGCAGTTCTAGTATAAGTGTAGGAGCTTGCCCACTGTAATTAGTAAATATGAGTCAGTACAGTGACAACCTCACTCAGTGTGCATCCTGTCACATTTATGAATTGCTGGAACTGTTGATCCAGAGTCCATACCTCTTTGGCAGGTGTTAGCATGTTGCCTCTCTGGAAGCTCAAATTGGAGAACTGGAGAGGAGAATTGCAGCACTTAGTGATATTGCTCCACTGGAAAGGCAGCTGGTGATTACTGAGCACAGTTTAGCTGGGTGTAGCATGGAGGGTGGTGATGGGGCTAGTGAGGATTTCCAGGGAAGTAGCTGGGTTACAGTTACAAGGGGAAGCAGGGGGAAGAGAAAGATGAGGTGGGCCAGTTCTGAGTTGGCAAGCACCAACAGATTTGCCAGATTGAGTGAAACTGTTGGGGATGTCCATTCAGGAATGGCAATGCCAGACAGAGCTGTTCCCGCAGCCAGGAGAAAAGATCAACTGGAGGAGGGGGAGGGCAGCATATGCAGAGCACCAGAAAGTAGTTAGGGTGATTTGTCCCCCAGATCCCAGCAATCAAACAGTTTGTTGTCTCCCGGTTGCTCGGGTTCGGCATGTTATGGATCGGGTAGATAAATTATTGCAAGGGGTTGGAAATGAAACGTGGTTTTGGTACATATTGGTACCAATGACAAAGTTAGTGGAAGATGGAGAGACCTAAATAATGATTTTATAGAACAAGGTAATAAGCTGAAGGCAAGGACCTCCAAGGTAGTATTTTCCGAGATACTACCAGTGCCACGTGCTAGTCCTGGTAGTCAGAAGGAGTATAGGGAGGTTAATGAGTGGCTAAAAAAGTGGTGCATTAAGGAGGGGTTTGGGCATTTAGAACACTAGGGTGACTTTTCATTAACGTGCAATCCATAGCTGCTATAGAGATTGTACCCAAGTGAGGAGGGAGCTGGTGTGCTAGGGGAAAGGATGGTAGAACAGTTGGGGGAATTTTTATACTAGTAGGTGGGGGGAGGGACTAAGAAGTAATGGAGTAAAAAACTAATGAACTAGTTAAGGGGGAGGAGATGGGGGAGGGTTAGTATAGTCAATAGGGAGGTATTGTTAAGTAACTCAAGTACAGTGACAGGCACTTCAGAACTACAGACTCATAACATAAAGAGTATGCTTGCTAATGGAAAATGGGAGAGTTAGAATTATTAGCAGTTAATGAGAAATGCAATTTAATAAACATTACTGAAACGTGGTGGGATTAATGTCATGACTGGACTGTTAATCTGGATGGTTATAACCTATTTAGGAAAGATTGGGGCAATGGTAAAAGATGAAGAGGGTTTTATCTGTATGTTAAGCCTGCATTTAAGTCTATAGTAGGAGAAGATATTTATGGTAGAACTAGCGGTAATGTTGAATGTTTGTGGGTAGAGTTAAATTGCGGAGGAGCAAATTCTAAAAGAATATTAGTAGGAGTATGCTATAAATCCCCAAATATAATTGAAAATGAGGAACTGCAACTATTGTTACAGATTAGAAATTCAGCTAAGCATGGGCATTTTTTAATAATGGGAAATTTTAACTACCCTGAAATAAACTGGATGAATGAGGCCAGCAGTTCAGCTAAGGGGAGCCGGTTCTTGACACTCAGGGATTATTATCTGGCCCAGGTAATACAAGAACCTACTGCAAATGAGGTTATCTTGGATTTAGTCATCACAAATCATATTGATATAGTATCAAACAATGAAACAGGGCAACCTTTGGGAAACAGTGATCACAACACAGTCTCATTTGAGATTGAGTTAAAAAAACTAAACTGTAAAGGACCAACAAAAACTTTTAATTTTAAAAGGGCAGATTTTAATGATCTAAGGGCAGCAATACAAAGTATAGAATGGGACAGAGAACTGACACGTAAAAATACTGAACATAAATGGACAACGTTCAAATCCTTACTAAATATACATACGTATCACCATATACCATGTGGAAATAAAAATAGAAGGAGTAAATCACAACTCATGTGGCTTAACAATGACTTAAAGATGAAGATGATGAATAAAAAACAGGCATTTCAATTATACAAAAAAGAGGGGACAGAGACTGCTTTACGAGAGTACAAGGAAGTCAACAAAGCTTGAAAAAGGGCTATTAAACTGGATAAAATAGAAAATGACAAGTTAGTTGAAAAGGAGAGTAAGACTAACCCTAAAATATTATTTAAATATATTAATGGGAAGAAGGCCAGGAAGGAAGCTATAGGCACATTGCAATGTGTAACAGGCCGTCTGACAATTAGTGACCAGGGAAAGGTATATGAGCTAAATAAGTTATATTCTTCGGTATACACAAGGGATGTACCAGTGGTTGGGACACTGCAACATAATGGGACGACACTTCCTTCACCAAATAATTGGTTAACGCAGGAAGAAATCCAAAAGAGGTTGGAAAAAATAAGTGTTAATAAAGTCCCAGGTCCTGATGGATTACATCCAAGGGTACTGAGGGAACTCGGTTCTGTAATAGCCAAACCATTATATCTAATGTGTCAAGATGTATGCAACACAGGTTCTCTACCAGCTGACAGGAGAAAAGAAGAGGTGATACCTATATTTAAGAAGGGAGCAAGAACAAATCCAGAAAATGATAGACCTGTAAGTCTCACTTCTGAAGTGGGAAAGCTTTTAGAAGGGTTATTAAGGGATAGTATACAAGAATATGTCTATTTACACAAGATTATTAGTAGGAGTCAACACATATTTATGAGGGATAGGTCATGTCAAACAAATCGAATTAGTTTAAATGAGGAGGTTAGTAGGAACTTGGATCAAGGCAACTCAGTGGATGTAGTATTTTTTGATTTTGCAAAGGCTTTTGATACAGTGCCACATGGGAGACTATTGAGCAAACTAAGGGATGCAGGAATTGCAGTAAATATCTGCTCATGGATTAATAGCTGGCTAAAAGACAGGAAGCAAACAGTTGTGGTAAATGGAACATACTCAGATTGGACTAATATGGTAAGTGGGGTTCCTCACGTTTCAGTATTAGGTCCTCTCTTTTTATTAATGACTTATCATAGGATTGGAAAGTATTGTCTCCATTTTTGTTGATGACACTAAGTTGTTCAAGGTAATTTAATCAGATAATGATGTACTTTCGATCCAAAGGGATTTGCATAAAATAGAGAAATGGACGACTAACTGGCAGACGAGATTTAATATGAATAAATGTAAACTTATGCATCTGGGAAGGAAAAATAGCCATGCCATTTATAATCTTAATGGAGCAAATCTAGGGGTATCAGATATTGAAAGGGATTTGGGAGTGCTTGTGGACAACCACCTAAGTAACAGTGCTCAATGCCAAGCAGCATCTGCAAAGACAAGTAACATATTAGCACCTATTAAGAAGGGTGTGGAAGCAACAGAAGCAAATATAATTCTGCCGCTATACAAATCCCTAGTACGCCCTCATTTGGAATATGGAGTACAATTTTCAGCACCACTACATAAAAAGGACATTTTAGAGCTGGAAAATGTACAGAGAAGGGCAACAAAACCAGTAAGGGGAATAAGGGGCTAAGTTATGAAGAAAGACTAACCAAATTAAACGTATTTTCTCCAGAAAGAAGGCGTCTAAGAGGGGATATGATTACCTTATATAAATATATCCAGGGTCAATACAAGGCTTTGTCAAGGGAGCTTTTTGTGCAAAGAGGTTTTCAACTGACAAGAGGACATCCTTTGAGATTAGAAGTAAAAAGATTTCACCTTAAAGAAAGAAAAGGGTTCTTCACAGTAAGGGTGGTTAATCTGTGGAATTCTCTACCAAAGGAGGTGGTGACAGTGGATTCGATAGGTAACTTTAAAAAGGGATTGGATATATTTTTAAATAATAAAGGCATACAGGGTTAACCTGGACAATTAGAGAGGGAGTATTGATCCAGGGAGCAGTCGGATCGCCAGTTTCTGGGGTAAGGAAGGAGTTTTATATATTTTTTGGCCTTTTGAGACAATTGGCAAAGTTTCACTAGGTTTTTTTTTTCTGTTTGCCTTCCTGGATCAATTAACAATTAATCCGCATATTGCAGATCAGAGGAGATCTAAAAAGGTTGAACTTGATGGACTAAAAGCCTTGCTTCAACATCAATTACTATGTAATTATTTAACGATGTAAATAAAACAATATTAATGAAAAATGGAAGAAAGAAGATTAAAACTCACAACCTACTGTTCTAAAGCATATACGTTTTACTCACTGCATATGGTACAATGAGCACAGAAATCAATAAAGCTAAAATGTAATCATTGTGTCAGCCACAGCGTCAACTTCATTATCTATGCAGTTTCTTGTAGGTGAGTTTCAAGGGCAATATACGTAGTCATTAAAATGACAATGTCTAAGTCAATTAATGATCAGTTAAAAAAATATAAATATATTTCTTAACATGCTTTGTCAATCTCTGTCTGATTGTGCAGAGCACATATGGTGATTTCAGTGTCCCTCTAACAAAAGCCATCACAAATTTCCCAGCACAAGTAACAGTGGCCCCTATGCTAATCCATGAAAAATCAATTATGAGTGGCGTAGCAGCACAGTAAATCCTACTTAGTTATCTTAATCCCCCATCTCTAAAACATTGGGAGAGAAATGCTACAAGTCACAAATGATCTTCACGACAAAACTGAAAAGCAAGGAGTAAATCTCCAATCTGGGGGAGTGAAAGATTTACATTAGTGTAGAACTTAGAGGGAAAAAGCCCCGCCAGCCTATTTACGGCAGTGCCCTAACTTAGAACAGTTTATTTATATACGGCTCAAAGTTGGTAAAGGGTATCAAAGGGATCCAGCCATGAGCCAGATTTTGCATGCATTTTCACAGTGGATCACATATTTGAAACAAGAGCAATGTGAAGGAGGACCTCAGAAATGTGGGTATTAAGCCTATAGTGAAATTCTGTGCTATACATGTTTTTTTGAAACAAAGAAAAAATTGATTTTGCTTTTGTAAGAATAAAAGATGTCCTATCTCCTAAAAAGGAAAAAATATTTTACTTTTTCCAAACATTTTTAAATAACTCACACATATACACGGCACCTTATTAGATGATAGCTAACACACCTAATGCACCCAACAGACCAACACTTTCAATTTCCATTAGAGCAATCAAATAGGTGCTATTGAATAAAGCAAGCTCTTTACTATGAATGTACCAGTATGCTGATAAGTTTGTCCTTGTTCAACTCTTACAGTATGTTTTGGATGAGGAAAATTGATTTATTGTTATTTTCCAGAAATACACCCCCTGCTGCTACCAATGTGTCTCCAGCTACTATGTAATGAGGTAGTGTATGTTGTAAAGCTGATTTTATCTGCTGAAGTCAGCTAACTCTGTTGCACATTTCTTCTGCTTCTAAAGACAGTAAAATAAGATGCCTGGTAATTCATGTCTATCTCTGTATACTACTCTTATTGGCAAAGTTATGACCAAGTAATATATTTTTATTGCAAGGGGTAACAGATTTCAGTACATCACATTGGTTTTTGGCATAAGATACCAAATCAGACGTGTTTGAAAACAAGGAAATGCTACTGAACACGCAATCCTTTTTAGGAGGTTATAATAATCTTGCTCATATTGCTAGTTACAACATTACAGACCATCAACCTTATAAAATTCCCTCAACGTGTAAAACCATGGCCCGTAACGTAGCCCGCAAGACTTATGGCTATTAAATTGGCCCCATAAAGCAACGCTAACAACTTGCGGGTTAAGGGCGAAAAAACCCTACAGATGTCGAAATCAATAAGGCTGCATATGTACTAAATGGATGCATATGTAGGGCTAATAGGGCTGCATATGTACTATGTTTTGGAGGTTTTTGGAGAACATTCCTATAACCATTTATGGGGCATATTGTCATAGCACATATATTTTAGGTCTCTAAGTGTCTTCCTACACTTCATCATGTAGTGCATATAGTCCTCTGAGACATTTACTTATTTGGTTTTTAGCTTTATGTGTTCAGCTCAGCATGGTATCTCATTCTTTATTATTTTATAATTTAGAGAAAGAGGCAGTAAAGATTCAACCTGTGTGCTACTTTACTATATATATATGATTTAACTTCAATGTCCCACTAGAATGTACCTTATTATTATCATTATTTATTTATAAAGCACCAACATACGCCATTGTACATAAGACAGATATGGCAAAAGTTGCATACTGGTAGCGAGCCCTGCTCTTGTAAGAACGTATAATCTAAGTGGGTTAAGGGTAATAGACACAAATGGAAAGTCGGTTGCTTGTCTGTTGTCCAGTAAAGTAGCAGGATCATGTGGTGGTCACTGACTTATTTGAAACCCTGATGTTAGGAAACAGGTTGGGTTTTCAGGGAGTGTTTGAAACTGTGATGAGTAGAGGAGTCTTCCAGAGCTGGGTAGAGAATTTAACAGGGTGGGGGCTGCACAACAAAGGTGTTGGAGACAAGATTGTGAAGAGCTGATGACAGGAGACAAGAGATGTATGTCATAGGAAGAGTGAAGGGGGCAGTTAGGGGAGTACCTGGAAATTAGATCTGATATGTAGGAGAGTTAAGCTTTTGAGGGCTTTGTAGGTGAGTGTCAGGATTTTGAACTTAATTTTAGTGGTCATCAACTATTTCCTCAAACATTTTTTATTTTTAGATTTTAACTGACCTTTTTTGAACTGGCTCTAATTTAAATATGATGTTTTGGAGGTGCTGGTGCAACAATGTGTTTATTTTGTTATTTAATTAGAATTTTGCTAGAACATCAATTTGTTCTTTTAGTAGAAGGTGTTAACATGTGCAGTTAATATTCACATCCATTGTTATCAATTATAAGTGGATTAATTAACTCAGATTGATACATACTGTGATGGAGTGCCATTAGGGGTCACAAGAGAGCTCTGTAAGACTTCTCCCCTGAGAATGAAAGGAGTTAATTCCATTCAGTTATCAGTGGCTAAATGGAAGCTCAGCTGTGTACTGCCTTTAAAAGCAGCAGAGAGATGGGTGGAGTCTCTCACTTAGGCTTGGGCCTAAGAGCTGTGGGCTGTGTGTGTTGCAGGAGGAAGCCCTGAACAGCTCAGCTGCCTCTGGGATCTGTGCTGGAGCGAGACAGTCAGGAAGACTATTATATTCCAGAGTTTGTTCACAGAGAAGACTCCTGTGGTATCAGAGATACTCCACTGAGAGAGGATTATCTAAAGACCCCATCCCTGGGAAGCCGAACGCAACAAGGGATAAAAAGGTTGGTGACAAATACACGTTTTCACCCACTATTGGCAGAAGCCGTAGAGGAAAAGACATTAAAAGACTGTTTTGTTTCCTAGCCACAAGCTGGCATTCTCACTCTCAAATAAGAGACTGTTTGTTCCCTGGCCACAAGGTGGCGATACAATGCAAATAAGAGACTGTTTGTTCCCTGGCCACAAGGTGGCGATACAATGCAAATAAGAGACTGTTTGTTCCCTGGCCACAAGGTGGCGATACAACGCAAATAAGAGACTGTTTGCATCCTGGCCACAAGGTGGCACTCTCCGGAGCCAGAGAAGCTGGCCGGATATAGTTAGGGTGTTCCTGAGTGTAGTAAGCACGTTTATGTAGGGTTTTATTTTGTCGCTGAATACAAGCACTGTTTTTGTTCTGTTTATGCTACCCAATAAATAGCAGTAAAACTCTGACAAGCCTGCTGTGTCTTCCTCCCTGGGTAAAAGAGATAAGAAAGTGCAGGACGCAAACCCCGCCAGAAGGGGGCGCCCTGTTACAATACCCTCCAATATATAAACGTACACTTAAACTTACCTACACAAAGAACCTTAAAAGATGCTTCTTATGTATAGATTAAAAGAAATTTATTTTTGTTCCAGTTTCTACTTCTGTGACTATTTTATGTCTTATTTATATCCTCAAGAGCTGCCAACTGTTCTCTAATAATTTGTCAATGAACTACCAGTCACTGCTCTTATACAACCTTGCCTCCTGGTTACTTTTTCCCCACGGTTTAGCTATATTATTTGTTACTGTACCTCATCCCATCTAATGCCTCAAGGCCCAACCCTCCTGTGGTCGTTGTCATTCCAGTGCCATAGCTCTCATTCTGCCCTTGTATACCTGTGCCCAAAATGTATTTTGACTAATTTGCACAGATAATAAGTGATCTGTAGTAGCACTCATGAAAGTTAATTCATATTTAAACCGAATACATTCTGCTTGATTTTGTAACTGAGATTTCCTCACAGACATACTTAACATGTGAAAGACGGATAAGTAGGAAGCTCGAGATTATCATATAACTTCAAAAAGAAAACTAAGCAATTGGTAGAATGAATAGAAAGGTAAAGCATATATGTAGCAACACAGTTTGATACCATAAGGGCCATGATGTCCGGGTTCAGTTAACACCAACATATGGGTTGTGGTATTTCTACTCAAGGCAATAATGATACATTATGTGTTAGAATAAAAAAAGACTGTCATGTACTCATAGAAGAGCAGAATCACATAGAGTAGGAAAGGGTAGAAGAAGCAGCAGCTGGGATTCTAACTGAATGACACATAACAGAGGGGAGGTAATTAAATAATAGATTCTTATAACAGCTTGGTTTGCCAGTGACTAATGCTGGCCCTCACAATAGTAAATGACTGCACTCAGGCAAAGAACATGTACACAGAGGCAGAAAATAGTAAATGACAGTTCTCCACAAAGGAGGGAGTAATAGCTTACATCATTCACCCTTGTGGTTCAACTCCAGAACAAATAATGAGCAAACTCCACATAAATGAACATTCACATACTATAAACAGATCCAAATACCTGTTTTATCTCCACATGATTAAACATCCTCTCAAGGATTCTAGTTAGTAATAGCCTGAAAAATACACTCCACTCACTTTGATGCTTTGACCAACTTTAAACATTAACTTTCTTTTTTTAAACTGGAGTGAATACATTAGTTTTAGTAGAACTCAGTTCTTCCCTGTACTTTGAAGAGTATAGCTTAAAGAGATAGGAAACGCCCATATTTGTCTAACTTGCATTTAACATATTAGCTTTTTAAAGCAATGTTCTGCATTAAAAATGAGTGCTGCAAAGAATATTTTTTATATAATAACATGGAAGTGCAGTTTTGCAGCATTTTAAGAACTTCTCTATAACACTATTTATTTCTGGAGTGTCAGCTGCAGACATTCAGTTTAAGGGAGTCAATTATTTCTCCATAACTTGGCGCTTTATGTTGCAGCACCCAATACACCCTAACTAGAGTTTGTTAAAAGGAGTCTTGATATTGTTGCAAAAAAAGTCTGCAGACAGATTACTATTTATAGTATTATTTAGATACTTAGATGTCTCACCTAGACACTGCGGGGAAAACCTGGCTACACATGATATTTGACATTGTCTAGGTCTGCCTTGAGATATTGTGGTAAAAAAACAGTGTGTTTGATCCACCTATGCATTACCACCAGTGAGATAAAAGGAAATGTAAGGATTAGTGGAGACTCTCTTAAGTGTGCCTTCTTATCTAATTGAAATAAAATCAATAAGAACAAAACCACAATATGTTGCAGTTCAGACATTCATAAAGGTCAATGCCCCTTTTGATAATCTTTAAAACATGATCTTTTCGACATACTAAACATTTGTGAACTACAGTGGCCCTTTAAGAGTTGTCATTGAATTCAATGGAGTACCAGTTATGACTTGCATTATGAGATAGTGTTAATATCAATGTTAGGCTAAAGTATACAGCGCAAGAATGGTAAAGAGTTGAAGACTATGTGTAAACTAATATTAAATCTTCAAAGTGAGCAACATTAATCAATCGACCCCCGAAAACTAACTAGAATTGTTATCTGTGTCTACCTTAAGAAATCTATGACATTAGGTGACATAATTTGTGACATGATATATTGCATAAATAATGACATCAGATATCATATTACGTCACATATATAGTTGTGGACCAAGGCCAGAGGTCACGTTTGCAGTGTTGGTCACACAATGTTAAATATTGCAGCCCTTGCAAAGCGAGGGCTGCAGTTGCTGGGCTGCAATGAGCGCCATAGGCGCTCATTGCAGGTCTCGCGTAGAGTGCCACAGGTGCTCATCGCGAGGCCCATGGGACTTAGGACTGAAGGACTTAGTTGCAGAGCTGCACTTAATTACGAATCTAATGGCTGAACCACCGAACTCAAAGACCACCAAAAAATGCCAAATAATAAAAAATACCTTACACACTCACACACAGAACAGGAGAGCCAGGGAGCCTGTGAGTGAGGTTGCAAGTTAATTTGAGGTTTATTTGGCATTTTTTGGCGTTCGAAAATCGGCTAAGCGAGAAAAAAACTGGAGCCAGTAAAAACGTAACTGGATAAAAACGACCCCAAAGCCAGTAACAATTAGCCAAAGCCAGAAAAACAAACCTGAAGCCAGTAAGACTTAGCCGAACCACGCAAGTAACGGCACTCATTGTGAGACACACAAAAATTCATCAGAGACACAGAGGAGAAAGACACAGGGGAAGGAGAGGGTGGAAAGAGACCAGGGCTGAGAGACGGAGTAAAAGAGACACAGGTGGGGGAATAAGGAAAAACAAAAGACACAGGGCAGGGAGAGGAGGGGTCAGAGAGTGTGGAGAGGCTCGCAATAAGAGCTGAAGCGCTCATCGCGGGAAACGCGATGAGCGCCGAAGGTTCAGAACTTACTAGAAAAAAACAGGGAGGTTCCGAACTTACTAGAAAACATAGCTTTGTGAGAACCAAAGAAGAAATGCAAAGCAAATGTTTAAAACAGTCCTTTTTGGTGAAAAGTGTTCCTAAAGCAATGGCATTTAGTGGGTTAAATAAGAGTATGGTAACTCTTTAATGCAAAGCTGAATAGACAACAAAAGAAGGGATCTGAATAAACTATAATTCTGATGAAACAATTACCTTTAAATGCAAATGACATTTGTTCATAGTTTTACTTAGTTTAATAGCAGAAAATTCATTTTTTACACAGGACACTCATGTAGAGAGGTTCTCAGTGAATACCACAGTAAGTTAAATAGAAAAATGCAATGTATTGTTCTCTACAAAAGGGATTTTCTGCACATTCAACCATCGAAATTGTAAACCCAAGGATTTTAGTCTATGACTGTAGTGTATACACCTTGCTAGTTTTATAAATGCACAAATCCATAGGTGCCTAGAAATGCCTGAAATTGTTCAGTGTCAAATTTGTTTTTCATTTGAAGTGGAAAGAAATTTGATTCACTTTGTGAGAAAGACAAAGAACTAGTACTGAGTATGAAGATGAACCTCTGAGAAAACAGACACCATATAACAAAACAAAACATATTTTTTACGAGAGAAATCATGGATAACAGAAACTACTGGGGAGCAAAATGTATATAAGAGACAGGAAAGACAGTATGAAAATTAAATATAGACAACATTATACACAATAATCAATATTAAGTGTTTTTTTTCCATATGTCATTGCTAAAAACAAAATAAGAAATAAAATTTGCACTTTGTCAGGCACAATTTGGCAGGCTTTGATTGTATGTCAATTCCCGATTCCAATTGTATGTGTCATTCTGTACTGATTAGCATTTAGCAGACAGGGTCAAATTCCAACAAGGCCTAGGGTGACAGGAAATGTGGCAGCAGTAGCAAAGGGGTTTTACATTTTCATCTCTCTATCCCCCTATTATTTGTAACCCCTTCTTTCTCATCCCATTTTCCACATACTGTTTCCATTTCCTCTTCCAGATACCACTTACCTTTATCTCTTCTTCTTCTTTGCATTCTTTGTTTCCCCTTTGCACTCTATCATTTCTCCTTTTACCATTCCCTCTATGTAATTGTATTCTCTACCTATTCCTTCTCTCCCCCACCTCCAGTCTCTCTCATTTGTAACACTTTGCTACCTCAATCTCTACTCTATTTTCTACTGTTTACCAACTCTTGTTTTCTTTTGCAACTCTTTTTATTCGCTCTCTTGAACCCATGCATTTCCTTGGTTCTCTTGCTATTATGCTTATGTTCAGGGTTGTTTAGCATCATTGTATTGATCCAGCTAAGGAAATACAAGTAAGTAAGGAAATACACTTAAGTTTCACTCTGCTGCCAAAATGTTAGCTTGTCAACTTTCCTTAAGAAAGACATTGAGAAACCCTTTCTCATAAAATTGTCAGAAGCCTTCAAGAGGTAGATTATACTTGATGACTACAATAACATATTACTTACACTGTTTATAAATGTAGTGCATCATTCCCCACAATTCTAACTTTTATTAGTGATTTAGGTAGGTTTGCCTACAAATGGTAATTGAAGACACCTGAGAATATGTGATATCTTAGTAAAGTAGCAGTAACATTTATTCTGGTGCATTAATTTCAACTACTAGTTGTGTTAAAGTGCTCATAAAAGTTTGTGACCCAAAGGTTATACCAGCTTTGGTTTATCAGCTTCTCTAAACCCACACAATAGTAAACCAGAGGGCACTTTCATTTCAAATTAAAGGTCACATGCCACAAGCAACAATAAACTGGTTTCCACTGCATATGTTGTGCATTTCAACCTTTTCATCCTGTCATTTAGACAGTAAAATACCTAACTCCTACACACAGTTGATAAGGCCATTAAAATGTGTGTGATTGAAGCAGATGTATTCTGAAGGAAAGAATAAAAAAGAATAAGTATTTAATGGTTTTCTAGGGCAGTAGGGTATTAAATGTGTAATCTGCAATGAAACTAAAGTAAGTTTCACTGGTAAAAAATGCTCCACATTCATTTTTCTTTACTTTTATTGTCATTGAGACAAATGGGTATAATGATATATTGGGTAAGTTGTACATTTGTCATATACGTTTACATTTCTTTTCTAATAATTTAAGTTATTATTGTGACATGATTTTTGCTTTACAGTGATTATATATATTGGTAGACACCTTTAAATTTGGCTTTATTGATGCAGATGTGTCTTTTTGGTGTATCACAATGTTATAGCACAGTGTTTCCAAAATATTTTAGCGATGTCACTAATCCAGTGGAACCCAAGAACTGTAAAAGACCTAGACCCCACAACTAGGCTTCCTGTTCTAGAAACATAAGAACATGGATTCCACAAAACAGTTTGGAAAATACTTTTCTGGTCATGTCATATGCTTCTTGTAGATTGTGTTACTTTAATAATAAAGTTCCACATTTTCTTCTTATTCCCTTCCAATAATATGGGTTTATTTAATCAATTTCTTTGTTTTATTTTCTTTGAAATATATTAGACAATCAATAAAAAAATTTCCATGTATCTTTCAGAAAAAGGAAATGTTTAAAACTTTCTTAGAAGAAGACAACAGTCTGGAAAGCTGTTGGATTTAAGTCACTCCTACTAACTTCCTGTGTTTATGCATGATAGGTGCTACACAATGTTAAGCTGTGCCAGAATACAGATGTGAAGAAACTGTCTGGCACTGTTTATTTACAGAAAGTTAATTGGCAGAGCTTGAAGACAAAGGCTTGTTTGCTTACTTTAAGATTTTCTTTAGACTTAACTTTTTAAAATTAATTTAAATGAAAGTTTAAGTATTAGTATTTTATTTTAAATGATTAGAAAAGTAAACTCTAACTATATTTTCTCACTTGCTGCATCTACCATTTATAATTACCGTATTTATCGGCATATAACACGCACTTTTTCTCCCTGAAAATAGGGGGCAAATGATAGGTGTGTGTTATACGCCGATATTCCCTCCCCCCTCCTCATCCTCAACCTCCCTCCTCATTCTAAACCCCGCTCCGCATTCTAACCCCCCCTCACTTACCTGCTTCTGCTCCGGCCTCTTAGAATGGGAGGGTGGGGGGGTTAGAATGCGGAGGGGGGTGTAGAATGAGGAGGGAGGTTGAGGAGGGGGGTTGAGGTTGAGCAGGGGGTTGAGGATAGGGGGTTGAGGATGGGGGATTAGGTTGAGGAAGGGGGTTGAGGAAGGAGGATGAGGATGGGGGGGGTTGAGGAGGGGGGGTTGAGGGGGTTTGAGGAGGGAGGTTGAGGAGGGGGTTTGAGGAGGGAGGTTGAGGAGGGTGAGGTTGAGGAGGGTGAGGTTGAGGAGGGAGGTTGAGGAGGGGGTTGAGGATGGGGGGTTGAGGAGGGAGGATGAGGAGGGAGGTTGAGGAGGGGGTTGAGAAGGGGGTTGAGGATGGGGAGTTGAGGAAGGAGGATGAGGAGGGAGGTTGAGGAGAGGGTTGAGGATGAGGAGGGAGGTTGAGGTGGGTGGTTGAGGATGAGGAGGAAGGTTGAGGATGAGTAGGGAGGTTGAGGAGGGGGGTTGAGGTTGAGGAGGGGGTTTGAGGAAGGAGGATGAGGATGTGGGGGTTGAGAAGGGTGGTTGAGGGGGAGTTTGAGGATGGGGGGTTGAGGAGGGGGTTTGAGGAGGGGGTTGAGGATGGGGGGGCTGAAGAGGGAGGATGAGGAGGGGGGTTGAGGGGGCTTGAGGAGGGGGTTGAGGATGGGGGGTTGAGGATGGAGGATGAGTAGGGGGTTGAGGATGGGGGGTTGAGGAGGGAGGATGAGGAGGGAGGTTGAGGAGGGGGTTGAGGATGAGGAGGGAGGTTGAGGATGAGGAGGGGGTTGAGGAGGGGGGTTGAGGTTGAGGAGGGGGTTGAGGAAGGAGGATGAGGATGGGGGGGTGGAGGAGGGGGTTTGAGGAAGGGGTTGAGGATGGGGGGTTTGAGGAGGGGGTTGAGGATGGGGTTGAGGACGGGGGGGTTGAGGAGGGAGGATGAGGAGGGAGTTTGAGGAGGGGGTTGAGGATGAGGAGGGAGGTTGAGGTTGAGGATTTTGCTTCAAAGTTCTTTATTTGAAAAAAAAAATTCCCCTGAAATTTCCTTCTTAAAATGAGGTACGTGTTATACGCCGGTGCATGTTATACGCCGATATATACGGTATGTATATTTCTTTGTCCAACACTTACCAGCTCTTTACATTTTCACAAAGTCTTTGCAAAAACAAACTTATAACTATGCTCCATAATATCAACTAAATCAGTGATAGTCAACCTGGTCCCTACCTCCCACTAGTGGGGGATTCAAGCTTTCAGGGTGGGCGGCAGGCTAATCGATATGTGGCGTTGCTGACGAGTGATGTCACACGGAGACCCGCAGCACCATCCATGGCTGGTTGGAGAGCTGGTAAGAGAGCCTAGGGACAGCAGTCAGGATCGGATCACTTTCTAGTAAGTACAGAGCGGTACATAGCTAGGCTCATCGAATTTATGTAAACAGAAATGAGAGAGGGTATATTAAGTTACTGCGGCACAAGTGGACAGTAAGGAAATTTTGCCATCAAAAGTGGGCAGTAGGTATTAAAAGGTTGACTATCCCTGAACTAAATAAACCAATATGAACTGCATCTGTTCCATAGAACCAGCGACATAACATAAATGCCATGAAACAGTTTTCTCTTTTGCCTTTAACAATCTTATGTCTTTGCCTATTCCCCCTTGACTGATAATAATAATTATTATTATTTTTGGAATCATGTATTATTATTATCAAATGCAAATTACAATATTTATTAGTCTATTCCAAACTGTTAACACTGACCACTTTACCTTTACAATCTGGAGAAATTTCTTTCTGTCTTGACTACTGACAAGTCTGTCACAAAATGTTCTATAGACCTCGTGAATCCAAAGTCTCGTTAATTTTTGAGCTCCTTCAGAACCTTGGGGTACTTGTCCAGGTTTCAGAAGAATAATCCCCTACAAAAAATAGATTAGAATTAATTAATTTAATTAAGCATGCATATAATTAAACTAGTTCATTAGTGAGATTAAATAAATATAAAAAACATGTTATAGATTAAAAGTGCCTGTCACCCCAAAATCAAGTATTTTCTTAGGTTTTTCTGAAAAACTGGCTATTTGTTGTGTTATCCATTTTTATCAAAAGTGAATCAACCCTGGGAAATTGCATGTTCCATGCAATCCTCCAGTAAATTCTTCCACACTTTTCTTTCCACCCTAGGCCACCTGACGTCCATTTCTCCTGCTAGAGGTTCTAAGATTTGACTATACATTTAGTGATGAAATGGTAAACTAATTCTACACTGATCTAAACAATGCCAAATAATTTAAATAAAATAGTTCAAGAATATTTCCGAAAAAGGTTAATGAACAAATTGTGTTACCTGTATAACTCTAGAATAATCCCGCAAACTGAAGATGTAGTGGGATGTTGAAGGCATTGGAAGAAAGGCAGTTGACACTTGCCTGTAAACATCCATCGTGGCCCATACTAATATCTGTACAAGAGATGAAAAAATATGCAATTATTAATGCCCTTTTGAAAAGAAAATATGTACTTTGCTACGTTTGTGTCCTATTTCACAGAAGTGTGAAAAAATAGCACAATTTGCTGCATTGAACAGTGTTTCAGCTTTAACAAAATCCATTTTTTATTTAGAAGGTTAAGTGCACCTATTTATAAAGAAAACCTCTCTGCTCTATAAATACTATTTCTATAGGATGAATATGAACATGTTGTCCTAATGTGTGGTGTCCTTGGCTTGCCAAGGAGAATGAGAGAAATTTCAAAACAAAATATCCAGCAGCTCTTAATTCCTGCCCTTTGATCATGTGCCTTTTACAGTGAAGGCAAAGTACCAATTTGACTAGCACTTTCTGATGATATTTGATGACCTGGACATGGAAAGCTTAATATGAAGTAAATGATAAAAAAAAACAATATATCCACATAGTTATTTTCTTGAAGGAGCAGGTTCTTGTGAACATTTTTGAGCCACATGTGCATTTATTTATTTACCGGTATTTATTTGCAACAGAAAATGGGAAGGTAAATTGGATTCATCTTGACAATGGTGCACTTAGGAATTTTTGTCAGCATTATTTTTATAGAATTGTATTACTCCTAAAAAACATTGCTACTTAGTGCTTTTATTGTGTGTTTCTAAAAAATGATTATTTAACATTGCTTTTATTGTTATAATTTACTCCTACATAAAGAACAAACAATGTTCATTCTACTGTTTCATGAATACACTATCTTTAAAGTGACATGGTTGAAAATAAATACTCATTTTTTAAGTGATTAGATAGTAAAAACAAATCCTTTGATCTTGGTGCTATGAAATGACCCATGTGTTGGCCCCTGAAAATGTTTATGGTCCCCTTAAAGTGACAGAGAAAAGTTCCAGTGTATTACAGAAATGAAGTACACATTAAAATAAATCCAACTGCAATAGGTAGTAATTAAAATTCGAAGTGTAAGTGCCTTTAACTTGAAATAGCATTTAACATTACGGTACCTTATGTATAAATTAGCTGAAAGATCCAATGTCCTTATCAACAGCAATTAATTAAGATTAGCAGTGGTGGGTGATTTAAACAGATATGTTTAACAAATAGATTCATTTGTACCATTAAGCATCTCTGTCACTATTGCCATATTTTTAATGAAGTATGCTACTCTTCTTAATTATCTTCCACTGCTAATCTCAATTTATTGCTGTTGATAAAGCTGTTACCGTTATGCGTTTATATAAGACAGTGTTGTTCATTTATTGAACAAGACTTTTACATCATTCTTAGTGTAAGGTTGCATTGAGAGTATGCACACAACAGATAGATTTTTTTGGTCACTTTAGTTGCTTTGGTATCTAATTTTTGTAGACGTACAGCTTTAACTTTTGTAGAAATATACATACATGTTTTTTATAAATGTATACAGATTTCACATTGGAAACTATGTAAGGCAAGAAATTGTAAAATGTATTTCCAGAAAGTTTGTTGTATTTGCCCTTTAATCATTATATATATATATATATATATATATATATATATATATATATATATATATATATATATATATATATATATATATATATATATATATATATATATATATATATATATATCACATATTATAATTGTCCTGCTACGAGTCGTCGTCACGCTGTTTGCGTGGTCCGTACGAATAGCGGGCTTAGCGATGAGCGCCGCAGGCGCTCATCGCCCGGCGAGCCTCGCGAAGCGAGGCGAGCCGTTAACCCGTAGAACTTTAGCGGGCTTAGCGATGAGCGCCGCAGGCGCTCATCGCCCGGCGAGCCTCGCGAAGCGAGCCGTTAACCCGTAGAACTTTAGCGGGCTTAGCGATGAGCGCCGCAGGCGCTCATCGCCCGGCGAGCCTCGCGAAGCGAGGCGAGCCGTTAACCCGTAGAACTTTAGCGGGCTTAGCGATGAGCGCCGCAGGCGCTCATCGCCCGGCGAGCCTCGCAAAGCGAGGCGAGCCGTTAACCCGTAGAACTTTAGCGGGCTTAGCGATGAGCGCCGCAGGCGCTCATCGCCCGGCGAGCCTCGCGAAGCGAGCCGTTAACCCGTAGAACTTTAGCGGGCTTAGCGATGAGCGCCGCAGGCGCTCATCGCCCGGCGAGCCTCGCGAAGCGAGGCGAGCCGTTAACCCGTAGAACTTTAGCGGGCTTAGCGATGAGCGCCGCAGGCGCTCATCGCCCGGCGAGCCTCGCGAAGCGAGGCGAGCCGTTAACCCGTAGAACTTTAGCGGGCTTAGCGATGAGCGCAGCAGGCGCTCATCGTCCGGCGAGCCTCGCGTAGCGAGGCGAGCCGTTAAAACGTAGTAAAAAAATACGGCCACAAACCGCCTATCATAAAAATTAAAATTAACAATAACTACACACACCACATACATAAAAACCTAACCGATAGCAAGAGGGAGCATCCACGACCTGCAGAAAGCGAGTTACACATTGATTTACCTTAAAATACAAAAATGTAAACACAAAAAAAAAAATAAGCGACAGAAAAAATGGCGGCCGAAAAAAAAGGCGTAGACACATTACGGATAATCCGTGACGGCGTATAAGACACATTACGACATCGCAAAAATCGGACGCAACCCGCGGACAAGAAAAAAGATAAAACACACTAAATACACAGAACACATAAATAAAAAAGTTACCGACAGCAAGAGGAAGCATCCTGGACCTCAAAACAAAAACTATCGCCTTCATTTAAAGCAAAATAAAAGAGTTTAGACACTTTAAAAAAAATAAGCGAGAGAAAAAATGGCGGCCGAACAAAACGAAAACGAGGCTACAGCACTATAGCCACGGAAAACACTTACGGAAAATCCGATAAGACGCACACCACACATTTCCGGATTAACACGGAGTTCCCGCCTTTGTCTCGCGTAGACTCCGATTTCCCGCCTTTGCCTCGCGCTGACTACGATTTCCCGCCTTTGCCTCGCGCCGACTACGATTTCCCGCCGAAAACAACACATTGGTCTCGAGCAACAGCGTATTTCCCGCCGAAAACAATGCATTTCGCTCGCGCACCCGTATTTCCCGCCGAAAACAATGCATTTGGCTCGCGCAAAAACCTATATATAGGGCACAATTGACACATTACTGACACCTTTTCCTGAGGTGATGACAGTGTGACTGGACATTTTCGGATGCTGGAAAATCGAAAGAGATTGATAGCTCTTCAGGATACTGATTCAGGAACATTGAATTACAAAAGGTACATTTTAAGAAGTATCATTAATTAATTACTATATTATTAGTTACTTAATAAGGACAATTATGTACATTAAATTAATAATTGGTTATGTATTGTGCATTAATTATTAATGTACATTACATTGAATTATTAATTAATAATGTACATTAAATTAATAATTAATTGATTATATATTGTGCTTAAATGTGTGAAACATTGTAAATAATATTCATAATGTATTTTATTTAATTAAGAATTAATAATCCATAAAATATAACCAATTAACTATTAAATTAATGTACATTATTTCATTAACAGAAATATAATATTGAGCTTAACTGTGTGAAACAATTGACAATACTATTGATAATGTACATTAAATAATTAATGAATTAAGCATTAATATAAAAGTGAGTTTGCGTTTAAGAATGTCCATAAAAAAGATACACATTTATTCATGAATTAATAAATAATGTACATTAAATTTAATTATTAATTAATAATGTACATTCTATTACAAATTAATTGGTTATATATTGAACATTAATTAATTGTAGATTACATTACTAATTAATTGGATATTGTAATTACCTGTGTAAAAGAATTGTAAATAACGTTTATAATGTACTTTCTACAATTAATTAATTATTACTAAACAGTAATATCAAAAATGTTAGCGTTTAAGAATGTGCAGAAAACAAACACATTGATTCATTAATTAAGAATGTACATGATTTTAATAATTTAATTCTCAGATAGACTCATGTTTATGTTTTCAGTTTAAATTTAATTAATAATGTACATTAAATTAATAATTAATTGATTATATATTGTGCTTAAATGTGTGAAACATTGTAAATAATATTCATAATGTATTTTATTTAATTAAGAATTAATAATCAATAAAATATAACCAATTAACTATTAAATTAATGTACATTATTTCATTAACAGAAATATAATATTGAGCTTAACTGTGTGAAACAATTGACAATACTATTGATAATGTACATTAAATAATTAATGAATTAAGCATTAATATAAAAGTGAGTTTGCGTTTAAGAATGTCCATAAAAAAGAAACACATTTATTCATGAATTAATAAATAATGTACATTAAATTTAATTATTAATTAATAATGTACATTCTATTACAAATTAATTGGTTATATATTGAACATTAATTAATTGTAGATTACATTACTAATTAATTGGATATTGTAATTACCTGTGTAAAAGAATTGTAAATAACGTTTATAATGTACTTTCTACAATTAATTAATTATTACTAAACAGTAATATCAAAAATGTTAGCGTTTAAGAATGTGCAGAAAACAAACACATTGATTCATTAATTAAGAATGTACATGATTTTTATAATTTAATTCTCAGATAGACTCATGTTTATGTTTTCAGTTTAAATTTAATTAATAATGTACATTAAATTAATAATTGCTTATATATTCTGCATTAATTAATAATGTACATTAAATATAATTATTAATTAATAATGTATATTACATTAGTAATTAATTCCTTAGATATTGTGCTTACCTGTGTGAAAGAATTAAAAATAACATTCATAATGCACTTTATTTAATGAATTAATTATTAATAATGAGTAATATCAAAAACTGTTTTGTATTAGATTACTATAGGAACATATTAAAGAATTTGCTTTCAGGTTTTTAAGGAATAAAAATATATGTCTCTTGATTGATGTTTATTTCATGATATGGGTGAAGTGAAATAATACAAAGATTCTAAAATTTAAATTACAGATTATTGATCAAGGAAAGTGAATAAACACACAGTGTGACGTTTGCAGCCTTTGAACAACATCAAGACCGTCTTTGCAGGTAAATATTTAATTTGGTCCTGACACATCAAAACAGCATATGTTAAAAAAAATTATGGAAAGTTGAATAGACAATACGAAGCAATACAAACATTTAACAAAACGAAGAAGCACTTGCCAAAAAAAAAAAAAAATGTATGCAGTGAAGTGAATCAAGAAGGATTTAAAATGAATTGAAAGATGAATAATTGATATAATAAATATATATGTCCAGTTATTACCAATTTAATATATGTCAATAAAATAATTTGAAAAATGGTTTCATTTATTTCATTGGAAACAAGGATAATGTTTATTCATCAACTTTAATGTAACAGTCCAAAAAGTAAAAAGACATATGTACACAAAAATAAGAAGAAAGACTAATTAATATTTATATTGACTATTACAGATTAAAAAATGGAAGATAATGGAGAAGACAAAATGGAACGCAAAAGAAGATTGGCAAGGGAAAGGAAGCAAAGGTGGAGAGATGCTCATACACCAGAAACTTCACAACGCTTGAGAGAAGAAGATCAACAGAGACTTTTAAATAAAAGAAAGATTGCTAAGAAAGCCAAAAGTGAGTCTGTTGGGCCTTGCAAAAAAAGGAAAAGTAAAAAAAAACATCTATGTGAACCAGTGTCTAATGATTCTATTGTGCAGAATGACTTAAATGTAGACACACATGACAACAATGTACATATAGAAAGTGGGTTTGATATATATGTGGAAAAAATGCATGACAATGTGTTCAATACTGCAGTACATGTAGATACTCATTATTGTGGGTTACTTAATGTGCTTTGTCAGTTTTGTGGGGCCTATCATTTCATAAAGGAAAGACCTACTGATGGAAATTTCATTAGTTGCTGTCAGAAAGGAAAGGTGAAACTTCCACTAAGACATCCATTTCCATATTATTTAGAATGTATTATGAGTGATCCAACATTTCCAAATTATAATAATTTCAAACAAAACATCAGGTCTTATAACAGTGCAATTTCATTTGCTTCAATGGGTGCAACTTTAGCAGAAAATGTACCAGGACATGGTCCTTATTGTTTCAAAATTCAAGGTCAAATATACCACCGAACTTCACATTTACACCCACAAGAAGGAGAGCCAAGGAAATTTGCACAGTTGTATGTCTTGGATACGATGGAAGCTGTGGAACAAAGAATGACACTACCAGAAAATAGACAGTGTTTGCGCATAGTCTTTGAACAGCTGGATAAAATTATGCAAAACAACCCATATAGTAAAGCATACAAACAATTAGCACAGCTGGAAAAAGAACAACAGGAACATGCTGAAAGACATCTATTGCCTATACCAAGAGTAAATATGGTGTTAAAAAGAGATCGCAACACTGATCAAAGAAGATATAATTTACCGACAGTAAATGAGGTTGCTATGGTGTTTAAAAATGAGGATGGTGAACCACCTTTTCAGCGTGATATTAGAATATATCCACGCAATGAAGAACAACCATTTATCAACATCAATATATTAAGTTGTAATTTAGATCCAATGACATATCCCATTTTCTTTCCAAATGGTGAACCTGGATGGGAACCAAAATTAAAATTGGAAACTTATCCCAATACTAAACTTCGCATTAGATCTAATGTTTCAATGCTGGAATATAAAGTTGCACAAACTGCTATCCGTGACTGCTTTAATCCAATTTTACATGGAGGCAAACTCACTCAACAATGGATTATTGATTCATATCTACAAGTTGAAGCCAATAATTTAAATTTCATTAAATTTCAACAACAAAAATTACGAGTTGAACAGTATTGTGGATTAATGGATTATGTGGCTGAAATAGCTGCAAACAGAGACATTCCAGCTGGAAGAGCAATTATTTTGCCATCAACTTTCCAAGGATCTCCTCGCAATATGCGAGAAAGGTATAATGATGCCATGGCTATTGTCACAAAATTTGGAAAACCAGATTTATTTATTACATTCACGTGTAATCCCCAATGGCCAGAGATCAAGGAAAATTTGTATTTGGGACAAACTACATCTGACCGACCAGATTTAGTGGCAAGAGTATTTAAAATCAAACTGAATTCATTAATACATGATATCACTAAAGCAAAATTATTTGGACAATGTATGGCATTTGTTTACACTATTGAATTTCAAAAGAGAGGACTGCCACATGCTCACATACTTTTAATACTGCAGGAAAAAGATAAGTTGAAAACTGCAGAGAGAGTGGATTCAGTCATTTCTGCCGAATTGCCAGACCAAGAAAAATATACAAAACTTTGGGAGATTGTTACACATAGAATGATTCATGGCCCATGTGGAGAGATGAATCCTAATTCACCATGTATGGAAAATAAAAAATGTACAAAAGAATTCCCAAAACAATTTCAAATGCAAACTTATGCTAATTGTGATGGATATCCTTTGTATAAAAGAACACAAGGAGAAACAGCTATTATCCGGGGCCAAAAGGTTGATAATAGATTTGTTGTTCCATACAATCCACATTTGCTCATCCAGTACAATGCACACATCAATGTAGAAGCTTGCACTTCGATTAAATCAATTAAGTATGTGTATAAATATATATACAAAGGATATGACGCAGCTACTGTTGTTGTACAAGGTGCTGTAAATGAAAACGAAAATCCAATTGTACACGATGAACTATCAAATTATTTAGATGCTCGCTATGTTAGTGCTCCTGAAGCAATGTGGCGCCTTTTGAAATTTGAGATGCATGATCGGTCACATGCTATCTATCGCTTAGCTGTACATTTGCCTCAAAGTCAGATGGTTTGCTTTACTCAAGGAAATGAAAGACTTGCATTATGTCAAAGTGAAGACAGAGATACCACACTTATAGCATGGTTTAAATTAAACTGTCAGGATACGCAGGCCAGACAATTTTTATACATAGAGATACCATATTACTATGTATTTGTAAATGGTCAATGGAAAGAACGAAGAAGAGATGCACAAAAAATTATACCACGCATTTATACCGTCAGTCCAAGGGATATTGAACGTTTCAGCTTAAGATTACTTCTGCTACATGTTCCCGGTGCACAGAGTTTTGAGCATTTACGTACAGTCAATGACATCGTTTATGATACATTCCTATTAGCTGCAAGACAGCAAAATTTCATAGCTGATGATACAGAATGGGAGAGGTGTCTGGAAGAAGCAGCGCTATGTCAAATGCCAAAGCAAATGAGACAACAATTTGCATTCATATGCATATTTTGCAATGTACCTGATGCTTTCACTTTGTGGGAAACATTTAAATTAAACATGTCAGAAGACTTCTTGAAACGTTACAGAGAACCAATCGCTCTGTTAAAAACATTGTTGGAAATTCAAGAAATATTGTTTGCTCATGGATTAAATTGTTCAAGTTTTAATTTACCGGATCCAGGACTTATAGATGACATTAATTTTGATGATTATGACACTGAGCTACAAAAACAAAAAACACAAGAAAAACTGGCAACATTAAATACTAAACAGTTAGAAGCATTTCAGGCCATCACAAATGCTACAGATGATGAAATGGTCAAAGACCGGTATTTCTATCTAGACGGCCCAGGTGGATCTGGAAAAACTTATCTTTACAATTGTTTGATGAGTTATATTCGATCACACAGTCAGATAGCTATGCCATTTGCAACAACTGGAATTGCTGCACTTTTGTTAGATGGTGGTAGAATTGTTCATAGTGGATTTAAGCTGCCAGTTCCCATTTTGGAAACATCAGTGTCAGATATTCGACTCAATTCTATACAAGCAAAAAAATTTAAACTAACGAAACTAATTATCATAGATGAGGCAACAATGATGTCATGTCACGCACTGCAATGTATTGACAGATTCTTAAAAGAAGTGATGGATAATAAGTTGCCATTTGGTGGAAAGGTGATGCTGTTAGGAGGAGATTTTCGGCAAACATTACCTGTTGTGCCACACGGAAATAGAACAGAGATCATTGAAACATGTATCAAGACCAGTAAACTGTGGCAAATATTTACACATCTCAAATTAGAATTAAATATGAGATCTGAAGGCCAAAATGAATTCAATGATTGGCTTATTAAAATCGGAGAAGGAAAACATCCAGAAATACAGCATTTACCAAATGATACTATTGAAATTCCATCAGAAATGGTTTGCAACGAATCACTGATATCAGCCATATTTCTAAACACTCTTAATAACGAGGATTACTCAGACATTGCAAACAAAGTGATATTAACATCAAAAAATATCGATGCCTTGAATGTAAATAATGAAATTTTAAAATACATCAATGCACCACAGAAGAATTATTACAGTGCAGATTCTGTTCTGGCTGATGATAAAGAGAGTGAATCGAATTTTAGTATCGAATTTATTAATTCCTTAACACCATCTGGAATGCCACCACATATTTTACTATTGAAAAAAGGTGCAATTGTCATGTTATTGCGAAATATGAATCCAAAAAAAGGACTTTGTAATGGCACCAGATTAATTGTGCATGAGTTAAAAGATCATTTTATACATGCAGAAATTATAACTGGGACCCATAGAGGTGACCGAGTTTTTATACCAAGAATTGATTTAGCTCCAAGCGAGAGTGGTTTGCCTTTTGTCCTTCAAAGGAGACAGTTTCCAGTTATCATGGCATTTGCCATGACCATCAATAAATCACAAGGCCAAACTTTTAAGTCTGTTGGGATTTTTTTAAAGGAACCAGTTTTTGCACATGGACAACTCTATGTTGCTTTTTCAAGGTGCACCAATCCAAACGAAATTAAAGTGACTGTTGACGAAAATGAAAGTCAGGGTCATTTATTAGACGATGGATGCGTTTACACAAAAAACATTGTGTACTATGAGGTGTTGTAAACATAGAGTAGAGTAGGTTCATTTCTATGACAACATTTTAAGGTACTCAATATTATTGCACAAAAACAACATTTCAAGAACAAACTATATACAATGGACAAAAAAATCCATAGAGAACAGTGGTTTGACTTCCAGTACAAAATGTAAGTACTCTGGGACTCTTTAAATAGGGGACCACTATTTCACTTTGGAAACGCTATGTGATATTTGCATAAAAGACAAACAGAAAATAAAAAAAAAACTTAAACATCCTTAAACATATTGAAATGGGTTACAAGTTTCATGTTCATATCATGGTCCCACAAAAAAAAAGTTTAAAAACTGTTTGTTAAAGAGATATGTTATAGGCAAACATGTATTGTTACTATGTAGTTGAATCATTTCATAAGATTTGGAAAAGTATTGATTCAGGGAGTAATCCGATCGCCAGTTAATGGGGTCAGGAAGGAATTAATTTTTTTCCCTCTAAGATACAATTGCAAAAGTTTGAATGGGGGTTTTTATTGTTTGCCTTCCTCTGAATTCAATGGTAATTTAGTTTAACGAGAGTTTAACAAAAATGTTACAAAAAAAAAAAAAAAAATTAGTTGTAAAAAAATGTACTTACTCTAAGTTAATATAGTCTGCAGTAACTAAGTGATAAATATCTATTTAAAAGTGTTAGTATTGTTAAAAGAAGGTTGAAAGATTGTATAATATACAAGTTGCCTGTTACAAAATTTCATGTTACACTTTACAATATGTATGCATTAAAAAGTACAATATGTATGCATTAAAATTAAGATATTATTATATTGTTTTTAAAAAAAAAAATGATTATGAAATATAAGTTGAAAGTTACAAAAAATAAAAAGTTAAAAAAAGAAATGTGTATTTCTTTTTAGAAACAAAAAAGGGACAAATGTAGTAGACTCATTTTGTGTTGCAAATAAATTTCACAACATTTAAATTTTATTGACCGTCATTTTTTGACGGGCAAGTCGCTAGTATATATATATATATCACACACACACATTCATACAATAGTGTATCTCAGGTAGTAGCTATTCAAAAGCTGGATACAGAATAGCAAACTACATGAGCTAAGATGCAAACATTTGTTGATCTAACATTAGATTGTCAATTGACATAGATGACTATTCATTGCAAAGAATGAAACACATCAGCCCTAATCACTTCCGATTAAGGAAGTTGCTGTACTAGTATGATTATTTGAATTGTAGATATGAGATTGAAGGAAGCATTTTCACATGTAGTAAGAAATCTAAAGAGGATGCTCAATAGAAAAGATAATTTATGAATAGTGCTGAATAAACTGGTAAGAGGTGTTTCAGATTTTAGGTAAATTAAAACCAATGATTCTTTGGCAGAGACCTGGATCTGTAAGGTGAATTCTGGGGTTATCTATGGTATGTATTGCCAAAGCTATACACACTAAATTGTATATGTAGGAGCTTACATTGGTGTAGAGGGTGTCAGGGATGGGTAGTACCTCTGACAGAGTAGTCATATTCCTAGTAGTATTTCACACACTTTTGTTATCATGTGATAGCAGTCATACCCCTGAATCCACCTTGACTGGTGGGCTAAAATAGGCAAGGGTAACTGTTGGGTTTGAGACCATCAGTGAATTAGGGCCTGTCTACCCATGCATGCACCCAGCAAACTAAGTGGCTGAAATCTCACTG
Source organism: Discoglossus pictus (assembly GCA_027410445.1). NCBI lineage: Eukaryota > Metazoa > Chordata > Amphibia > Anura > Alytidae > Discoglossus > Discoglossus pictus. The sequence goes on along the minus strand of CM050167.1, from coordinate 288,908,630 downwards.
GTCAGGAAGGCAGTGACAGCAAACGTGGAATTCTCAGAGCATGTAAGGCGTACCAGTCATTCACTGTGACCTGCCCTGTCTCCAGCCTCTTGACTTTTTTGTCCAGATATAGTTTTGAAGAGAAAATGAGGCTGACATTGTGCAATTCTCCCTTGCCTTAATGTAACTCATGCATAAGCCTTGATGTCATATGAAGTCCTGTGGCAATGGGTGAATTACGAAGAAGCAGGTGGTGGTGCCCTGGGAACTGTAGCCGCAGACCTGCACACAAGCATAATAGTTGTTCCTCATTCACCAAAGCAGCAGTGGAGCATCTTCCGGAGTGACTAAGCAGCCCTATTCAGGATTGCACTGCTTACCTCTGTAGATTGCACTGCCCCAAAAAATTACCTGCTTAAACCTTATATCGTGGCTGGTGAGAGTTCCACATAAGTGGTCGAACAATAAAAAAAAAACTTACGGGTGACACTCATTACCATTGGCACAAGGAATGTGCTCACACTACTGGACAACATCACAGCAGCCAGACCAGAGTGAAGATCAGCGGTTGTCTCCAGAGAGCTTACATACTACAACATTGACATTCCAGCATTTAGTGAAATTTGCTTTGTTAATGAAGGATGCCTGTCAGAATCAGGCAGTAGCAATGAGCAAAGGGAAATTGTCTTGTTCGAAAACTTGTCAGGCTCCCTAAGAGTGTGAATAATGACTCCCGCTGAATGGAAGACTAGCCACATTGATCAATTCATATGCCCCAACAATGACCAATCCTGAGGTTGTGAAGTAGCAATTCTATGAAGAATTTGATGCCCTGCTATGGTTAGTGCACCACGTTGATTCTGTTTGGTGAGCTTAACACAAGAGTTGTATTCGATGCCGCAGCCTAGGAAGGAGTCATAGAGAGCAATGGATTAGGCAAGTGTAACCGCAATGGCCTGCTACTCCTGAAAAATTGTGCAACACATGGCCTTCTAGTCTTCGGTCTCCGTAATCACAATAAGACTTTGTGGATGTGTCCCTGCTCCAAGCACTGGCATCTAATAAACTATGTCATCTTCAGGAGAAGGGATAGACAGGATGTCAGGGTGACAAAGGCTATGTGCGGCAACGACTGTTGGATAGATCATAGGCTCATATGTTCCAAAATGAAGCTCTGTGTCGTGCCAAAGAGATTACCACAATGCTGTAAAGGTCATCAATGTGTTGAAGCTGAAGAATAGCTGCATCAATGAAAACCTAGTGAAAGAGCTAGAGAATGAGTTTGTTCATTTGTGTCCTGAGGATGACACTAAGAAAGATTGGGACCAATTCAACAACACAGTCCACACAGCTGCATCAAAGGTATTAGGGACCTTAAGACACAGGCACCAAGACTTGTTTGACAAAAGTAATGTGAAAATCGGGACCTTAATTGCTGAGGTGAATCGCCTGCATTTTGCGCATCTGAACGACCCATCGTAAGTGGAAAAAAAGGACACCTTCATCAAAGCTCAGAGAAAAGTACAAAACTGTGCAAAATGCAGAAATTGTGACTGAGCACCAAGGCAGATGAGATAGAGGCATATGCAAACATGAACAATTCCAAATGGTATTATGAAGCCCTCAACACACTCTATAGACCACAGTCCTCTGAAAGTTTTACCCTCTTGAGTTCAGATGGCACTACTCTCTTTACAGAGAAGACACAGCTTTTGCAGAAGCTGGATGCAGAACCGCAACATACAAGACCTCAGAAACTATCAGCAAGCATTTGTTGATCTAACGCTAGAGTCAACTGCTTTAGACAACAATTCATTGAACATAATGAAACATCAGCCGTAATTGCTTATGATGCTTTCAGATATCATAATGAAATATCGACAAAGCCCCGGGTCAGATGCCATACCAGCAGAAGTTTACAAAGTCGGTGATACCATGCTGCTTTGGAAACTCAATGAGCTGTTTCAGTCCTACTGAAAGCAAATAGACAAGACAGAGACAAGACAGTCGTGGACCTCAATAAGAGGGAGGGCAATCATCAGGTATGCGACAATCACCATGGAATTTTGCTACGGAGAAAGTTCTTGCACTAATCCTGCTGAAGAGTCTGATCAAACAGTATGTCATGAAACCACTGACATGGTCTACACTGCTAGAAGTGTCAAGAGCAGAATTGTGAACTCTACACAACTTTTGTGGACCTCACAAAAACAGTTTCCAGGGACTGTGGAGGATCATGTTGAGATGACTGTGAAACATCTGAGGTCTTACAGGTGTACAATGGCATCAAGAAAGGGTGTGTTCTAACACACCATGTTCAGCATGATATTCTCTGCTACTCCGACCGATGCATTTCAGCACTATGCTGAGAAGTATGCCTCAAGTACAGAACTTACGGGAAACTCCAAAGTGAAGGAAACTCAACTGCATGACTTTCTCTTTGCCAATGATTGCACTCTGAAGTCTTATACAGAGCCAGAAATGCAACCATAATGGACTAGATTTCATCTGCATGCAGTAACTTAGGGGCTCAAAATCAACAGCAAGAAGACTGAAGTTGTGCACCAGCCAGCTCCTCACACTTCGTACACAGATACACAGAACCATCTATCACTGTAAATGGACAGACAATGCAGGCAGTGGACCACTTCACATACCTGGGAAGCATACTTTTCCGAGCAGTGTCAATCAATGCTGAGGTCAAATGTAGATTTGCAAAAGCCAGCTATGCCTTTGGCAGATTATGCTCCAACAGTTGGGAACATTGAGGTATCAGCCTACTAAAGAAGTGGAAAGTATACCGAGCAGTGGTTCTTAAAACTCTACTCTATGCCTGCAAGATGTGGCTTGTCTATCATAGTCATGCACGAGGGGAGGATTCAGTTTTGTTTGGGGATGTAAAGTTTACATGATGAATAGATATTGTCTCATGATATTTATAATCTATCAATACACCCCTAATACATTTGTTTATGGTGTTATTTTTTTTGTATTTTCATTTAAGTTTTCTAATCGCATATATAGTTGTGAGCAAGCGGGTTGTTGCTAACGCTGCAGGCTCACGTCGCGAGCCTGCTGCCCTCGTGAAGCAACTGCGGACCTCGCAATATTTACAGACTTACGACAAACAAATACAAGACGCAACTTTAACGGCCGACCCGCGCAAACCTGAAAACATTAGAAACACAATAAATACACACAACAAACACATGAAAAGCTTACCCACAGCAAGAGGGGGCACCCAGGACCTCTGAAAGTGAAGTTACACCTCCATTTAAGTTCAAATTACAGAGTTTAGACACCCGAAAATCACCTAAGCGAGAGAAAAAATGGCAGTCGAAAAAAACGAAAATGAGGCTACAGGACACTAAAGACGCAAAACACCACCAAACACATACGGATTTTCTGAAAAAGCCGGATGAGATCCAAGAACAAGGATGCAAAATCAGCCACAGCCGCGTACCACACATTAGGCGCCATTTTACAACACTAACTTACACAATCCGGAAGTACACAGCTACCCTAACAGATTTTCCTTGCGCACGCACACTATTTACACTACACACTGCACACATTGCTCACACTTACACAACAGTTCTACAGCACTGAAAACACACATTGTATGCTGCAGCAACATGAAAACAGAATGTCAGCTCTTCAGCATAATGCTTACTGCATTTATTACTTTCAAATAGGTAAAGTATATTCATTTATTAATGTATTATTTATTTGATTAGCAGCACCAAACAGCATTAGCTCACTTACAATTTAATTGCCGTTATTTTTTGACGGGCAATATTCTAGTTTTATATAATATTTATTTCTTGTCTCATCTGTGAAGGGATACAGTACAAACATGGACTGTGTTACACACTTCTTTGCAATGGAAAACAGTTTTGTACAAGAATAGCTGATTAAAAAAGTAATGACTTAAGGAAACATTGTAAAAACATGCATCACTGTTGTCATAGATTGGTCATATATACTGTAAGTGACCACGTGATTCAAAAGTCTTTTCTAAGTTACATAATTAATCTTTCCTAACGCATCCTTGTTATTTTGAGGAATGAGTCACATATTGTATTTGCTTGTATTGAACGCAAAGGCTCCTATTTTGTTTAGTTTCATTCTCTATATATGAACAGATCACAATGTCATATGTAGCATGCTGCTAATATACTAGGGAAAATATAGGGTCATGCAAAATACATTATGCCAATAATCATTATATGTGACTAAAACATGTAATGTAACATTTGCTACATTTCTTTAATATTTATTTCATCTGTTTAATAGAACTTTTAGCTGCCAAAAGTACTATCTAATAGAACTGTAGAAATAAACATTTTAAGTGTCTTTTTTTTGTTTAAATGTATTTCTGAAAAGCATAGTAATTGGTGAATTCAGCTTTTAAACGTACACAGCGTGAGCTCTGGGCATTAAATCTAATATGTGTGTTTAAAGTAGCATTTAGTGTATTCTTTGTTTGTTGACAGGCGAAGCAAAAGTCCAATTTTCCCAAAGTGACTTTATCCATCAGCTAGCTCCTCCCTGTTCCAAGCTATTATGAAGTCTGTCTTTTAAATGTGCTGCTACATTTTAGCACATTTCAACAGAACTGTAATAAAACAGGGAAAGAGAATTTCCACTGGCCAAGGGCAAACTGGACTGATCTAAAAGCCTAATAAGGAAATCATTAAGAGATGATCATAGCAGTGATATGAGGTTTTTATAGGCTTTGAAGATTAGGTACACTGGCATAGTGAATGACTTTGGTTGGATTTGACTTCACGTGTGGCATTCAAAATTATAACAACTCAAATTGCTGTTCAGCGACATTACAACATAATATATGAAATCAATATTGTTTAATAGTTCTAAATTATTGTTAGTCACAGTAATTCTCCGACATGATTCTGCACTACACCTATATTGCCAAACACAATGAAATACAGCACTGCGTGGTTGCATATATCAACTGCACCAACATATATCAGACTGCATCTCGGCTTTTGATTCTTGCCAATTTTGGGACTAGAATGCAAAAAAACAGTAAGTTTGCGAGTTTTAAATCTTTTGATGCTTTGGGCCCTACATTCTTTTGCAATTTGATAAAAAAAATGTTTGATTTGTACTTAACCCCTGTACAACGCTACGGAATATGTTGGCACGCTACAAATATAAAGGATAATAATAAAAAGAGTAGGATGGATAAAGAATAGGTTATACATATGTATCAATATATAGTTGCTCTAGTACGTTTAGTTAATTAAACAAAAGTGGACTTTCGAGTTGTGACGATCTATATGACAATTGTTTAAAATTACGTTACTGCTTGTCAACAGTTTAAGGTACTTGTTAACATTGCTCGTCATATTAAGTGCAATATTATGAATAGTCAACTTCTCCCTTCTGTTCTTTCCTCAGTTCATTTATTTAGTTTCTCCACAATATATAAGTAATGTAGGAGTGAATGCATTCATTGCAAACCATGTGATGTATATTTAGAAGTATCTTTGCTGTCAGATTTTTATAAAAACTGTATTATGTATTTCCTTACTAGCAGGCATGGTGGGGACAAAAACAGGAAAAGCATAATGCTATTTTGATGATTTATTAAGTCAAACATTTTAAGTAAGTAGAATGAGCAGATTAGATTGTTCTTTTGGTTCATATCTATCATCAAATGTATGTTTCTATAGCATAATTCTGTAAGACAAATACACAATGACAAAACACTACATCTCTACAAGACCAAATCCTGTTTTGTTTGGACAGTTGGTTAGTTTGATAATATCTTAAGATAAGCTACTTGTGCCAAAATGATTCAAAATGGTAAAATTAATGTGTGATACTATTATATTGCTTGTTTATCCTTGTTTGTATTGACTAGAATGAAGGTGAGTCACAAAAAAATAGTCCCTGCTCAATGTGATTTAACCTTCAGTTACAATTCACAAAGCTCTTCAAAGGCTGCATTACAGTTGAGAGATTTTGCAGTGCAGATTGTAAAGTTCTTTTATTTTGTAATAAAGTCTGGCTTAATAAAATAGTTTTCAACGTACTGGGCCAACAGCTTTAGGCATGCCTGAGGGCCATTCCTGCCGCTAGCACAACTGTCTGTCCTTAGCCACTTTTGTCCTGCCTGACACTTTGACAACGTGCTCTGCTGCTATCAGTAGGAGAAAACCACTGCAGTCATATGCTGAATGTGCGGTGTGCCATTTATTTAAAATGGCTTAAATGTAAGGGATATATTTTATTTCCTTAAAGTACTATATCTTGTATCATGCTACTTACACCTACACAAATGTATAAATATAATTTATATTCTTGAATTATTTAAACACCATACACAAAAAAGAAGAAAACATTACATATAGTCAAGTGCTTAGAAAAAAATACACCATAAGTAGTAGCATTAGGTTAATATATGGTACTCTCTTTCATTTATTGCTAAAGTAAATTAGTTTAACCTCTTTAATTAATACTATGTAACAACTTGTGTATCCTTTTTGTTGTTGTTCAGTCCTTCAGTCATGTCCGACTCTTGGTGATTATATGGACACAGCACTCCAGGCAAATCTGTCTGTGATTCTGCTTATCCATATGGTTTTCTTGGCAAAGATACTGGAGTGGGTTACCAGTTACTTCTCGAGTGGACTGTGATTTGTCTGACCTCTCTGCTATGACTTGCCCATCTTGGCTGACCCTACATGGTATAGCTCACAGCTTCATCAAGGTACACAAGCCCTTTCACCACGACAAGGTAGCAATCCAGAAGGGGTATCCCTTTTAGATTACTAAAACCGATTATGAGCCCTATTAAATTTCGGCTACGTGTTAAAACGTAGCCCGTAACTTTACGTGTTAAGACGCAGGACGGCCGAGAATAGACTACGTGCTGAGCAACTTTGAACTTTGCAGATGCAAATCCTTTGCTCTGACAAGTCCGTAACCGCTACTTGTTCAATTCAGCTATTAAATTGCAACATGGTCACTCGCAAGCAAGGAATTAACACGCAAATGGAGCTCAAAGGCCAAAGTGTGCTCGAGAGCACCAGCAAGGGGGGTAAAGTCCAATATGTAGCACTTGTAAGGCAAATAAAAACACACTACTGTACATTTATTATAAGGGAAAGTGATGTTACGTCTTAGAATTAATAGCACAACATGCTCAAGCCGTCAAATCAGCCCCGAAAAAGACTTTATTTCATGTTTATATTTTGTGTTATATCGATCCCTGCAATCAATGTGTTATGACATATACTGTAACTCGCATGTAATAGAATATCATATTAACTGCTTTATTAATATTGCATTATATCTGGCCTGCGGGTCCGATCACAAACTGTATTTGAAGCACGTAGGACTTCGAAATCTACTCTCCTCTTTTTCAGTGACGTAACACTAATGATCTCTTGTTCCATTGGCTCCATCTGCTTAATGGTTTGTGTTCGAGCATGCAACTCCGACGGCCAAGGACTGGTTTACGAAATAGCGTCTCTCGCTTTTAGGTCGCAGCCCTTTCTAATTTAATAGCGACATAAAACATCCAAATTTCAAGCACGCAGCCCTTATGTACTACACGTTGGACTTAAGAGGCTGGAATTTAATATGGCCCTATATCAGTAAGTAAATGACAGTAAAATATGTACATAAAATATTTTCCATTAATATAAACTATATAGAGAAGATAAGATTTTCTGAAATAAACGCTTTCACCTTTTCATTGTATTACTCGTATGCAGGAGTGTAGGAGACAGAATAATTCTGGGGGGGATACAGCTCATGTATACACAAGCCGTAAAATAGCTTATATATACATACAAACCAACATAGAAAAATCTGGGGGGATTTGTTCCCCTATTATCCCCCCCCCCCCCCCCCCAGTTCCTACACCCATGCTCTTATGTTTTCTCAGCTGAGGGAATTTCATTTGCAAATAGTTAGTTAGATAAACAGGTGCAATATGTATAGTCCAGAGACGCAGTGGGATTGGCTAACAATGCTGTTGGTATACTTTCTTTTAAAAGCTAGTTAATTCTCCTAATTTTTTTCTAATGATGCTTTGGGCAAAACACATGCTAATGGTGTCGGAGCAGCAAACATTGTTTTTATAAAGTATACACAGAAAAATAATCAATATTGAGCAAATTAGGAAAAACAAATAGTTTTTGCTAATTGCAGCCAGCAGGTGTATATCTCCATATGTCTGTACAAAACGTAAGGCTGATTTCTCTGTGGCGCTCTATGTGTTATAAGGAAAATATTTTCAAGCAGCAAATAAAAATAAAAAAATAAACATTTATAGCTCATTGTCAAAGGTAACTTTATTTTATTGCAAATGTTAGAAATGTGTGCCACGTTTTGTAATATGTTATATGTCAGCTTTATCAATCAAGGAAAAATATTTTTGAGCAGAAATATTTAGCTCTAGATCAGATCATGACTGGCATGCCCAAAATATAGTCATATCCTTATATTTGCACTTGTATGAATCCAGGAAACAAATAGTTCTTGGTAAACATTGTCATAAACATTAACCAATCATAATTTCCAGAATTAGAAAATAAGTATACCGTCTAACTTTTTGACTTGTGTATTGATCACAGACCTTGGGGGAAATTCACTGAGCATCTCAAGTGCATATCAAGTTATCTCCTGATTTATTATGTAGTATTTCATATGGGGAAAACAGCCCCACTCTTGTTCTTAGCTCTTCTTATCTCATCTCATATGAGAAAGTGTTCAGTAAATTCCCCATATTGAGATAATCCTGCGTAAGTGCCATAGAAGGGAGTGTTAAGGTACCCTTTCTATTCTCTAGGGAGTAAGTGCATGTAGTTGGGCGAAAATATGCAATTACAACATTTAGCAAAATAAATGCACAATGGTTCCAGAACTTATATTTGAAACGGAAACAAAAATAAAGTAAACAGCCCTAGTATACCTAAATCCTTAGAATGTTGCCAAAATAAAAATAAAATATCACAAGCTTGCATGTAAGGACATCTTCGACAATATGGTTTCTGACATAAGAAGACAAATGAATGTGCAAATAAGTTTGAATGTGACAGAATGTTTCCAAAATTGTCTAACAGAATGTATTCACATAATAAAATATGCGTGTTTTGATAGTTATACCGTAGTCTGTGCTTTTCCTCTTAATATATGCAGTCACTCATTTGTGAATATTGTGTAGTTGGCACTATATATAGTGCATTTAACAAAAGTCATCAAAAAGAATGCCAGTAAATTGCATTTTTAAAATCGTTTAATTTTGGGGAATGTTACTTTGAATATTATCTTATATATGCATAGTTATAGCTATTTAAAGGTTTCGTTTTACAGGATGAATTGTAACAATTTCTGTTAAATTAGTGTTGCTAGATTAAGTTTATTTATGAATATTTATTATAGCTGTGCATTTATTCCATTTAACCCGGCAGCTTGGACTTCTGAGAAATAAATAGGGCAGTAGAGGATGACCCATAATTACACTTAATGTTATTATCATATGTATATTATATTTTGGTGGATAGCAATTTTCTAGCTAAAATATCTCCCTGATAGCGATGTATTAGCTCAGCTCTTCCCACATTCTAATACACTTATCATTTATTATCTCTGTATATATATCCACTAACACCAAACTCTCTCTCTGTCTGCTCCATTTAAGCCTGCATCTTTGACCCCCAACTTTTGAACATCCCAAGATAAGAGAGCACCCCATAAATCCCCTAACAACCTTTTAACATGGAGTCAGCCTTTTACCAGCTGCACCTTCTCAGAAACAAACTAAATATCACGTTAGTATCCTATTGCACCCCTTGTACAATGATTATTGTACCTGTATTATAATTGATTCTGCTGGTTCCTATAAAATTGGGATGTTATTTGGATAGTAATAAAATATAAATGTAAATGAGTAAGTTTTAAACATTCTCTTTTGTTTTATAAAAACAAAGTGACCTCTGGTTACACAGGTAAATCAGATGCACAAGGTTCATAAGTACGGTTTACTCTACAGCGAGACAGAATGCCTGGAACAACAATATGCTTACCATTGAATGGTCAAGAAGTATTATACATGTGTGAATATCACAAACCCATTCTATGTAAGGTTATCTCTAAATATGGCAAATCTCTGCATCTGATAGAATGGTCCAGACAAAAGAGAAATCACTGCAGAGAATGTATTGACTAAAGTGACACTGGGACTCTAGTATGATGTATGATATACATGTTGTCCCCATTAGATCATACTGCTCCTTGTTGTACTGCTGGATCTGTCTATAATGACAATGAATTATTTCTTGACCTACACTGATTGTGTTGCACTGGAGTATCTGTTTATAACAAGCTTGTCCAACACTATCCTTGGAGACATGATGTAGGCCATATTTTGAGGATATTTTATAGGTGTACAGATGGATTAGTCAGTGACTCAATCATTTTAATTTGTCTTATTTGTGCTGACACAACCCCAATGGATAATGTTGGGTAAGCTCTATAATAACAATGTATACATTAAATTAAGTGATATCAACTGACATACTTGTCCTGCACGGTACATTTTGTATATCAGTCTCACATGTTGTTATCTAGATATATTGCAACTATGCTTGTTTATTTTACACAGTATTTTGTAGCACTTCATTTGGTCCCATAATAAAGCTATTTCCTTGTATTTGCAACTATCCAATACAGGAGGTCACCTGGTTGCAGACAACTCGACATACAGGTGACCAGTACTTAAGAACGGGCACCCAAGGCTTTTCATATGAGTTTGTTTTTATGTTCTATTGTTTTTTTTTTCATCAGTGATCTGAGCTACATACGGATCCGACCCAAAGACGTTCTCCGGAACATGTCTCATTCGTAACCAGGGGGCCCCTGTACATCCATGATTTGTTTTACTTATCTCACAACATGATAAGAAGCACATACACGGTTTAGCCCATACAGTTTCAAATAATAGAGTATGTTCATTTCATCTTCTTTGTTGAAGCTATCAAGTGCATTATAATTCTGTGTAATTTAGTATAATTAATAAATCAATTGGTTTTCCAGGGGGCAAGACAATATTTTTTACATATCATGCTTTTTATTTTCATGTAGAGACCACATTTATATTTTTTTATCACTTATATTTAAGATTTACAAAATATGGTGACTTAATGTAACGGAAAAGAGTTACAGTACCTAATTTGTGCTAGATATGCTTTTCTATCTAATATATACTGATATCTAACATACCCAATAAGCTGCTCCTCTATTATCCTGCGGGGCAGAACATATTGGTTCATTGTACATTTCCATTAATAATATACAAAACAGTTTCTTTTAACAGAACATACAGTATATTGTGCATGCACAAGAAAATAGGATAAAAATCAATAAAATCTTACTCTTGAGTATCGTTTAAGAGAGGTTTCAAATCCGCTGTTGAAATGCCAGTCAACTATGGGCTGAAATATGCTCTTCATAGTTTCATCGTTAAAAGCATCTATTGACAGAACATTGAAATGCCGAAGAAGGCGAGGAGTAACGGCATGTCTTCCACCAGTGGGGAGTTCCATGGCTAGCACAATCGATGTGTCCTTGATTTGTATCTTAGATGTGTCCAACCTGGTATAGTAAATAATTGAATAAAACAAAAAAGTATTACAAATCAATAAAATATTATTTTCATTTTATTTTAATTGTTAATAGATAGTGCAAATTAGACAAATAATTATTTGAGATAAACTAAGCGCTTAACGGCAGGGGTGGATATATATATATATATATATATATATATATATATATATATATATATATATAAATATATATATATATATATATATATATATATATATACGCAATGTATAATAATTATATATAAAATTATCATATCTATCTCACTCTATTATATATATATATATATATATATATATATATATATATATATATATCAAAACTAGATTTATTATGCCAAGCCTTTAGTTTTGAAAAGCATGAAAGAGGGATTATATTTCATATGCTGTGAAAGAGAAATGATGGACCACCACCAGCTGTGCAGAATAGGTTAGATTCTAAATGATATACAGCTTCCCTTTAAAATATCCTAGCAAAAGTAAATGTCTTTGATGGACATTCCCTGGAATAGTAAACAGAAACACACAACAAAAAAAGTTTTTTTTTGTTTTTGACAAAACCTACTTCCAAAAACATCTTGGAATGAAACTGAATCTTCTAACATTAACAGAAAAAATATAGAATGAAATTAAATGACACAAGCATTTTTTATACTGACTGTACTTTTTATGTTTCTGCTACACAGCATGGGGTCATGCAAGCCTGAGCAGTTACAGAAAATTGTGAAATATCTAATATATGTGCATTTTTAAGTACAGCAGGCATATTGGTAGAAGGATGTTTTCTAACAAAATCATTTTAAAAAAGGGAAATCTGTATTCTACATGCATTGCAGTAGCATACAATTTACTAAAGTGAAAGCACAAAACAATTTTCAGCTGTTCAACATTGATATTCTGAGTAGCAAATAATGGTCTGGAACAGATAAACCCCAAAGCTCCAATATGTGGCCATTTTATATAACAGTAGTATTATTAATTGTCATAGACAAAACCTTTTTTCTACATAATACGCAAATATAAAATATAGATACAGTATAGCATATGTATAGTTTATGTATATCACATATATAGTTCTCAGCAGCGCGGGCCAAAAAAGGTTGGTAACGCAATTGTAAAACTGCAGGCTCGCAAAGCAAAGCGAGGGCTGCGGTTCCGAAACCAGTTCTCGGCCGTCGGAGTTGCATGCTCGAACGCAAACAATTAGTTATGGGTTCAGATGGAGCAAATGGAAAAAGAGATTGTTAGTGTTACATCAATGAATAGGGGAGGGTAGATTTTGAAGTCCTACATACTTCAATTGCAGTTTGCATTTGGACCTGAAGCCCAAAAATAATGCAAATTTAATAAAGCAGTAAATATGATATTCTATTACATGTGAGTTACAGTATACAGTGGGGGGGGGGGGGGGGAAGTATTTGATCCCCTGCTGAAAAAGCAATGCTCAGTCTATAATTTTAATGGTAGGTGTATTTTAACAGTGAGAGACAGAATAACAAAAATAAAACAAGAAAAACGCATGTTAAAAAAGTTATAAATTGATTTGCAGGTAAATAAGTATTTGACCCCTTCGACTTAGTACTTGGTGGCAAACCCTTTTGGCAATAACAGAGGTCAGACGTTTCTTGTAGTTGGCCATCAGGTTTGCACACATGTCAGGAGGGATTTTGTCCCACTCCTCTTTGTAGATCCTCTCCAAGTCATTAAGGTTTCGAGGCTGATGTTTGGCAACTTGAACCTTCAGCTTCCTCCACAGATTTTCTATGGGTTTAAGGTCTGGAGACTGACTAGGCCACTGCAGGACCTTAATGTGCTTCTTCTTGAGCCACTCCTTTGTTGTCTTGGCTGCGTGTTTTGGGTCATTGTCATGTTGGAATACCCATCCACGACCCATTTTCAATGCCCTGGTTGAGGGAAAGAGGTTCTCACCCAAGATTTGATGGGGACATGGCCCCGTCCATCGTCAATTTGATACAATACAGTTGCCCTGTCCCCTTAGCAGAAAAATACCCCCAAAGCATAGTGTTTCTACCTCCATGTTTGTTGGTGGGGATGGTGTTCTTGGGGTTTATAGGCAGCATTCTTCCTCCTCCAAGCACGGCGAGTTGGGTTGATGCCAAAGAGCTCGATTTTGGTCTCATCTGACCTCAACACTTTCACCCAGTTCTCCTCTGAATCATTCAGATGTTCATTGGCAAACTTCAGACGGGCCTGTACATGTGCTTTCTTGAGCAGGGGGACCTTGCGGGCGCTGAAGGATTTGAGTACTTAACGGCATCGTGTGTTACCAATTGTTTTCTTGGTGACTATGGTCCCAGCTGCCTTGAGATCATTAACAAGATCATCCCATGTAGTTCTGGGCTGATTCCCCACTGTTCTCATGATCATTGAAACTCCATGAGGTGAGATCTTGCATGGAGCATCAGATCGAGGGAGACTGGCAGTTATTTTCTGTTTCTTCCATTTGCGAATAATCACACCAACTGTTGTCACCTTCTCACTAAGCTGCTTGGTGATGGTCTTGAAGCCCAATACAGCCTTGTGTAGGTCTATAATCTTGCCCCTGACATCCTTACACAGCTCTTTGGTCTTGGCCAAGGTGGAGAATTTGGAATCTGATTGCTTTTGTGGACCAGTGTCTTTCATAGAGTAACTAAAGATTAGAAGCATTCCCTTTAAGAGAGTGCTCCTAATCTCAGCTTGTTACCTGTATAAAAGACACCTGGGAGCCAGAAATATTGCTCCCCACTGTATGTCATAACACATTGATTGCAGGGATCGATATACAGTGCCTTGCAAAAGTATTCACCCCCTTGGCATTTTTCGTGTTAAGTTGCCTCACAACCTGGAATTAACATGGATTGTTTGAGGATTTGCATTATTTAATTTACAGAACATGCCCACAATTTTGAAGATGTTTTCTTTTTTTTATTGTGAAGCAAACAATACTTTGTAGAGCCACATTTGCCGCAATAACAGCTCCAAGTCGCTTTGGATAAATCTCTATGAGCTTGCCACATCTTATACTGGGATTATTGCCCATTCCTCCTTGCTAAACTGCCCCAGCTCCTTCAAGTTGGATGGTTTACGCTTTTGAACAGCAATCTTTAAATCTGACCACAGATTTTCTATTGGATTGAGGTCTGGGCTTTGACTAGGCCATTCCAACACATTTACATGTTTCCCCTTAAACCACTCAAGTGTTTCTTTAGCAGTGTGTTTGGGGTCATTGTCCTGCTGGAAGGTGAACCTCTGTCCTAGCCTCAAATCATGCACACAGTGGTACAGGTTTTGCTCAATAATATCCCTATATTTAGCACAATCTATCTTTCCCTCAACTATGACCAGTTTCCCAGTTGAAAAACATCCCTACAGCATGATGCTGCCACCACCATGTTTCACTGTGTGGGATGGTGTTCTTTGGGGGATTTGATGTGATGGGTTTGCGCTAGACATAGCTTTTTCTTTGAAGCCGAAAAGTTTAATTTTAGTCTCATTAGACCAGAGCACCTTCCTCCATACATTTTGGGAGTCTCCCATATGCCTTTTCACAAACTCAAAACATGCCATTTTGTTTTTTGCTGAAAGTAATAGCTTTCTTTTGGCCACTCTGCCATAAAGCCCAACTCTATGGTGTGTACGGCTTATTGTCGTCCTATGTACAGATTCTCCAGTCCTTGCTGTGGAACTCTGCAGCTCCTCCAGGGTTACCTTAGTTCTCTCTAATTAATTAATGCCCTCCTTGCCCGGTCCGTGAGTTTTTAGGGCGTGGGTGGTGTACAGGAGAGTGATAGATTGATAGAGCATGTAAAGGCTAAAGATGATAGGCTTCTTTGAATTGATGTGTTTTTAAAGAGATTTTGAAGGATTTGAGGCATGAGGATAATCTAGTGGTGCGAGGCAAATTATAGGGACAGCACAAGAGAAGACTTGTAGGCGGGAGTGAGAGGAGGTGACGAGAGAGGCGTTGAGAAGAAGGTCATTAGCAGAGCGAAGATGGCGGGTGGGAGTGTATTTTGGGATGAGAGCAGAGATGTACGAGGGTGCATTATTGTGGAAAGCTCTATATGTTAGGGTCATGATTTTGAATTTTATTCTAGAGGCTATGGTAAGCCAGTGGAGTGCCTGACAGAGAGGTCCTGCAGTCACTGTGTGTTGATTTTGGTAAATTAGTCTATCGGTTGCGTTTATTATGGATTGGAGTGGAGAGATACGGGTGATAGGAAGACCAGCGAGGGGAGAGTTGCAGTAGTCAATGCGAGATAAGATGAAAGAGTGAATTCAAATTTTTGTTGTGTCTTGTGTAAGGTAGTGACGTATTTTGGATATGTTTTTTAGGTGAAAGTGACAAGATTTTGTGAGTGATTGAATGTGAGGAATGAAAGAGAGGGAAGGGTCCAGTGGAACCACAAGACAGTGGGCTTGGGAGTGTTGATGGCTTTGTAAACAGTGAGAGATAAGTGAGAGGTGGGAGCTGAGGAAGAGGGTGGAAAGACGAGGAGTTCTGTCTTTGCCATGTTGAGTTTAAGTTGACGGGCGGACATCCATGAGGATATGCTAGAGAGGCAATTGGCAACATGAGCTAGCAGAGAGGGGGATAGTTCAGGTGCAGAGAGGTAGTGTGAGTGTCATCTGCATATAGATGTTACTGAAATCCAAAATATTTAATTAGGGCACCGAGGGAGGATGTGTAGAAGAGAAAATACGGAGGCCTAGGACTTAACCTTTGGGGCACGCCAACAGTTAGAGGGTGAGGGGAAGAAGAGACGCCCGAGAAGGAGACACTAAATGTTCTATTTTCTAGATAGCATATGAACCAAGAGAGAGCCGTGTCACGGATGCTTAGGGAGTGGAGTGTTTTTTCATGTTAGTTTACAGTATCGTAGAATGCAGTTCGAATATTGTATTTCTTAGGAGTTTGAGTTGGAAACAAGTTTCCTAACTTATCTACATTTACACACAAATGTATCATTTGGCTTAATATATATGTGTGCTTGTGTATATATATATATATATATATATATATATATATACACACACACACACACAAACATACTTATTTTATTCATGTAAATTTACACTCAAAGTGCACTATATATATATATATATATATATATATATTTAAACATACACATGGTTGTGCTCAAAAGTTTGCATACCCTGGCAGAAATCATGACATTTTTGCATTTATTTTGAAAATATGAATGATCATGCCAAATAAATGTATTTTATTGAAGGATAGTGATCATATGAAGCTATTTATTATCACATAGTTGTTTGGCTCCTATAGCAGTACTTATCATATAGCAGTAAATAATTTTCAGACAGACTAAACAAAAAGGTTATTTACATTTATGTGATCTGATACTTGGACTTAAAGAACCATTGAGGTTTCATAATTTGTATTATGTACTTTTGAGTAATTTAATCTGACAATAAGTAACCATTTGTAGAAAATAAAAAATATACATATAGTCTTTCAATTATAACCAGTGTATAAGTTGTGTGCCTTAGAAGATAAGCCAAGTCTTAGATCGTAGGTAAAAAAGATTGGAAGCATAATTCCCAGTACAGTTAGCGTCTCCCAGAAAACAGATTTCTAAAGGTCTAATATCGAAGCCTGAGACAAAAACAGAGTCTGCTAAAACTAAGAGTTTATCTAAAAAAAATATTTTATGCTAATGCTAATACTGTTAGTTGTTGCATGTCGGACAAACAGAAGTTTTTTTTTCAAAACTACAGCAGTTATTTAACACTCTGCAAATGAACCATTGATGTTGAATTCAACCAACTTTATCAGGCATCAAATCATTTGTCTACAATATAATTCAATATAATGGAGATTTGTAAATTAAACACAAGGGTACATTTGGATATATTTGACTAAAAAAAAACAGAAAAATAAAATATGTTGATGGCTTTACACACATTTACTATATAATAAAAATGCTTCTACATTTGAATATCCAATATAAAAATAATACCTACATCTGTGTAAGGCTGTTGACCCCTTGAAAGAGTATTTCCTATCAACAGAAGGATAATACCAAGAGATGCCTTATCTTGTTTGTATAAGACTGTTTACAATTATGATCCAGTGATGTTGATTTTCATTGCTGTTGATTTTATAGCATGCTTGAAAAGCACTGCAATTTAAGTTGTGTATCTCTGTGAAACCAAAAACTCAATATCCTAAGTCAATAAGTGACAAGTGAGCAAGCAGCTAAACACAGCTGACAGAACAAAGGGTGAGCTGTACTTTTGAAGGTGAATTCTAAGTTAGATAAATGTTATCTGGATATAGAAAACATAGAGAGCACAAATAACATTTAGCTTTAAAAACTAACGATTTTGTTGTCTTTGCTGTAACAAAGAAAAATCTATTGATGTCTTTAAGCACAGCAATCCAGAGATCACTGGATTGGGCATATTAGCACATCTCGATTCTAATTAAAGGCTTCGCACATTTTGCAATAATGATGTCACGTCAGCATGCTTCATCTAGGGAAATGCCTACTTGAACACACCAATTATTGTACAAATGCCTTTAAAAAAGTGTATATGAAAAAAGACATATTCTCTCCTCTCATTAAAAGACCACAGAGATTATTTATTTAATATATACTATTTTCAAAATCTACACATGAAAATAGGCAATGGAGGAATTTACTAAACATCTCAAGGGTGTGTCATGTTATCTCCTGATTTACTATGTACTATCTGCTATGGTGAAAAATACCTTTATCATCTTATCTCATTTGTTCTCACCTCATCTCAAGTGAGATAATGCTTTGTAAATTTTCCCCAATATTTTTTTTAGAATGGAAGATAATATAATAAATCCTCTAATGTATTACTTTATACGAAATTATGCCCCTGTGGAACCGCCAATTTTGGTTTCTACTCAATCAACTGAGGTGGGGAGACGTTTTGATTCCACATAAAGTTTCTATCTATACAATAGAAATGTGACATCTATAGCTGACATATCTTTCATTAGTAAGACTCTAAGTTACAATGATGTACATTTCTTAAAATGTGTCTTTCAGAATCAGCTAGCAAAAGAAAATGGAAGCCTGCAGTAAAGTATGTACATATTTGTGTTACTTTATAAAAACATTTTGCTCATTATAAAATGTAGTTATTTAAAATACAGCAGATTGGGATTGAGTAACTACTCATTATCATATGGATGTATCTTAAATCAAGATTTTAGTAGTTTATTCAAATTTTGAGCACAGTGGTCCTTTAAAGGATAGTACAAGCTATTTTTCTAATTAATTATTTTATTGAACGAAAAGGACATATACAGACATGAACAATTGTTACATCTTAATGTAAAAAACTTAAAGTGCCTCTAATAAATATAACTTAATAAAAGTTGAATATTTATAAAACCCCTTAAATCCAAAGTCTCAATTCTGTTCATTTTGTTATTCTTGAATTTCTAATACAAACATAACTAACTGTAGTAAAAAAACAAATAATGAAACATAAAAACCAAACATAAAATCAAAAAAGGAAGAGGAAAAGAAAAGGGAATAGAATAAGAGAGAGATAAATAATTGTGCCTGAGTGTCTTTGTTGCCATTAACACATGTGATATCAGATAAATATCGGATCTTACTTCACTCTGTGTTGAAAACAGTTAAAAAGTCATAAGATCTATGGGCTTACAGAAAAATAATCTTCTGACAGAAATAAATATGGCAGCTGAAAGCAAACATAGCCATGCACAACAAATACATCCAGGAACAGAGACACTGAAGTCACATATCTCCATCAAAAATTTGAAAAAGGGAGTTTTAAATTGTATGTTTTTTTTTCATAAGAATTAAGTGCTACAGGTTTTAAACTATGTTATTTTAATCCCTGTGCAAACTACTTTTGCAACAATGTTAGGACTTGGAGAGGAATATTATATTTGCACTTTCCAACCCCCCCCCCCCAAAAAAAATGGTCTAATATTACCCATGGGGGATTGCTCCTAGTATGATATTAATCTTTTTAATATCTTTCAAAAATTCATGCAGTCATGAGAACTTCCTTTTACTTTTAATAATCAACTAAAATCTAGATAATAACTCCATATACCGTAATCTCTACTGAGTAGTAACTCACTAATAGAGAATACAAAAATATAGAGCAATGTCAAGTTAAATAGAAAGTTTGAGTATTGCATTCAACACATTTTTAAATAATGGATATATTCTGAATAGTGTTATAAGTATATTATGTCATATACAGAATCAGAGTAGTGAATAAACCTTCTAAGTAGAGAAGGTACTGCATTATAGCCAGTCCACACTTGATAGCTCATCTGTAGTTATATACTTTAAATCAAAGGAGCACTAACACTGTATTAGTTCACTGACCTTGTGTATTGTGTGGACCTCTATATCCTAGCAAATAAATGAACTCAGGGATAAAAAGAAAACATAGACTCTGTTGAATAACATGCTAGGTCTATCTGCATTGGCAGAAATACCTTCCACCATTATAAGAGGTAAAGTACCACGAGAAGGCTCATTTACGGATTTGATGCTGTATATAACATTGTATACTTACAGTGCCTTGCAAAGGTATTCACCCCCTTGACTTTTTACCTATTTTGTTACCTTACAACCTTAAGTTCAATAGTCTAAATTGTTGAAGTGAAATTAGGAAAATATATACATAAAACTATTTTTTAGAAATAGAAAACAGAAAATGTTCATGTGCGTACATATTCACCCCCTTTGTTATGAAGCCCAAACCAATTACCATTCATTTGTGAAGTGATGTCCACCTGTGTGCAATCTAAGTGTCACATGATTTGTCATTACACATACACACACCTTTTTTGAAACACTTAAGCAAGAGGCACCACTGCCATGAAGACCAAGGAACTCTCGAAACAAGTAAGGGACAATGTTGTTAAGACGTACAAGTTATGGCTAGGCTATAAAAAAATATCCAAATGTTTGATTATCCCCAGGAGCACCATCAAATCTATCATAACCAAATGAAAAGACCATGGCACAACAGCAAACTTTCCAAGAGACTCACGGACTGGGCAAGGAGGGTATTAATCAGAGAGGCAGCACAGAGACCTAAGGTAAACCTGGAGGAGCTGCAGAGTTCCACAGCAGAGACTGGAGTATCTGTACATAGGATGACAATAAGCCGTACGCTCCATAGAGTTGGCTTTTATGGCAGAGTGGACAGAAGAAAGCCATTACTTTCAGCAAAAAAACAAAATGGTACGTTTTGAGTTTGCGAAAAGGCATGTTGGAGACTCCCAAAATGTATGGAGGAAGGTGCTCTGGTCTGATGAGACTAAAATTGAACTTTTCAGCCATTAAAGAAAACGCTATGTCTGGCGCAAACCCAACACATCACATCACCCAAAGAACCCCATCCCCACAGTGAAACATGGTGGTGGCAGCAACATGCTGTGGGGATGTTTTACAGCCGCTGGGACTGAGAAACTGGTCAGAGTTGAGGGAAAGATGGATGGTGCTAAATACAGGGATATTCTTGAGCAAAACCTGTACCACTCTGTGCGGGATTTGAGGCTAGGACGAGGTTTACCTTCCAGCCGGACAATGACCCCAAACACACTGCTAAAGCGACACTTTTAAGGTGGTTTAAGGGGAAACATGTAAATGTGTTGGAATGGCCTAGTCAAAGCCCAGACCTCAATCCAATAGAAAATCTGTGGTCAGACTTAAAGATTGCTGTTCACAAGCGCAAACCATCCAACTTGAAGGAGCTAGAGCAGTTTTGTAAGGAGGAATGGGTAAAAATCCTAGTGGTAAGATGTGACAAGCTCATAGAGACTTATCCAAAGTGACTTGGAGCTGTGATTGCCACAAAAGGTGGCTCTACAAAGTATTGACTTTAGGGGGGTGAATAGTTATGCACATGACTTTTTCTGTTATTTTGTCTTATTTGTTTTTTGCTTCACAAAAAAAAAATACATCTTCAAAGTTGTGGGCATGTTCTGTAAATTAAATGATGCAAATCCTCGAAATAATTCATGTTAATTCCAAAAAATGCCAAGGGGGGGTGGGGGGATACATAGACTGTGTTTATGTATATATATATTAAATGATTCAAATCCTCAAACAATCCAAGTTAACTCCAGGTATGAGGCAACAAAACACGAAAAATGCCAATGAGGATGAATACTTTTGCAAGGCACTGTATACCACAATTTGGATTATGTCCCTTATTTATAATTGTATAATATGCATTACTCAAACTACCTATTTAATTTGCAATTACACTATAGTCCCAGCAATTTGGGAATTATTTTTGTTCTTTATTAGTGAGCTACTACTCAGCAGAGATAATAATATTTTTTTATTTTAAATAAAGATTTTAGGTGATTATTACAAGTTACTTGTTAGGGTGTGCCCTAAAAATTATAGCCAGCAGAGAGGATATAATGTCTCTAAAAAAATCATAACTCATCTGATGTAGTGCCCTTAACCTTTATGGAACTAATGTTTCATGCAAAGAAAAATTATCATATTATTGAAATCGTGTTCTGTTTAATACACATTGCACATTTGTGATGAAGGGTACCTCCTATGTGGAAGGCTCTTTTTTGAGTATTACAGGGGGAGTATGAGACACAAATCTTTCTCCTGTTTCAGATACAGGGTATAAACTAGAATTTGGGGTATCTACATAGGTAGAGCATTCCAGGTAGGAGGTATCCTTTGAGGTCACAGGCTTCTGCTATTCTTACCTGTGGTGTGGAGGTCTTGACCACAGTTATTTCGTCCAACCCCCCCCCCCCCCCCCCCATGACTTTGTATGCTTTAGGCTGCATTTTTTTTACCTTTATGGTGTTACTATGTAATTTGGAGTTTACATGTGTTTTTAAACTTCAGCATATTTTTGTGCCATAACGTTTTTCTCATATATTTTATGAATATGCTTTATGGATTCACTGAAATAGACAGAAAGTTAAATTTGTCAACTAAATATTAAATTCTTTATTGACTGTCTTTATTTCAGTAAGGTAGATAATAACTTAATGAAAAATTATGCAGACATAATGAGACATTCCATAAAGACTAATATTCAACAAAAGTTGCACTTTCATGGATATTATTAATATTCTTCATGTCGGCACTTAACTTTGTATCACACAGTAATGTATTTCTTTATGCACCTGCTGCAAGGAAAACTAAAGGCCTATTTTGTTTCTGCTGTCTACCAGCCTCAATTTATCCTAAAAGCAAAATAGCCTTAATACCTTGGTTTTCAGTTGCAAAGCCTTCATTTGGAATCAATGACTCATCCATATTACGAGTGAAAATGAGGTATAACAGTTACTGGTGAACGGTTCAGTGCCTTCATTGGATATCGTGCTGGAAGTTCAGTCACATTCCTCCCACTAAATAGCTCACAAAATGCAAGCAGATTTCTATAGGATTATTGAACAAGGTACATTTCATAAAGAGTCATAATATCAGATCCCATTTCCAATAAAGGAGAACCTTTACAGATGTGAATATGTTCCAAACTGTTATAATCAGTCTGTGATGATACAGTCAATGGATTGCAGCATGCCACAGGTGTACACTAGCTGAACAGATGGAAAAATGTGTTTTTGTCAGGTGCTCATTAGTATTGATGGTTCTTTGGCCATAATGGGTTTGTCCCAAGGTGCACTTGTACATCTGTTACATATTCATAAGATAATATGTGCTATGGGAGATATCCATAGTTTATGAATACCATCTTCAACACTTTAAGTAATAACGCCAGTAAGCAAAGCTTGGCTCTTGTTATCATATTACATAATATAAAATCTTTACTTATATTATTTATCACATTATATACTACAAGGAAAGAATGGACAAAAAGTATGGTAATCCAAAAAAAACAAGAAAATTACTCTCAATTTAATTATTGTCTGCTTCTGTACTGTGCTATGACATATTACTTTAAAAAAACAAAACATCCCTAGTGATTGTGTGAATAATTCCGCAAAATGAAAATATGCAGCACAGATTAATTTGCCTAACTATTTTCATAAGAGTAGCGGAACAGGCTTTGAATGCAAAAGAGCAAAATGCCAATAATCAGAAGCACAGAACAAACCTCGCTGGACATAATTTTCAAAAGAATTATTCAATCTGTATGAAAGGGGGGTAATTTTTTTCCTGAATTAGATCTATTTTCCCTACAAGTTAAACTGGAATCCTGGTTGCTTTATGGGTAAAATAAATTATTGTTCATGATGTGATGTACCTTTTAGCAAAGAATAATTACTATACGCATGGTCTGGACCATCAGAAACAATAAGCATATAGAAATAAAGCATCAAATGAATAACATTTTGCAGCACTATTACATTTATTGCAAGTCACATGAAGAAAAAGCATGACTTATAGTTACAACATCTGCATTATATATATATATATATATATATATATATATATATATATATATATATATATATATATACATAAACACAGTCTCTTGCAAAAGTAAGGCATTTTTTGTGTTTTGTTGCCTCACAACCTGGAATTAACATGAATTGTTTGAGGATTTGCATCATTTAATTTACAGAACATGCTCACAACTTTGAAGATGTTTTTTTGTATTGTGAAGCAAACAACTAACAGGACAAAATAACAGAAAAAGTCAATGTGCATAACTATTCAACCCCCTAAAGTCAATACTAGAGCCACCTTTTGTGGCAATCACAGCTCCAAGTCACTTTGGATAAGTCTCTATGAGCTTGCCACATCTTACCATTGGGATTTTTGCCCATTCCTCTTGGCAAAACTGCTCCAGCTCCTTCAAGTTGAATGGTTTGTGCTTGTGAACAGCAGTCTTTAAGTCTGACCACAGATTTTCTATTGGGTTGAGGTCTGGGCTTTGACTAGGCCATTCCAACACATTTACATGTTTCCCCTTAAACCACTCAAGTGTTGTATTAGCAGTGTGTTTGGGGTCATTGTCCTGCTGGAAGGTGAACCTCCATCCTAGCCTCAAATCACGCACAGACTGGTACTGGTTTTGCTCAAGAATATCCCTGTATTTAGCACCATCCATCTTTCCCTCAACTCTGACCAGTTTCCCTGTCCCGGCTGCTGAAAAACATCCCCACAGAATGATGCTGCCACCACCATGTTTCACTGTGATGAGATGTGTTGGGTTTGCGCCCGAATAGCGTTTTCTTTGATGGCTGAAAAGTTTAATTTTAGTCTCATCAAACCAGAGCACCTTCCTCCGTACATTTTGGGAGTCTCCCACATTCCCTTTTGCAAACTCAAAATGTGACATTTTGTTTTTTGCTGAAAGTAATGGCTTTCTTCTGGCCACTTTGCCATAAAGCCCAACTCTATGGAGCATACAGCTTATTGTTGTCCTATGTTCAGATACTCCAGTCTCTACTGTGGAACTCTGCAGCTCCTCCAGGGTTACCTTAGGTCTCTGTGCCCTCTTTGCCCAGTCTGTGAGTTTTGGTGGGCGTCCGTCTCTTGGCAGGTTTGCTGTTGTGCCACGTTCTTTCCCTTTGGTTATGATAGATTTGATGGTGCTCCTGGGGATCATCAAAGATTTGGATATTTTTTTAAACCTAACCCTGACTGTACTTCTCCACTACATTGTCCCTTACTTGTTTAGAGAGTTCCTTGGTCTTCATGGCAGTGTTTGGTTAGTGGTGCCTCTTGCTTAGGTGTTGCATCCTTTGGGGCCTTTCAAACAAGGTGTGTATATGTAATGACAGATCATGTGGCACTTAGATTGCACACAGGTGGACATCATTTCCCTAATTATGTGACTTCTAAAGGTAATTGGTTGCACCAGCGCTTTTAATGTGCTTCATAACAAAGGGGGTGAATTCATACGCACATGCCAATTTTCTGTTTTCTATTTCTAAAAAATAGTTTTCTGTATATATTATTCTCATTTCACTTCACCAACTTAGACTATTGTGTTCTGATCCATCACATAAAATTCAGATTAACAAATCATTGAACTGTAATGTAACAAAATAGGTAAAAAGTCAAGTGGGGTGAATTCTTTTTCAAGGCACTGTATATATATATATATATATATATATATATATATATATATATATATATATCGTTGCTATGTCTAAAACTGTGAAATACAGTAAGCATATGCATAAAAGGAGCCATGTTTAAAATGGTTTGGATTGACAGAGTGATGGTGCATTATGTGGCCTCATTTGCATGCCCCGCCCAGTTTTCCCAGACTGCAGTGCATATACTGTATTTCTGAGAAATTTGAGCAGGAAATAAGTTTTCATCAACTTTTTTTTAAACATTCAAGTGGAATCACTAATGTACTATTCCTTATTTGTACTACTATATATATATATATATATATATATATATATATATATATATATATATATATATATTGCTTTTGTTGTAGTTTAGTCTTCTAATCATGTCTAACTCTTCATCACCCTATGTATGCAGCATACCAGGCACATCTTGTGTCTGGTTGTGTCTATTCATTTCTTGGCAAATATAGTGGAGTGCATTTCCAGTTCCTTCTCCACAGTGGACCACAATTTGTCTGACCTCTCTGCTATGACCTGTCCATCTTGGGTGACCCAACATGGTATCGCTCACGGCTTCATTGAAGAAAACAAGCCCCTTCCTCACGACAAGGTAGACAATCCAGAAGGGGAATATATATATATATATATATATATATATATATATATATATATATATATATATATGCATGGCATTTGTGGACACATTTGCATGTCCCAGTTTAGCTTCCCATAATGCAGTGTAAGAACTGTTTTCCTTGGAATTCTGAGCTGGAAGCAGGTTTTTAACTTTTTAACTTGTTTTATACATTCAAATGTGAACACAAATTTACTATTTATTTACTGTACTACTGTACGGTGGAGGGCTTCTATCGCTCTTTTGCCCACCATATTAGAAATGATTGTTGTGGTGAACCACCTACTCAAAGTCCACAACACAAGCTGAGATCCCGATGCTCCATACTGATGATAGCCAGTAAGCTTGAAAAAGCTGTACATGGGTAGGATTCTTGGCTTGTGTAAAATCCAACCTTGGCTTTGCATTAAAGCTTTGTAATACAGCAGGCATAAGTTTAAAGGAAGTCATGTTTGATAATGGCTATGGATTGCAGAGCGAGGCATTTTGTGGGCACATTTGCATGTCCCAGCTCAGCTTCCCAGAATGCAGTGCAATAACTGTTTTTCTCGGAATTCTGAGGTGGAAGAAGGTTTTTTAACTTGTTTTAGACATTCAAATGTGAACACAGATGTACTATATATATATATATATATATATATATATATATATATATATATATACCGTATATACTCGAGTATAAGCCGAGTTTTTAAGCCCTTTTTTTAAGGCTAAAAAGGGCCCCCTCTGGTTATACTCGAGTCACTCTCCCCCCGTGTCTCTCAAACCCCCCACTTGTGTCTCTCTACCCCCCCCCCCATGTCTCTCTAACCCTCCTTGTGTCTCTCTACCACCCCGTGTCTCTACCCCCCCGTGTCTCTCCAACCCCCCCGTGTCTCTTTCTCTCCCGCTCCTCATCCTCAACCCACCCCCCCCCTTCTACCCCCCCTGCTCATACTACCAATCTAAATACCACCCCCCTCCCTTCTCCCCTCACTTACCTGCTCCGGCCTCGGCTAATATGCTAATGACGTGACGCGCGTGTGACGTCGCGGCATTAGCATATACCAGGTGTCGGCACCTGGTATATGCTAATGACGTGGCGCGCATGTGACATCACATGCGCACCACATCAAGACCCGGAAGGAGCGGAGGCCAGAGCAGGTAAGTGAGGGGAGAGGGGGAGGGTGTTTAGAGGGGTAGTATGAGGGGGGGGGGGTTAGAATGAGGGGGGTTGAGGATGAGGAGGGAGGTTGAGGAGGGAGGTTTAGGAGTGGGTTGAGGGTGAAGAGGGAGGTTGACGAGAAGGTTGAGTATGGGGGGGTTGAGTTTGAGGAGGGAGGTTGAAAAGGGGTTTGAGGATGGGGGGCTGAGGTTGAGGAGGGAGGTTGAGGAGGGGGTTGAGAATGAGGAGGGGGGCTGAGGATGAGGAAGGGCCTGAGGATGAGGAAGGGCCTGAGGATGAGGAGGGGGCCGGAGGATGAGGAGGAGGGCTGAGGATGAGGAGGGGGCTGAGGATGAGGAGGGAGGTTGAGGATGAGGAGGGGGGTTGAGGATGGGGGGTTGAGGTTGAGGAGGGGGTTGAGGAATGGGGGGTTGAGGAATGGGGGGGTTGAGGTTGAGGAGGGAGGTTGAGGAGGGGGTTGAGGATGAGGAGGGAGGTTGAGGAGGGGGTTGAGGATGAGGAGGGGGGTTGAGTTTGAGGAGGGAGGTTGAGGAGGGGGTTGAGGATGAGGAGGGGGGCTGAGGAGGGAGGTTGAGGATGAGGAGGGGGCCTGAGGATGAGGAGGGCGGCTGAGGATGAGGAGGGGTTTGAGGTTGAGCAGGGAGGATGAGGGGGGTTGAGGATGGGGGGTTGAGGTTGAGGAGGGGGTTGAGGATAGGGGGTTGAGGTTGAGGAGGGAGGTTGAGGATGAGGAGGGAGGATGAGGAGGGAGGTTGAGGAGGGGGATGAGGATGAGGAGGGAGGTTGAGGAGGGGATTGAGGAGGGGGGCTGAGGATGAGGAAGGGCCTGAGGATGAGGAGGGGGGCGGAGGATGAGGAGGGGGGCTGAGGATGAGGAGGGGGCTGAGGATGAGGAGGGAGGTTGAGGATGAGGAGGGGGGTTGAGGAGGGAGGTTGAAGAGGGAGGTTGAGGATGAGGAGGGAGGATGAGGAGGGGGGTTGAGGATGGGGGGTTGAGGTTGAGGAGGGGGTTGAGGAATGGGGGGGTTGAGGAATGGGGGGTTGAGGTTGAGGAGGGAGGTTGAGGAGGGGGTTGAGGATGAGGAGAGAGGTGGAGGATGAGGAGGGAGGTTTAAGAGTGGGTTGAGGATGAGGAGGGGGTTGAGGTTGAGGAGGGAGGTTTAGGAGTGGGTTGAGGATGGGGCGGTTGAGGGTGAGGAGGGAGGTTGACGAGAAGGTTGAGTATGGGGGGGTTGAGTTTGAGGAGGGAGGTTGAGAAGGGGTTTGAGGATGGGGGGTTGAGGTTGAGGAGGGGGTAGAGAATGAGGAGGGAGGCTGAGGATGAGGAAGGGCCTGAGGATGAGGAGGGGGCCGGAGGATGAGGAGGAGGGCTGAGGATGAGGAGGGGGGCTGAGGATGAGGAGGGAGGTTGAGGATGAGGAGGGGGGTTGAGGAAGGGAGGTTGAGGAGGGAGGTTGAGGATGAGGAGGGAGGATGAGGAGGGAGGATGAGGAGGGAGGATGAGGTTGAGGAGGGGGCTGAGGTTGAGGAGGGGGTTGAGGAATGGGGGGTTGAGGAATGGGGGGGTTGAGGTTGAGTTGGGAGGTTGAGGAGGGGGTTGATGATGAGGAGGGAGGTTGAGGAGGGGGTTGAGGATGAGGAGGGGGTTGAGGTTGAGGAGGGAGGTTGAGGAGGGGGTTGAGGATGAGGAGGGGGGCTGAGGATGAGGAGGGGGCTGAGGATGAGGAGGGAGGTTGAGGATGAGGAGGGGGGTTGAGGAGGGAGGATGAGGAGGGAGGATGAGGAGGGGGGTTGAGGATGGGGGGTTGAGGTTGAGGAGGGGGTTGAGGAATGGGGGGGGTTGAGGAATGGGGGGGTTGAGGTTGAGGAAGGAGGTTGAGGAGGGGGTTGAGGATGAGGATGGAGGTGGAGGATGAGGAGGGAGGTTGAGGAGGGGGTTGAGGATGAGGAGGGGGTTGAGGTTGAGGAGGGAGGTTTAGGAGTGGGTTGAGGATGGGGGGGTTGAGGGTGAGGAGGGAGGTTGACGAGAAGGTTGAGTATGGGGGGGTTGAGTTTGAGGAGGGAGGTTGAGAAGGGGTTTGAGGATGGGGGGTTGAGGAGGGAGGTTGAGGAGGGGGTTGAGAATGAGGAGGGGGACTGAGGATGAGGAAGGGCCTGAGGATGAGGAGGGGGCCGGAGGATGAGGAGGAGGGCTGAGGATTAGGAGGGGGCTGAGGATGAGGAGGGAGGTTGAGGATGAGGAGGGGGGTTGAGGAAGGGAGGTTGAGGAGGGAGGTTGAGGATGAGGAGGGGGGTTGAGGATGGGGGGTTGAGGTTGAGGAGGGGGTTGAGGAATGGGGGGTTGAGGAATGGGGGGGTTGAGGTTGAGGAGGGAGGTTGAGGAGGGGGTTGAGGATGAGGAGGGAGGTGGAGGATGAGGAGGGAGGTTGAGGAGGGGGTTGAGGATGAGGAGGGAGGTGGAGGATGAGGAGGGAGGTTGAGGAGGGGGTTGAGGATGAGGAGGGGGTTGAGGTTGAGGAGGGAGGTTGAGGAGGGGGTAGAGGATGAGGAGGGGGGCTGAGGATGAGGAAGGGCCTGAGAATGAGGAGGGGGCCTAAGGATGAGGAGGGGGGCTGAGGATGAGGAGGGGTTTGAGGTTGAGGAGGGAGGATGAGGGGGGTTGAGGAGGGAGGATGAGGGGGGTTGAGGATGGGGGGGTTGAGGTTGAGGAGGGGGTTGAGGATAGGGGGTTGGGGTTGAGGAGGGAGGTTGAGAATGGGTGGTTGAGGATGGGGGGTTGAGGTTGAGGAGGGGGTTGAGGAGGGAGGATGAGGAGGGAGGTTGAGGAGGGGGTTGAGGATGAGGAGGGAGGTTGAGGAGGGGGTTGAGGATGAGGAGGGGGGTTGAGGATGTGGAGGGGGGTTGAGGTTGAGGAGTGGGTTGAGGATGGGGGGTGTAGGATGAGGGGGTTGAGGAGGGAGGTTGAGGGTGAGGAGTGATGATGATGAGGAGGGAGGTTGAGGATGAGGAGTGGGGATGAGGAGGGAGGTTGAGAATGAGGAGGGGGAAGAGACACAGGAAAGGGAGAGGGGGGAAGAGACACAGGGAAGGGAGATGGGGGAAGAGACACGGGAGAGAGTTGGACACAGAAGGTACAAAAGGGACACAGGGGGCAGCACATTTCCCACCCTTGGCTTATACTCGAGTCACTCATTGTACCCAGTATTTTGTGGTAAAATAGGTGCCTCGGCTTATACTCGGGTGTATACGGTATATATATATATATATATATATATATATATATATATATATATATATATATATATATATATACATATATATATATTATACATAAGGGAGGGAGAACTTACTTTAGGACCCAGGAATCTTATATTAGCCAGACAAGGTGCTAGGCTGTATCTTGAACCTGACAGGAAGCCTTTGATAGAGATTATTCTAATTTAGAAATTTACTTTGGGATATTTCTACCCCTGTATAGATAAATACAATGCTTTCTGCTAGCACTATATTTTTTGAAAAATGTATAAACCAATAGTAAATGAAAATCAAGTTAAATATGTCAAATAGACAAGAAAGAGAGGAAAACTATAATACTGACAGGTCAATACCTGTAAATATTATTTTTTTGACTAAACCAAGCATTCATTTGCAGACTATGAACCTTTTTTAACATATATTTTGAGGCACAAAACCACTGGATTTGCTAAATAATTACAGTAGCAACAACGCAACAGTAGGATGAATCTCACTTATGTTACATAGTTACATAGTAATTAGGGTTGAAAAAAGACTTTCAGTCGATCAAGTTCAACATTTAAGATCTCCTCTGATCTGCAATAAAATGCCTTTTTTAAGTGCATGACCATAAGGAATATATGTTCAAGATTCTCATCTCTGATACCCAGGGTAACCAACTTATGACCACAAGGACTGAGCTATATTCCATAACTTTCATAAGTAAAGAACCAAGTGGAATTCACTTGTAAAACACTACCAAGCTATCACATAATACATGTAAATTTAACCCAGAGAAATGCCATCTGAGCGTTTAAAACCATAATAACGTAAGTCTGTAGGGGCTGCCACAGGGATTAGGGTACATGGGGCTCCAATATGAACTCCTGTTTTGATAAGAAGGGTGTAAACATAGGGGTTAACTGTAGGTGCCACCGGGGTCCATGAAGAACCCCATGATTAAAGTTTAGTATACCATGGGAGTCTATAGGGACCCTATAGTATAGGGTTTAATATTAGGTGCCACGGGGTCAATAAGAACCCTGTGATATAGGGGTAGATTTTGTGAGCCATAGGGGTCCATGAGGACCCCCATGGTAATAGTTTTGTATACCATGATAAGGACCCCCATGGTTTGTGGTTAAATTTAGGTGCCAGGTTTGTATACAATTAGGTACATAAAATTAAAAATTGAAGACACATAAATGTATGTATTTATAAAAAAAACTATCATAAGGTATATTTACACAGTAAAATGTTTTGAGCCAATACACAAGCACTAAATACACAGTAAAATGCATTTAGTAGCTGTTAATGTTATGAAGTAGCTGAAATGTTCTAAGAATGTTAGCTTTTCAGATATTTGCTTTTATGAAAAAACATCAATGTAGTATAATCATAAAATCCCGGAGTAATTTATCTCCCTCATAGAATGCCAAACACAGGCCAAGATTTTAGTATTTTAAATTCACAGAGGCAGAGATTGACTCACTTGTGTACATCAATCAATTCCTGAAATTTTGCCTCTGTTGGGCAACTGATTCACATCCGTAAAATAATCAGGGGTGGAGGAGAAAGTGAGTGAGTCAGTTCATATTTTAATAATACTTTTAATGTCCAGGCATTTTAAAGTCTGCAAATGTACTTTAATAGTAATGATTAAGAATTCTAAAGGACTTTCAATAATTCATTGACTGGTTTTACAGAATTGAATACCAATTTATATTTGGTATTGGGGACAATTTAGCAAGTGGAATCAAATACCTATTGTAATTCTAAATTGTCTCTCTCTTTGCGATTCTATTGAGTTTATATAAATAAAAAGGATTAAAACACTGGACAATACCAAGCAGCAAAAGAAGTGCTATCAGTAACTCTCAAGTTAACAGACTCCGATTATAAGAATAATAGAAAAAGATACTTGAAATTGAAAGTAAAATGTTACTTGGTACAGAACAGGGACAGAGCCATGGTAAAAACAAAATCGATAGGAAACAGACATTATAGCTTTCCACAAAGCATAGCATAGTCACTGTGAAGGCTTACTTATACATACATATTCTACTTTGGAAAAATACAGTAATAAGTACATGAGTATTTTAAGAATGACTGTGCAGGTTCCCCTAGACACAAAAGTGAGCCATTTTAATTAAGGATTTAATAAATATCAGCATTTAATTAATGTCACTTGTTTCAATGATGTAGAGTTGTTTGATGAATACTTTAGGTTTGAACAATTAATAGACTTATTTAATTATAATTAAACATATCTATCAGAATTCACCCTGGATTGTATTTACTAAGCATAGTTGGAGAGATTGTCATTAAGATCTGAGCTAGTATTTTCTTTTGCTATATCTCTTATACATCCTGGTCCCTTTTTCAATGTTTGCATTGCATAATGAGTTCTCTGAATTACAGTACAGTGAAATATTGCATTTACTAAGTAATATAATATATATATATATATATATATATATATATATATATATATATATAAATATATGTATGTATATATGTATATATATATATATATATATATATATATATATATATATATATATATATATATATATATATATACAGTATATACAGTATATATACAGTGGATATAAAAAGTCTACACACCCCTGTTAAAATGTCAGGTTTCTGTGCTGTAAAAAGATGAGACAAAGATAAATAATTTCAGAACTTTTTCCACCTTTAATGTGACCTATAAACTGTGCAACTCAATTGAAAAACAAACTAAAATCTTTTACATAGAGGGAAGAAAAAATATAAAAATAAAATAATATGGTTGCATAAGTATGCACACCCTGAAACTAATACTTTGTTGAAGCACCTTGTGATTTTATTACAGCACTCAGTCTTTTTGGGTATGAGTCTATCAGCATGGCACATTTTGACTTGGCAAGATTTGCCCACTCTTCTTTGCAAAAACACTCCAAATCTGTCAGATTGCGAGGGCATCTCCTGTGCACAGCCCTCTTCAGATCACCCCACAGATTTTCAATCGGATTCAGGTCTGGCCTCTGGCTGGGCCATTCCAAAAATGTAATCTTCTTCTGGTGAAGCCATTCGTTTGTTGATTTGGATGTATGCTTTGGGTCGTTGTCATGCTGAAAGATGAAGTTCCTCTTCATGTTCAGCTTTCTAGCAGAAGCCTGAAGGTTGTGTGCCAATATTGACTGGTATTTGGAACTGTTCCTAATTCCCTCTATCTTAACTAATGCCCCAGTTCCAGCTGAAGAAAAACAGCCCCAAAGCATGATGCTGCCACCACCATGCTTCACTGTAGGTACGAAGAAAATTTCAGGAAAGACCAACTACAGCAGCTGAACTTTATTTCGGGTTAATCAGAGGCACTTTAAATGATGGCAGGTGTATGCTGACTCCTATTTAACACAATTTGGAATGTGATTGCTTAATTCTGAACACAGCTACATCCCTACTTATAAGATGGTGTGCAGATTTATGCAACTACATTATTTTTCTTTTCTTTTTTTCTCCACCTAAAAGATTTCAGTTTGTTTTTCAATTGAGTTGTACAGTTTATAGGTCACATTAAAGGTGGAAAAAGTTCTGAAATGATTTATCTTTGTCTCATTTTTTTTACAGCACAGAAACCTGACATTTTAACAGGGGTGTGTAGACTTTTTATATCCACTGTATATATATATATATATATATATATATATATATATATATATATATATATATATATGTATATATATATATATATATATGTATATGTATATATATATATATATATATATATATATATATATATATATATATATGTCTTTAAGCAGTGTTAAATGTGATTACAGAGTTATATAGGCTGCTAAGAAAACTACTACCACTGAAATTCTTTAAATAAGCAAATAGGCATGTTATAAACATACATTTCAGTACTAGGTGTGAATCTTCAATTCTTTCTGTTACAAAAACTCAAAATGTTTTCCTGTTGTGTCTGAGCAGATGAGGAATTATAAAGACTAATACAACAATTTAACGCTTCAGAGAAACAGTGTATATCATTACTCCTCTGTAGCCAAGCACACTAATTAATATTTATTGCACCTGTCAAACCAGTAGCCGTGGTCAATCCATTGCCTGAGCAGTTCAATGGGAGGCTGGGCACCATATTTCTCCTTGGCAGGCATGTTTAGGTCATCAACAAAGACAAAAGCTCTTTTCCCCAGCGGAGTGCCGTAAACCCCCTTCTTTCTCCTGCAAAATTAAACCATTAATTTAGTTCATGTTAATTTGGAGCCAACTTTTAAACAGCGAACAAGAACAAACAATAAAAAACCTTCAAGTATTTACTAAGTTACATTACTGTTCTTAACACCCAGAACTTCAACAATCCATGACCTCTGATTTTATCAGATGTGCCGTAAAGGTCACATAGCATTGTGAGAGGATAGTTATAAATCCACATGGAATTTAATCAAAGGTGGCAGGGCATTCTGAGGTAAATAAGCTTCCTGAACTATTTCAGCTAGAACCTTTGTTAACGGAAGACAACAAAAGTGAATAGCTGGCAGAGGGATTAATCAAACTGTAAGAAATGCAACAAACAAACTTCAGCTTATCTGACAATTCAAGGAAAGGTTTTAATTTGTAAGCTTTGGGAATAATTGTTTTTTAGGCACTTGAAACTTCTGTTTACGTAGTAAAACAGACAAAACAAAATAAAACTTATAATAGTTAAAATAAACTCCACAGATTGCAATTGTTTTGTTGTTTTTAATTAGTATTTTATTCAAGTAATTATGCTATATTTATACTATTATATTTTTGCTATATTAATACTGTATTATTATTTTTTTATATTACTATTTTCTTTGCCTTAATCATCACATAAGTTAATAATTCAAGGTTATTTTTTAAAAGATACTACTATTTTCTCTGTGTGTAGCATTATACCATCATACCAGTTAGATGAATGTACTGTATTTACCAGGGGCCTCATTCTATTAGCGGCCGCAGCCGTTGCGGGGCCGCAAGGACCGGCCACAAGCTATTCGGCTATTCTATTCCCTTACGGCCGGAGGCTCCGGCAGGCTTGCGGCCGGTGCCTTGCTATCTCTTGCGGCCGCTCGCGCCGGAGGAAAGCCTTTGATCTAAAACGGCCGCAAGAGTTTCGGCCGTAAGAAATTCCTATTTGCAATTCAATTGCTCCGGGAACCCTCTCTGCAAGGCTAAAAACGAGCCGCTGCTTACTTGCAGGAAAGAGGTCCCGCTAGCACCAATTAAGCACATAAAATAGCTCAAATAAAGCCATCCTGCACTTTGAGAAGACTATAAAGGGATTTTAGGTGTTAGAAAAAATAGCACATAATTATCCTATACTCAAACCCGTAAAATATGTTATTTTCAATATCCGTAAAATATAAATGTAAAAAGTCCAGAGTGCTTGGAGCACTTCAGACACGCCCACGCCGCAGCCGGAAAATAAACAGTTAATTTGAACTCGGGTTTGGGCTGATGTGCAAGCTTGAGAGTGGGTTATTTTTAATCCTCATGTCCCCCAATATGATCCCTAGCATTTACAGAGCTGTACAGTGCAGGCTTGAATTTATTTTTGCGTTTTTAGATTTCACAGCTTACGGACGGCCGTAAGGGGAGATCCTTGCGGGCCGTATAATAGAATCGCGAGTTAACAGAACCCCCGCAAGGAATCGCAGCCTTACGGCCGATTTACGGCCGATAATAGAATGAGGCCCCAGGTAATGAGTATTTAGAGAATAGGTTCACATTACAATAAATATGTTGTGTGATTACACTATAGTAACAACCAGAAATTTAAAAAAAGTTGACTGCAGTTCAGAAATGTATTCACTAAGGTATTCCCATAGGCTTTTAAAGGATAGACAGTATTCTGGGCACTGAATAAATGATAAAGTAAAGGCAGGGGAAAACAACAGTTATGGGCTGTTGATACTAATGTTAAGCCAGTCATGGTGAGTCTGTTCATTCCTTATAAAACTGTAACAACAGAGCATCTGGAAACATCTGTTAGTGAAATCTGTAAAATGAAACCCATTTCACAAATTAGACCTAACTCAGTGTTTTTATAAAAATGAATATTTATTACTGTAATAATTCATGTTCATACAAGATGTTGGATTACTGATGGACAAAAGTGATGAAATGAGACAATGTTACTGAATACACAGCAAAAAACTAATTATAGCATCAAATACTATAATAATGCATATCCGTAAACCCTTTACGACGATTTAGTGTTCTATCAACATGTTTATTCGCAAAACCTGAAATAAATGCAAATGTACACTAGACATACACATATAATTCTCAATATTTAACAACCCTTAACACTTGGCAGATAAGAAACAGACTACACAATCTTAGACTGTACACTGTAGAGTAGAACTCAATAAACAACTGTCAATTTAGGTGTCTGTGTGCTAGTTTTCTCATTATCCCTGTTTGGGGGATTTGCCTATTATTTATTGGTTTTATTATACGAATGGAAGCAATAATCCCTTTTTGCATGCAATCTCCTCACTTACTACCAAAGCAAAATTTAGAACCATGACTGCTGAATGATACTCTCATTACTGCACTAAAGTAGACCTGTTAGGATTAGTACTTATATATTTCTCATATTGTTTTGATGTTTCAATGCCTTTGTGTGTTGTTCTGCTGCATTGTCTTTGAATCCTCTAGTCCCATAGTAGATAAGACACACTGAACATACTGTAAGACTAAAGTTTCTCAGCGCAAAATAAAACTATATTATTTATGAAGTTATAAACATTTAGATATCCAGTACAAAATGTGAAATTTCTACTTCTAAATTGCATAGTGCTATGAAATGGTACATTTAGTACCAGAACATAAACAATGCTAATTCATATACAAGCTACCATATATATAAGACATGTGTATATGTGGCAACCAGTCAAGAACTGTATAGTATCTGTTTAACAAGTATCAGAAGTTATCATAATAATATAATAATAATAATAATAATAATAATAACCACTTCAGATTTCTTGTTAATATTCCCCAATACTGCCATTATTTAGTTGACTTGTTAATTCATAGTTATGACATATTTGTATGGTTGGTTCTAAGATCATGCTGTACATTTGCAATCTTTTAGTCAACTTATTTGAAAGCATTTTTACAATACATATGTGTATCAATTATATTGTAAAAATTGTTTGTTGTAAATATTTAGCTATTAAGTCATTTAATGTTCGTTGGTTCCCATTAAATACATTTTAGTAAATGATATATTTTCTGCATGTGTTGCATTTTGAATTTTTTCTCTCTCACATAATAAAAACAATATTCTTGGTTATATTTCACAATTACACCAAATTTCATAATGATTATTGGTTTGTGGTTCTCATTTATTTTCCTTTCAAATGTTTATAATTTATGAAATTAACACCATAACACTGAGTAATCTGGTTCATTTGTAAATGCTACATCACAAATTTGGTGCTCTCGCTCCATGTTCATCACAGTTATGATAATTAACTCATATTATACCAAATTAGTAGAGTTTGGCTGTACAGCTTCATACACTAAATAAGTAATGTACATCTGCATGACAAACCTCTGCCATTTTGAAAGTGTGAGATGTTTTTGGTTGGCCTATTTTCTTACTTGGTGAAAATGTGCAACATGAATCTAATAACTGCACTGAGACAAATTAATTATTTAGGGCTACTGCATAATATGATCAATGATATTGTTCAGTTATATCATTGACTCAAATTAAATAAGCTAAGAGTCACAACTATTACAATATTAAAACTCAAACCATACAATTGTAAGCATAATTATTCATTTAATATCAAATTTCAGAAAATCACTGCATATTTCTATCAGGGGATCTATTAGCAATGTTGTATTGCATGAGTGCTCACTTTATTGATTTATAATATACCTACTTTTTTTAGCTGCTAGTCATATCTGGCTTCTGTCATATGATCAATTTATATTTTAAAGCATTAACTGCCTCATTACTTTTGTCAATATGATCATTTAAAAAAGTTATGAACAAAACATGATTTGATTATCCTTTATATTATTCCGCACTGTAGGCCATTTTTTCCTGTACCTCTGTGACATTTCTAATCAACCATGTTACAGAAACTGTTGAATACAATTTTTGCTCAACCCTTGTTATAAATGCTGGTTTAGAGACAAAACCTTAATCAGTGTTAATAATAACAAATTAGAAGAAAGTTGGATCCAAGAATAATAGGCCTGCTGTATGCACTAGCATCACACCATCGTGTGTACTGTTCCGTACAGGTTATTTGATGTACGCATGTACAGGTTGCACTTTTTTCCATTTCAGTGGAAATATAAGGTGCAGCCTCATAAATGAATCCACTCAGAATAAACAGCAATTTTCACTGCAGTAATAGCTAACTGCATAGTCAATGCTCTTCTTTCCTAATACTTATTTCTTGTAATGCTTTATTGGTAGACATGACAATGATTCACTTAAACAATTATCTTAGAAATTAATTCAGATAAAAAGCCTTTAGTGGCTTGATCATATCAAGATCTGTTCTGGAATATCACTATCATAATTTCTCAGTGCTGACAAGTATCATATATTTAGAGTTTAGACTAATTTATAGTATCTGCAAGATTATAGTAGCTAAACATAATTTTAGATCAGTCCTAGGGACAGCCTGGTTGCCTTTCAGAATAGACTATGTTTTATTTGCAGATAAGTTCCACAATAATTAATCTAAAACGCTGTCTAATATAGTCTTGTGTTCAAAGTTCTAGGCTCTCCGAATCGCTGAGGAATGGCAGATAAGATCTTACACTAGCCCACGGCCAGTTTTTGAGAACCACAGCACTAGATCACCTCCATAATGTTAGATCCGCCTAACTAGTATTACCTAAATATAAGCCCTGACAGAAAATTATGTTAGTGCTGTTCAGCGAAAATATCAGTTTTGTTGATCTACAGTAGTTAAGTTCCCTAAGAGTGATTAATACCAGCACTGCAAAGTACTTAAAATTGTGTATGACATATCATTTTCATTGCAGATGGCATTTACAACGGTTATACATATCTTTTTCCATTTGTCATGATTTTCATATTACATTATGTATTGTATTCTCAAATATGAGAATCTCTCAGGCTAAAAAGTCCCATTGTGTATATTAACAAAAGTTGTGTTTACAGTCATGACACTACACAAGGGAGAAAGTATTGTCAGATGATGCTTTTATGCTAAGTAATACCTCAATCAACTTCACATTAGCTCTTATTAACCACGATGAACAGACTTATACAGCTCTCTGTATAGACTAATAGACTAACGGCCGTACTAAAATTCCAAGCCTGTAAGTGCAACGTGAGACCCGCTACGGCTGTGGGCTCAAAATTTGATCAAGTTACAGACCTATTAAATTCGAGCAGGGCGAGAGTTACCGGCTTGAGACATAAACCCATAAACCATTTGTTGAACGTTGGATGTGCGCCCGTGAACGTGATCAATTAGTCAAACCCGTAGTTACAGTTTAGATGGAGCCAATGGCAATAGAGATCGTCATAATTACGTCCTCTCTGGTATCCGTTAGCTTCTTGGCTCCATTTGCGGGTTACTGGGTTGAACACCAGTACATTTGTTGCAATTTAATAGAATGATTTGAAACATAACAATTACGGACGCAACAAATCAAAGGATTTGCGGGCGCGCAGTTCAAATTTCCACGTTTCGTAGTCTTTTCTCGCCCTTACCCCGAAAGTCGTCGGCAGGTTGCTTTACAGGGCCAATTTAATAGCCGTAAGTCTTGTGGGCTACGTTACAGGCTACAGTTTTACACGTTGAGCTAATTTAATAGGGCTGTAAATAGACCATAAGTACTGTGCTTGAGTACGTTTCACAAAAACTCCCTCTAGCGTTAACAAAAATACTTGCAGATATTGCATAAACCGACACACTGTTCATAAATATAATGATATTGTCCACTTCTACCATGGACAATAAAAAATGCCAAACCTTACCTACTATTTAGTGAGCTTGTGTCACACAAAGTATCTGCCAAAAGTAATGTCATTACACATTAAGTAACTCACGATAAGTACAGGTAATTTTGTTTTACTGTGATCAATGTGATTTATCCTTAACGCACTATTGCTATTGTCAATAGTTTGTATAAAAGTGCTCATTATCTAGTAAAAACATCATATCCTGTAAGTATTTTCAAGTGATTGATGCACATTGCCATTGTGACATAATCATAACTACACAATAGATGGTCTAACAAAATAGTATAGGACGCCACAAAAAGAAGTTAAAAAGAAAACAAAAAAAAAAGGCTCAGATTGTCAACTTTTTATTAATGTTATTTTTCATTAGAAAATGATAGCCTAGAAGAATAAAATACAGTAAGTATGGAAAATGCATACAATTGTAAACTTAACATTTAACTTGAAAAAATGCCAAACAAAATAATTCAAATGACATTTTTTTTTTCATTTGCAAGCATATGAGATTTTCTTGACCTTTATCTAGCTTTTTCCTGCTAGATATCTCTTTGGTAATGCTGGTCAACAATATCAAAATCAACAGTAAAAGTGAATAGGATATAAAGAGTAATAACAGTGATTAGACAGCGTTGCTTTTTTTTTTATAAAGGTCGCTTCAGTGAGCAGCTTGGAGGCCTGATGGAAAAGAATCAGAGAGATAATGGCATTTGGAGGGGGGGGGGGAATAGAAAATTACATGTACTCACTAGATGAACTTGGAAATATAGCAAGTTCTGTAAAGGAGAAATGTTGAAAAAATATAATTCTAGGCTATTTACGGAATTGCTATATGTGACAGGAGACACCCAAAATGGGAGTTAAATTTGGAAATGTAAATATATTAATGGAGAGGTTTATTTTGTGGTGCTCTTTTATATTAAGGTATAACTATATTAGGCATAGTTTTATAAGATAGTGAGCTACCAAATCTACATCCACCATGTCCAACATATTCTGTTAAAACATTTAAATAAGTATACTTGTATGGGCTTATAGCATCTTAACATTTAATTTGTTCTTCTTCTTATGAATAGAAATCACACCGTCGTTTCTATTAGTATTGTGAGGTCAATGCTGTAAACACTTTTTATGTCCTCAATGTAACAATATAAGGAATGCATAAATGAAACAAGTTATTTATGTACATTGTTCTCTAGTGGAGAAGAGTTATTGCAAGCCAACATCTTATAACAAGCATGGATAATGCATAGGGATCTGCACAGACACTTTTAACTGTAATTATTCTTTAAAGGGCCATTAACCTCACTGTAAGTTTTCTTCATGGTGTGAAAGAGCATACAATTGTATGTTAAAATTATCTTTTTTACACTAATAAGCTCTAAAAAAAATCTATAGTTTTAAGTGTCTGTTTACATACAAGTCTATCCTGCTCACTGGCTATTGCATGAGTTGTAACAGATTGCTGATTGCATGTGAGTGCTGTGTGAGGCACTATGGGGAAAGCTATGATGCATAGCACAGCGTTCCCCTGAACTTAGGTTACACTGAGCTGTCCTGTTTTAGGTAAGTCCAGCATTCCATGCATGTAAAGATAAATTTGTTAAGGGTTAATATATATACAGTATATACATTTAAACGTATTTATGTATTCCTAAAACAACTATTGAGAGAGGAAGTACAGAAT
The DNA here is from genome assembly GCA_027410445.1 of Discoglossus pictus. Taxonomy (NCBI): domain Eukaryota; kingdom Metazoa; phylum Chordata; class Amphibia; order Anura; family Alytidae; genus Discoglossus; species Discoglossus pictus. The sequence goes on along the minus strand of CM050167.1, from coordinate 288,866,239 downwards.
ACTTTTTATGGTCCTTGTTTCTCAGGATGTAGTTTTTAATTCCCCAATAGAATATACAGTTATTGTATTATTTTTGTACTGTATTGCAGGGAATTAGTGAGCACAAAGAAGATCAGCCCAAGTTGAGGTGCCAAAGCATTTCTCTGGATGTGAAAATGCAGGTGCTGGAGCACTTGGAACTAGGAGAATGCAAAGTGGACATTGGAGTGGTTTAAAGTTGCCAACCTTCACTATACGCACCATCCTAACAAATAAGGAGAGAATCAAGTCTTTGGCAACCAGCAACATTAAATCTTCTGTCAAGAAGATTACCCGATCCAGATGCTACGCCCTGGAGAACAAATCATAGCGCAACATGCCACTCAGCCAGGCAATCATCATGGAGAAGGCCAGAATCCTCTACTGTCATATTTCAAAGCCAAACACCAGATAAGACCACAAACTTTTCAGCCAACAGAAGTTGGTACAACAGCTTCGAGAAAACAAAACCTGTATAACATCAAAATCACCAGAAGAGCGGCGAGTGCTGACACCAAAGCTGCTGCAGCCTTTCCATCCACTTTAAAAGAGATCATAGAAAGAGGAAATTATCCCCCAGAACTTGACTTCAACGTTGACGAAATTGGACTGTTCTGGAGGTGAATGCCAAGGAGCCCAAGCAGAAGTGAGCACTGGAATTCAAAGCAGCCAAAGATCGACTAACCCTCCTTCTGGGTGGGAATGCCATTGCTGAAGTTCAATTCCAACACCTAGAGCCATGAAGGGGAATTCAAAATGCACTTTGCCAGTCATTTGGCAATCCAAGCATAAAGCTTGGATCGCTACGGAAATCTTCAAAAACTAGTTCACTTAACTTTTCTGTCCATCCGTGCAATGCTACAGCAAGCGTAAACAAACTGAGGCTGAAGCAATGCTGTTAATTGACAACACTCCATGCCACCCTACCAACTTGTATGATGTTGATTGCTGCATACTACCCAACACTACTTCACTAATCCAGGCAATGGATCCTGGGGTCATTGCGACCTTCAAGGCATTTTATCTTCACTTCACATTCCGCCAGTTCATTGACAAAACAGACCGCAAGGACAAAGAATCCATGATGGAATTTTGGAAAAAGTATACCATCAAGCTGGCCATAATGAACATTGATTTGTCCTGGAAGGTGGGGATACAGCAATGTCTAAAAGGAGTGTAGAGGAGGATATCGCCACAGCTGTATTCAGAAGCGGAGATTGTAGACTGGGTCAATACAGCTAGACTGGGAGATGCCAACACCCAGGACATTGAGGATTTGCTGCAAGCTTCAGACGAGAACGAGGACCTCCAATAACTGGCAGAACAGGGGATTCAGGAAGCCCAGGAAAGCAGAGACTCACACACTGAGGAACCCAAACTATTTTCCAGCGAGTTCCTCACCAAAAACTTGAGGTTCATCCATGACATTCTGGATGAACTTGTGGCCAATGATCCAGACAGTGGCAGGAGCAGAAATGTGAGACGAGGCATTCTTGGGGCAGTGTCTTGCTATCAACATCTGCTTGATGGCCATAAAAAGCAAAGACAGATGTCCTTGAACGAATGTGTGTCCAAAAAAAAAATACAGGATTAGCCTGAAGCGTCAACATCTGCCATGTAAAGTGGACTGTTGAATTAATGTTTGGTGTTTCTCTAATTTTTAAAAAAAGGTCCGTTTGTGTTGTTGTTATGTTTGCAGTTTCTTAAAAGTTTATTTAAAGCCAAAAACAATTAAATTTGAACTGCTTTTGTGTTTTTTTTTTCATAAATCCCCCAATCCCTATCTATTTTAAAATGCCCCGATTTAGTGCTGTTTTGCCTAGCACTCTGATTCCCTGGAACCTATCTACAGCATTAAATGGGGTAAAGCTTTAGCATACAAGTTGCTCTTAGTCTCTGTTTGCTACAGCATTTAGCTCTAGTTGAGAAGAGCATACTAAAAAAACAATGAACTTACTTTTCACAGGGACTTTTTTTAAATGTCAGCTGTGCAACTGGTTAGTATGGCCTACCGCTAGCTCACCGAAGAGGAGTTTGTCATGTCCTGTAGTATACAGCTAAGAAAAAGTTCTGGATAATGACAGGAAAACTATATATGTACACGCACAAACATACATATACATTTAGAAATAAATAGATTTTTACTTGCTTATAATGGCTATATTTTACCTTTAGAGCATTCCAAACTTGAAAAAAGGAAGCACATTTTCATTTTTTGCCTTTTGAGACAGATTTTCTAGATAATGCTCTAGTTTCCAACCTTTTACATGAAATTGCACTCAGTTTTGCAACAACAGATTTAGAGATGTTTCATATACACCCATATATACTCTTCTAGTGAAGTAAAATGTATTCAGAAACCAACAATCAATTAATTAGATGTGCACTACAAAAATGTGCATGATCACATGCCATGATATGAAATATAACACAAGCACAAATGCAGGAAATTCAACAAAATTACATATTCATTAAACACAAAACGAATGAACTGTGCAAATTTAGTCTGAAATTATATATATTAAATTTGTACTAAAATGTCAAATACAATTAAAGACAAACCTGTCATTCTGGTTCTCAGTCCATGAGAGACTGACAGCCAAGGGAATACTTGTCATTTTAATGATAGGCAAAGAAGGTAGTCTAATGTGATACACAAAGAACTACTTAGACATTATCACTTTAAAATAATACCAGAATTGTATTAACAGTTACTTTTTTTATTAAGCATACTTTTTCAATCCTAACTTCTGTTTGCATGCACGGTTTCTCTGATGACTGAGCCAGATGATAAGAATGATGCATATTAATGGAGATTAAAATATGAATGTATACTAAATAATTAGCAAGACTTTTAATTATTTTGCCACCGAGCCTGCAGCAGTGATAATTTAGAAGGAAGCAAATACATCCTATAATGCTTAACATTTATTTTCCATGGGGCCTTTAATGAGAGCATTGTAACAACAATAAAAGAAAGTGTGACTAGAATATCTTGGGGAAGGAGAGAAATGCCAGACACGCGCATAATTCTCCTTTATTAATTTGTCAGTTAAATCTATTGAAATACAAAACACACAAAAGTTTCCTCTTTTCCTCCACCGCATAGTTCTAGTCAGTTTGAGTTGTTCCTCCAGTAGTTGCGTTGGCTAAATGCCATATGTCACTTACAGAGAGTGCAGGCTGACAGATTTTGGTCATAAGGGAATATGGAAAAATTTACTTGTTGTCATTCTGCCACTTCCAACAAACTCTACAGTGAAATGAAAGACCCTCAAGATATAAAAAGAGGATGTGTCGGGTAAACATACAATGCCTGTCTAAATCTCTGTCTGGTTATAGTTTGCTCTCACTTTTAATTTACAAAAACAGGCGCATTTAGTGGAGTATATCCAAGCGGAACACTGTTAACCAGATGATTCAATGAATGCATGATTCTTGTATTGGCTTTTCACATTATTTCAATTTTATACATACTATTTCTTAGAATGTTAAGATGTATATTACTACCAATATATTGTAACTTAGAATATATTACTGTGACAATTGGTTCTCATGCTTTTGAAATAACTAACGTGGTCTCTCAAAAATGTCATCCAACTTTATTTTGTGCCTTATTTTTATAGTTACCCAATGAGATAATAATTTGACACAGTAATTATATACTTAATTATAAAATGTATAGCTCAGTGTTCAAAAATATTTAGGTAATAGATGCATGATTTTTCTATTGGCTATTTTTTCATGTTATTTAAATTTTATACATACTATTTTTAGAATGTTTATATATATATGGCTAACATTCTAGTAATATTGGGTCTTGTGCTTTTTAATCTAATCGGCTCTTCAAAATATATTTTTTTGATATATTTTTCTAATCACACAAATTATTTTCTGATATCTAATTGTTCAAATAATCTTTATCTGATGTGGCCAAAAACTAAATTTTTGTTTTGGAAAAGGTAATTTACTGTAAATTCAATTTTTTATTTAATTATGGTTAATTATACAATGTTATTTTCAGGTTATATTTAGAACATTATCTAAGATCTAAACATTTACAGCTTATTAAATTGCAATTTGGCAATTGAAAGGGGCTCTATTTAAGCACAGAGCATATTATTTTTACAGAAGTTTTTAGTTAGTGAAGACCTTGCTTTTGGATAGAAGTTCACTAACTAAAAACTTCTGTAAAACATATATGCTATGTGCTTATATAGAGCCCTATTCAATTGGCCGAATCACAATTTAATAAGGCTGTTATTACTTTGTATCAATTTGTTAAAATTACATAGGATTGCTGTATATGGCAAAAGCTTATTCTTAATTCTAGCATAATATATATATATATATATATATATATATATATATATATATATATATATATATATATATATTGTACTACTGTACGATGGAGGGCTTCTATCGATTTTTGTTCCACCATATTATAAATGATTGTTGTGGTGAACTACCTACTCATGATTTCCACAACACAGGCTGACATCCCACTCCATGCTGATGATAGCCAGTAAGCTTGAAACAGCTGTACATGGAATGGATACTCAGCCTGTGTTTATTCCAACCTTGGATTTGCATTAAAGCTGTGTAATACAGCCTGCATAAGCTTAAAGGATGCCATGTTTGATAATGAGTACGGAATGAAGAGCGAGGCATTTCTGGGTACATTTGTGTGCCCCAGCTCAACTTCCCACAATGCAGTGTAATAACTGTTTTTCTTGGAACTCTGAGCTGGAAGCAGGTTTTTTAACTTGCTTTAGACATTAAAATGTGAACACACAGATGTACTTTTTATTTACTATATATATATACAGTGGATATAAAAAGTCTACACACCCTTGTTAAAATGTCAGGTTTCTGTGCTGTAAAAAAATTAGACGAAGATAAATCATTTCAGAACTTTTTCCACCTTTAATGTGACCTATAAACTGTACAACTCAATTGAAAAACAAACTGAAATATTTTAGGTGGAGGGAGGGAAGAAAAAAAAATTATGTGGTTGCATAAGTCTGCACAACCTCTTATAACTGGGGATGTAGCTGTGTTCAGAATTAAACAATCACATTCCAAATTGTGTTAAATAGGAGTCTGCATACACCTGTCATCATTTAAAGTGCCTCTGATTAACCCCAAATAAAGTTTATCTGCTCTAGTTGGTCTTTCCTGAAATTTTCTTAGTCGCATCCCACAGCAAAAGCCATGGTCCACAGAGAGTTTCCAAAGCATCAGAAGGATCTCATTGTTAAAAGGTATCAGTCAGGAAAAAGTTCTGAAATTATTTATCTTTGTCTCATTTTTTTACAGCACAGAAACCTGACATTACATGGGGTGTGTAGACTTTTTATATCCACTGTATATATATATATATATATATATATATATATATATATATATATATATATATATATATATATATATATATATATATATATATATATATATATATATATATATATATATATATATATGTATATATATATATATGTATATATATATATATGTATATATATATATATATGTATATATATATATATGTATATATATATATATGTATATATATATATATGTATATATATGTATATATATATATATGTATATATATGTATATATATGTATATATATATATATATATATGTATATATATGTATATATATATATATGTATATGTATATGTATATATATATATATGTATATATATATATATATATATATATGTATATATATGTATATATATATATATATATGTATATATATATATATGTATATATATATATATATATATGTATATATATGTATATATATATATATATATATGTATATATATATATATATATATATGTATATATATATATATATATATATATGTATATATATATATATATATATATATATATATATATATATACACATGGTAGATTAATATTACATAATTTAATGTTCAAATCTAGGTCAGTCATAGTGGTACTACATATTTAATTGTAATTATTACATTTCTATGTTCCTGTCTATCAAAGTTGTAGCCCTAATTATAACCTTTATCTAATTTCTACTCAACACTACCATTATCTCTTTTGTACAGTTTGCATTCACTTTCCCTAGTCCAGTTGGCTGAACACAAATGCCACATCTGCTTAAAATTTAGGAAAGTAAAGTAATTCAATTGAGTAAAACACCAAATCATATATACATTGTTATAAAATTAGTATAAAAAATATTTAAAAAATGACGCACAATTGGATACAATATTCTATGCATTTTATACTCAAATAATATAAATGAAGAATGGAAGCTCTATTTACATGCATAAGCTTACAACTCATTCCTACCTTTTTAAAGTCTGCTAACTACCTCAATACCATTAATATTAGTACTCCTTTTACTTGGGGTTTTAGTTTTACGAAGTGCAGAGCTAGGAAAAGTTAATGTACACAGGAAGTAATAAAGGTGTTAACATTGATGTGAGAAGAAACAATAGCGCTATGTGAAAAAATAGGATGGGGTATTTATATAAAGTGATATAAATACAACCATTTTGATTCAGCTCTACCCTTTTCTTAAGAATGAAGTCCTAAACATGCTACATATTATTTATATAATTTAACTAATCAAACTTGCTTGAGATGACTGTTAGGTTTATACAATCCAAACCACCAAACCAAACATGTTATATTATCTTTAGTTTGTCATATTTATCAATCCATGAGAGTGTGCATACAGTATTTTGTAGCACCAGTTTTCTTATCTGGACAGCAACATTACTACAGGTGTTAAAGTTCAAACACCCAACCTAGTACTACTGGTACTGCTTACTTCTGTGTACTATTTTTTATTTTTGTCAAGTTTTATTACTATATTTTATTTATAAAACACCAGGATTTTATGCAGTGTTGTACACATTATCTGGCAGGTACTTTTTATAACTGATATTGTACTAAAAAGCTAATAAATCAGTCTTAACTAGATCCCTTATGTGCAACTGTTAAACTTTCACTTTTTACTCCTTTTAAACAATACCTTCACTTTATGAACCCCTACAGCCTTATTAAATTGCGATTCGGCAAATTGAATAGGGCTCTATTTAAGCACATAGCATATTTTTTTTACAGAACCTCTATCCAAAAGCAACGTCTTCACTAGCTAAAAACTTCTGTAAAAAAAATATGCTATGTGCTTAAATAGACCCTTATTCAATTGGCCGAATCACAATTTAATAAGGCTGTTAGGGTTCCAATCCCTAAACATGCAACTTTGTTTAAAATTTTGCACAGATTTGTATTTATTAACATTAGAATGTAAAACATATTAAAATGCCTACAACAAAAATCCATACCGTGACACGTTAGTAAAGTACAGGAGAGTGTTAAAATATTATTATCCTTCTTCTTGCAGTTTTACTACATACTTTCTTCTGATTTTCTTCAGCTATTTAATGGACAAACTAATTTTATCTATTACCGTATAGGTCCGAATATAAGCCGCACCCGCATATAAGCCGCAAATAGAAAAAAGATAGTACTCAAAAATAAGCCGCACCCGTAAAATTGGAGAGAAAAAGACTCTCAAAGTGATCAGCCATTGCAAGAAACAGGCTTTCTAATTAGCACTGTAGCTTTTTTTGCAGGTTGCAGGCTTTACAGGATGTTAGAATCACTAAAACCGTAAATCGCTATTCAATACCGCAGTCTAACGCACGAAAATCGGCACCCTTAACTCGCAATCGCACAAATCACCAGTAATTTTGCTTTCGCGAATAGAAGTTGCACGCGTTACAAGCAAAGTTCGCAAATCGGCAATGATTTTTTGACGGTCGCGAATATAAGCCGCACCCGTAAGTCGCAAGCTCAAAAATCGTAAAAAAGGTGCGGCTTATATTCGGACCAATACGGTATTCATCATTTGGGCCTTAATCATCTACATATGTTCTTGGCTATAACTGTGTAAATATAGTACACACACACACACATATATATATATACATATATATGTGGACAGATTTACCTTCTAAATATATATATTTTTTTGTTCTGGGGTAAAAACAATCTTATGACATCTAAGTCTAAATAAATAATATAAAAACATAATGACAAAGTTTTAATTTTAAATAAAAATGCACCATTCAAAATCAGCAGGGGAGTAAATACTCCCCCCCCCCCCCCCCCCCCCCACACACACACTTTATGTCGTAACACATTTATTGCAGGGATGGATATACAGTGCCTTACAAACGTATCCAACCCCCTTGGCATTTTTCATGTTTTGTTACCTCACAACCTGGAATTAACATGGATTGTTTGAGGATTTGCATCATTTAATTTACAGAACATGCTCACAACTTTGAAGATGTTTTTTTTTATTACTATTGTGAAGCAAACAACAAAATAACAGAAAAAGTCAATATGCATATCTATTCACCCCCTAAAGTCAATACTTTGTAGAGCCACATATTGCGGAAATTACAACTCAAAGTCGCTTTGGATAAGTCTCTATGAGCTCGCCACATCTTACCAGTGGGATTTTTGACCATTCCTCCTTGCAAAACTGCCCCAGCTCCTTCAAGTTGGATGGTTTGCACTTGTGAACAGCAATCTTTAAGTCTGACCACAGATTTTCTATTGGACTGATGTCTGGGCTTTGACTAGGCCATTCCAACACATTTACATGTTTCCTCTTAAACCACTCAAGTGTTGCTTTAGCAGTGTGTTTGGGGTCATTGTCCTGCTGGAAGGTGAACCTCCGTCCTAGCCTCAAATCACGCACAGAGTGGTACAGGTTTGCTCAACAATATCCCTGTATTTAGCACCATCCAACTTTCCCTCAACTCTGACCAGTTTCCCAGTCCTGACTGCTGAAAAACATGGTGGATGGTGATGTGATGTGTTAAGTTTGCTCCAGATATAGCGTTTTCTTTGATGGCCGAAAAGTTCAATTTTAGCCTCATCAGACCAGTGCACCTTCCTCCAGACATTTTGGGAGTCTCCCACATGCCTTTTTGCAAACTCAAAACGTTGCCATTTTGTTTTTTGCTGAAAGTAATGGCTTTCTTCTGGCTACTCTGCCATAAAGCCCAACTCTATGGAGCATGCAGCTTATTGTCGTCCTATGTACAGACACTCCAGTCTTTGCTGGGGAACTCTGCAGCTCCTCCAGGGTCACCTTAGGTCTCTGTGCTGTCCTTATTGTCGTCCTATGTACAGATTCTCCAGTCTCTGCTATGGAACTCTGCAGCTCCTCCAGGGTTACCTTAGGTCTCTCTAATTAATTAATGCCCTCCTTGCCCGGTCCATGAGTTTTGGTGGACAGACGTCTCTTGGCAGGTTTGCTGTTGTGCCATGTTCTTTCCATTTGGTTAAAATAGATTTGATGGTGCTCCTGGGGATCATCAAAGATTTGGATATTTTTTTATAACCTAACCCTGACTTGGACTTCTCAACCACATTATCCCTTACTTGTTTGGAGAGTTCCTTTGTCTTCATGGCAGTGTTTGGTTAGTGGTGCCTCTTGCATAGGTGTTGCAGCCTCTGGGGCCTTTCAAAAAAGGTGTGTATATGTAAGGACAGATCATGTGACACTTAGATTGCACACAGGTGGACATCATTTCCGTAATTATGTGACTTCTGAAGGTAATTGGTTGCACCAGAGCTTTTTATGGGCTTCATAACATAGGGGATGAATATATACACACATGCCAAAATTCTGTTTTCTATTTTAAAAAAATAGTTTTATGTATATATTTTTCTCATTTCACTTCACCAACTTAGAGTATTGTATTCTGATCGATCACATAAAATTCAGATTAACAAAACATTGAACTTAACCTTTCTAGTGGTAAATCCGAGTGTGACTGTGGGTTAATCTTCACTTCCTAAATCCCGAGCCACACTCGTGGTTACCGCAGGGAGCATGTGGAGGGGATCCAGTGATGCCGAGTTTGCCTGGGCCCCCTCAGCACACCATTGCTCCTCCCCATCTTCCTCCTGCTCCTCCCCATCTTCCTCCTTCCCATCATCCTCCTCCTCCCCATCTTCCTCCTCCTCCTTTCCCCCTCTCACCTCTCAAGTCTTCTTCTTAGCCTCTGATCAGCTCCTGCTGCTGATCGGAGGCCCACAGCGCGTCTTATGCCTTTCCCCGGAACCGGCCTATGCTAATGACGTCACAAGCGTGTCACGTCATTAGCATATGCCGGTTCAAGAGACAGGCATAAGATGCACTGCGAGCCTCCGATCAGCAGCAGGAGCTGATCGGAGGCTAAGAATAAAAGAAAAGGGAGAGGGAAGGAGGAAGGAGGGAGGCAAGAGGAGGAGGGTGAGGGGGGAAGAGGAGGATGGGGGAGAGGAGGAGGGTGAGGGGGTAAGAGGAGGATGGGGGAGAAGAGAAGGTGAGGGGGAAAGAGGAGGGTGAGTGGGGAAATAGGGGGAAGAGGAGGGTGAGGGGAAAAGAGGAGGGTGAGGGGGGAAATAGGGGAAAGAGGAGGGTGAGGGGGAAGAGGAGGTGAGGGGGAAAGATGGGGAAGAGGGGGGGAAGAGGAGAATGAGGGTAGAAGGGGGGAAGAGGAGGATAATGAGGGGGATTAGGAGGATGAGGGGGGAAAGGGGGAGGATGAGGGGAGAAAGGAGGAGGAGGAGGGGGAGGAGGGGGAAGAGGAGGAAGAGGGGGAAGAGGAGGATGAGGGGGGAAAGGAGGAGGATGCGGGGGAAGAGGAGGATGAGGGGGGAAAGGAGGAGGATGCGGGAGAAGAGGAGGATGAGGGGGAAGAGGAGGATGAGGGGCAAAGGAGGAGGATGAGGGGCAAAGGAGGAGGATGAGGGGGAAAGGAGGTGGATGAGGGTGGAAAGGAGGAGGAGGAGGGGGTAGAGGAGGATGAGGGCGAGGAGGATGAGGGGGGAAGATGAGCAGGATAAGAGGGGGATCAGGAGAATAAGGGGGGAGGATCAGGAGGATAAGGGGGAATGAGGAGGATAAGGGGGAAAGGACGGTGGATAAGGGGGAAATGGAGGTGGCGTATAAGCGGGGAGAGGGGGAAATGGAGGAGGAGAAGGAGGAGAAGGGGAAAGGGAGGAGGAGAGGGGGAAGGGGTATTGGTGTCTAAAGGCGGTATGATTATGTCAGTATTTTAGAATGTACCGCTTTAACATTCTAAATTCTGAAATAATCATACTGCCAGGCGGGTTAAGGCTATTATGTAACAAAATAGGTAAAAAGTCAAGGGGGGTAAATACTTTTGCAAGGCACATGTAAGGAAAATAGCTTGGGAATGCTCACAGTGGTACTTATGGTCCTTGCATCTGCAATATGAAGTTGAAAGTCAGAGGCATTAAACCCACATGGCAACCAAAATAACAATAACAATAGAAGTAAAGTAAAGAAAAATCAGTAAAGATTGCAACATAGCTGTTTAGCAAAATATATATACTATCTTGAATTTGTTTTATTTTGCCACTCTTATTGCACAGTATAGAGGCTGCCATTTTACCCATACTATTCTCCCTGGTATCACCCTCCAACTTTTTTAGCTGGAGATTACAAAAGAATATGCACAGATAGTATTGGGGAATCTGCATAATAATGCATAATTATCTGGGCCCTACCAATGCACATCACCCTTTAGCGCTAATCAGGTCTACATTCGATTTACTAAATCTTAAGTATTATAATTAGGTTTGAGATGTGGTATGGTAATGCTCCATAGCATATGCAGGTTGCAGGGGTCAAGCATGTGTCGATTAATTGCTGCTTCTATTGAAGCAAGTGCAATTGCATGTAAAAACACTATGCTAAATTTGGATGTGTTTAGATTCTGTGTATGTACCAAGCCTATTGAATAATTTCTGTTCAGCAGTGTGTAATTGGATGAAGCAGGCAAACCCCTTTCTAAACATATTATCAGTTTGTCAGCAAAACAAGAGAGAACCAGTATATTCAGTATATTCAGTAAGAGGACGTATGTTTCTTATGCTTTATTACAAATCTTATTTAGCATAAAAGGAGAATGGTCCCACCCCTCCAAAACCTCTGAAAGTTAAAAAAAAAGGTATTTTATTGGTTCAATTTGATTTGTATTATGTTGGAAATGTTTTAATTTCTAACCCAGTCATTTTTTTCATTATTTATTACTATATTAACTACTTGTTACATGTACATGACACAATTCAATGTATTATATACTGTTTGTGTAATATAGCACTTCACATTGGCCATGAAATAGATCATCATCTACATTCATTACATGATCTCTTATTCTACTGTTTTCATCTGCTTTTCTCAAAATTAAAGTTCCTTTCTTTCGCCAACTCTTTTCTCCTCTTCAAAGTATTATTATGGTCTTTTTCAAGAATGATAGTACTTAGTACTGCAGTAACCATAGGAAAGGAACTGCCAATTTAGTGATCTATAGTTATAGGTATTAAAAGTTTTTTTTTTTTCTAAATTCACTTCTACTGTACAACAAACTAAAACAAACGTGATATATATATATATATATATATATATATATATATATATATATATATTAAAATGAATTCTGTTTATATATTACAATAAGAATGAAACAAGGAATTATTGCAGTAACACATAAAAATAACTTTAGTCTGTCTACATATTGATTTTAGTTAAAATTGTTTAGCACTTAATAATTATAATGTGATATGGAAATTATAAGACTGTGCTTCAATCATACACAATGGCTGAATATACTTTATATGATGCAAAGAACCAATAATAATGCAAATCACCTACTGTTCCTCCCAAAATCCCTGGACATTCTAGACTCAAAAAAGATCTTTTCACCCCCCTTTTGTTGGCAAGTGCACACCTGCCGCTTTGATCTTTATCTAACAGATGGCTCTTATTTCCTATTAAGGCACAATTTAGTGATTCAATTTAATATGCTATGGACTGCAGAATGCCCAGTACCAGATGCTAATTTATACTCCCATGGATGTTTTCATAAGAAAAAGTTAAGATGACACATGCTCTGTTGGATTTTGTTCTATTTCCTGCCTGCTATAAATCAGGATTTTTGTCAACAGCAGTTAAATTGTAGTTTCTCTAGTAATAAACATTATAGAGGCAGATGAACCAGCTTTCACGTATACTGTCAGAAACTGAAGCTGACTGGTTAATATTATTTTGTGAGGTAACCTCCATGGAACAAACCAAGCACAATTACATATTTGATTTTAATTAAAACTCATAGTACCTTTCCAGTTTTGTTAAGAAGATATCCTGGGTCTGATTAGCTGAAGTCTGTACTGAGAAGTTAATTTGACACACAACATATTTTTCTTGAGGTAAATGTCGCAGGAAGCTGTTTGTAATAGCTGTCTTTCCAGTGCCTGTGGGGCCAACAAAAAGTAATGGCTTGTCTTGAAGCAGCAACGTCTCCAGGAAGTACATCTGCATAGCTGTCCCAGGCGTGCTCACAATAATGTCATTAAGCTGTAAGAATAAGAAAGAACAGGGACAAAGATATACATAAAATGTTTTATTAATGACCCTTTTCATACAATAGTACTAAAATAGATTCAAACAGATCATAGAATGAAATTGCTGAAATAAAACTGGCAAACAAAATATATAAATGGCACAAGTAAAGTTTCCCTTCTGCAAGTATAAAATGGCTTAAATTTTAATCTAATCCTAACCAGATACAAATAAAACATTCTCGTTGACAACCTGAATACACAATTACTGTACATGATGGTAAAACTGCTGTGAATAACGTGTAGATGTCTGACAGACAACCTAAATCCTATTCTCTATCTGGAATATGCTGTTTCTGAAATGTTTGAAGGGCTAAGTCTATAAGAAGAAGAGGCACGAATATGTCCATACTGACAGAAAATAAGCGGGTGTTAATCTGCAAATGGCTTGTGCTGCCCAGTTTTTAGTACTATTTGGGTCTTTAGGACACCAGAGATTGAGTGTGTTACAAAAGTATATGTACATAATGGACACTGTGCCCAGTGCCATCTGAAATATGTACATAATGAACACTGTGCCCAATGTCATCTTAAAATAAAGAAATAGATACAAGATCAATGGCACCATACCACTGTGATTTATGATTTGTCACATGGAAATACTTACAGCTCCATTAAATTCCAATCCCGTAGCCTCAACGGCACCCCCACAAAGCCTGCAGGCTTGAAATTCTGTTACGTTACAGAGCTATTACATTCAACCATGCTGTGACCAATGGGCCGAAGACGCAAACCCGTAAACCATTCTTGCGCACGTTGCATGTGTGACCGTGACCATGATCAATTAGTCAAATCCGTAGTTACGGGTTTAGACAGAGCCAATGGCTTTTTGGCTCCATTTGCGTGTTACGAGTTTGAACGCCAGTGCATTCGTAGCAATTAAATAGCGATTTTCAAACTTAACAGTTAGAGGCTTGACAGATCAAAGGATTTGCAGCATTGGAGTTCAGATTTCGACATCCCATAGGGTGTTGCCGCATGTAACCCGCAGGTCATTTGCGGGTAGTTTTAAGAGGCCAATTTAGTAGCCGTAAGTCTTGCGGGCTTCGTTACGGGATACGGTTTTACACGTCGGGGGAATTTAATAGGGCTAATAGTCTCTTTTTTTATCTTCTCATTCAGAAAAAAAGCAATAGAAACATTTTAGATCAGGTATACAAAATAAAGGAAAAATCTCAACTTTTGGCTAAAAAATAGAAATGTTGAAAAGTAAAATATGATATGAATGCATGTGAATAAAAACAAGCAGTACTTATGGAGTTCTTGTTGCTATATTTATTTTTTACATTTAATCAAGTTCATCCCTTTACAATGGAACCATGAAGGAAAAGAATAGATGTGGTTGACAAAACTATTTGAGGATAATAAAATAACAGAGCACTGAATAGGAAATTGAGAAGAATTTTATCTAAAGTTTTCTAGTTAAAGTGAATATGTTTTCCTGTAAATAAACTCATAATTCATGAATATAAAAACAGAAAGTATGCTTGAAATTAATTGAAAGTGAATGTAGTGTTATACTGCTGGGGTGAAAGAAGCCCAAACTTTGCTTTTCTATTAAATTGTCTTTTCTTGTCCAGTAATACATAGTAGGCTTTGTGTTTTCTATTGTGATAGAAACTTAAAGAATTTAAGAAATCTATAGTAAGAATGAATTTCAGTTTAAAAAGAACTAAAAAAAAGTGTCACATTGTCTGTTCATTTTAACTTGCTTTTTAATTGTTGGGTGTAATTAAGAGCTGGCATCAATAAGAATACAAAGTGCTAAAAAACAAGTCAGAAAATACATTAAAACTCTATTAATGTTTGAGAGAAAGTCTGTAAAATGTTTAGCAATTTACTTGTTGATTTCTGCCAACATTTAAATTGATGTAAATGATTCAATGTTGTTTTCATATTGTAGAAGAAAAACTTTAATTTCATTATTTGTAACCTGGATGACAAGAAAAGCATCTGTGAAATGTTTCTCACTCT
The DNA here is from genome assembly GCA_027410445.1 of Discoglossus pictus. Classification (NCBI taxonomy): domain Eukaryota; kingdom Metazoa; phylum Chordata; class Amphibia; order Anura; family Alytidae; genus Discoglossus; species Discoglossus pictus. The sequence continues at coordinate 288,850,751 of CM050167.1, read as the reverse complement.
AAAGAAAAAATGGCAGAGGGCTAACGAAATATATTGGCCGCTCTAGGATATCGTAAAACCATTTTTGTTTGTTTTCGTATAATAGATGCCCTATTTTGATAATATATTTTATTCTACAAATAGGAAAAATAGCCCCTGGTGCGTAACATTGCCTCCCCTGCTGCACTCTCATATTGTGGCTTTCATTCAGTCACACCTCTAGGCCTAGGAATAAACTAGGTGGATTTGTGCGCATACTCCTTTCTTCTTGCTGTACATTTCGCTGCATAACCAGTTACCATCCCAACAATTCTTATCAGAAATTCATACTATCTGCTTCTTCTCTCCCATCTATCTGCAAGTTACTGTAATCTATTGGTCTCTGGAAAACCCTCTCAATTTCTTGATCATTTTCTGCCTGGCGCTCTCATTTTCTATCCTCTAACATCCCTTCTCTAATTCTTGACGATTTTAGCATTACCACTGACGCACACATTTGCCCTACAAATGCAAAATTACTTTCAATTACCTCTCACAATGAACAGAAGTCCCAACACACCATGATGGACACTCAACCATGACCTTATCTTAACCAATCTCTGCACAATCTCCAAACTTGTCATCTACCCATTCCCTCTATATGACCACCAACTCCTAACCTGCAAGCTCCCCATCACCAGAACCTACAGAAATGTGACCCACAACAATTTTCTAACATGCTACAACCCCTTCTAAGATCCCTCACCTACCCTGGCATTGCCAAATCACTGTGCAAGATACTAACTTCAACCCTTGATACTCATGCGCTCATAACCACAGGTTGACCCCCACGCTCTCATACACAAACATGACACACTATGGACATACTCTACATCCAGAAATGCTCCTGCACTGCTTAAGAAACTGTGGAAAAAATCTTGCACTTAAGCAGACTTCCTGCATTACAATTTTATTCTGCCCACAATCTTCCCAAACAACTAAACTTTTCATTGTTAATATCAACTCCAATCCCAAACACTTTTTTGCTACATTCAACACTCTCCTCTGCCCATTCTTATCTCTTGTCTCTCCTCTCTATGTTGGTCTAACAACACCTCCTCCTCTCAACAAATTGACAAAAATCAGGCTTTGCCATTCCCAGTCGCACATCTACTATGGGCTCCTTTGACCTTGAATTAAGCTTCTAGTATCCTACCAACCTCTCACCTTACAATATATCCACCTGATATTATTCCATCACAGATAATCGATCCTCCCTCTACCACACATATTCCAGCTCTCACACATCTATTCAACCGTTCCCTAAACACCAACAAATTTCCATTTTCTTTAAGTCTCCACAAACCTCAGAAAATAACATAGTTGTATATAAAAGAACTAAATTAGAGGCTGTATTATATATATTTGTTTACATTCTAAAAACCTGATGCCCTTTTTCAACTGTAACACTTCAAAAGAAAATATTTTAAATTTATTACCACAGTAGTCTTTTAATTGGTATAATCCATCTGTGTGATGAATATTTCCAAAAAACTATAATAACGAAGGGATAATTTGGTGTTTTGTGGGATGGGAGAAGTAGAAGTAGAACTTGGTGCAGTAAATCTAATCATAATTTTTCAAAAGCTTTTCTTTCAATTCACAATAGTATATTTTGTTTTTATTTGCAAGGCCTAAACCATTGTGTCCCACTGGTAAAGCATTGCTTTGGAATGAACAATTATCTTGACTTGTTGATTTTTAGATTAATTAGATTGAAACAGAGGCATGATCAGTTTAATAATCAAAGAAAGAAACCAGCCATCTGTCATGCACAACTATTTACCCTCATAAATTTATCATCACACGTCTGTGTCTAAGAAAGCATCAACAATAAATATTCTTATCTGTAGACTGTACATTGTTGTTATTTAGACACTGAACAAAATAGTAAATACTTAATTAGGCGCACAATGATTATTTTTTTTAATAGCTTGTTTAGGGAATATGTAGCATTTGTGCAACACATTTATGCAGATATTTTACTAGTGTTATGTTTCTTCTAAATCCATTTTAAATTAGATGTGGTCTGGACGAAGTTCTACCAGATACAGCAGGTATAGAGGTTACCAGTGTAATTATTATATACCCTGGGGCACATGCATGCATATATATATATACACAAAAGATAGAAAAAGTTCCATTACACAAAAGTAAGGATAGCAGAACTTTGCTACTGAAAATCGGTTTAAATGTTTTTGAATGATCTTAAATTAGGTCATCACCCCTTACCCATAATGTATTTCCACATGAATAATAATTATAATCGTTCAATTACAAATGCATGTCCACTTCAGAAAGTTATTAGATAATTAATGAATTAAACTCAATGAGTATTAAAAGATTTACATATATGAAAATCATATGTATAAGTTCTATGTTGTATTTTTCAAATAAAGTAATGACTGTTGAAAATTTATTTTCTTATAATGTGATATCATGAGGAGTGTTAGATTTGTATACTACTAAACTATTTGGTACTAATTCAAACTACTTAATACATACAGAATATCTATTATAAATCTGCTGCCACAAGCAATAAGTGTCTTTAGGACAGTTGCTTTGTTTGCCTACAGCTAGAAAGTTATTATTCTTTAGCAAATATGAAATTTTAAAAACATTCCTTTTAATAGGAAAGGAATTTATATTCCAGAAAAATCCTCATACCTCCATAGAAAATTGGAATTAAGGTACAATGAAACAAGTAACTGCCTTCAGCAAAACACTCAAATTGATGGTAAATTGACAAAAATAATTTTAAAGTTTAAACATCACTGTATAAATTGCCTTAAATGTATTTGTTAAATTGACATTCCCAGCTGACAATGAATGATATTAACTTACACAACTCTTGAAAAGAAGTAGTCTCTGGGCTTAACCTCAAAAGCATTGCTGAAAACAACAACACTTTAAATTTAATTGAGAATAGTATTGTTTTGTACACCAACATTTTTTTCTAATTTAGATCATTAAAGATGATCAAGTCGTCAAAACCAAGTTGTCCAAACTGACTGTTCAAATAATTTATTTTACAATGTTCAACTAATTTATCCCAAAAAAGAATACCTAAATTACTACTACCTTTCAGCTACTCCATTATGTAAAATACAGAATATGTAAACTCTCTTCTGTGCAATGGAAAAAATACATATGTTTGAAAACTTGAAGCCTTGCTAAATATATAATTAAGCAAGTAAAATATCATAAAGCTAGTTTTTAATAATAAAACAATGTCAGTGGAAGAACTGAGACAAATGCAGATTCTGCAAAAAATGTATATTTTCTCTAAAAATTTTTAATGCGGGTGGCTTATATAGTTGCTAATGTGGTTTGTTTGTTTCATACTTCACAAACATGTGACATTTTTCCCAAACAGTAGCGGTTAATTAACATATATCTCATCAAAAGTTAACAAAGATGTAAAACATAAAAGAGATAACAATAAGCATGTAGTGATGTGACATGCATGTCATATGTTCAAGTGGTGGAGAGTGCATCAGTCCAGGGGGCCGGCAGTCCGAATCATGTCTGATTTGGATGTGCAGATAAGATTTTTTATTTTTTAGTAAACCCAGCACTGTATTTATTAGGCAATTCACTATGACTAAGGCAGGGTTTAGGTGCAGGAAAACATTGACCTCTTGACAGTAAGCTGCCCAATTTCTTGATCAACCGCCTGTCTGAGATCACAGCTGACATAATCTCAGTTACTATCTTTCTTTCACATTCTGTTGAATCAATGTACTGACATTTACATGTTGATTTAAACCTGACTATTGAAAATGTGCTTCTCAAGTGCTGCACGTAATGTTTTGTTATCTTTTAAAATGTGCCAAATAAACCGATGACTAATTACAGATGCAACTCCTTTGCAAGTCAAACATATTTATTACAGTATATTTCGTATATCAAGTCCTAGGGAGGTAATTCCCTTGTAGTGTTTTCCACTAATTAATTAGAAAAATAATCTGGGTATATTAACAGTTTGGCCAACAGGTTTATTAATTTCAAGATAACAACGACGAGATTAAAAAATGGAATATTAAAAACACTTTAAAAACAATGGAGAAAAAAGAAGACTCCTCTGAGAAGTAGTGATATGCTTCACTTATAAACAGTGTATAGAGATGTTATACTTTCTCTTTTCTCATCAAGGAGAATTTGTGATCTTCCACTGAAGGTAACTCTATACCAAAAATATTCAACGTCTGTTATGTTCACCTTCCAACAGGAAAATTTTGTGCAGACATTTCTATGATGGAATTATAAAAAATAGTATGGTAAAAGATAGGCACTATTTAGGTACTATTTAGGAAGTCAATAGGCAGCCACAGGCTATAGGAGATTAAATATTGAAATGACTCCTATATGACAAATATGGGATTGTAATATCACAATCCTTAATTCAGAACATCTATTACCCACCTACTAGTCTGTGTAAAATCTTTACACTTCTATTAATATATTGGTGGAATAGATCCTATTGTGGGCTATAGTTTCTTTATTAGTCCTCTAATTTACTGTGAGGATATTCAGTCATGGGTCACATAACTTGTACTGACTTCCTATTGTTTCTGGAGGCCTAAGGATTCGTCTTAGATTCTTCTATGAGAACCATACTCTATGGTATACGAGTTATCTAACCAGTACCATGCTTCTTGCTCAGAACGCTAATGCTGCATGGTTGTTACTTCCTGGTTTGCGTGGACAACGTCGTGCGTGATGACGCACGCGTGCGTGTATACGCCTATGCCTGACGCGTTTCAACGTGCTGTGACGTCTTTCTCAAAGTATATTTCGTACACAATATGCATAGATAGACAGTTGTTCAAATGTAATTTCAGTTTTGAAATGAATTTGATATATATTTAGTTAAATGTGTGGAGTTTGCCAAAATAGTTTATATAATACACAGGCAGAATATAAATGCATTTTATAAAAAGTGTCTAAATGGTTATTTAATTATGAAAGTGAAATGACAAATGAATTAGGATTAAAACATGTGTGAGTTATGAAGCAAAAAAAGCAGTTTAAATAATATCATAGAACAATGATCTATTGATAAGAAACCACCAGAAAGTATTATGAGCATACACAGCCTAAGACTATATACAAATAATGTATACATTGTACGGTTACTAATAAGAAAATAACCTTTATTCCACTGAAATGAATTTTTATTCAAAGCTTAGAGCATTGTATTTAGCTACAACAGTATGTCAGCTTTATGTAGCCAATAGTACTGAAGATTTTTATTTACTTTAAATGGGTACTATGCTTTAACTTGCAATATAATGGTGCTGGGTGTAGTCTCCTGTGATATTACTGCACATCCTAGGATGAAACGCTTTATTCTAACATGCGACTAGTAAAGGACTGTTGGAGTCTGTAACAAGCAATGGCATCAAACACAACAGAGTACCAAGCCCCTCAGATATGATTTGCTAGGCTCAACCTACTTGCAAAGTGATACAATCTCTTTAGAGATTACAGTGGCAATAGTTTTTTCAGACTATTACATTTTTTTATATGTTAAGTCATAAAGCAAATACATTCATTTTAATGGAATTTTAATGGAAGAGAGTTAAAGTATGCTTTATTAATCGGATTCTATTTGCAAATGGCATACAATAATATGTCAATCACCTTCAAACAAACTTATATGGTTTCCTAAGATTAATTTACTATCCTCAAAAAGACACTGTCTGACAAAAAATGGATGTTTTATTTTTGGAAGATGTTGCAAACAAATACTGTTATCTGCAAGGGATATGCTGATAGGATCATAAACAATGTTTATTTTCTAACAATATAAAAATAAAGTGCTATGTGCAATGAGATTGTGAACTTGTCTACAAAATGTAATCCATTTGTAAAAGGCACATTCCACGTTCTTATTCTCCATGTCTTCTTTATCTGGTACAATATGTTAGTCCCAGGCCTTTTGTTCCAACCCCCTGTAATAGACTCATGAACTGGAAAACAATAAGAAAGACAGGAGAGCTAAACAAGACCCGTAGCTGTAGTAAATAAAAAATATTTATTTTACGAAAGGTAAAACGCTACTTACAAAATAATCGCCAAAAGGTCAGTTGTATAATAGGTCTAATTTAAAATCCAATGTATTTCTTCTGGAATAATATCCCAGAGGAAGTCCTACCTGGACTAAACACATTGGATTTTAACCCCTCTCTATGTAGTGTTTAATTGGACCTATTATACAATGGAGGTTTTGACATTTATTTTGTAAGTAGCTTTTTTTCTTGCATGAAATAAAGATTTCTTTATTTACTACACCAGTAGGTCTTGTTTAGCTCTTCTCCCTATTGTTTTTCAGTTTGCAAGGAATATACACACCAATCTGAAAGTTAAAGGACAAGTTTCTTTAAAGGGCCAATGTTACAACAGATACACAGAAGCACCAAGTGACTGCTACTGCCTCCAATATTGATTAAAATACAATGGACCCTTTGTACTCACCTACCTCAAAACTTACCAAATTTGGTATTCAATACATTTTGACAAGGAAAAAATGCCTCTGCACTCGTTGTTTCCTTGGTACTTATCACGCTTGCTAAGACCTGTATGAGTCAATTTACATTATTTATTGTGGTTATTTTGGCACTCGTCCTTTTTGCCATTTGTTGTGCCTTCTGGAACCAATTATCAACAAGTACCAAGGTTTCACTGTACTTAGGCTTGGACTGCAGAGCATCTAAAGATCTGACCACAAGCAGCACAGCATGCTGCACTTCCCCTCATTCTGAGCAATGGACAAACAGAAGGTGGAATGAAATCAACAGGATAAGATAGAGACACCCTAGAGCAGAGGTGGACAATTTGGTTTTACGATTGCTGTGAATGTCCAGAATTTCTTGATCTCTCTGCTTATGTATTCACATTTCCTCTGCTTTTGTTTCATTCATATGATTATTCCAACTGTTCTAAGGCAGTAAGATGCTGGAAGTCTGGACTGTTGGCAGCCCTGGCAGGAGCAAGTTGTTGATCACTGCCCTAGGAACACGCTGTGGGAATTCTAAAAAGGAAATGTATTTTCCAATTTATTTTCAAGCATTATATGCTTTTAATTTACTAGATCTTACCAATACTTGGCAAACATAATTGATTGTTAAAGCACTACAATAATCATTAAAAGTTCTAAGTGGTTTAGAATCAGTAAGTGTAAACCCGAAAATGTGGTATATTATCCATTGTGGAATAATGCAACTGAAGACATTTAATGGCAAGAATACAATATAAGAGCCAGAATTTTGCCATTTATGAGTCCAAGACATTTAATCTCTTGTTTAAACATATCCTTTTACTTTTCTCCATTTTCTCATATTGCTGGAAAATTTGCAGAGTTTCCAGCAAAGCAGCTACACTACTTGATTCTGTGCTTTACACATGATAATATTAAATTAATTCCTTATAGACAGAGACATTCACTTGTTCCCAAATTCCATGCCCAGTTGACTAAATTAGTCTGATAAGCTTTATTACAAATTATAATAAAGGTTATCAATTGTACAGGTACAGAAAGGTTTCTGTTAATGTAAAATTTTGTATTTAAGAGACAAAGGTTGTGTCAGATTGTCTCTTTGTAACGTCACTAACATCTGTAAGATATTTCCAATTTGTCTCCTCTTTTATTGTACATCAATGCATTCAATCACAATTCATTATAAAATTGGTTAGATATGAAAATTGCCTTCAATGTATCTGTTCTTTTGAACCATATTATGCTAATTTTCCTCAACATGGATTCAGTACATATATGATTGACACATTTCAACAAGTGGAGTAATGTCCATTACTGTATTGTAAAAGTAATTTAAAATTCTTATTTAATTCATAAAGCCATAAGATTTTATATTTAAAATTGTATTAAGTTACATTGTTATTTTGATGGCCCTGCACATCAAATATTAAACAGCTAGCAGGGTTAGAAAATCTTCTCTTGCATTATTACATTCCTGCACTAGGATGTCTAGTGGTCCATGATGGCAATGTTGCTTGTTGCATTTCATACAAAAACTACCGGTATTTTCAAAAGACAAGTTAACACTGTACATCCTTAAAACAGTCACTAAATGAAATCATCTTAAATATTTTACCAAGTTTAGATAATAGATAATTTGAGACTTTTTTTCTATTGCTTTACTGTAAATATGCCTTTATTTTATAATTTTCCAAATGGTACGCTGACCATCCTACTGTTTGCAAGAAAAGCATTCATTTGCTTTGATTCAGTTTTAAAGTTCTTTGAGTATATGGGCAGTGTAGTAAGTTTGAGGAACACAATGGCTTAGAGTCAACAAGCTTCAAGTTCCAACAAGGAAGGATGAAGACAGAAGACAAAGAAACTTGCCTAACCTCAATTCAGTTTTATTTTATTAAGCTTCACTATTATTGAGAGAACATACTAAATTACGTCAAAATTATCTATATTATGCTCTATGTTGGAAAGTGTGAATGAACCGGGAAAAGCTGCAATGCTGTTCCAAAGTGCACAGTAAACTGGTTGACATAAAGTTCTCAGGTAAAGTGATTTTTTTATGTTCTACTATAAGAACAAATCATGATAAATGTTTTGGCTCTGATTACATTACTACATTTGTCCCTTTCACCTTTGGTCTATATACAGTGAGTATCCCCTTCAATGATTACAAAGGATACTGCTACCTAGGCGTGCTTGCCAATCGTCTTGACCAGGGATTAGGATATGGATTTGGATTGCACCTGAAATCATCTTGCTGCAGACCTTCAGCATGTTTACGGTCACTTAACGTGCCAACTGCCCCTTCTCTGGACCTGTCCACTTGGCTATTTTGACTTTATTAGGGTCTTAAAAGCTATTGAACTTTCCTCTATCTCAAAGCACCATAATAGGCTCCTCTTACAAAAGTCTGTAGGACTCTGATAATTTACATCACATGGGGAGACCTAACGTGGAACCTATTTTATTTAAATCATGCCAATAGAATAAAGGGTGCGCTATTCTACAAGAATACATTTTGAGGATGTGGCAGCATCTCTTAACATATTAAAACATGAACAACTTCTTTGCTGGATTTGTGGGATTCTTTGTGGGATTAATAACAACTCTACATTTGGCATCAGAAAAAATACTCCTTTACATGTGGCTACTTCCAAATGAGAGGACCTCATGCATTATAGAAGCATTAGACCAATTGCTTTAGGCTTTGGTTCTAGCTAACAATGCTAAGCTAAGAATACTTTCAGTTTTAGAAATACAAGGCTTGGATTTCTTTATCTTAACAAGACAAAGTCGTTTCATTAAAACATCTTGTTGAAGTAGTGTATTCTCTTAACGGAAGACAGAAATTTGATGCCTTTTATATAATAAAAAGTCTATGGTGAAACTTCTGTAATTTACAGTTTAGTGTTATGACTTTTTCACACATTTAATCTTATCTGGTAGGAAATAAAACACATTTATACTGACCTTACACATCAGAGTTTGTCACGTCTCATTAAGATGTTTTTTCAGCACACAGATATTAACGGAGGGAAGTAAAAATGAAATCAAAACAGTTCTTTTTCCACTTACTTTACTTTTGACAACTACAAAATGAGCTGATGAGAGATGCATTAGCTCTAATGTTTCAAACCTGTCAATTCAAAGTATTCAAAAGCAGTAGTTCTTATTTTAAAACATTTCATGCAACCTGTGACTGAATTCCAGATATGTACTTTACATATAATTATTGACCTACAGTTTCCATAGTCGGACTAATGGACCAAAGTGGCTACAAGGAAAGGTAACAAAGCATATTCTTAATAATTATGCTACTGGGAAAAAAATACACATTTACAGCAATACATGATCAAAAAATTCACATATGAGATCTACCAAATACTAGATGTTTTTCTTGTAACAAGTTTAAGTAAGTTTCATGACCCAGATAAGGGGACCGCATGCACCCCAAACCCTCCTGTTTTCAGTGGTGATGTTCTATTCATCTCAGCCTCCAGCAAACAACAGGAACCAGTAACCACCCAGCAAATGCTACAGACTGATGCAGGTTCCACAGCAATAATCCAAGTAGTAAGGATTATTATTCCTGTTAAGGTCACACACACACTGCCCTGTATATACTCCAAACACACATACAATAACTATGATTAACCCCATAATGTGGCCTCCTCCCAGAAACAACATGGCTTACCCACACAACCAAGTGTACATCACATATTAACATCAAAATATAACATGGCTCATCACAAACAGGAAGGCGGACAGTGAAACATGGCCCACAATAAACAATATAGTCACACAACTGTAGTAACATTATCTATCTTGGGCCAACATGGCAACCACAGTCCATGTACTCAGGGGTTTGGACACGGTTCTTGGTGGGAAAGTTGAAGAGCTGTTTTCTGGTACCAGGTTCCCCTCAGGGCCCATAAAAAGTCTTTCATTAACAAAGTTGACACTAAATATATTATTATGGGTAGAAATGTTATTGTGGGTAGAAACTCTGCACTGTTGATCCAAGAAGGAATAAAAACATCCTCCAGAGGATACTTACTGTACATGCAAAGAGATCTGTTTTTTTCCATGGAACATTTCAGTAAACAGTATTTACTAAGGATTCTGGTTAGTGACATGCAAATGACATTCAAAACACACCACTTTTTAAGCCTCAGGTCCACCTAACATGGGAAACATTTTAGGGCTATGCGTCCTGTTCTTAGGCACACTTAAAAGGTCATGGACAATTTCTGGATTTCACAAGGAATATAATTTACCTATACCTATATATGTCTTTACTTTTGTGAACTTTATTTTATAGAAGTGTTCTGTTTTCCGGCCTAAACTCTTATTAATAGTTCATAACTGGCTTCTCCCCTCTGCAGTGTACTTCTAAGTACAAGGGTTGCACTGTCTCATAGCAACTAATCAGTGGCAACATTCTGCAATATGCTCTTTGGGAGGGGTCACTGACAGGCTAATTTAAAACTCTGCATGTCATATTCTTTGTATTCATGAGCAGCATGAGCTACAGAGGGCAGACCCAAACAGGTAAACATTGTATGATTTTAGAAATACAAAGACAAAGCTTGTAAACACTTCTTAATAAAATAAAGAATATAAAAGTAAATAGATACATAAATATATTATATTCCTTGTAAAATTCAGAAACCTTCTATGTCCCGTTAAGATTTAGAGTACAGTATCCACTCACAAACTGCAGTTTTTCCCTTATATGAGGCATCTCTGTGTGAGGTTGATTCTGACAACTGCCAAGTAAGGCTGGAGAGGGACTCTGATCGGACATTAAATATGCTATGGTGGGTAGAAAGGTTATTGAAAAAAACTCTATTGTACTTAAAGTTGTCATTGATCTTCTAGATCAGAAGTTTGCAAACTTATCAGAATACTGCTGAGGGTCTTTGCAGATTATCTAATAGAAGGTGTGCACTTCTATAACATCTTCTGTGCTGCTTTTGGATTTATGGATTTAAAAAAAATATTGTTCTTAATTTTTGTAATTCCTGTTTAACAATGGACCACCTAAATAGAGCTCTCAGACTAGTAGTCCATGGACCACAGTTCGGGAACCTCTATTCTAGATATATTTTTGATGGTCTATTTCAATAAGCTACTAATGTTTTCCAGGTCCTAAAAGTGACGTAGCAAAGATGCCAATTATTATAGAAATGGAAATAAATAAATATCCGGTAATTGCAATTGATTATTATAGCATTTTTGAGTGCAAGAGTTAAATAAGTTAAATTGGAAGTTGGGTATTTTAAGTATAAATTATCTATATAGGACCTCCCTCTCTCTAAGTCTCATTATCAAGGTCAATATATTATCACTCACAGTTGGGGTTGTTAAAGGCATATTAAAGAGAGGTGGGTCATGAATGCATTCTGTAGAGGAGTATTTATAGAGTCTGAATTTTTTTTTGCATGAAATAATACCAAAATAAACAGTTAAACCCTAAAGTTTGGTGAATTTCTTGCATTTGCAAGCAGTTTTCTATGTTGACACCCCCTGAAATTCCTAGGGGAAATTAGCATAAATAATACATTGCATCTTTTTGGCCTGGGGATTGTGCTGGCATCTTTCCTTTAGATTTCTGTAATAGCCAGAACAAGGTCTGTGTCCCTTCATTCACTGATTGTTTTATCTACATTCCAGATGATACTTACCCCAGCCTCGGTGAATTGCCCCTGTAAACCCCTTGCCCCAGTGAATTGCCCCATCACTTGCCTCAGCCCCACTGAATTGCCCCGTGACCTCCCTCAGTCCCAGTGAATTGCCCCATTACCTGCCCCAGCCCCAGTAAATTGCCCTGTGACCTCCCCCAGCCCCAGTAAATTGCCCTATCACCAGTGAATTGCCCCGTGACTTCCACCTGCCCCAGTGAATTGCTCTCATTACATGCGCCAGTGAATTGCCCTCATCACCTGCCCCAGCCCCCGTGACCTACCCCAGCCTGTGAATTGCCCCATCACCTGTCCCAGCGCCCCATCCCCAGTGAATTCCCCTATGACCTACCGCAGCCCCAGTGAATTGCCCTCCAGCCCCAGTGAATTGCCCAGTGACTTTCCCCAGCCCCAGTGAATTGGCCCATCACCTGCTCTAGCCCCAGTGAATTGCCCCATGACACACTCACTCTCAGACACACTCACCCTCAGAAGACACACTCACTCTTACTCACAGGCACACCCTCACTCACAGGCATACACACTCACTCAACACACTCACACAGACACACTTTCACTCACACAGACACACTCACTACAGACATACACACTCACTCACTCACCCAGACAAACAGACTCACACAGACACAAACACTTATACAGACATACACACTCACACACTAAAACACTAACACAGACACTCACACTCACTCACAGACATACACACTCACAGACATTCACAGAGGCACACTCTGACTCACACAGACACTCACACAGACACACTCAAAGTCACTCACACAGACACACTCTCACTCACACTCAGACACTCACAGAGACACACTCACACAGACACTCACAGACATACACACTCACACAGACACACTCACTCACTCACACAAACACACTCACTAACTTACACAGACACACACACTCACACAGACAGAAAGACACACACTCACACACACAGACAGAAAGACACACACACTGACTCACTCTGGGCGAGCCTGCGTGGTCCGCTGCCGCCCCTCCCTTCTGATAATCGGAAGCAGCGGTGACGTCACGGATGACTTTACCGCTGTTTGCTAATAAGCCAATCAGCATGCGTCTGGGCTGTTGGATAGGTTACATTTTTTAATTTAGTACCCTCTATGCACAGCACCCACTGCTGGGGGCATGCCCAGTTAGCATAAATGTGTATGATGACACCAGCTTGAACAATCAAAAATCTGTGGATAGGATCTAACTGCATAATAGCCTAAGGGGGCATGTATTGCCATTACAAAGGCAGACAAGCAGAGTGTAATCGTAATAAGGACATCAAACTAGCTAATTAGTTTTAAAATGGTAAATTATTTTTTCAAAATCACTTTAGAATCAAATGGTTAGTACAATGCATAGTTTTTGTGCTCGTTAAGAATAACTTAAAAGCTTGAAATATAATGTGGAAACAGACAAGATAGCTGATTCAGACACCGGGTAAAACCAAATCCAAAGCTACAGAGGCGAATCAAAAACTGAAGCTGTGCTTCACATTGGCAGGTTGAGGGGTGGTTACATATTGGCTGCTAAATGTGGTGCCATTCTGTTCTTTGTCTTGTCAGAGATAGGACTAATTAATGCTAGGTATCAATATTCATTGTCATCTTTCTTGGCTGTGTTTGATTTTTCACTTGAAAGTCCAAGCAGATGGATTTTTGGCCAAGAAGCTGGATGCCTTAACTTTCAATGTGCAAAACTATGGCTATACAGGTTTATTTGAGAAACATAAATTAGTATCCTCTTTTAATATGACTATCAACAAAGAACAAATTGATGGTAAGGTGCCACAAAAAAAACTGTAATTTTTCATGAAAGGAATTATCTCCATTGAGAACAGCAGCAGGAAGATATAATAGATAATTTTAATAAGTCACTGGATATATTTTTTTTTAAATGAAAAGGGGATTCAGGGTTATCCTGGTTACTTAGAGAGAAAGTATTGATCCAGGGAGGAATCCGATCGCCGGTATCTGGGGTCAGGAAGGACTTTTTTCCCCCTTTGAGACAAAGTTTCACTGTTTGCCTTCCTGGATCAATGGAGATTTAAAAAGGTTGAACTTCACGGACTAAAAGTATATTTTCAACCTCAATTACTATATATCTATGTAACGGTGTGACTGTCAGGTCTTCATATACCTGACTCCTATCTGACTGCACTTACATAATACATAATAACCATGTACAGGTAACATATTACCACACACAATAATACATAATCACAATGCAACAATGTCATGCTCCCTTGCCCATTTCCATAACTAATGGTAATATAGTCACAAAACAATGTAATCATGACAGGTGTCCCTTTAAAATATCAAACAGTTAAGCTTAATTATTTAACTCCTTTACGTACAGTTACAATTATATTAAATTATATGTGCACTTTTCATTTCTACCCTGTGTCATTTTAAATACTGGTCACAGGTTAGACAAATGTTACACAATGTTAATGACCGATATGGTCAACAGCCAGGCTGATCAATGGTCAGTCTTTTTATTGATTCCGTTATCTTTTCATTAATAGTAGATTTATAAATACTTAACAAACACATATTGACTGAATTTATACTGACCCGTCTTCAGTACATTTAACAAGATGTTGAATATTTATGAAAAATACTCCTGAGTATTGAGAATATTTATTAAATATAACCACTGAGCAGTATGCCCATTACTTAGCTTCACAAAAGCTATATTTACTGATCACTTATTTTTGATCACTTTAAATAAAATTCTTTACTTCATGCTTGAAGACAAATTTGCTGTTTCATTAAAAACTTGATTTCCCTCTTTTTGCTACAGCCATTATAAAGCTTCACACTGCAATGAACATTATATATATATATATATATATATATATATATATAGTATCCCTTATGCCAAGCATTGGCAGACGTTGTCCTAGAGAAGTACAAACTGGCCAAGATTTGAGTCAGTCACTGCATCAAGCATTCTGATTAACTAACGTTCACAGAAGGGAAATCATTTACTACTAGGCTAAGTGCAACTCTCCAGGCCCAACCATGCCTACCCCTGCTTAGGCTTTTATATTGGAGAGCTGTGTTTGCATATATTGTTGCATTTTCTTGATTTAGGGCCAGTGAGGGGGAAGGGATATGGTGTCAGCTTCAATTGTATTAAATCATGTTAACAAAAGTTCTTTATATCCTCATTCCCCACCGCTCCCTCCGCTGATATCCCAAAAAAACGCCCATATGATTCAGATGTGAGAAAATGATGTAACAAACACAAAATGGATTTCTATATTCATAAACAAAGTCTTCAAGAATTCACATTTTCTTCGAAAATGTTATGTCCATGGTTTACACAGCTGCTAATGTTGTTAGATTGGTACCAACTTGACAACTGCCTTTTTTCTTGAACTACTTTGGTCTTTGAAGGGATTTTCAAACTTCTGTTATTATCTTTTATTTGTACATCATAATATGTAACATTGAGGTACCACAATTCCATGGGAATAAATATATATAGAGATTTAAACAATAGAAACAAAACGAGTTGAGAGCCCTGCCCTTGATCAATCAATAAGACTTCCATAATGCTACAAAGCACTTTACCAGAGCACTTGCAATCTTATAGACCTGTGCAAAACAAATGGAGAGAGGTTGTTATGCAGGCAAACATAGTCTGTCATGGATATAAAAAATGAAATAATTTACATAGTTGACATATTCAGCTCATCTGTCACAGAACAAGATGAACCAAATGGACAAAATATATTTTTTCTATCACATGGTCATCTCTCTGCATAGAGTTTCGGGTTACAGCTAAATTAAAATTAACAAACCAGCTTTTGATTGTATGGAAAAAGTGTGTACATATTAGGGCATATTCATTTGGATCGCCAAGTCAGATTGCATTGTTGCTGCTTTCTACTCATAAAATATACATTTTAGACAGCCGAGAAGTCCCAATTAAATTACTGCAAGATTCTTCTAAAGTAAATCCTTATGAATACAAGTACAGAGCCTTCAACTAACTAATAAATCTTAAAGCAAAACGTGCAAAAGTATATCTTTATTGAGTCTAAACAGGCACTTCATAAGAGATGCAGTGGTGCATTTCTGAAGCATTTACAAGATAGAAGTCTAATTCAAGGCTTAAAAAAAATCAAATTGGGAGGTGTCTGAGTCTGCAGACCCATGAAAGTTTAATTATAAGTGCATAACATAATATTACAGCTACAGACTGAATCCTATTACGATTAGAAAATTCAATATCTCATCTCAATGGCTTTTAATTGATCTCTACACATATTGTGATTGCAGTCTAATATCTTAGATGTTTTCAGTACACTGAGACAAATGTAAGCACATTAACTCTGTCAAAATTTTTAACTAGTCTGCTTTTTCCATTAGACAGTATAACATTTATTTGCAATGTAATTAAAGATATGAACTCTAAAATAACTGTTCTGAAGAAAAAAATGTATGACTTTAAATAAATTGGTGGTAAACCAAGCACATTTGTTTAATGTAGGAGCAAATAAAGTATTTAAAAACAAAACAATGTTGATATCAGCAGTATCAGCATGTCTAGGTCTGGACTATAAATAAATAGCATCATCTGAGTGAAAGGGACTCAAGTCTAGGCACTTAAAAATGTACTCAGTCTTAGAAGAGACTTTGTGCTTTACACATAGTTCATTGCAGGACGTGCTATGCCTGGGAGTGGGAATAACAAAGCTACTCTCTGATTGAATTGTGCTGCTATTCAGTACACTTCTCTTCCTTAAAAAGCATGCTGGGAGATGTAGTCTCAACTAAAAACAAACAGCAACTGCGGACCTCGCAAAATTTACGGACTTACGACAAACAAATACGAGAAGCCGTACAACCCATGCCGACCTCGCAAAAATACGACCTTACCGCCCGAAACCCGCGCACATGAAAACATGAAAAACACAATAAATACACACAACAAATACATAAAAAGGTTACATAAAGCAGGGGGCGGCAGCCAGGACCTTGAAAACTGAAGTTACACCTCAATTTCACTCTAAATAAAAGAGTTTAAACACCCAAAAATCCCCTAAGCAAGAGAAAAAATGGCCGCCTAAAAAAACAAAAATGAGGCTACAGAACTCTAAAGACGCAAAACACCACCAAACACCTACGGATTTTCCGAAAAAGAAGTACGAGATCCGAAAACAAGGAGGCAACCCGCGCGACCCCAAAAACATTAGAAACACAATAAATACACACAACAAACACATAAAAAGATTACCCACAGCAAGGGGGGGCACCCATGACCTCTGCAAGTGAAGATACACCTCGATTTAAGTCCAAATTACACAGTTTAGACACCCGAAAATCACTTAAGCGAGAGAAAAAACGGCCGCCGAACAATAAAAAACAAGGCTAAAGGACCCTAAACACGCAAAACACCACCAAACAGCTACGGATTTTCCAAAAAATTCGGACGACATCTGAAAACAAGGACGCAAAATCAGCCACAGCCGCATACCACACATTAGGCGCCATTTTAGAACACTAACTTATACAATCCGGAAGTACACAGCTATCCTAACGGATTTGCCTCGCGCACGCAAACTATTACACTACACACATTCATGACACTTACACAGCAGCTCCACAGCACTGATGCTGCAGCAACATGAAACAGATTGCCTGCTCTTCAACACAATGCTGCATATATTACTTCACAATAGGTAAAGTATATTCATTTCTTATTTTATTAATTATTCATTGGCATACAAAAAAAAAACACAACGCTGCTCATAGCACACAAACAACCAAGAGCCTCGCAATGAGCGCCGAAGGATCTTAAAACACCAACAAAATTAATGTCGCACACAAACAACATTACCTACCTTACAATCTTATTGCCGTAATTTTTTGACGGGCAAGTTTTAGTATATATATATATATATATATATATATATATATATATATATATGACACAGTTATATACAGAGAGAATGGGAGATGATATACATAGATCTTTCTATCTTCATATACACCTGTTTTTTTAGCACTTTTGCACATAACACAAATCAATAAGTTTTAATTACACACTAGGAATCCTGGGCAGGCAACTTCAAAATGTTTGTATAATTATATAAACATCCTGGTATGTACATGATTTGCCTACAGAACCTTTCTGGGCTACTTAAAGTGATAAATTGTTGTCTGTTCAGTTGGTGGCATGGAAAAAAAAAGACTAGGCATGCTCAGACCCAGGAGACTGCATGGAAAACAATGCACACAATGCCTCTGAAGCTAATTAATTAGTTAAACCATTGATGTCACAAAAGATTATAATCATGTTTTGTAGGTGGTTCAGAAAGGCTGACCGAAATGCAAATTTTTAAACACAGAATATAATATTGCATATTTTTGTATGGACGAGGGGGTACCTCCCTAGGGGTACCTCTGGTGTAAATTCAGCCTGGGGACAAAAGCAATGCAGAGTGTGGAGTACACATTTTATTCTGCATTCTTTAAGTTTGTGAATTTGATTTCATGAACAGCTGCAATTAGTGATGCAATTCTGCCTAGGGCTGCACATTTTCAGGGGTCAACAGACGAAACATCTACAGATAGACCCCGCTTAACCCTACCCTGTTTAACACTAATTCGCTTTAAAGCTGTTTCATCTGACACATCCCCCATTAGAAATAACACCGCTTTTGCCTGACACGTCCTTGAGTAACACCGATTCCATGCTTGTGTATCATTCTAAAACACCAAGAGCCATGGAAGGAATTTTACAATTGAATTTGCCTGTGATTTATTCTATTTTAAAATTTACCCTGCTTAACACTACCCTTTTTAGCACGGTTTCACTGTAATGCTATTTTGACCCGTAATTCCCTGTTTAACGGACTGCCAAACCCCTTTTATTGCTCTGAATCTTTAAAATCTTTATCTTTAAAAAAACATGGAATCCAGGATGAGCCAGAAGCTTCAACATCACAAATTTAGTCCAACACACACTCTGCAACTTATAATTAAGAGTATAAGATATTATATGCTAATTGAGGAAGTTGTGGGAATAACGGAGAAACACGTTTTAGTCTTCTATACCTTATATTTTTCATTTTATTGAATATGTATCTATATCAATAAAAAAACATTTATTTCACTTACTCCTCCCTATTGTGGGAGGAGGACTGTACCACTATACCATCCCATCATTGACCAGCTTAATGGATAATAGATTTGTCCATGTGTATTATATAACTCATCATTTTTGAGGTTGCCCAAGGTGAGAGTTTGAACGAATATTGGGACATATGAAGCGATTTGCAACAGTATAATGCCATTTCATATATTAATTCAGAATCTTTTTAAGGACTTCAAAAGTATTGGAGAACCATTAAAACCACAAATCTTCTGCCAAGGAACAGAACATTTCCTCCCCTGTACCAAAAAATGACTCTATGGGACCAAATTCCTTTTCTAAGGTTATAAAATTACCTTTAAAGGGCCACTTAATTCAGCCCGAATTGGACCACATCACTGAAAAGATCTCCTAAAAGCATGTTGAAATACTTTAAAAAATTTTTAAATACGTGCATTTTTCACTGAGAATTCAAACAACTGTGTTTACATGTGTCACTGACCGCCCACTGCCAGACCCACAGCTACAGCTCCATGCCGTAAGCAAAAGAAAACAAAATGCTAACCCTTAACAAATTCATCTGTGCAGAGCATGGGATGCTAGAATCAGCTAAACAGGCCAGTTTAGGGGTTAACTGGTCAGTGCTGTCCTGAGTTCAAGGAAAAACTACTATCAATCACTGGCTTTACTGAGTAGCTCAGCTATCTGTTTTTACTCATGCAACATTCAGTAGGCTGTAGCTCTTATTAGTGTAATTAAAAATCTATCATTCTAATATACAATCCTGTGCTTTTTCGCACCATGAAGAGTACTTATAGTGAAGTAAACGGCCCTTTAAGCACTTCCTTAAAGTTTCTTCCAGAGTCCATAATCCCTCTCCAGAACACTCTCAAGGACACCACATAGCTTTCCATGGAGATAAGGGGTATGTAAACTCCATATTGATTTAGAATCATATTGCCATAAAACTCCATATTGTGTACATCTAACACAGAACATAGCTATATATATTTTGTAGTTCCTACCAAATGTATCTAAGTTCTTGTAACTAATTCTATAGCCTGCCGGTATTCTGCTCTAATATGTACAAGATAATGACCTCACTAGCCCTTATAGGTGTATGTGTTTTGCTCAGAGAGATATTTATAAGACACTCCTATGTTTTTACTATTAGTGGATTTCTGTTATGCTATATAAGAGCCGTTATCTTTATGGCAAATGGCACTTAAGAATCTCTTGCATCAGATTTATGTGCTGCATTCTACAGGTAGGTCTGTTTAAATAAAAAAAGGAGTTGTTTTGAGGACCTGGGATATCTATTATTTTTCTTGGGTGTCCTGGGTTCACCAAGATAGAATCTGAGCTGGATAATTTTCCCTAACACTTTGCGGTAAACATTTTCTGTTAGAGCCCATGGTTACATAAAATGGAATTCAAAGATTCCATGGGAAATACCGGTGTGGGGCCATTCACTGCCCAAAATTATTTGTACTGTCAAATTCCCTTATGTAGAAGCAACACATCACAATTCATGACACATCAATGATTATTTCATGACCAACTTTTCACAATATTACATTTGAAACATTTGATGCTCATTTCAAGTATTGTGTAGGATAGGAGGTTTTTGGTCTTATTTAAAAGGATTTTATATGACAAAAAAATATTTAGCAAATCATTTTCTATTAAATGTTTTGGTCTTAACATTTTATAGCTCAGTATTTACAAGAGAAACTGGAACTTTTGCTCTTGAACTCATTATTCAGTGTATTAGTTAATTTAAGCCAGATAAACAAAGATAAAAACTTAGCCTGCATGATTATGTTATTCTCTTTAAAATAGTGAGAACACATTTTTATATTGTGTTTTAACTAACCATAAAATAAGTTTGAAGCAAGTTAAATTATATAGCCACACTAAAGTACTTCTCTATTGATATTCAATTCAATTTATTAAATAAATAAATACCTAAAATGAATTTGTTCTATCTTTATTGTGATCATACAAACACGCTATTATAGTAAGACATGTTATACCTTAACAGCTTCTTCAATGTTAACCGGGGTAATAAGGTCTTTCCACATGCACCAAGATGAAAGCTTCTTTTTGAAGTAAACCATGTCATAGACGCTCTCTCCTTTGGGTAGTTGTGCAGCTCTTGGTATTTGGAGACCTTTAGGCCTTGGATGGATGGAGTCCTGGTCACATAAGCTTTTTAGGAACTCACTAAAGCTGAAAAAAATAAATAGTTTAATTGTTCCATTTTTAGATAGTTACCACACATTTACCTCACATTATATCTAGAAAAACAAACCCTTATTGTCTACTTTTTTGGCTCCTCTTCATCGCCTCACCCTCTGACTGTTGGCATACCTCAAGGTTATGTCCTAGGCCCCCTCCTTTAGTCCATCTAGACTTCTTCACTTGGTACCACAATACATTATTTTGGATTTCAATACCATCTATAGGCAGATGACACCCAAATCTGCCTCTCTGCGCCAGAACAATCCCACCCTCTCTACTAGCTCATGTTGCCAGCTGCCTCTCTAGCATATCCTCCTGGACTGAGCACCTAATCTTCCCACCCTCTTCCACAGATTCCACTCCTCACATATCTGTAACTGTTGACAATGCCATCATCACGCCCAGAGATCATAAAGTGCCATTATAGGGCTCTATTAGGAACTTCAGTAAAGCTAACTCAATACCATGGGAGATCTTACATGATAACTCACTGAGATATTACATGTGTGCGCAGGCTAGCTTGTATAGGAAATTATGTCAATGAGCAAGGGGGTTTGTCATGTAAGGCAAAATAGCTTACAAACAATCCTAATTGAAATAGCAAGTGAAAATATTTCCCACGCCAACCCCTCATTTTAGAGAACATCAGTAAATATTGCAAAACGAGGTCTATAAATCTATGTGTTTTCCACTCAAACATTGACTGTGGGGTGCTGAGTAAATTACCCAACAGGTCACAGGAGAGAAGGATAGGTTTTGTTTGCAGTGAAACAGTAGCTGTTTGGAATAGAGATAGTAAGTAGTTTGCTTAATATTGCTATGCTATTTGTTAACATAAAGACAAAAAATTATACAATCATAGAGGCTTTCAATCCAAGGATGAATTAATCCAAGTGGGTTTGTTCTATGGGCATAGTAACTCACTCAGAGAGCATCCTCTTTTTGCTCAGCTTTGACATATTATCACATAGTTTCCGGATGATTTGGAATGAACCCTCCCAAACAGCCTGCAACTTGTTATGGGATTGTGTACAAAAATAATTTTGCTGGCCTAACTGGAATTCCCTAGCCCAGGCTTTGTGATCATAACAGGACTCCTGCTTGCCTTGGCTCCTCGGCTAGCCCAGTCAGGGTCTCCAGCCTACCTCTGTGGAGCAGCACATGTTGCACTATAGAGATTACCTTCCTCTGGGGGTCGCCATCCCCAAACCCCTAATAGGACCAACAGTCTGTTCGCCACCAATATAAGAGTTCAAAGGGGAAGAATCCTGAGGACTCTTGAGGGACCTCTCTTTAAGTAAAAAGGATGTAATGAAGCAACTTTTCCCAATGCTTCTCCTGGTCTACAAAGGCTCTAGTCATAGCCTTTGGGTGCAATTGAAGCCATCACAAAAAAACATTGGTATGGGGATGATAGGGGGTCCTTAGCTGGGTCACTCCACACTTCTGCCACAAGTGTTGGATCAGCTCAGCCATAAACTAGGTACCCTGATCTGACAAAATTTCAATTGGGAACCCAACACAGGTGAAAATGACTACCAAGGCATTAACCACTGTTGCTGCTGTTATGCGGCCAAGAGCTACAGCCTCCGGATACTGGGTGGCATAATCCACCAAATGAATCTATCTCTTGCCTCACTTAATAGGCCAGGCAAGAGGGACAATGATATCTACAGCCACTCAGTAGAAGAGAGCTTCTATAATGGGCATGGGCTGCAAGGAAGTCCAGTGGAGTTGCCCACGGCCACGAAAGTGCTGATAAGTATCACATGAGGCACAGAAACTAGTGACATCTTGTGATACACTGGGCAAATAAAAGGCCCAAGTCAGACCTGGATGACTGCAGAGATTGCCCTGGTACCCTGCTAGGGGAATGGTATGGGCTACCAGGGCAATCGACCAGCTGTTGAAGGGCCCTCAAAGTTGCTCGCCCCTCTGTGAATCAGTCACCCTGTACAACAGGTCACCCTCCCAAATATACTTTTCCCGCTCATGTCCTGTCTCCCCAGTCAGTGCTTTAGCCCTAAAACCCTCTAAAGTAGGTTCCTCCTTTACCTGCCACTTGAATTCAGTCAGGTATGCCCATGGTCTCAACTATTTCCCAGTTGGCATCTGGCTTACCGCTGGGTGAGCTGGCTCTGGCTCCTTTTGTGTCTACCCGACAGTGGCCATAGTGGTGAGTGGGTGGCAGTAGTGGGTGGATTAGCCAAAAAGGACTGTGGTTGAGGTTGCCCTTCTGGTTGGAGCTGTGGGCCAGGCTGAGCTATTGGCTGGGGATCGCTGGACTTGGTGGCCAAGCTGGGTGAAGACCACTGGAAGGGGGAGGTATTCACACTCCTCCCTGGGTTTCCCTATACTGGTTCACCAGATTCATCAGTCAGGTCTCACTCAAACCCACTTGGATTAGTTTGTTGTTGAATTGAGTGCCTCTGACTATGTGTTTTTTTTCTTTTGTCTGTATGCTAATGATCCTTCCCTAATGGTCATAGTGAGATCAGAAGTTGGGCTCCTTGCTCACTATGCTTTCAGGTGTATACTGACAAGGAAGAAACGTATGTCTGTGGTTTGCTGTTTTTCCTGCTCAGGAAACAATTGTCTGGTATTTTGTGGCAGGGATACTCTTATGAGTGAGACCTGACTAATTTGCTATAGGATATTTCTTCCCTGTGAGCAAAAAGAGACTGCTCTCTGAGTCGGTTATTATGCCCATAAAACAAACCCATGTTAGGTACTTCATTCTTGGATTGAGCACCTCTGACTTTGTTTCTTATCTAAATTATTTATTACATGTAAAGTCACCAATAAATTATTCACATAGTCTGCATAACTTTATAACACATTTCATTCACAAATTTACCATTTACACCACACCCACCCTACACATACCCCTACTTCACCCACCCATACACTGTTGATGCAACCTCCTAATACATACAACACACACTCACCTATTACATTCCACATATGTGCAGCACACATAACCTGTACAAATACCTCATGTGATATCACAGATCACTAATATACAATATGTACTATTATATTACCCTATGGTTCGACAGATAATTCAGCATTAGTAGCACTGTTTGAAGATCAACAGCAGGTAGGATTCATTTTTTCTCCTCACCTTCTTGTTTTCCCCTAAACAAAGCTTTTCAGAACTGTGTCATACATTTTTAAATGATGCTTACTGTGTGTATGTGAATGGGATTACCTTCTCATAGGCGATGATCATTCTGGTGGACTAACCAGATGAAGAAAAAATATAGGGGTTATTAATTTAATATTAGGAATTTGAATGTTGCAGATTAGCTTCTCAAAATATATACTGGTGTACTGCCCCAATAGGTTAGTTAGGTTTCTTATTTTATTATAGTCAATTTTATGGACTCCTGGGATTAATTTGCACCACATGGATTATATTTGAGCATAGTCTTGTTACTTTGTTGATAATTTTTCAGTAAAAGTTTCAAACTGGTTTAGTGTCTGCTTCTTTATTTTGTGATGGGTGATTGTTATGTGCACCTTCAATAGAGTTGAGGTCTTTCCTGGACCAACCGTCCAGAATTGCAGTATGTTTCTGCCTGTGTATTTGGGTTCTCTTTGATTTAGCACAGGTGAATAACTCCATCATATTCATTTTAGTCATGCACCTCAGCTCAACTGCTACTCCTGCGGGAGGTGGAGTCTCCATGTAACGTTTTGAGTCACTAATAAACAACTGAGAACAGCATTTTCCTTAGGTTTCCACAGGAGCCATGTAAAACCACATTCAAAGCAGGGAACAGTTCACATGTGCTGTGCCCTTGTAAGGGTTTATACATAAGAATTTTACACCTTTTTTGCAGCATGTAATAGCTATATACTTTTGACTCGCAATATTTCCTATGGGAGCCCACAGTGATGATCAGGGATAGTAGTATAAACTCACTCTTAGCATTGATATTACCCCAAAGCTTTGAATATTACCTTTACTGATTCCTGACATCAAAAGAAGAGCTGATGAACTAACAACAACACAAAAGAAAGTTTTTGTGTCTACGTAAGTATTTAAACTACATAGGAATATCCAATATTAATTCCAACTAGAATCTGAAAGGGGCATAGTGGCAGTGTCATTTTGTTACAATTATTTAGATTGCAAGTTTGTGAATTTTGTATGTAGATTCTAAATTTATACACAGGGCCCTCTATTCATTTGCCTTGTACGTAACCCCTGTATAGCGCTGCAGAAAATGTTGGCGTGTTACAAATAAAGGATAATAATTACCGTATTACATATTTTATATAAACAAAGAAAAGAGCAAGTTCAGATTGTTAACTTCTATCCTTAATATTTGCCAGTTTAGCAATTTGAGTTTTTTTTACGTGATTGATATTGGAGTCAAGCATATATATAGGTTTTTGAAACTATGTTACAAAAAAATTGAAAAAATATCACTAATTAATAACAACATATTTTTCCGAAATTACAATCTTGTTCCCTTCTTCGGTTTCTGTAGATAATTTGGGTCTTCTACCACCTAACCTAAGTAGATGCATGCAAAGTTAAATTCAGAAGGTTTGACAAGTGGATTTTAACCATTTGTGAACTCTCTGTTATTCATGCTTGTCCCATGAGGTCTAATTCAAAGATCAAGCTATTTATGAACTTCTGGATTGGCAATATTAGACAGTATTTACAGCAGGTAATTATCAGCAATAAACATGATAATTATACAAAATAAAAGGTGTTTAGACACCAAATGCACAGCAGGAATTTCAGAAAAATGCAGGTGTTTTTCTGTTTAGACACATTATAAATATCAAACATCCAAAACAATTACAAATATAAACATTTTCATTTTCAGTAATTTTTTTCAGTTAATCTGCTTTACAATTAAATAGTTAAAAAACTAGAGAAATTATATGTATACATGGATACAGTTAGGCTTATTATTAAAGGTATATACAAGTGAGCTGGGTTATTAATGCATCTGATAGAGGGGAGTTAAAAGTGTCTGATTACATTTCTTTGCATGCACTATGTTTTTTAGCTTTGTATTTAAAAAAACTGTTGCAGGTGATATTTACTCCCCCAGGATTGAGCGAGGCTTCTCAGGGTTCAATTTTGTAAAAATGAACCCTCTGTGTGAGCATACCCAGCTTAGCAGCAAATTAGCAATGCTGTATGCAGTCAGCTAGATAATGCTGCTACACTCATTAGAACTAAAGATCCTTAAAGGACCATAAATCAAGATTCAAGTAAAAATGCTTGAGCTGTTACACGGTTGTTCTTTGATAAAGTCTGACAAATTATAATTGTTCTGAAACCAAACATTTCAGCTTCTTCTTCCTATTCTAATCTGCCTTTTTGGAGAAAAAGCATTTAGACTTGATTTATGGTCCTGCAATGACCTACAAAGTTTGAGTAAGAGAGGTGTGCATGTGTCTCTGTGTGAGTGCATGCAATTCACTGGGTCTGGGAGAGATATCAGGGGCAATTCACTGGGGCTGGTGAGGTGATGGGCCATTCACTAGGGCTGGGAGAGATCAAAGGGGCAAATTACTATGGCTAGGGGAGATCACAGGGGCAATTCACTGGGGCCGGGGGAAGTTTCACCTGGGATGTTATGTAGATAAAACAATCAGTGACTGAAGGGACACAGACTGTGTTCTGGTTATTACAGAAATCTAAAGGAAAGATGCCACTCAATTCACAGACAAAAAAGATACAATGTATTATGTATGCTAATTTTCACTGGCATTTTCAGGGGGTGTCAACATTGATAGAAAACAGTTTGCAAATTAAAGAAATTCAGCAAACTTTAGGGTAACTGTTTAAATGTTTACTTTGGTATTTTTCCATGCAAAGATTTTTTTTTCATACACTACTAATCCTCCTCTATCAGATGCATTGATAACCCAGCTCACTTGCATAAACATTTAAAATATTATTAAGGGGACTATAGTTATATATTTTATTTTGAAGACCTAACATTGGTTTTAGCCTAAAATAACTTTATTTATTATTTGATCCCTATTGCATGACCAATATAGGAGTCCTTTAAATGGACACAGGAAGACCCAATTATAGTAGAAATGAAAGCATTACCTATAAATAAGTATAGTTGCAACTGGTTATTATGAATAATGAATCTAAATGAGTGTTAACTAATTTGCCAACATACTCTCTCTGCTAATCCCCTCCCCACTGTAAAAGATAATGAATTACTCAAGATACAAGATAGAGACTAGTAGGAGGAACTTTTAAGGTCAACTATTTCTCAACAAATGTAAAATATTAGTAATAGGTAAAGCTTTGGCTTCTACCATAAGAAATACCTTCCAATACTCTTGGTTGCTTGAAGGGCAATTTTCTTTTTCATAAAATGAGCTGATCTAATTGTCCAAAGTTCCCACCAACTCAACAAAAATAATCTCACATATAAGGGGAGATTTCATAAGAAAACAGAGATGACCATAACTGCATATAAGTTCAAATAAAAAGTAATATATTTAAAAATGTGTTTATCATTTTAACTTTTGAAAACCAAGTTTGCTCTTGGTTTTCAAATTACCTTCTGAAAATAATGGACTTAACATAGTAGAGGTTCCAAATACAGTAAAGTTTAAAAGTTAGTTAGATAGTACTATATCAATTGAATGCTATTACAAATTAATTTTCCTATAGCAAACTAACATTTAAGTTTGACATTTTGAACTGTCTGCCTTTCTGAACCACCCACAAATAAAATCTGAATGATGGATTGTTACCTGAGTAACTGGGTCTTGAATGCCATGACCTGCACAAAAATACAATGCATGTTCTGAGTCTGGTGACTTCCCTCAAGACAATATACCTAAAACCTCAGGGACTTATCATAAATGAATGGTAATGATCTCTGATCTACATAATATATGATTCTTTGTATGTGGGCCCGTCAGAAAGGTTGACATCTCAAAACTGCAAATGTCAATGTTAGTTCAATGTAGGAAAAAAACATTTTTTAAATAAATAAATATTTGATATTAAATATAGTTTTAAACAATATCCAATTAGCAACATCCAGTGTGTCACTTTATGTGTCTCCTTAAATGTAATAAAAATATTATTTCCAGAAATATGCTATTAAAACACAACCTATTTATTTCTTATTTATACATTACTTGATCTAAACACTCTTAACAAACATTACTTTTAAATTAACCATGCACCTCACAGTATCCTTCCAGTGTTTACACAAATGTTATCACATAACATGAAATAATTTAAAGTTAGTGAAGGAAAGATTCCAAAAAGCTTTTCTGTTTTTACTTCATGACAATGGGCTAAGAAGCTATAACACTGTAACTATGCAGTTTATGGCCAACCATACTGCAGTATTTTTATGTAATAAATTGTACAAGTACTGAGTGTTTTGTAGGTTTGCTGATGGACGCAATCTTTCATATGTCATAACTTTCTACTTTAAGCACTAAAATGAGCCATTACTTGGACTTTTAAAGGCTTTTGATGAAGGACTTTCCACAAAGTTTGTCCTCATTGGAGACCAAGTAAAATACTCCTATACATGATTTATTTGCTGAAGTCTTTTTTTTTGTCTTTAGACATTGTGGCTTTCTTTAGCTGCAATATAAATGTATTTTTATCTTAAAATAAATGAGCAGAAAAACCCCCACATAAACATATTGTTGTCACTTTTCTGATCATCGCAAGTAAGTTGGGTACCTTAAAAATTTATAATAACAGATATATAGTAACTATCCTGAGAATGGGACCAAAAGACAAGAAAAGCTGAATATAAGCATATCTGCTTAGTCATACACTACTGCTTTATATGAACATCATTCATATATCCCCCCCAAAAAATCTGCGAACCAGAACAAACAAATTCTTGTAACAAACCTAAATGGTATTTATGAGTGCCTGGAAAAAATAAAATAAAAAGGTCTCCGGGTACCTTTAACCCCCTGTAAAAGCATGACAATGCCTCTGAAAATCTTGAGTGCCTCAAATTTGTCACTATGAATAAGCTGTTGCCTTCTTATTTTCCCTATGTGCCCGGGCATTCCTGTGATTCAACTTTAATATATGCTACTCCCTATGAGCCCAGATTTCCTTCACGATTCCCCTGTAACACCCTCTACCGCTTATCTGCCCCTGGTAATCCCCAGTATTCCCAAATATCCCCTGGGATTCTACCTAAATACCCACTTGCCCCCTAAGAGCCCAGGTATCCTCTGGTATTCTCCATTAATATCCATTATCTCCGATGAGTCAGACTAACCCCTCGGCTTTCCCTATCTAAAATAAATGAAGATCCACAAGGACTCCATTGCACCCTTCTGACCACCAGGGATTCATATTAGTCTCCCATGGATCCTAAACCTTATGGATCCTTATGGACACCCATACTCCCTAACAATAAATACATTGAAAATGTACCTAAACTAAAAAGAAATGTTACATCGGTAAGAAGGGAATATACATTACCTATCCTTTTGATGCCTCCAATGACAACTATCAACGTCCTTATCAACATCCTGGTCCTCATTCATTGGCGTGCCAAAATGGGCCTCTGCCTAAAAAATGCACCTCTCTATAAAAAAATAATCCAACAGAGCTCCTCCTCTGTGGAGCTCACACACGGTCTAATGTCCTCACTTTATATACTATTTTTGTGGATTCCGATTTGCTAAAATACGTGTGAATCACATTTCAGCCAACAAGAATTGAGTATTTTAATTATTCCTACCCCATTTCTGATTAGTTAAAACTCTAACCAAACAAAATACAAGGATTTAAATTCACAAAATTTGTATATATATGGTGAAGACTCTGAAGGAGCACCTCAGAGAAAGAACTCTGTTCGATTTTTTATTGTGGCAGTTCTTTTAGGAGGAGGCCCATTTACAGATTTAAGATTAGGACCAAGGGCTTCAATCAAGCAAGAAGAGGACTGATTCTTCAAACAAGAAGGAAGGGCCTGCTTATCCAGGGGTGATGAGTGAGGACCAAGTTCTCGAAGATGATCGCTGGAGGGCCGTCAAAAGCATAGGTAATGTATATTTTTCTCCCTTACACAAAGTATGTACCCCCAAAAGGGCAGGTTAGGGTTCATGGTAGGTGGGTTGTAGGAAGGGTACCAGGAAGGCTGAGGAAGACCCCCATGGTATTGAGGTTAATTTTAGGTGCCATGGGAGTCCATAAAGCCCTGGTTATTGAGGGGGAATCCTGTGGTATATACATGCACAGAACGGGTATCGGGTATTAAGTGAAAATCCTTGGGGGTTGATAGAGGTATGGGAGGATGTTCGAGATAGTTTAGTGTGTTCACATTAGTGGGTACTATTGCGTTGGATTGCAATGCAGACTACTGAGAGTGGTTGGAGAAAACTCCCTCAGTAATTTTTACAAGATCATTTTTTGCAGGAGCCATGGAATAGCTCCACAAATTTGTTTAGCAAAACTCCCATAGCTATGAGACAAGAGTTCTTACAGGTGCCAAGAAATAGAGCCCTGAATCTTATTACAGCTCAGAATATTCAGATTTCAAAGTAAGAGTTCTGACTTCATATACTGTACTTCTTGCTAATTAAAATATAATGCAAACTTGACTTGTACTAATACTGTAAGAACTACTATCCTTTAAGTACCTCACTAACCTCCCTTCTGTGATTTGTATCTGTTTTATTAATAGTAGATGAAATTATAGAGATAACATAAGACAAGAACAGTAAGAGTACAAGAGAAATATGCAGATCAACCACTACCTAATGCTTAAACAAATAGCTCTTCATCTAGTTCTATGTTTCAATAATAAACACCTTCATAGAGATGTAACATGCTTAGCTGCACAGTGGTCTTTAGGTTCATAGAAGCAGGCATCTTTAAAATTCAACACAGAAAACCTTACATTTTATGCCATCCTATGTATATTAAGATGCCTAGATTAAACTTTACCTATGGGATGACAAAAGGTGGACTGGACCTAAGGGACAGATATTAAAATCAATTAGCTGTGTTTTGTGCATGATAATAATAATAAAACAAAACACTGTGCTTTTATTGTTACTAACCAATCCTTCTACCTAGTATTCATAATTTCAACAGAGGTGAATTGAGCATAAATGACATTTGTATGCAATGATTCATAGAATATATATTTAATATTAAATTTACTTTCAAAGATCAGACCACCGCTGCTGGTCTCTACCTGCTATATGGTCAATGGGACGAGATGGCTTTGTCTAGCAAGCAGTACTAAATTTTCAAGAGGTTATATTAATAATATGTTTTCCCATAGTTAAAACAGCATATGAATCATTGTTTGACCTCTATTCTAATTAAATTCTTCTTAAAAACGTTTCATCATGTCTCTCTATTATTTTATCAATTGTTAAATAGGAATTGTATTAATGAACAATGCATAATTAAAACAATTAACTCTTCTTAGGGAATTACTGTGGTCTTTTAAATGTAAGCTGTATAAATTTCATATGACTTGTTTTTGACATGCAAAAGAAAAATAATGTTTTTTTAAAACAGGCTTCTTCTAAAAAGCACTCATGATGGTATAGTTCTGTGCTCACTAATTAGTTTCATTGCATTACTCTGCCTCACACATCTACTGTAGCTTCTTAACTGTCTAAAGCGATTCAATACATTTAACCACTAACTAATTTCTTTAAAAATATCAAAGAAAACAGGCATTTGAGGCTAACAGTTCTAAATTTGATCAATGCATTAAAAAAAATGATGAATTTATTTAATAAGCTGGATTATTATTAACTACTAGGGCAGCACATTTATTTGTGGCAGCAGGCTTCCTGACGATGCCATTGGCTTATGCCTGTTTCTAAGGAAGTTGCAAGAAGCAGTGTTGAGCAGTTGAGAATGCAAAATAGCATCAAAGTACAGGGGTTGGGTGGAGGCAAAGGAGATAGGGATGGGCACTATGTGGGGATGGATGTTGAGTGGGCCTGGGTGTAATGCAGAGATAGTGTATGTATGTGTATATATATATATATATATATATATATATATATATATATATATATATATATATATATTAACTTGCTTTAGACATTCAAATGTGGACACAGATGTACTTTTTATTTTCTATGGGCCTCATTCTATTATCGGCCATAGGAGATGCAGGGCCGCAAGGACCAGCCGCAAGCTATTTGCCTATTCTATTCCCTTCCGGCCGGGGATTCCGGCAGGCTTGCGGCCGGCGCCTTGCTATCCCTTGCAGCCGCACGCGCCGGAAGAAAGCCTTTGATCTTAAACCTCCGCAAGAGTTTCGGCCGCAAGAAAGCCCAGGTTGCTATTCAATTGCTACGGGAACCCTCTCTGCAAGGCTAAAACCGAGCCGCAGCTTACTTGCAGAAAAAAGGTCCCGCAGGCACACAATTAAGCACATAACAAAGCCATAATAAAGCCATCCTGCACTCTGAGGAGACTAAAAAGTGATTGTAGGTGTTAGCAAAAATAGCACAACATTCCCCTATACTCAAATCCGTAAATAAATTATTTTTTAATTTATGTCACATATCCATGTAAAAAGTCCAGAGAGCTTGGAGCACCTCAGACCTGGCCACGCTGCGGCCGGACAATAAACAGTTAATGTAATCTCGGATTTGGGCTGATGTGCAAGCTTGAGAGGGGGTTGCTATTAATTCTCATGTCCCCCATAATGATCCCTAGCATTTACAGAGCTTTACAGTGCCGTCTTGAATTTATTTTTGGATTTAAAGATTTCTGAGCTTACGGCCGATTGCAAGATATACGGCAGGCCGTAAGGGGATAGCCTTGCGGCGCCGTAAAATTGAATTGCAAGGTAACGGGAGCCCCACAAGGAATCGCAGCTTTGCGGCCGATTTACGGCAGATAATAGAATGAGGCCCTATATATATATATATATATATATATATATATATATGTGTGTATATATATATATATATATATATATATATATAGTATGTGTGTGTATATATATATATATATATATATAAATATATATATATATATATATATATATAGAAGAGGCCCTCCATTCTCTAACTCTGGCATTGATGCATAATTAACTAATTTAAAAAAAAAAAAATTTGTACCATTCTGTTGAATACACAGCTCACTAAGCAAACACAGATATACATTTTAGATTTTAATGTCACTTAGCAATAATTCTAGATTTGTATTTGTGTTGCAGTCTAGAGGTGGAACAAGCATCTTCATTTGTCTCTTTTTTGTGTTCCTTTAATTCTAGTTTTCCACACTTCAGATTTTTTTTTTTCCATTTAGGAAACAACTTTGCAATGTTTAAAATGTGGACTATTAAATGGGGAGTCTCTGGCCTTTAAAAAGTCTGCAATAAAATCTAGAGAACAGAGATCAACTGAGCAAACATCATATTGTTTACAGAAAAATAGAAGTAAAGAACCAATTAGTCCTCCTTGACAGCTTTTGTCCTGGTTCAAACTGTCATAACCTGAAGGATTATCTGCCTTTTTTTTTATATTTAATTATCCTAATATACTTAATCTCTTTGTTTTATCCTATATCTGGAGATTAATTTATATACCATAATTTCAGTAATAATATTTTTGTAGTATGTGATCCTCCAGGTTCACAGCATGACCCCTTTGTCTAGTACAAGAGTCTATAGCCTATGGAACAAGAGCAAATGTGGCTTCATAAAGCTCAATATATGGATTGGATAGTCAGCCAATTATAAGGATGTAATAGAAAAGGGGAGGATAGAACAGATTGCATTTGTATTGGGGCACACCCTGTTCTGATCTCAACTGAATGGGCAAAAACATTTAAAATATAACTTTTATTAAATAATTTAAAATCCTTGTTAATAAAAATAAAGAGAGACACAGCCGGACCTACTATTGGAGTATAATAAAAATATCTATTGATTTAAAAAATAATCATTGTATATTTTAAACACCTAAAAGCATTGGTGCAGACCACATAGAAAGTGACTGAAACAAAATGATATATGTACCAGTAAAAAGTGACTGGTGCAAATGTGAAGGTGCTAAGTGCTAAAAGTGCTGCAGTAAGGTGCTGCGGTGAGATATTGCACTATTATGCAATATAAAGTGCAATTAGTAAGGTGCTGAGGAGCTGCTCTTAATTGGCAACATAAATGGTTACAAAGGTCTATACCAGTACTAATATGAGCATTGAAATAAATATAAGCTATATTGCTTGTATTGAAATGCAGTATATAATGTTGTCTCAATAGAGAGTGATTCCTCTTTCAAATTCCTCCCATTAGCAATATCCCTCCTAAGTTCTATTAGGATCTGCACCATTTAACTATTTGGTGTATTCAGCAGTTTGTTGAAGGATAGGTCCATGTGGAACACTGCCCAGATGCTAGCTAGTGACATCATCAGACAGCATCCAACGTACTGCGTCACCCGATGCATGTTTCTGGATTTCCTCACCCTGAGGAAGCAAGATAGCCTAGGTTTTGAGGAAGCAAGATAGCCTAGAGCAGCGAGGCAAGGCGTTCCATAGAATATGGGCAGCATGAGAAAAGTCCTGAAGGCAGAAGTGAGAGGAGGTGATAAGAGAGTAGAAAAGAAGAAGGTCATTGGCAGAGCGAAGATGGCGATTGGGTGTGTATTTTAAGATAAGAGCAGAGACATAAAGCGTGAATTGTTGTTGAGGGATTTATATCTTAAGGTCATGATGATTTTATTCTGGAGATTATGAATAACATATTATAGGCTTTACCTTGTTCTATACAAAAACAAGGGATCTACAAAGAGGAGTGGGACAAAATCCCTCCTGAGATGTGTGCAAACCTGGTGGCCAACTACAAGAAACGTCTGACCTCTGTGATTGTACAAATTGTTATAGGAGGGTGTAAATTAGTTTTTAGTCTGTGTATAACTAAACTGTATGGCTGACACAGTTAGATTCCCTACAATTATTCCTACATGATCTTGCTCTTCCCTGTTGTACTTCACCTATTCTCCCTAAATCTCACAATGCTGCAATATGTGCTGAAACTCTCACTCACAAAATCCCATTCTCTCCCTTTACGCAAGCACACTTCTATTTTTCGTCTCTGTATTTTTAATGATTCTATTAAAGCTTATGTTTTATTCGCATTTTACATAAATGAAATTCTAAATCTAGTTACTTGATCGCTGTTGGAATTGCGGTTTGTGGCAAAAAAGAAAAAAAAATGTTCATAGTAAATATGCATGATCTGGACAAATCATACATAAATATTTTTTACATCTAGAATTCACAATGACTTCAGCTTAACCTCAAGTTCAAAGCCAGTTATTTCTCATTTCAGTTTCATTTTTACTTATAAAAATGACAACAACAACAACTACAGTAGATAGTATCAGGTTTAAAGCTTTTAATGAAATAACTACTCACCACTGTTTTGAATCTGAGCTAAGAGTTCCACCGACAGACCAGATAACTGCAAAGAATCCATAAGCCACCAGCAAATTGGTAACTTCTTCCTTCATTTTTTTACTAACTGCTTGATAAATGTCTGTATTTGTCTCTACCAGAATATCAGTGACCTCTTCCTCATTATCCACTGTAGAGCTGTAAAGAGAAAAAAACCTTTTATTAAAATATAAGGTGGGCATCGGTGGTACCTGCAGGTCAATAAATGTTCAGCACTGGGTAAAATTGTTTTAAATGTATGGTATGTGGAGACTACAAATACATAATTAGCTTCCTATTATTCATAGTGTACCTTCTGAGAAAACTAAAACTACATGCTCACTGTGAAATACCTTTTAATAGTCTACTAAAAACATCACATTTTAAGTTCGTATTTCTGACAAAACAGCTACTTGGCTGTAAAAATAAAGTCTGTAGAAAATTGCAATTTAGTAAAGGCTCAACAAAGAAAATTGACTGTGATTCCAGATTATGTGCTCTAGCTACATGATCAGACTTTGACCCCCCACTAGATTTAAGTGATTAGTGATAGAATACTGCAAATTAATCAGGGCTACTACAGAATTATTATTAGTGTGTATTACCTTTCAGCCTCAGTACAAACAATGGAAAGTGCAACAAAATAAAGTGATTTATTGAAGAAGACTACTAAAATGTATACTACATGCAAATGTATTATGTCTCACAAATACAGTATTATTTTGTCTTTGTTTATGAAAGGGATATTGGAGCATGCTTCACAGCATCACTACTGTTTAGGAATATAGGTATCACATATAGTAGTTGTGGTAATTGCGAGTTGTCGTCATGCAAAGTTAAAAACTATGGGATTGAGAAGGCGCTCATCGTGAGCACCGAAAGTTAGGGGTTTCACGGGGGCTGCAATGAGCGCCGAAGGCCCGCAGGCCTTATAAAAAGGCTTGCAATGAGCACCAAAGGCGCTTATTGTGAGGCCTGCGATAAGAGGCGAAGGCCGTAGACCTTTGGTGCTCGTCACAAAGCCTGCAAGACTTTAAAAAAGTCTTGCAATGAGCGCCAAAGGCGTTCATTGTGAAGCCCGCGATGAGCGCCGAAGGCTTGCAAGACTTTAACAGTCGCCATTTTCGACAAAGCCCGTAACTCGGAAGCCGTTTAGGGAAAGCCAAAAGACCAAAATTGATTACAAAATGATCTTACAGCCTCACACACCACAGGGGGAGAGGCAGAGAGCCTGTAAGTGAGACTGCAAGCTAATTTGCTATTCAATTGGTGTTTTTTGTCAGGCGTGTAAAGTAGACAGGGGGAGAGACTCGCAATGAGCGCCAAAGGCGCTAATCATGAGACCCGCGAGCTAGAGGGGGGCAAACAGCATTGCCAGGCTTCAAATTGTATTGCCATCATTTTTGACGGGTAAGTCGTTAGTATAAGGTATACTTGTCTACACATGCTGTCAGATTCAAGGACATTTAAAACAGTTTTACCTAATATTTGATATAAAAAAACAACTGACCTTTGCTGCTTAAACAATGTTGAAGGCTGTTGTTAATGTAATGTTATCAGTGGTTGATCTGGAAATTTATATGCGAAAATATAGCTTCTAGTTTGTGTTTATTCATTCAGTCGTGTTCGACTCTCAGAGCCCTATGGACAGCAGCAATCCAGGCACATATTGTGTTTCTGGTTGTGCTAATTCATGCAGTTTTTATGGCAAAGATACTTGAGTGGGTTGCAAGTTCCTTCTCCAGTGGATCACTATTTGTCTGACTCCTGTATTTTGACCTGCCCATTGTAGATGACCCTACATAGTATAACTCATAGCTTTTTTGAAGTAAACAAGCCCCTTCACCATGACCAGGTAGCGATACAGAAGGGGACTATACTCGATAGTTGTGTGTATAATAAGAAAATGATGTCTGCATTTTATGTCATTAACCCTTAGGCCCTCATTCAATTGCGATTTGGCCAATTCAACAGTGCTCTAAATAAGCACATAACATATATTTTTTAAATAAGTTTTTAGTTAGTGAAAACCTTGCTTTTGGATAGATGTTTACTAACTAAAAACTTCTTTAAAAAAATATGCTATGTGCTTATTTAGACCCTTATTCAGCTGGCCAAATTGCAATTGAATGAGGGCCTTAGTGTGCACCTGAATGTATCCTATGATGTCATGGGATATTGACATCAAATTAGTCTGCCACAATACAGCATTGTATGCTCCCAATGTAATACATAGCTTACAGCTTCAAGCATATTTGCCAACAGTCACAGGAAAATGTCTAGTCAGCTGACATGAAGGTTTATGTTTACTGCTTAACGGCCTTATTAAATTGCGATTCGGTCAATTGAATAGGGCTCTATATAAGCACATAGCATATTTTTTTTACAGAAGTTTTTAGTTAGTGAACTTCTATCCAAAAGCAAGGTCTTCACTAACTAAAAACTATTGTAAAAAATATATAGAGCTCTATTCAACTGGGCGAATAGCAATTTAATAAGGCTGTAACAGTCTACTGGTGCAATCCAAATTGTATAACTGTTAAGTAGCAGAGATCAGTATGAACAACATTTCAGTTTATTGCGATTAAGAAAAAGATGAGAAATTGTGATAAAACTTGATCTGCCATAGTAATGATCTAACAGAATTCATAAAAAGGCAAGTTTGTAAAGGTGTAAGAAGTGTTAATTGTATATGAAAAATACATTGAGGGGATACAAATAATTAAATAACGCTAGTTAAAACATTAATATAAAATAAATATATGCCCAAAAAGTTGATTAAGAAAAAGGCTGAGAATTTGTGATAAAACTTGATCTGCCATAGTTTGTAAAGGTCTAACAGAATTCATAAAAGTTAGAAAAAAGGCAAGTTTGTAATTGTGCAATCAATTATATATGATATTTACATTGAGGGGATACAAATAATTAAATAATCCTAGTTAAAACATTAATATAAAATAAATCTATGCCCAAAAGTAATCTTTAATGGAACACAAAGAAAATCTTTATTAATAATAAATATTAATAAGGGTAAAATAGTTTCTTGGGGACAGACTAATATGATTATCTGCATTATCCTTTCGGCAATAACAACAACAACAACAACAGGAATGATCATTTCAGATGACAAGGACAGACATGAATTGTAGCAAAACAGTAGTAAAAAATAAACAGGATGTTATATAGGCAAAGATAAAATTATCAGAATAAGATGTTTCCATACCTCTCTCTAGATCAGTGGTGAGAAAACGAATTAGTCCTGGCCATGAAAATAGTTGGACCTTAACTCTATTCCAAAACACCATGTTGGGATTAAACCCACCAAAAAATCTCCATCCTTTGTATGCTCTTCTTTCTTCTCTATTTCCTATTTTCCTATTTCTGTCTCCTCTTTTTCCACATTTCTAATGCAGATAATTCACTCACAGACTTTCATGATCTTTTCTGGGATCCCCAGTTGGAACCAACCCAGGGAAGGAGAGTCCCCCATTTCCTCTGCTCTAGACTCCTGGTAATACCTCAGCTATATTATTATGTATACAGGCATGAACACAGTAGTCCAAAAAGGAATATGAATTAGTCAGAACTATGAAGTAATGATAAAGTGAGTATAGTAAGGACAAAGAATAAAGGTACCTGAAAATAAATAGGCCAGCCCATTTTGAGAGGGAAGCAGGTTGTCTCAACATGTTGCTGCAGTGCCATGGAACAGTATGTCAGTATGTGCATGTACAGATAACTATGTGTAAGTTTACCTGACATTTCCTGGCATACTATATATATATATATATATATATATATATATATATATATATATATATACTAGCTACTTGCAAGTCAAAAATTACGGCAATAAAATTTAAAGGCTGGCGATGCTGTTTGCAACACAATGCAAGGTTTTGCCCCCTCTGAGCACCTTCGGCACTCATTGCGAGCCCCGCGCTGAGCGCCTTCGCCGCTCATTGCAGGCCTCGGTAACCTGCAACTTTTGTGCCTGTGAATGCCATGAGTCTCTTTCCACCATCTCCCCTCTGTCCCTTCCCTGTGTCTTTCTCCTCTGTGTGTCTGCTGAATCTTTGTGTGGCGCATGCTGACTGCTGCTTGTTTCATTTTCAAAGTCCTGCGTGCCTGCGGTTGTTCGTGTAAGTGTTACTGGGTTCTCCATCGTATACTTTCTAAGTCCCGTTTGCCTGGCGTTGTTCGTGTAAGTGTAACTGGGTTCTTCGTCGAGTATTTATTAAGTCCCGCGTGTTTGGCGTTGTTCTGCCTGTCTGATCCTGTTTGAGAATTTTTACGTTTTTTCGGCCGCCTCGCTTAGCCGATTTTCGATCAATGAAAAACTCCCAATATGGCTCAAATTCGCTAGCAACCTCACTCCCCCTGTGCTGTGTGTGATTGTGTTATTATTTTTTTTATTATTATTTGGCTGTTTTGGGGGGTCTTTTTAGTTATGCTGTTGAGACCTTTTTGGCTATTAACAGTGTAAACTGTTGAGTGCCTTGCGATCACTGGCAAAGTACTACGCGTTTTGTCTGTGATTGCAGTCATTGACATAATCGCCTTTTGCGTGGCTCGCGATGAGCACCTTTGGCACTCATTGCATCCTCTAAGTCCCACAGGCCTTAGGCGCTAATTGCAGCCTAAGACATGCAAGCCTTGCGATGCACGCGGGCGTAATTTTTAACATAGTGTTACCGACAAACTTGCATTACGACATCTATTATATGTGACTAGCGACTTGCCTGTCAAAAAATTACGGCAATAAGATTGTAAGGCAGGTAATGTTGTTTGCGTGCAAAATTAATTTTGTTGGTGTTTTAAGATCCTTCGGCACTCATTGCGAGGCTCTTGGTTGTTTGTGTGCTATGAGCAGCGTTGGTGTTTTTTTTTTGGCATGGCAATGAATAATTAATAAAATAAGAAAAGAATATACTTTACCTATTGTGAAATAATAAATGCAGGAAGCATTGTGTTGAAGAGCTGGCTATCTGTTTTCATGTTGCTGCAGCATCAGTGCTGTGGAGATGCTGTGTTAGTGTCATGAATGTGTGCAGTGTGTAGTGTAATAGTGTGCGTGCGCGAGGCAAATCCATTAGGGTAGCTTTGTACTTCCGGATTGTATAAGTTAGTGTTGTAAAATTGCGCCTAATGTGTGGTATGCGCCTGTGGCTGATTTAGCGTCCTTCTTTTCGGATGTCGTCTGACTTTTTGGGAAAATCCGTAGGTGTTTGGTGGTGTTTTGGACTTAAATCGAGGTGTAACTTCACTTGCAGAGGTTTTTATGTGTTTGTTGTGTGTATTTATTGTGTTTCTAATGTTTTTGGGGTTGCACGGGTTGCGCCGTTGTTTTCAGGTCTCGTAAGTCTTTTTCGGAAAATCCGTAGGTGTTTGGTGGTGTTTTGGGTCTGCTGTAGCCTCGTTTTCGTTTTTTTCGGCTGCCGTTTTTTCTCTCACTTAGGGGATTTTCGGGTGTTGAAACTTTTTTATTTGGAGTTAAATTGAGGTGTAACTTCAGTTTTCGAGGTCCTGGGTGCCCCCCCCCTACTTGCTGTAGGTAAGCTTTTTATGTATTTGTTGTGTGTATTTATTGTGTTTTTCATGTTTTCATGTGCACAGGTTTCAGGCGTTTTTTGCGAGGTCGTAACGTGTCTCGTATTTTTGTTTCTTAACTCCGTAAATTTTGCAAGGTCTGCAGTTGCTGGCAAGGAGCGCCTTTGGCGCTCCATGCCAGCAACTGCGGCCCTCGCTTAGCGAGCCCACAGCGTTAGCAACAGCCTGCATGCTCACAACTATTTTTGTGATATATATATATATATATATATATATATATATATATATAAACCAGGGGAATAGGAAAGTGGAGAGGTAGTACCAGGGCTGTTGGGGAGCACAAATCCAACTATATTTGAGAGGGATTGAACCTAAGTTCCCCCTGAAGACTATGAGCTGAGGAGAGGATTTAAAGGACCACTAAAGCTCCATATACAGTATATAGTGTGTTCTTGTGAACTTATTAATATATTATTATATATTATTTAACTTAATAATATGCTAAATGATTGAAATGCAAAAATGGATACAGACTATAATTTATTAACAATTATATGTAATTTTTATTGCTGTGAGTGGCCCTTGTTTTGTTTGTTTATTTGAATTGTTGAGCACGTTGAGCACGTTGAGCATGTGGGAGTAGGAATAAAAGAAACACAATATTTACCCCAAAAGTGCATAAGAGCATAGTTAATAAAAATAATGCCTGTATTTATATATATTTAACTTAAAAATAAAGTTTAGCCACATTTCAAGTTATTTGGAAATATACTGCCTGATTGGGACTCCAGTGATCTTGTAAGAAAATTGCCAAATAAATTAGCCAAAAACTTGTTTTTTAAATGCAATTTCTATGTTTGTCAACATTAGCGTCTATATTTGTATTTATACTGTTTAACAATAACAATTTTTCGAGCATGTTATAGAGCATTACCTTTAAAAGGTAATTTCTTGGGTTGTCTAAGGAAGATTGAAAATGGACTTTCTCACCTGATTTTTGCCAAGAGACATTCATAAAGCTGCAGCATAGACATGGTAAGGTGGAGAGGGGACGTGTGAATCACAAACTTGCACTTCTTTTCAACAAAGTCCAAGCACGCTGGGAGCAGCCATTTGCACATCATCTAAAGAGAAGACATATAACACTGTCACCTTGCAGTAACACTTTGCACAGTATTTATTCAATTTCTTCTGTCTGAGTACTAAAATTAGTTGCTGTACCAGTAGGAAAGAAATAAGCACATTAAGTACAAGGATCTGTTCCCGTAAAAGTACAAAACAATAAAAATATTTAAAAATGACAGGTTTTATGCTTTCTGAAATATATTATCGTGTGCATTTAGAGGCGTAGCATAGGTAAAACTTTAAATGTTTGTGAATAATGTAGTAAACTAGCAATATTAGCAGCTATGTAAGAACATTTAGAGAACATTTTAATTTTTATAATCTACTTGGATATAGACGGTTCCATCTTTTGGCTTCATCTCTTTCTGCTAGCTTGAAGCATGATGGACTGTAGTTTTTTAATCAGTGGATGGAGGGGTGTGAGAGGAAGGCAGAGAGGGGCATTTGTTAAAATTAAAGCTTGTAAATTCTGACGCCCCCTTCAACACAAATACAAAGAGACTTCAATTTGCAAGCATAATGGAAAATCCTTGTCCTGTAGAAATATATACCATTCTTATATATATATACATCTACATGTTTGTTTGTAGATTTTCAAGGTACTAGACAGGAGGTTTCTAGGGGCCAGGGAGGGGATAGATCCATAGATATAAATCATACTGGAAAATACTTAAGTGGCTGAAAAAAATAAAAGACTGAGTTCAAAGGAATTTATCTACCATTTTATAAAGCTTGTACATATTTATATATGTGTATGTATTTGTAGACTACATGCATGATATATGTGTATTAACCAGTCCTGCAATGTTTCTACTGATTTTCATATCTAATTTTGCTTTGCAAACTATATTTCTTTTGCAGTTTTGCAAAAACAAGATGTTGGAACATACAAATACATTTTATTCCTATGGGAGCAATGTTCTCATTTTCTCATAGTGTGATGAGGAAATTACTAATAAAAACAAGAATAATGATACAATAGAAATTAAAGTTGAAAATGAGTTCCTTATATTTTGAAAATCGCCATAAAACAATGAATACTATTGTTCTACCTCAGGTAGGTATATCTTCAGTTAATTGCATAGAGAACACGTCTTAGCATCACTTTAATGTGTTAACGCTTCAAGAAGCTATTTGATTACAAATTCAAAGTAAAACAAAACTTCTGCAAGAACATATGCTAAAGCTGTAAGACAGAAATTAGTCATATATTGAATGAAACATCAAGACAAGTTTAGATAAAATAACAGCATGGTGAAACATATTAGAATTGTGTTAATATAATAATTTTCTATGTTTTGTTCCATATGGCAAATTATTTTTAAACAATTATACCACATTCCATCTGCACAGTGCAAAGTACAACAAGGATGTAGGCAAGGTTTCAGAAATCTGTGCTCACAGCTGGTGATAAATATGAGGTGAAAGAATAGCCAAGGATATACCCAAATTATATAGTATGAGCAACAAAAAATAATTATGAGAATATTTTTTACACGTTGCAATTTATGTAGCTCAGTAATTTACAGAGATAAAAAAATGTAATTACACAGGCAAGTGATTTTAAGCAGTAATTTTGATATTACCTCATTGCATCATATTTGTTTGTCACAAGGAATTTCTCAATGCAACTTCACGGTAATTTGCAATGTTGTACACTAATGAGTAATTAACAAAGCAGATA
The DNA here is from genome assembly GCA_027410445.1 of Discoglossus pictus. Lineage (NCBI taxonomy): Eukaryota > Metazoa > Chordata > Amphibia > Anura > Alytidae > Discoglossus > Discoglossus pictus. Next base: position 288,806,385 of record CM050167.1, on the reverse strand, counting down.
TTACCATATAAATAACTTGCTGCAAGTTCTCTCTGTGTTCCATAAGTGCTAATATTATACTGATGATGGATTTGGGGCAAGTATGTCTATCGTTCAATCTCCTGGAGTGACTGCAAGTGTGTATGTGCGGTGATTGTTAATTAACATCCTCATGACAGCCCCTTCACGGTATTCAAGATTATTTTATTATAATTAAGTCCAAAATGTTAGAACTATTTCACCACCCACTGTCTATCTACTGTATTGCTGAATTCCAGAAGAAAAAAAAGAAAGAAAAATAATGTGGTTGTATAAGTCTGCATACCCTCTTATAACTGGGGATGTAGCTGTGTTCAGAATTAAGCAATCACATTCCAAATCGTGTTAAATAGGAGTCAGCATACACCTGCCATCATTTAAAGTGCCTCTGATTAACCCCAAATAAAGTTCAGCTGCTCTAGTTGGTCTTTCCTGAAATGTTCTTAGTCGCATCCAACAGCAAAAGCCATGGTCCACAGAGAGCTTCCAAATCTAAAGTCTCCCAAAAGCATGTGGGAAAAGGTGTTATGGTCTGATGAAACCAAGGTTGAACTTTTTGGCCATAATTCCAAAAGATATGTTTGGCGCAAAAACAACACTGCACATCACCAAAAGAACACCTTACCCGCAGTGAAACATGGTGGTGGCAGCCTCATGCTTTGGGGCTGTTTTTCTTCAGCTGGAACTGGGGCCTTAGTTAAGATAGAGGGAATTATGAACAGTTCCAAATACCAGTCAATATTGGCACAAACCTTCAGGCTTCTACTAGAAAGCTGAACATGAAGAGGAACTTCATCTTTCAGCATGACAACGACGCAAAGCATACATCCAAATCAACAAAGTAATGGCTTCACCAGAAGAAGATTAAAGTTTTGGAATGGCCCAGCCAGAGCCCAGACCTGAATCCGATTGAAAATCTGTGGGGTGATCTGAAGAGGGCTGTGCCCAGGAGATGCCCTCGCAATCTGACAGATTTGGAGTGTTTTTGCAAAGAAGAGAGGGCAAATCTTGCCAAGTCAAAATGTGCCATGCTGATAGACTTATACCCAAAAAGACGGAGTGCTGTAATAAAATCAAAAGGTACTTCAACAAAATATTAGTTTAAGGGTGTGCATACTTATGCAACCATATTATTTTATTTTTATGTTTTCTTCCCTCTTCCTAAAAGATTTCAGTTTGTTTTTCAATTGAGTTGTACAGTTTATAGGTCACATTAAAGGTGGAAAAAGTTCTGAAATTATTTATCTTTGTCTCATTTTTTTACAGCACAAAAACCTGACATTTTAACAGGGGTGTGTAGACTTTTTATATCCACTGTATGTGGTCTCACTTTTTTCAAAAGTTGCTCTTTTACCTTTTTTAGTTTCTATGCTCTTTTCCCCTATTATCTATCTTCTCTTCCCCCTTTTAAGCATCTCAGTTACCTATAAACTACAATGAGGCCTATGAATTCTCTCTTATTTATCTTTTCAAATCTTAGTTACACACTCCAAGTTAGCAAATAATGGGGAGGTATAAAAAATGCAAACTTTCCTACTCCCTGGTAATTTTCCCTGTCAGGTGAAGTTATAACGACATATTAGCCTTTTAATACATTTGGGTATATTACCATTGGTGATTTTTTATGAATTTTGGAAAATATGTCTCTGTTTTTCACTGTGGTATACTTTTCTCAAGATATTATGACTTTGTCACAATGTCTACAAGGTGTGATAGTACTATGTCTCCAGTTATAAAAGAAAAATAATACATGCAAAGCCATAACAATGCTGTTGTGATCATTTTGTTTAGCCATTTGCTCAGAGTATCAAAGGTCTTGAACAATGTAATATTTACTACTTAGCTGCACTGTGTAGGAGAGACTGGAAGATGCCACTGTATACTATATGTCCTCTGGATTTGGGGGAAAGGGGAAGAGGAGTGCCTACATGTCCATGTAAGATAAACTCTCAGGGACCAATGAAGTGGGGGGGGGGGGGGGGGGAGGCTTCATTTGGGCTAAAGCTCTATAGCCCTTCAACAAGTCCACTGGGGTTAGGAAAGGCCCATCCAAGGTGATCTAACAATTAATTTCTAACAATTCATCCCTGGAAAAGAGATAGGCATCTGTTACAATTCTCACATTAAGCTTCCAGCAGTCTACAAAGAAGTGGGTAGCACAATGCTTTTTGGGAACTAGTACAACCAGGAAAGCCAAGGGACTACAGGAGGCCTCAATTATACCCTTGGCTAACATCTTCTGAATCTCTTTCTTGGTGCTATCTTTAACTAGCTCACGGCTTCTGTAGGGAGGTTGCTTAAGGGGGTATGACCTGGGTTGAGGACCTCATGTGTAATTCCATTGATGACCAAAATTGCTGGGGTCTAAATAGCTGGGAATATCAGCCTAACAAACTCTTAAGCTGTTGTTCCTGCTTGGTTTTAAGGTTATGGAAAGAGAATGTTGAGGCCTCTCTTCTTTCCACAAGAGTTGGAGAAAAGAGTTCAAATAGTACCCCTTCTTCTTAGTCCTAAGTTGCCGTCTGGCACATGACCATTACATGGGGATCCTGGGAGTGGTGCGACTTCAACATATTTACATAGAGAGCTTTTTATGCAACCTGATCCTCTCTAGTCCCACTATATATGTAGTGTTGTTCAATTTCCGAATGACATTATGAAGTCTGCCTCACTGTAGTTTGTTTTAGGGGGTTTGGTACAAGAACTAAGACTTGTTTGGGTTGGGCAGCTGATAGATGCTACTTAGCCAGTCCAGTCAGTCTCAGAAACTCTGGACTTAGCGTTTGGCAAAGAGAAGAATCAAAAGAAGTTGCTCCCAATCCCACTCTCGGTTGAAAGCCCAAAGCATGGTCTTAAGGGTTACATAGTTACATAGTTACATAGTATTTAAGGCTGAAAAAAGACCTTAAGTCCATCAAGTTCAACCTTTCAAGATCTCCTCCGATCTGCAATATGCGGATTAACTATTAATTAATTAGTTGTATTAAAAAAAATTCAAAAAATAAAAATAAATCCCTCCTGATCCCAGACACCGGCGACCAGACTTCTCCCTGGATCAATACTGCCTCTCTAATTATCCATGATAACCCTGAATTCCCTTTTTAATTAGAAATAAACACACAAAGATCGGTTTTTCTAGCTTGGATCCCAGCTAAGGTAGCATCCTGGATCAGCCCAGGACTCACTACTCCCCCCCCCCCCCCCCCCCAGTAGGCAGGCTTCTCACTGTTGTGCCAGGCTAGACATGGGTAGAGGGGTCCAATTCCTGCTCTGAGCTAGCAGCATTTAGGTACTTGCTGGTGTGACAATAGTTACATACTGGTATTCCATCAGGCCAAGCTCATATTCAATAAAACACTTGCTGTGATCCTAGTCATAAAACCCACATCTCTCATATCTCTCCTGGTGCTCAAATCAATATGTACCCAAGCTACCAGGATAGAATGCTTCTAACAAATATGAACAACCACGTGCACTTCCTTGTCTGATAAGGTTGAGAGGCTGATGATAGAGGGGTGAATAAGTGTTAAATAAGGCCCTGAGTACCAAAACCCTTCAGCTGCTCTCCCATCCAAAATTATGAGTTGGCTATTGTCCCTGCTGGCAAATGCACTGTGTGGACAAAAGAAGGTCCCCTTGAACAGCTTTCAAATTCTGAGCAATCATGGAACTGGACATCTTCATTAAGGTTCTCCTTCTCCCAGTCATTTAGATAATAGACCGGGCAGGAATCAGTAAGGCTCCCACTGATGGAATTCCGAGGACTTATGTGTCAAGTGTGTTACAGCCAAAGCAGAAAAGCTCCCTTCTTGACTCTTGCCAGAGCACACCAAGGACTACTGGGCTGCGGTGGTCCACTCCAGCATGGAACAGCTGAATGATAGCTAGGGTACGTTGTTCATGTCTCGTTTGGGTCCTGTTGAGTGCTAGCTTAAGGAGGGGGGGCAGAGTCTCCACATATTGGTATGCTAGGTGTGCTGCAGCTATTGCCACCTCAGAATGGTGATCCAAGACCCAGGATTGGATTGCATAGCTCAAGGGCACAGCTGGGGAATTGCTCTAGGACTATCAGCTGAGCAGCATTTCCCACAGACCTCAATGCTTGATCTTTCCACCACCCATCCAGAACATGCTTAAGCTTCTAGAAGATGTCTCCTTTGGCTTGGTAAGCTCACAGAATTGCCGGCAATAAGTCTCTGGGGTTATGGCTATTTGGGCATCCACTTCACCTCTTCGTATTGCTCCGTATCCTCTGCGGGAATTGCCATGTATGCCATACTATCTTGTCCACTCAACAGTCCAACCAAGATTTGAGTCCATTCATCTCAATCTGGGTGATGGAACCCCAAAGGCGCTCCTTGCCAGAAGATGCGGACCTCGCAAAATTTACGGACTTACGAGAAACAAATACGAGACGCGGGACTTACAAAAAAAAAACATTACGACCTCGCAAAATTACGACCTTACCGCGCGAAACCCGCGCACATGAAAACATTAAAAACGCAATAAATACACACAACAAATGCATAAAAAGTTTACCTACAGCAAGGGGGGGCACCCAGGACCTCGAAAACTGAAGATACACCTCGATTTCACTTGAAATACAAGAGTTTAGACAACTGAAAATCCCATAAGCAAGAGAAAAAAATGTCCGCCGAAAAAACCCGAAAAGAGGCTACAGGACTCTAAAAACGCAAAACACCACCAAACACCTACGGATTTTCCGAAAAAGACGGACACCATCCAAGAACAAGGACGCCAAATCAGCCACAGATGAGTACCACACATTAGGCGCCATTTTACAACGCTAACTTACACAATGCAGAAGGATACAGCTACCCTAATGGATTCGGCTCGCGCACGCACACTATTTACACTACACACTGCACACATTACTGACACTTACACAGCTACATATTACTTCAAAATAGGTAAAGTATATTGATGTATTATTTTAATAATTATTTAATTAGCATTAGCAAAAAAAAACAATGCTCATAGCACACAAACAACCAACAACCTCGTAATGAGTGCCGAAGCATCTTGGCACACCAACAAAATGTACCGCCCTTACAATCCTATTGCCGTAATTTTTTGACAGGCAAGTCGCTAGTTATAAAAAAACATTGAAAGAGCCTTGGAAAATACTTGCTTCCAAGATTTAATGTAAACATTATACTTTGTGTAAAAATACTGCTATGTTTTTTATTTGCTGCTCTACAGATCATTTTAAAAATATAAAGAATTTCTTATACTATAAAATTTGTCTCTCCCCTCCCCCTTGTCTCTCCCTCCAGCCTTGTCTCTTCCTTTCTCCCTTGTCTCCCCCCCCCCCTTGGATCATACACCCTTCTCTCTCCCCTCCCCTTGTCTCTCCCCTTCCTCCTTGTCTACCACCACCCCTGTATCTCCCCTTCTCCCTTGTCTCTTCCCTCCATCCTTCTCTCTCTCCCATCCTTATTTCTCCTCTCTTGTACCGCTCACAATTGTCTCTGTTTTCTCCCTTGCCTCTAACCCCCCTTGTCTTTTTCCTTCCCTGTGTCTCTCCCTCCTCCTTTCTTTCCATTATCTACCTCTCCCTTTTGCCTCTCCCCTCTCTCTCACTCCTCCCTTCTCTCACTCTCCCTTCTCTACCTCTCCCTTTTGCATCTCCCTCTTCCTTTCTCTCTCCTCTCCCTTCCTCTCATGTGCCTCTACCTTCTCTCCCATCTCACTCTCTTACTTCTTCCTTTCCCTTCTGCCTCTCCCTATTTTCTTTCTCTCCATCCTCCCTTCTCTCTGCTCTCCTTTCTTCCTCCCTCTCTCCCTCTTTCTCTGCTTATCTCTCCCCCACCCTTGTATCTCCTTCACTCTTGTCTCTACCCCCACCCTTGTCTCTCCTTGTACTTCACTATTGTCTCTCCCACCATTCACTCTCTCTCCCCCCTTGTCTCTCCCCTCCCCATTGTCTCCCCCCTTGTCTCTCCCCTTCCCCTTGTGTTTCCCATTACCCTTGTCTCTCCCCCTGGTCTCTCCCACCCTGCTCTCTCTACCCCCTTGTTTCACCCAACCTTGTCTCTCCCATTCTCCCTTGTCTCCCACACCCTTCTATCTCTCTCCCACACTTCTCTTTCCCATTATCCACTGTCTTCCTCCTTCTCCCTTGTCTCCCCCACCCTTCTCTTTCCCCTCTTGTCTCTCCACTTCCCCTTGTCTCCCCCTTCTCCATTGTCTCTCCCCCTTCTCCCTCCCCCTTGTCTCAACCCTCTTCTCTCTCCCCCTCTCCCTTGTCTCTCCCCTGCCCCATAACTCTTACCTTCCGCTTGCCTCTCCCCCTGCGGATCTCGAGGTGAGTCTGTTCGCCTGCGCCGCGCGCGCACACTAGCACAGCCCTTCCTTTCTTAAGTGACGGGAGAGCGCTCAGGCGCCGTGCGCGCGCGATGAGCAGACCCAGCATGCTTCGGGCGACCTATGGCCGCGTGCCCACAGAAGGGGCACGGCGTGCCACCTGTGGCACGCATGCCATAGGTTCGCCACCACTGTCCTATTGTATGTAAACTCCCAGAGACACAAATGAAAAAAATTGAGGCTTAAATTGAAATGTAGCCTGCAAAAGATACTACTATTAAATTTGCAACTTCCAGCTACCTGCACTCGATTTGTGGGTTAAAGGCTGAACATTCCTGTGGTTGTCAAAATCATAACTCCGACCCATCTAATCCTTTGATCTTTCAAGCCAGTAAATGTTACAGTTGCTAAAATCGCAAATTGTTATTAAATTGCTACAATTCCCCAAGCCGCTATTGCCTTCAAACCCGTAAAAGGCAAATGTAGCAAAGAATTCTACGTGCACTAGAGTGGACTCGCAAGGGGATTAAAAACCTATTCTTAACACTATAAAAGCCAATAAAAACACAATTCTGGACTTTAAAATACGGGGAAAGTGATGAAAGACATCAGAATTAATTGCACAACAGTCTCAAGCTCTCAAATCTACAAAAAAAAAAAAAAAAAAGTTTTATTTCTGTGTTATATCAATCTCGGGAATCAAGGAGTTAAAACATATCAGGCCACCCACATGGACTATAACAGTTACTTCATTAATTTTTACCGATTTTTAATCACTGGATTGCGAGCTCGATCGCATATCGGACATCTAAACACTAATTGATTGACTTTTAAACGCCATGTTTTACTGATGTCATGATGATGGTCTCATTTACTACTAGCTGTTTCTAAATCGTTACTTACCGGCTTGCTTAATTGATCATGATCATGACCTGAAATGCTACATATGGTTACATGGTTTAGAGATTTGCCTTTCGGCCATGTAATTGCATGCTTGTTCAATTAAATTGATCTGTAACTGTTGCAATGTAATGAGGCCCTTGGTCAAGCTGCAGGTTTACAATGACAAGATGTGTCTTTCAAGCCTAAAAACGTGTCTACTCCTGTAGTCAATTTGTGCTCTCTCAAAAACTTAGTAATCATATAATACACTTAACTTTCAGGTACTGTTTTTTCTTAGAAACTACAATAAATTCTGCATAGCAACTACAAACTGGCAATTTTCCTGTAGAATAACTGAAGAGTGAAATTAAGGAATGCAGGGATGCATTTAAGTTTTGTTCCATCCTAGAACCAATCTAGATGAATACCAGCTTCTACATTCTTTCATTTTTCCTCTCACTCTATTTGAACGCAGTTCCTTGCTGATCTCTTTTTTCTTTTCTCTGCACTCTTAGAATCCAGCTGCTTCTTTGTTTATGTGCTCTCTTTCATCACTTCTATGCAAATGCAGAATATGTTCATTCTGATTATTTTCTGCAGCTAAAAATCATCCTTCTGGACTGATCCTACCCATAAATTCACCACTAAATGTCTACTGAAAATCTTCTGCCTAAGATAATGTAGCAAAATTGGAAAAAAAAATCAAATATTATGGCACTTTTGCAGATATCACATATAATAGTTGTCAAACTGCAAGTTATCATCACACTTTGTGAGCTCTCAAAGCAAGCTCGCACAACTGCACCCCTCGCAAAGCAAGGGACGAAGTTCTGGCCGGAAATGGGGACCGCACCTCACTCGCAGTAAAAAATAACCCAGAAAAGCGGGACATTGAAAACAAAAACCACACTGCGGGACTAAGAAAAGAAAAAAATACGAACCGCGTAAAGAGGAAATACGGACTTAGACAAAAAAAATTGAGACCCGCGGGACTTCGAAAAAAAAAAATACGAGGTCACAAAAATTTGAACTTTACGACCAAAACACGTACATCAAAAAACACCAAAACAACTGAAAAATAACAAAGAAGCCAGGACGTCTGGGGGTGAGGTTGCACACGAATTAAAGTTGAATTTAAGGAGTGTTGCCACTTCAAAATCGGCTAAGCGAGAAAAGAGATGGTCGCCCGAAAAAAAGAGGCAACACGACCCTGAAGTGCAAAAAACACTAACAAAGACGTACGACTTTTAATTATCACATGCGGAACTTATAAAAAAAAAATACGAGGTCGCAAAAATACCAAGTTAACGGATGAAATGCATACATTCAAAAACAACAAAAACAATACAAAATACAAACAAAACATACAAAATAAATCACACACAGCATTGGGGGACAGCCACAACATCTGAGGTTGCACGCTAATTAAAGTCCAATTTAAGGAGTTTCGGAAATTGAAAATCAGCTAAGCAAATAGGTAAAGTATATTCATTTATTAAGTAAATAATTAATTATTATTATTGAAAAAAATAGACATGTATATCTGTCTTTGTGATGAGAGCCAAAGGCGCTCAGAGAAGCAAAATTACACAAGAGGAGAGGCTTGCACTGAGCGCCAAAGGTCCTCAGAGTAGAAAAAGCTTTACATTGTGTGCCAAAAAGCATTGCCATGGCTTAAAATTGTATTGCCCCGTCATTTTTAACGGGCCTGTCGCTAGCATTTCGTTGTGCAATATAATGTTTTTCTTTTGTATTAATATGAATAAAAATAACTACAATATAAGGTGAAAACTTCCTTTAGTAAGTCTTTTGCAAATGTCTGGCAAAATTAATCTGCACTATTCTGTCTTTCAGATGTTGAACACGTTTTCATCAGTATTTAAATCAAAAAAGTAATAGCTCCTCTTTATGGCCCCGGGATTTATACAATAAATTAGTTATCCCTATCGCACACACATTTTGCAGATTAATTTAGTATAAGGCTGCTTGATATTTCTACAGGAAAATCTAATGTCCCCAAGCTGGGAAGGGGAAAGGGTTTTATTTTACATAATAAAACAAACTAAGACGATTATTCATATTTTTAAGTAGCTGTGTGTCACTTAACTTTTCTAGGTTTACCTACTATGCTATAGCTAGCAGGTTTGTGAATAACCCCCCTTAGGCTATTCTCTAATACATTATCTTTTGTGATAAGATAAATCCTGCAGGCACAATGTTCCATGTTTGTAATGAGATCATTGCACAGCTATTATCCTATAATTATGCAGTGTTTGTATAATAAGTGATAACAGGGACATCTGCAGAAATGAAACTATTTATATATTTTTTGAGAAATGGCAGAAACAACATTGTTTCAACTTTGCATGTGAAATATCCTATAAAAATAAATTAATTTGTTGTGTCATTATACCCCCCCCCACACACACACACACAATAAATATTTTGAAGTTCAATATAAAATATTCACTAAGAATATTTCATTGCTATATAATCCCACATATAATTACACTTTTTTTTTTGCTTAAAAGGACCACTGCAATCACATACTTACAGCATGCCCTTCTGAAAAACCATATTAAATAATAGGAAAACATAGAAGTATATTTAATTTAGACAGCATACAAGAACTAAAGGTTCATCTAGTCCATCCATTCAATCAACTTAAAAAGCATGAGAGAGAGAGAAACAAATATATATATATATATATATATATATATATATATATATATATATATATATATAGAGAGAGAGAGAGAGAGAGAGAGAGAGAGAGAGAGAGAGAAAGAAAAAAAAAGAGAGAGAGAGAGAACCAGTGAACCTCTGTCAAGGTAACTCGTGGAAATATATCTAGGTCGTAGTCATTGGCAGAAGATTGGACAAACAGGATGGTCATAAAACATAGCAAAAGGTTATGGTCAAGGGGATAGTTAGGATTACAGCCCAAAGTCCAATCCGTGAAGCAAAAAACCCCAATAACAAAGCCTAGGTATATGGTACGGGTGAGGCTGAGCAGATGTAGCTTAATTATATGCTTAAGTGGTGGGCAACAAGCAGACTGTGGCCTCATGCAGGGCTCAGGCACGTCCCAGTTGGTCTACAGTCTATTATCTGCAGTAGGAGTACATGGCCTCTTCAACATTACACTCTTCAACATTATAGTTCTCTAGCAAATATTTCTCCTTATTTTAAACATTAATGTTACAATTTTGCGTTTAGTCAAAAAAAAGGGTTTTAAAAACGTAATAAGACTTTTAAAGGAATCACATATAAGGCCCTTCAAGTGAAGGGACCCTTACACGTTTAATATGTAGTTATGTCGCAATGGGAGTCATTCATTTTTGTTTCTGTTATTTTGCTTCAGTCTTCGAAAGCACAATAATTTTCAACTTCTAAATTTGAAATGTGGAAAAGTTTATTGCTATGTGTTTCAACTGGACTAATGGAAATATTTTTATTTTCAAAGGCTAATCCCTAATAAGAAATCAGTTCAAACAAGCAGCTGAGTCAAGACAATGGCTGCTAATAGTAAATAATAAAGTAAACAATAATTAATAAAACAAAGTTTTTTTTTTTAATTTTAATATCTAAAAACATTCTGTCCATTATCAAGCATAGTTTGTCAAAAGAACAAATTGTAAATATAGAAATACATTTCCCTATACTTTGATGGTAGAAATATTGGAAAATGTTATTAATGCTGCAACAATGTTAATCTTAAAATACATGACTTTTCTTTATTATTGAACGAGACAAAAGTCACAGTTGTATATATTTGTATTCAAAACATCCTACTTATGCAAGATGCTCATTCTAGTTCAATGACAAGACAAATGGTATTCTGGGTATATCTAGCAGTTGTGTATTTCTTTGTTTTGGCTTGAAATGACTGTCTGGCAATGCAGAGCATTTGTCTTTATCTGTATAACACCTGACAAGAGGCATGATTACTTCTGTAAGGGTATCAAAATAAAGAAAAAAAATCTCCTGTCCCCAGCACTGGTTATTTATTACATTCTGAAATGCTGACCATGGCTAGGAAGCAAGAAATTGTTTCTAAGATTGTATGAGAAAATCATTTTTTTCTCCCATAGTTAATATTGCGAGTGCATATCCTACCTGTACAACCTGGCTGTGTTCAGTAGTAAGTGTTGTTGGAAGTTTTGTTGCTAGCCAAGATTCAGTGAGTGCTTCCCATCCTAAGTCATTTGCTTCCATATAAATCATTCCACATCTGAAATACAAATATAGCGATGTACAAAACATAGAAAAAAAGCCAATTTTTATTGCAAAAAAAATCACCAAAATATTGTCTACAAAAAATATAAAAAAGTGGGTTGTGGTGGCTCAGGTATATTACTGAAGTACCAAATAGAATTTTTAGAGTAGGGTGCTCCTTAGGATAAATAATGAATACACACAGGAGGGAGAACAAAGATCCTATTGTAGGGCACACCTACTAATCTAAATCTTAGAAAAAAGAGAATAAACTAAATAATAAAACTTAGCATTTAATGGTATTAAAAATCCTTATTAAAATATATGCACATAGGTGGCAGAGAGGAAGTAATGTTCTAATTGGCAGTATGGGTATCTGTTACAAAAAGAAATAAGTCCTAAAAGTACAAGCTGTATACAATATAAAGTGCTAGTGTTGGTCACAGATAAAGTGATTGTCGTGCAAAAAAAGTGCAAAATATAAAGTGCCAAGTGCTAATAGTTCATGAGGTGCACAGCTATTGATGTGCACCAAAATAAGTGATTAATATATGAATATAGTGTATATAGCGAGCTGTATAGGCTTAGAACATGAGGTAGTCCAGCTTAATTGATGGAATTAAATAGCAGCCACTGTACCCATTATAGGGAAAAAATGCCCCAAAATATTTTGAAGTCCCAGGACTGGACAGTTTAATAATATGTATTACTGTCCTAGAGTGACAGTGTGGGCCAATAGAGATGTAGACCCAATATTGCCTTAATATTGAAAATAGATTCTGCGTGGTTCTTCAGGATCTGACTAGTAAAGCTATACCTTTCTGAACGTAGATATTGCTAAATAGCTCAGTTCTAACCATCGGGGAAGGGACTTTAAACTATGGGCCTGAGGAGAAAACCACGCTAGCTCTCTGCTTAGCACGCCGCGGTCTAGACGCACAACAGTGACGTCATTGGCTCGCGACTGCGTTCCCACATGAACCCGACGCACGTTTCTTGTATTTCATCAAGGGTTACGCCAATCTTCCCCTAGAGCCTATTCAAAGGCTGGCGTAGTCATGGCAACACAAACGGAGTTAAAAACCTGAGGAAAATAGTGTCAATATGTAATCCTCAATTTATGCAATTAAAAATAGTAGTAAATAGACTCTTGAGGTTGAAAAAACATTAGAATAAAGAAAGTCTAGAGGATAAGCGTGATAGGGCTAATATATTATGATACTAGAAGAAATATAGGCAAATAGTATGGTTGATGTGTATATGGAAGTTGAGCAAATAAACTTCAGTATCATTATGACATAGCACATATAAGTAGAATTTAAATTGACTATAGTTATTATTATTATTATAGGTATAATTTGCTGCTTTATATTAAATGTATACAGCAAAGTTATAATAACCTTAACTATTTTGCCATATAGTAGTGTAGTACTTCTTTAATAATATGCTGGTTCATATTAACTATATATAGCACACAGAGTTGATATTGAATAAAGCTACAGTAGTCCATTACAAAAATGCCCTATATTGTGAATCATATAGTTCTTATCTATTGCAGAGAGTGACCCACAATGATGACAAGTTCACTTAATAAAAATATATATTAGTAGAATACTATATATTACTTATATAACAACACTCTGGCGAAAAAAGGGGGGCTAGATACAGATTGATTTTGTCCAAGTATAAACTGGAATTATCATTTGGATTATCTCTAAAGATTATATAAAGGGAGTGAAGGTGAAGCCTTCATTAAGGCCTTTCGGTTTCTTGGTGTCTAGTAAATAGATCCATTTGGCCTCTTTTTTGAGTAACTCAGTATCTGTATCGCCTCTCCTTATTGTTTTTTCCACGTGATCAATGCCTGTAAATGTCAACACACTAACATCTCCTTTACGTTTATTGTTAACATGTTTGGCTATTGGTGTGTCATATTCTTTTTGGATGCTATAAACATGTTCCAGAATACGTCTCCTGAGTTCTCTACAGGTTTTACCTACGTATCTGGCTCCACATAAACATGTAACTAGATATATGACACCCTCTGTTTTACAAGTTATAAGGTGTTTTATCTTGTATGTTATTTTTTCAGAGTGAAAATATTTGGTAGGTTTGACATATTTACAAGCTTTGCATTTATGGCATTTAAAGCAACCTTTTGTTTTTTGTAACCATGATTGGCCTTTATCTGTTTCCAAATGACTTTTTGAAAGGTGATCTCTGAGATTTCTTGACCGTCTGCTAGTGATTGCAGCTTGAGGGGGTAAGTAGGGGTTTAGATCTTTATCATCCATTAAAATACCCCAATGTTTATTAAAGATCTTTTTAATTTCATGCCATTTGTTATTGAAGGTTCCAATACATCTTACAGTATTGTCAGATTCTTTCTTTTTGTCCTTTAGAAGAGAATCTCTCCTGGTGTTTTTGGCTCTTTTATAGGCCTTCTTTAGAGTATTTTTTGAGTAGCCTCTCTCCAAAAACCGACATTGTAGATCCTGAGATTCCATTTCAAAGTCTTTGTCATTGGAACAATTCCTTTTTATTCTTAGGTACTGACTAATAGGTATGCCTTCAATCAGGGCCTTTGGATGACTACTTTTTGCATGTAGCAAGCTATTTGTAGCCGTAGGTTTTCTAAAGGTCTTAGTGCCAATAGTACCATCTTCTGTTTTGAATATTTCTAAATCTAAGAATGTAATTGATTCATGATGGTTTTCTGATGTTAAAAAAAGGCCTAAATTATTAGTATTAAGGGTTTGTACAAAGTTCTGTAGCTGTTCATTAGAGCCATTCCAGAGTATTAAAATATCGTCGATGAATCGAACCCAAAGTTCTATATGAGATGTATATATTTCCATATCTTCTCTAAAGACCAATTGCTCTTCCCACCAACCCAAAAATAAATTAGCGTAGGTGGGTGCACAGGCTATGCCCATTGCTGTGCCACGTATTTGTTTATAAAATGTATCCATAAAGATGAAATAGTTGTGAGTTAGGATAAATTCTAATAGAGCCAAATGAAACTCATTATGTATAGTATATTGCATACCTTGTTTGTTAAGAAAATATTTAACAGCAGCTATTCCATAGGTATGATGGATACTAGTGTATAAAGCCTCCACATCCAGTGACACCAATATGGTGTTTCTTGTTGATAGTATGCCATCTAGTTTGTTAAGTACTTCCTTCGAGTCTTTGACATAGGAGGAGAGGCTAAATACAAATTGTCTCAGAATTTGATCTAGATATTTACTAGAGTTTTCAGTTAGGTTACCGATCCCCGATACTATCGGTCTTCCTGGGGGCTTCTTAGGGTTCTTATGAATCTTTGGTATAGTGTAAAAAGTTGCCACTTTAGGATTTTTAGTAAACATAAATTCAAATTCTTGTTTATTAATGGTTTTATTTGCTAGGCCTTTATGGAGTATCTCTGATAGTTCTTCTAAAAATCTTACTGTTGGGTCCAAACTTAATTTAGTGTAACAATTTTTGTCACTAAGTAATCTAAGGCATTCTTCAATATAGTCTATTTTGTCCAAAACAACTACATTGCCCCCTTTATCTGCATTTTTTATAATAATATGCTTATTGGTTTTTAGTTCTTGTAGGGCCTGTGTTTCTTGTTTGGAAAGATTTGAAGAGTGACTCTTAGTTAGAGCTAGTAGTTCAAGGTCCTTTTCCATATTTTTGACAAATAGTTCTACATTTGGACTTATATGTAATGGAGGAGTGAACTTGCTTTTATTTTTTAATTGAGAGAATGGACCCATTAGCTCAGTTTCTTCACTTTCCGCTAGTAGACATTCTAATGTTTTCAAAGTTTTTTGATCATAATTGTTTAAAACTATATTGTTACTTCTTTTGGAGAAATGTTTTTTGAGAGCAAGTTTTCCTGCAAATAGGTGAACATCTTTTACCCACTCAAATAAGTTGAAATCATCAGTGGGTGAGTAATTCAATCCTTTCTGGAGCACTGAAATATGGTGATTGGAAAGTTGGAATTTTGACAGGTTAAATACCTGTAAGGAGTTTAATTCTTTTTTGGCCTTTTGTGTGGTTTGAATGTGCTTGAGGCCTTTCTTACTCCTCCTAGTCTTTGTTTTCCATCTAAAAAATTCATGTTAGATCTAGTTTCCATTGTCAGTGCTGCCATGGGTCTAGTGTCTATGTCTGACCACTCAGATTCGGATGTGTGTAATTCTTCATTTTTTTGTCTGGAGTCCCTGTACTTTTTAGGTCTCCTAAAGATGTTACCAGTTTGGAAATCATTTAAATCTCTTTGAAATTTCTTTTGTTTTCTTTCCATTAACATTTTTTGGAAAGTTTCTATGTCTTTTTGTAATTTTAATTCAGATTCAGAAAAGAGTGGATTTTCAGAGGACTCTTTGATTTTGTCCACTTTCACCTTTATGACTTTTTGTGTTTCTATTAGTTGGTGTTGTTCCCATTCTATAATCATGCTCATTAATTCAATGGAGCATTTTAATAGGGTCTGATCCCATTTTTTTATAAAGTCCTCAGATAAGTTTTGAATGGTTGGAAAGAGATTGATTCTAAGTCCCCTAGGGACTAACTTATTTTTTAAGTAATTTTCTAAACTTGCTATTTCCCATCTAATTTGATGTTGTTTCTTATACAGTATATTGAGATCAGAAAACTGATTTCTAAGATTGGATTCATTTGGTCTTATAGTATTGGTGTCACTAGTAAATACTAGTTTAACATCTTTTTCCCAGGATTCCGGGTTCCAATTTTGAGATAGAAAGCCCGTCATTATTTTACTGTTTATAGTCCTGAATAATTGCTTGTATACCGAGCTTATCACCAAGATAGAACTATGTTCATACACAATGGACAAAAAAGTGGGTTGTGGTGGCTCAGGTATATTACTGAAGTACCAAATAGAATTTTTAGAGTAGGGTGCTCCTTAGGATAAATAATGAATACACACAGGAGGGAGAACAAAGATCCTATTGTAGGGCACACCTACTAATCTAAATCTTAGAAAAAAGAGAATAAACGAAATAATAAAACTTAGCATTTAATGGTATTTAAAATCCTTATTAAAATATATGCACAAATACAAGAAACGTGCGTCGGGTTCACGTGGGAACGCAGTCGTGAGCCGATGACGTCACTGTTGTGCGTCTAGACCGCGGCGTGCTAGGCAGAGAGCTAGCGTGGTTTTCTCCTCAGGCCCATAGTTTAAAGTCCCTTCCCCGATGGTTAGAACTGAGCTATTTAGCAATATCTACGTTCAGAAAGGTATAGCTTTACTAGTCAGATCCTGAAGAACCACGCAGAATCTATTTTCAATATTAAGGCAATATTGGGTCTACATCTCTATTGGCCCACACTGTCACTCTAGGACAGTAATACATATTATTAAACTGTCCAGTCCTGGGACTTCAAAATATTTTGGGGCATTTTTTCCCTATAATGGGTACAGTGGCTGCTATTTAATTCCAGCAATTAAGCTGGACTACCTCATGTTCTAAGCCTATACAGCTCGCTATATACACTATATTCATATATTAATCACTTATTTTGGTGCACATCAATAGCTGTGCACCTCATGAACTATTAGCACTTGGCACTTTATATTTTGCACTTTTTTTGCACGACAATCACTTTATCTGTGACCAACACTAGCACTTTATATTGTATACAGCTTGTACTTTTAGGACTTATTTCTTTTTGTAACAGATACCCATACTGCCAATTAGAACATTACTACCTCTCTGCCACCTATGTGCATATATTTTAATAAGGATTTTAAATACCATTAAATGCTAAGTTTTATTATTTAGTTTTTTCTCTTTTTTCTAAGATTTAGATTAGTAGGTGTGCCCTACAATAGGATCTTTGTTCTCCCTCCTGTGTGTATACAACAAATATATCTTTAAATATGGCCTGAACCGAATACTCACTTTAACCAACCACCTTACACTTATTTTGAAAACGAAATATTTCTTTTAGCAAAAAAATCTTCAGCTATCTAAAAGTAGTAATTGAACAAGTGAGCTATGGACAGCCAATTTTGAAATATGTTCCAAACCCAGCTACCGAATCTCTGCCACATCAGTTGTGACTTGATACTTTATCACACAAAAAAATATGGGGAGTTTTGCTGTGTCACATGTAGACTGATATTGTTGGCAAAATGTAAGTTATCTAAGTATGTTAAAACATGTTTTATTGTAGTTCCCATAAAAAGCATTTAGCAACATAGAAAAAAACAGAATGAACGAGATGTGTGGAGTATGGATGCAACATTCAAGCATGTATTCCAATGGTAAATGTAGACTGTAAGTTACACTAGTGTTTTAATTTGACTTGGGGCTTACCAGCTTATCATGTATAGTGATGTCGCGAACATCAAATTTTGGGTTCGCGAAGAGCGAACACGAACTTCCAGCAAATGTTCGCGAACGGGCGAACATCGGCGAACGCCATAGACTTTAATGGGCAGGCGAATTTCAAAACCCACAGGGACTCTTTCTGGCCACAATAGTGATGGGAAAGTTGTTTCAAGGGGACTAACACCTGGACTGTGGCATGCAGGAGAGGGATCCATGGCAAAACTACCACGGAAAATTACATAGTTGATGCAGAGTCTGGTTTTAAGCCATAAAGGGCATAAATCACCTAACATTCCTAAATTGTTTGGAATAACATGCTTTAAAACATCAGGTATGATGTTGTATCGATCAGGTAGTGTAAGTGTTACACCCGCTTCACAGTAACAGACCAATCTCCCCGTTTAATGCACCGCAAATAACCGCAAACAGTCCCTTTGCACAAACTCCCCATTTGCACAAGGTTGGATACCAAGCTAGCCATGTCCCGTTCCTTGTCCTCACTGATGTCATTGAAGGTCTCTTCCTCCACCCAGCCACCAAGGGTCCCCAAAAGGTGACAACAAGCCCCCTGGGACGCCTGCTGTGTTTGGTCTTCCACCTCCTCAAAGCCACCTTCCTCATCTGACTTCTCTTCTTCAGACTCCCAGAGTCTGGGGGCTTCCACTGCCCAGCATGGAAGATTATACACAGGTCAGAGTCTGGGGGCTTCCACTGCCCAGCATGGAAGATTATACACAGGTCAGAGTCTGGGGGCTTCCACAGCAAAGCATGGAAGATTATACACAGGTCAGAGTCTGGGGGCTTCCACTGCCCAGCATGGAATATTATACACAGGTCAGAGTCTGGGGGCTTCCACTGCACAGCATGGAAGATTATATGCGTTGCCTCTGTCTGCGTTATTATAAGGTGTGTACTGCTAAGTAGTACTATTCCTATCGGTTTAATCCCTGTTACGTCCACTATTAGGGGACGTGTATATGGTATTGATATTTGGAACAGGGAGATGGAAAAAGATGCTTGGTCGGTCCTCCCACTTCAAATTTGGAACACTGCACGTGCAATCTAAGGTGCCACTTGTTATGAGTGTCACTGTGCACTGGCAAAAGTTGGCAGAGTAGATGCAATAGGCTTCACACACACGCCTGTAGGCAGGCAATTGCTATTCAATCTATTACAGTCAAAAAAGTGTTGTTTTATGTCACTGTACACTACGGTTGCACCAGATATGACGTATCACTGTGCACTGGCAAAAGTTGGCAGAGTAGATGCAATAGGCTTCACACACACACCTGTAGGCAGGCAATTGCTATTCAATCTATTACAGTCAAAAAAGTGTTGTTTTATGCCACTGACATACAATATAAGCTGTGAGCCTGACACAGGCAGGCAACTGAAATTAGATTACAGGAAAAAAATGGTTGTTTTCAATGTATGTTACACCACCAGGTATGAGTAGTGAAAATAAGCACAATATAAGCTGTTAGGTGTTAACCTGTCACACACACACGCTGGCAGGCAGGCATAGATTACACACAAAAAATGATAAAATAAAATAAATGATGTTCAAAGTTTCCTCAATGATAAAGTATAGGGGGCGAACCGAAAAGAGCATGTGTTCGCCGTTCGCGGCGAACGCGAACATGCGAAAATCGCCGCAAATAGTTCTCCTTCGAACTGTTTGGGACATCACTAATCATGTATTATAATAATTAGCACAATAAGATTCTGAACTGATACTAGGAGCAACTGACTGATATTGACATGACACAAACTGAAAAGGCAAACAATATTGTTATACTGATCACAACTGTCTACATACAAGCTTTAGGGAATGTAATTGTTTATATGGTTATTTGTTTCAAAAGATCTGATATATATGCTAAAAATGATTCCTTTCCTAAAATATATAAGCAACAAATAAAATCTAAGTGAAAAGGAAAGGAATGTACAGTATTAGTCCTCTATTTCATGGCTACCACAAGAACTCCGGGAAGGCAGACTCATAGCGAAGAGAGATTTTAGAAGAAAATTTGCAGAGCTACTGCATGGTTCCAGCAAAACAAAAAAAATCCCTTGTACCGGGGGGTTTTGATCATAGCTCTCAAGCTCTTATGTGTGCTTGCAGCCTGCCTAAAGTATACCTGTAGGAGACTCTAAAAAACTAATTAATTTAACCAAGCTCCTCCTCCCACTCCAATAGTTTTTTTATCATGTTCTCGCCTTATATACTATTTTTGCGGACTACAATTGGCTGACATATACGTCAAACATATTTAAGCCAATCAGAATGGTGTATTTGAATTATACCCGCCTTATTTCTGTTTGGTTAAAAGTTTAACCAATGAGAATGCATGAATTGAAAAAACTGTGGAGGAGATTATTTTTATTTTATAGAGCTGCAAGATTTTTAGGCAGAGGCCCATTTCCACAAAGCGATGATGAGGAACTAGGGCTTAAATTCTGCAAGAAGAGGATGGATTCTTCATTCAACAGGGAAGTGCTTTCTTATCCAGGGTCTTAAGTGTGAGGACCAGGGCTTCTGGGATCATTGCTGAGAGGTCATCAAGGTGCCTACTTCTCTTGGATACTACTCTGATGGCTAAAAGTGAGGAGGAACTAAAGGACTTAGTGAAGAGGGGGAAAGAAGGGAGTGCATAAGCTGGCCTTCTACTCAATGTTTAAAAGATGAAGATTATGGAATATAGCAATCTCAGTTCCTGACAAATAGATGGGAAAGAAGTGGAGGCAGTGACAGATTTTATTTTCCTGGGATCCAAGATCTTTTTAGATGGTGACTGTAGCCATGAAATGAAAAGGAACAAAGGTCAACAAAGGTCTGCATTGTTAGAACTATGGTATTCCCAGTAGTAACATTTGGATGTGAGAAACGGACCATAAAGAAGGCAGAGCGCCTTAGAATTGATGCCTTTGGTTTGTGGTGTTGTAGGAAACTACTTAGAGTCCATTGGACTGCAAGAAGATCCAATAAATTAATACTTCCGGAAATCAAGACAAACTGTTCACTGGAAAGTATGACCACGAGGCAATTTTTTTATTTTGGCCATTTCATGAGAAGACAGGATTCCATACAGAAAATGATATGGTTAGATGAGGTAATTGAAGCAATGAACATGAACTTGATGGAGCTCAGAGGGTGAGTGACTGACAGACAAGCCTGGCGTGCAGCGGTCCATAGGGTCGGACATGACTGAATGACTAAACAACAACAACAACAGATAGCAACCATGAATAGAAAAATTGCAAGCAGCCCTTAAATTATTTTACATTTTTTAGCTCCATCACCATAAGGATCTCATCCAAGAGGAAGACCCTCGGGATGACATATTCCCTTTCTGGCTATTATTCATTTATTTAAAATTAATCAATATCTCCCTTCCACAGCCTGCTGAGAGAGCATTGACTGGTTTTATTTCCTTTAATATTTACTAGTACAACTACAACTATTAATACAATAGCTGCTAATCAAGGACTGCAAAAAGGTTCATATGTTGCTAATCTACCTTATCTATAAAAACTAAATGTAATCTACTGAAGCATCCACATCACTATTTGTTTTCCAATAAACATCTGATGTGGCTTCTTTAAAATGCTCTTAGTGGCCATTGTTTTTCTCCTTTATAATTTGAACACATGTAATCCACTTACATCAAAGGACAGTAAAGAACAATACCACTTAGTGGGCCATAAAACAGAACATATGAATATGAAGAGCTTCATTTGAAGCGTTTCTTAAAAATAATTAATTGTACATTTGTTTTATCTTCATAGATCAAAGATATTTGGTAGAAGAAACAGAAGAATTCTGACCGATTGTGAAAAATTAATACTAGAAAAAGACAAATCCCACTTAATGGCTAAGTGTCATAATATAATTAAAAAAAGCAGACCCTTATTAAAACATGTAGTCATAACATGTGGGAAAAAGAGGTGAGTAAAGAATGGCCTAAAGAGACATGGGCTTCCGCTTTTTGTTTCACAGATACATTTTTGCAAAATGCATCCCATAAAGAAACTTATTTTAAAATCATAAATAGTCGGTACTATGTACCGATTAGAGTTTCTCAGATCAATAAAAACAATGAAGCCAAATTCTGCTGGCGTAATTGTGGACAAAAAGGAACACATATTCATATGTGGTGGGAATGTCCAATACTACAAAACTGGAGGACAGAATGCTTTTGTCAAATAAAAATAACTTTTGGGATAGATCTTCCCTTTAAGATGGAAATACCAATATTTCATATTTTTCCAAAGGAAGTCACGTTGGAATCTAAAGCTCTTTTAATTCAGATCTTCATGGCAGCAAAAAACTCTATTGCTTCATACTGGAAACAAGAAAAAGTTCCCAAGTGGTCCGAAAGTTTGACAAAAATTAATAAAAGAGATAACTAGAGAGAAACATAGAGGAATTCGGGATTTCCCGTCTTCCGATAAAAAAAGTGGACAATATGGGATAAGAAGTATGATTGATGGGGGTCACTCTCTTTCTGGGGTTTGTAATTATAGATAATTCTCCCCTCTGCCCAACCCTATCTTCCTTCAGCACTTTCCGCCCCTGTAATTTTCTGTTACTTGTTTCTTTTCTTTTTTTTGTTATTCTTTTTTTTCCTTTTTTTTGGATTGGACTTGATTATTATTTCTGGATCCTAGCAGTCCCAAATGAATAGCCTCAAGTTTTGCTAGATTAACAACAGTAAGAGGTTCTTCAAATGGTCTTAAAGGAGTAAAATATTTAAATGTTATGCTCAATTGGGAAAAATGAATTATGTTGGCCATAAATGGATCTTCTACTTGGTCGAGAAAGCAATGGTCTTTATTAGCTTTTAGTAAAGATAATTAATGATAACTTTATCACCCATTTTAAATATGAATTTGTGGTTAACCGATACTTAATACTTATTGGAACCGTATTGTATAATCAAGTGACACAGGTGAATTATGATTGTATTTAACTACTGTTAATTTTTGTATTGTCTAAAAACTTTCAATAAAAAAAAAAAGAAAATATTTGGTGTTTTCTTAAACTTCAGGATTTGATATTCTATATTCTTTGGTTTCTTATTTTTGTAAGTTTCTACTAACAAATATAATTACAGACTGCTGGAAGTAAAGCTAGAATAACAATCTGTCTTAACTTGCTGAAATTTCACAGCAATACACCACATGTCATTACACTACACCCTTTAGGACCTTGCTTCAAAAGAGAATGTTGGTTCAAAGGGCAAGATTTAACATAAGGCAAAGTAGGCAGTTGCCTTTGAGTGCCTGCCTAATATAAATCCATGTAGTTTTCATTTTATTATAAAGAATTAGATTGGTCTAAACTTAGTGCTATTTACTTAGAGCTAATGCTTCTTATATATTTTTGTTCCCTTTCCATAAGGAATTTTGGGCTCTATTCTATGGCTAGTGTAAGAAAAATTCTGAGTGAAGTTCACCCATAAAACACTATCAAGTTACCACATCACACACGCTTAATGCCATTGGAGTGCTTAAAATGTTCCTAATATCCTAAACTCAGAGTTCCTGTCCCATAACTTTTTTACAAATCACTATCTGATACTCAGAAGCACATCAAAGTGCCTGAATTTTTTTTTAAAAAAGCCCCCGATACCTTTAACTCCTGTAAAAGCAAAAAAATAACTCCAAAACCCATTATGAAGGGGATCCCCAAAGACCCTATGATATTCTAAACTGTAACAATGGGTTCCTTAGAGACCCCCATGGACCTAAATATAACCTAGTACAATAGGGGTTCTCATGGTACCTAAAATTGAACTCCATACCATTGGGGTCCATAAGGACCCCCATGGCATCCGTCAATCATTTCAGGGTCCATAGTGAACTCTTATAGACACTAACCCCCCGCCCTTTGGGGATCCATAAGAACTGCCATAGTCCCTTACACTAAATTTGTTTTAAAAAGTTACATTTAAAATATACAACAATAACAAAAGAAATCTGAGAAATCCTATCCTTTTGATGGCCTCAAGCCCAAGATAAGCAATCTTAACTGAAGGATCCAAGCATTCTTATTGGTTAACCAATTAGAAAAGGGATGTTAGCATAATAAAAAACATGATTCTGAATGGCTGCAATTTGATTGTCACTTATTTCAGCCAACTGGAATCCATTAAACAGCGTATTAAAAGAGAGCACAACCAAAAAATAATTAGTTGGAGTAGGAGCTCCTCATGATTTAGAGGTTAATATTAGATGCTATGGGAATCCATATGTACCCCTGCAGTATAGGGGTAAATTGTGTGTGCCATTGGGGTCCATGAGGTAGCAGGATTAAAGTTAGGTGCAATGAGGGTCCCTATGTTTAGGGTTAGAGCAACCATAGGGGGCCCCATGCGATTAATGGACTCCCCACCACACAGGAACAGGGGTTTATATAGATTGATGTAATGGGGAACATGTTAGGGCTAGTGTACTGTGTTAACCTTAGTGAGTACCATTCCCTAACATGGAAATGGAGACTGCTGAGATTCATATGGGGAAGTGTATTATCCTGTGTAAAACATCTGCGGTACAACCTATACATCATACCCATCTTGGCTCTTTTAGTGGGTTACCATGTCTGGCATGTAATATAACTATTCTTGGAATATGTGTTAAATAATCTGTGCAAATGTATAGTATTTTATAGAGAAACATAAAAACATTTCAGGGAGGCTATATCTGTAAACAAAATGACAGTTCTTTTTTTTTTTTTACCAATTTGTTTATATTCTATGTTACTGTATTAAATGTAATCTTAATCGTTATTCTACTCTCATCTGTTCCCTACTGTTTTACCAGTATATTGCTATACCCTTCTTTAGGACTCTCAATTATCTTTACTGAGTAACCTATCTTTATAAATGTAATACATTTATTTATTCATTCTTACTATTTATCTCTAAATTGTTCTTAAGATTTGTGAATATAAGGGCTTTTGGTCGATGGTGATTAGAGGCATGCAATAATGAGTATCTATCACAAAGGTTTGCAATTAAAAAAATATATTTCTGTGTTGTAGTCACAGAAAATGTAATATCCAAAAACTATTGTAATTCTAATTGAGAAATCTCAATGATTTAGGGCCATATTAAATTCCAGCCTCGTAAGTCCAACGTTTAGCACGTAAGGGCTGTGTGCTTTATATTTGGCCGAGTTACGTCGCTCTTAAATTAGAAAGGGCTGCTAGCTCCGAGCGAGATACGCTATTTCATAAACCAGTTTGCGGCCGTCAGACTTGTGTGCTCGCACGCAAACAATTCAGCAATTTTGTAGTTACAGATTCAGATGGAGCCAATAGAAAGATCGGTCCAACAGGCCAGAAATAATGCAATATTAATAAATCCATAAATATGATATTCTATTACATGCGAGTACAAGTATATGTCATAACACATTAAATGCAGAGATCAATATTAAACAAAAAATAATCATGAAATAAAGTTTTTTTTCTAGGCCGATTTGCGAATGTTGTGCTATCAATTCTAAGACCTAACATCATTTTCCCTTATAATAAATATACAGTAGAGTAATTTTATTTACATTAGAAGTGCTATGTATTGTACGGGTGCTCTAGAGTACACACTGACCTCTGGGCTCCATTTGCGTGTTAGGTGCTTGCTTGCGAGTGACCATGTAGCCCTTTAATTGCTGAATTAAACAATTAGCGGTTATTGGCATGAAAGATCAAAGGATTTACATTCGCAAAGTTCAGTGTAGCTCTCCACGTAGCCTATTCTCAGCCATCCTGTGTGTTAACATGCAAAGCCTGCTGAGAGCAACTTTACAAGGCTTCTTAGCACGCAAATAGCGCTAAGATGACAGTTATGAGCTACGCGTTAAAACGTAGCTCCAATTTAATAGGGCTGTTGCAGGCCTCGGCCAAACCGCAACTTTCGCTGCCTTCAGCGCCCATCAAGAGCCCTGCAATGAGCGGCTTTGCGAGGGTCTCCCTACTCTCTCCCTTCCGTGTCTCTTTGCCCCCTCTCCCTCCCTTGTGTTTTTCCTCCTTTATCTCCCTCTCTCTCTCATCCCTATGTCTCCCCCCACTCCCTCCCGTGTCTCTTTCAACCACACTCCCCCCCCCCCTCTCCCTCCGCTGTATCTTTCTCCCCCCTTTCCCTCCTCTGTGCTCCTGTTAGCATTTTCGGGTGTGAAACTATTTCCATACTTGGGGAAAATCATCAAAGGTGTTTCCAATTTACAGGCTTGAAAGAAAATTACGTCTTTATGGCCGCCATTTTTTTCTTTGCTTAGCCATTTTCAGACCTCACAAAAACACCAATTAAATATCAAATTAGAATGCAACTTCACTGACAGGATCCCTGCCTCTCCCCCTGTGCTGTGTGAGAGGTTGTAAGTTATTCTTTTAATTAATTGTCGTCTTTTGGTGGTCTTTTGACGGCTTCCGAGTTACGAGCTTGAAAAAAATGGCAGTCGTTAAATTCACAATTTTTTTAAAGCCTATAACTGGTCAGCCGTTTTGAGCCTCTCCCCCCTCCAGCCAGTCAGGTACGGGCCTCGCAATGAGCGCCTTCGGTGCTCATTGTAGGCCCATCAAGCCAGTCACGTACAGGCCTCACGATGAGCGCCTTTGGCGCTCATTGCGCATGCGCAAGCCCGTAATTTTAACATTGAATGACCAACATTCGTAAGTATGACAACTATATATGTTAATAAACCTCAGGTTGGTCACCTTATGGAATCTTGGCTTACTGACTTAAGAAAATCTCTTTTCTCTTGTCTTGTCACAAATACTGTATTCAACAATTAGCTGACTCTAAGTGAAATACTTCACCAAAAGTCAGAGTGCATACAAGCAATTAACTAACTGCAGAACGGTTTTGTTTGTTAGTTTACTGCAAAGACTAACAGTAACTACCAATTTATTATTCCCTATATACCTTCGCTATGGACACTGAGAAAGTTTGTGCGAGGGAGGCGAAGTCAAAATTCTGTTGATAAAAAAATGCAATTATGCTTATAATTGCTATAATGAGTAAACCTGTAATACAAACCATTATTTTTTTAGTTCTAAATAGCACCTGAGGTGTTTTATTCTGTGGAAATAATAATATTGCAGCCAATAAAAATTCCATAAGCCTATATTCTATTATTCAAAACCGGCTTTTAACATAAAACAATATTATATTATTAAAATGGTGCATATTGTTGCCACAGAAAAAGGAGCATTCATATTTTCTTTTTAAGGTCATATTGACCCTGAGGGATTATATCTGATTATGTTTTACATATAACAGTTTAAAATGATGCTATGATACAAACTGCATTCAGAATGGAAATATATGGAAAATAAAACACAGAAAAAATGATTTAAAATACCCCTAGATTCACTATGCTTCACAGGGCTTTGTGAAACACTTCTTAGAGACTGCAACATCAATTTTCCACATAGAAAATAGCCATTGAAGCTTTATAAAAAGTAAAGTAAATATAAAGGTGAGATATTATAATGTACCTTGTAATAGTTACCGTATATAGTAATTGAGGTTCAAAAAATACTATTTGTCCAAATTCAACCTTTTTAGATCTCCTCTGATCTGCAATATGTGGATTGTTAATTGTTAATTGATCCAGAGGAAGGCAAACAGGAGACAAAAACCCTCCACAGATAAGAAATCAGAATATCCTAAAATATGATTGGCTTATGTTTTCTCAAAAGTGTAACCAAGTGCTAGATTTAGTAGCTATTTAATTCCACTGCCATCCAATCAGACCTATTATTTAATTCTTTGTCACTTTTACTCTCCTGTCTCTATAAAATAAATCCTTTTATCCCGGACATCAGAGTAGTCTAACAAGCATAAAATGTCTGCACTGAAACATGTTGTAAAGTAGTTTTTCTTTGGCAAGTTGAGGCTACTTTCTTGAGGCTACTTCGCAAACTTTATTTGCTAAAAAAATAAAATAAACAAATTGAAAGGCAAAACTTATGGAAATACATTCAATTCAGTACAAAAGCAGCAACTTTGTAGCACTGTATTGAAGGATATTTCTGTCAATAGCTACTGTAAAGAGGTTTTAC
Organism: Discoglossus pictus; assembly: GCA_027410445.1. Taxonomy (NCBI): domain Eukaryota; kingdom Metazoa; phylum Chordata; class Amphibia; order Anura; family Alytidae; genus Discoglossus; species Discoglossus pictus. The sequence goes on along the minus strand of CM050167.1, from coordinate 288,778,509 downwards.
ATTTTTAGGTCTGAGGGCTTCTTTTTACATAGACAGACAATGAAGCACTAGTCGCTACTCAGACAGGACAAATGACTCTAAAGGGATGGCAGTGATAGGAACATGATGAAAACTGTTACCCAAAAAGGTTTCTGTCTTCTGATCTCCCAGAGATGTCTACACAGTCATAACCTGAAACCTGCAAGAACTGATATGAAAGTATGTTCTGGTATAGGCTGTCTATAGAAACATCCCATTATTAAGATGCATTAGGAATTCAGATTTTCAACTTTTCCACCTCATTTCATATAAGATAATTGTCTGACAACTGATCTGCTTATAATAGTCAGGTATTGCTCAGTGTTTAAAAAAATCTCTTTTAGTGTCTGGTCACAGCATTGCGGCAGCTCTGACATGTACTAGCTTCCCTAGATCAATAGGAAGTTCCCCCTGTCTTTTAGATTGGTGTAGCAGATTATAGAAAGCTGAGGCAGCAATGATCGCTATCCAAAAAATAAAGCCGCTCTAAATAACAGAAGTGACAGGCTTTCCTATCAAATTCACTAGCTTTGTAAAGGGATTCTCCATCTCTCCAAAGTGTCCATTAATCACGGAATTAATAAAAGTTTACATAGATAATTTGTACTTCTTCAGCCACTTATGTGTAATTATTAAACTAGGACGGCCCACTTGTTTTTTTTTCTCTTGTCAAATTGGCAATAGCCTTACAGAGTTATAAGCTACGGATGGTGCAATTGATTCTTGCTTTGGAATGGATGGCAACGTTGTCCACACAATTGAAAATGTCCTGCTTGGCAGTACAGTTCCTGGGCTAACTTAATTGTTGGTGATTTATTCATTTACTTTGGATTTGTATTTTTTATAGATATGAGAGGAAGGTGCATTCTTTGATAAACATCTGTTCCCAAGAATAGATAGTTAGTTGAGATATATAGAGACTGATATATGGTCTGTTATTAGTACAGATGTGGATTGAAGTATGTTTTAAATTTACAGAAAATATTAAAGTAATAACTAAAATAATACAGGATGCATTACCTGCTGACGGTGGCTGGGGAAGCCTGCTCAAGATCCAAGACTTCAAAAATGATGTTCTGTTTTGAACTCATTTGAATAATTTCTCCACTCATCAGGCATAGCTGTAAAATGAACAATATAACTATAATGAAATTATATTAAGTGCATAAAAACTTTATCATAACTATATTTGTTTGTTTTTTTAAATGGCAGCGTAACATAAAAATATAACTTCATCAATTCTTTGTGTATGCCATATGATAAGTACATGTAACCATTTTCTACTGTTTTTAATTACTAAGAAAACAATATACAGTTGCAAGCAAAAGTATGTGAACCCTTTGGAATGATATGGATTTCTGCACAAATTGGTCATAAAATGTGATCTGATCTTCATCTAAGTCACAACAATAGACAATCACACTCTGCTTAAACTAATAACACACAAAGAATTAAATGTTACCATATTGTTATTGAACACACCATGTAAACATTCACAGTGCAGGTGGAAAAAGAAAAGTATGTGAACCCCTAGACTAATGGCATCTCCAAAAGCTAATTGGAGTGAGGTGTGAGCCAACTGGAGTCCAATCAATGAGATGAGATTGGAGGTGTTGGTTACAGCTGCCCTGTCCTATAAAAAACACACACCAGTTCTGGGTTTGTTTTTCACAAGAAGCATTGCCTGATGTAAATGATGCCTCACACAAAAGAGCCCTCAGAAGACCTACGATTAAGAATTGTTGACTTGCATGAAGCTGGAAAGGGTTATAAAAGTATCTCCAAAAGCCTTGTCTATAAATGGAGAAAGTTCAGCACTGCTGCTACTCTCCCTAGGAGTGGCCGTCCTGTAAAGATGACTGCAAGAGCACAGCGCAGACTGCTCAATGAGGTGAAGAAGAATCCTAGAGTGTCAGCTAAAGACTTACAAAAGTCTCTGGCATATGCTAACATCCCTGTTAGCGAATCTACGATATGTAAAACACTAAACAAGAATGGATTTCATGGGAGGATACCACAGAGGAAGCCACTGCTATCCAAGCAAAACATTGCTGCACGTTTACAGTTTGCACAAGAGCACCTGGATGTTCCACAGCAGTACTGGCAAAATATTCTGTGGACAGATGAAACTAAAGTTGAGTTGTTTGGAAGAAACACACAACACTATGTGTGGAGAAAAAGAGGCACAGCACACCAACATCAAAACCTCATCCCAACTGTGAAGTACGGTGGTGGGGGCATCATGGTTTGGGGCTGCTTTGCTGCGTCAGGGCCTGGACGGATTGCTATCATCGAAGGAAAAATTAATTCCCAAGTTTATGAAGACATTTTGCAGGAGAACTTAAGGCCATCTGTCCACCAGCTGAAGCTCAACAGAAGATGGGTGTTACAACAGGACAACGACCCAAAGCATAGAAGTAAATCAACAACAGAATGGGTTACACAGAAGAAAATACGCCTTCTGAAGTGGCCCAGTCAGAGTCCTGACCTCAACCCGATTGAGATGTTGTGGCATGACCTCAAGAAAGAGATTCACACCAGACATCCCAAGAATATTGCTGAACTGAAACAGTTCTGTAAAAAGAAATGGTCAAAAATTACTCCTGACCGTTGTGCACATCTGATCTGCAACTACAGGAAACGTTTGGTTGTAGTTATTGCTGCCAAAGGAGGTTCAACCAGTTATTAAATCCAAGGGTTCACATACTTTTTCCACATGCACTGTGAGTGTTTACATGGTGTGTTGAATAAAACATGGCAACATTTAATACTTTGTGTGTTATTTGTTTAAGCAGACTGTGATTGTCTATTGTTGTGACTTAGATGAAGATCAGATCACATTTTTTGACCAATTTGTGCAGAAATCCATATCATTCCAAAGGGTTCACATACTTTTGCTTGTAACTGTACATAATTTTATATATGCATCCACACACCCTAATATTTACAATATTCGATCAAGTGTGTATTGGATATCAATAAAAATCCCATTGCATACTTCTTGTGCTTTATGATTAATATAGATAACCTATAATCAGATAAAAACGGATTGCTAAGCTAAAGCAAGATAAAAGTTTACTTGTTATATGGGTACATAAACAAAATGGATCTAAAGCTTAACATTGCTTGTGTGGATAGGTAATAGGCTATGAGAGCAAACTTACTGTGGCTGATGTACAAATAGAGAAGCAAAGAACTTCAACAAGGTGGTAGTATGTAACCCAATGTATGATACTTATGTGTTGTGTAATATGCAAGTTTGTTTGCAATTTAGGTTTTACATTTATTGCTTAAAGGATCTCTGAATTGCAACATTACCAAACTAAATATAGCAGTTATATATTGACTAATATAGACATTTTGCCTTGACTGTGGTAAACCATTACATCATTGGTACTGATTTGAATGTTTATCGACAGGGAGGGGCGCTGTGGATTGAATAGGTTTCATTTAGCCATGGTGTAAGAACAGACACATTTTAATTGTACTTGTTTAAATGCTTGTCTACATTTAATGTCTTGTAGAAGCTGAAAAACAGACACAAAAATGGCAACACCCATGACAGAATCATTTAAAATATTTCTCTTTCTAAAACCATTTACACATTAAAGGGGCCAAATGAATACCATACAAGAGATACATAACATGCATAATTTTACTTTCCAATCCTCTCAATACATGTATAATGTAGACTACAATTGTTTTGTTATTCATATGTATAAAATCATGATATGCATTAAGAAGCTTTGCTGTGCCAGCCATTTACAGAAATAATATGTACATAAATAATTTCAAGATCTATAAAATCAGTCTAATTGTTTTACCTTCTTATTATCATCAAGAACCGTGTTCATATTCTCTACCCATACTGCATCTACGGGTCCATCAAATATACACCATTTTCTTCCTTTTTCTGTGCTTGTAGCATGGCAGCGAAACACGTTGGGTAACACACCTGTGATAAAAATAACATTTATAGCACAAGTTTCACACACTCTAGAAGAGGTTATCCCCCAATCATAACCCTTTTCCAACAATCTGTAAAATACAAGACACATTTGCACTGAATAATTTGAAATATCAATCATGAAATGATGCTTGACCTTTGAAATTAGCCTGCACAAACTGAATACTAATATATTTAGAGCATCATGTCTATGATACCAATATTAGATTTAAGCTTTTGGTTGAGGTGGTTACAGTTTACCTTGACAGTCATTCAACCAACAATTATAACTATAAAAGTGTGTGCATATACTTTGATGTGTCTAGTTATTACTACAAGTGGTCTGTATTCCATGTTTTGTATGTATGTATTTACTAGGCTAAGATACATCATATCTCCTTTCTATTCAAAGTATAGAGTTGTCTGCAAGGGAGGTAAAAAGAATCCTGCTCTTGCAACCTCACACTTTAAAAAGTATGCATGTACATTATCATCAGTAGTATACCGAGTAGTATCAGTAGTGTAGTATATACACGAAGATGAAGTTAGGTTTGTTGTGTAGACTATTTTGTCTTCATTTCCTAAATTTAACCTAAATGTTTGATTAAACTTTGAACAACAACATATCAACACATAAACATAATTAAATTCTGTACCGTAATAATAACGTTTAGAAGCACTCTTACATTGTACACATTGTGTTAAATAACACATTTCAGGAAATATAACTCATCATAGACATTACAAAGGGTATTACTGACCATAATTTGGCAATACAGTAAAACTCACCTTATCCTTGAAGGTATCACCTTGGACTGACACTTTTTTATTTACCCAATAATCCTCAAACTCCGTCTAACTTTCAGTAATCTCTAACACATATTCTCTTTAAAGCTTTCATTACCCCTTTTACCCTATATATCTCCTTTGCCCGTTATTGCACCTCCAGTATTAATTTTCCTTATACTTTTTTATAGCTTCTTCAAATAATAGAAAATTACATTCCAGAAAAAGCTCTGTACTTTTCAAAGAGACATTTAAATTTCATTATTTTGACAGGAGAATTACAAAATCTCTGGAACAAAAATGTGCTCTTTTATTTCATCTCTCTGGCCTGAAGCCTTTGAGTTTATCAGAGAAGCAAGATATGCATTGCCTCACTATGATAAGGGTTATCAGTTTCCTGCAAATAAAAACAGATATGTAGCAGCCTAAGAATCTGCCAGATACTCATGAATAGTGGGATAATTTACATTTAATTCTCTTTGTCTGTATTCTGCTAAACCTGCATATCAAAGAATAGATTGAGCAATTACTATTTGATATTTTATATCATTCACAGTTAAAAACAATGCATGCAATAGTCTCCTTTGTTTTATGGATACACAGGTTCACGCTGATGCACAAATAAATAGAACAGGGGTAGCATAAATCTTTTTTGTGTGTTTTCACATTTTATGAAATGAAGATATTTCTTGACAGGCAATTAAAGAGACAGTTCATCCTAGAAAGAAACAGTAAATTAATGACAGTGGGATAGATTAACATTGCATCATTTTCTCTGTGTGTCATATTATACTAATTAGTGGCAAGTGTGTTAATAATGTTCTGTGATGACTAAAAGTAATTTAATCCCGTGGTACACTCAGTTTCCGTCCTCCACATAAATTGTAATCTTTGTGTATATATAGAATAGGGTATATAGCTCAACAATTATCTTGTTGAGAAAAATGGCTAGTATTATGTATACCCATTATTAGTGTATTTAAAAACACTAGAACTGTACATGCAAACACCCACTTTTATGTATACTCATAAAATATGGTCTCCCTAGAAATATGGGAATTTTTTTCTTGCATACAACCGCACATTTAATTATTACTGTAATTTGATAGCAGAGTGTAATAATTGAGTATCTGCATGGAAGTGATAGTAGACTCTGCCACTGTTTTAAGCCAGCAACTTGTAAAATATGGGAAGAGCTTAGCCTAAAGCTGCATTATTTATTTTAACTTTAAGTTTTCTTACAAAAAATAAACATTTTTAATTACAGCAATATGTTTTTACTAACCTACAATACTTGAAAGTTATGAAAGCTGGTTCATTTAATTGAGTTACATGTTTCTTAAATAAACTATAAATCCGATCTTGTGATATACTGGCTAGACAATTATATTTTGTTTATTAATCACTTTGTTGTAAGATTCTAGAATTTAGAGGTTAATCATATATATTGCATCTAATATATTTTACTTTGTCCACATTATTTTGTTGTTTTGCTATATATATGCTTTAACTGAGTGTCAGGTTGTTTAAGGTAATTTTAGTAATGCATTGTTTTAAACAATATAAGACTGTTTTATACCAGAAAAAAATGTCTCTGCTCTATACTAATATTCTGGATGTTGGAGTCTATAAGTCAAGAGGACAAAGAGTAACTGAAGTGGACCTTAAAGCACCACTGAGGTCAAAAATGTAAAATGGGCCCTGTTGAAGAATTACTCTTGAAAATAAGCAACATGTTTTTAGAATGTGAAAAAATAATATGGTTTCTAATTTATTACATTTATATGCAATTATTCTGCCATGGAATCTACCAATGTAGTTTTCAGTGACATTCTTCTTAAAAGTGGGAGGAGACTAAGACTATACAGTTGGAATGTGACATATACAACTTGCAGTGCTATCCCAGGCTTAGTGTGCAAGGGCACTGTCACAATCTGCTTCTTCATGGGGGCTTGAACCTAGTTCAAACCTAACCCAGCAGAATTGTGTGGTTCTTGTTCTCTGTGGAACAAAAGATGTCTTCTGAAGAGGGCAAGGCTTAAAGGTACAGGCAGAGAATACTGGATACAGGTTACCAGTGGCCTATGGCAAGACCACTCCCCAATTCAGGATAAAAAACACAGAAACAGTCGCACAACTTGGATATGTGAAAACTAGAACTGAACCTTTATTGAATTATCAAACCGACATATTTATACTCTCCCATACTTGTGTACCTTTGTGTATGTGTCTGATGAAACACCTCTGCCTTGTAGCCTTGGTTTCTATAAAAGGATGATAAATTGCAGAGTGCACTAATTGTGCCCAGGTGAGAAGGCAGAAGTTAATATAAACAGGAGAAGTGGCGAACTTGTGAGCTTGTGAACACTTCTAGTATAACTGCAATTCTAGTAAAAGTGTATGAGTTTAAATAAAAGGAGGGAGTTCAAAGAAAAGGGGGGGGGGGGTGTTAGATTTTCCCACTACATTTTTGTAGACAATAATAATAATTATGAGTCAGTCCAGTGGTAACATCACTCAGTGTACATCCTGTCATATGTATGTAATACTGGAACAGATGATGCAGGGTCCATACTTCTGGAAAGGAGAATTGCAGCACTTAGTGATATTGCTCCACTGGAAAGGGAGTTGGTGCTCACTGAACACAGTTTAGCTGGGCCTAGCATAGAGGATGGAGCTGGGGCTAGTGAGGATGTCCAGGGATGTAGCTGGGTTACAGTTACAAGGGAAAGCAGGGGAACAGGAGGAGGAGGCGGGCCAGTTCTGAGTTGGCAAGCACCAACAGATTTGCCAGATTGAGTGAAACTGTTGGGGATGTCCTTTCAGGAATGGCAATGCCTGATAGAGCTGTTACCTCTAGCAGCCGGGAGAACAGTTGTACTGGAAGAGTGGTTAGGCAGAATAGGCAGAGCAACAGACAGGTTTTGGTGGTAGGGGACTATATTATTAGGAAGGTAGACAGGGTTATTTGTCACTCAGATCCCAGCAATCGAACAGTTTGCTGTCTCCCGGCTGCTCGGGTTCGGCATGTTGTGGATCGGGTAGATAAATTATTCGGAGGGGCTGGAAATTAACTGGCGGTCTTGCTACATACTGGTACCAATGACAAAGTCAGTGGAAGATGGAGTGTCCTAAAGAATGATTTTAGAGAACTAGGTAAAAAGTTGAAGGCAAGGACCTCCAAGGTAGTATTTTCTGAGATACTACCAGTGCCATGTGCTAGCCCAGGGAGGCAGAAGGAGCTTAGGGAGGTTAATGCATAGCTAAAGATGTAGTGAACAAAGGAGCGGGTTGGGTTTTTAGAGCACTGGGCTGACTTCTCACTTCGGTACTATTTCTACAGCAGGGATGGAATGCACCTAATGATGAGGGAGCTTTTGTGCTAGGGGATAGGATGGTAAAAAGGCTGGAGGAGTTTTTAAACTACTAGGTGGGGAGAGGGACTAGATATAAGTAATGGGGTAGAAAGTGTAGAGGGAATAAGGGATTAATTAACAACTCATAGGGGAGGAGATGGGGAGGGGTAGAATAGTCAATAGGGAGGTATTACTAAGTTACTCAACTATAGTGGCAGGCACCACCAAACTACAAACTCATAACATAAGATGTATGCTTGCTAATGCCAGAAGCTTGCCAGGACAAATTGGAGCGTTAGAATTATTAGCAATTAATGAAAAATGGGATTTAATAGGCATTAGTGAAACGTGGTGGGATGAATCTCATGACTGGACTGTTAATCTGGATGGGTATAGCCTATTTAGGAAAGATAGGGGCAATGGCAAAAGAGGAGGAGGGATTTGTCTGTATGTTAAGCCTGAATTTAAGCCTATAGTCAGTGAAGATATTTACGGCTGAACTAGCGATAATGTTGAATGTTTGTGGGTAGAGTTAAATAGCGGAGCAGCAGATTCCAAAAGGATGTTAGTAGGAGTATGCTATAAACCCCCAAATATAGTGGAAAGTGAGGAAATTCAATTATTGTTACAGATTGGAAATGCAGCTAAGCATGGTCAAGTTCTAATAATGGGAGATTTTCATTACCCTGAAACTAACTGGATAAATGAGACCAGTAGTTCAGCTAAGGGGAGCAGGTTCTTGAGTACACTCAGAGATCATTATCTGGCCCAGGTTATACAAGAACCTACTAGAAATTAAGCTCTCTTAGATTTAGTTATCACAAATAATATTGATATAGTATCAAATGTTGAAATATGGCAAGCTTTGGGAAACAGTGATCACAACACAGTCTCATTTGAGATTAAATTAAAAAAACAAGACTTTAAGGGGCCAACAAAAACTCTGAATTTTAAAAGGGCAGGTTTTAATGGTCTAAGAGCAGCAATACAAAGTATAGACTGGGACAGAGAACTGGCAGGTAAAAATACTAAACATAAATGGACAGCATTTAAATCCTTGCTAAATATACATACTTATCACCAAATACAGAGTGGGAATAAAAGTAAAAAGGAGTAAATCACTTTCAATATGGCTTAACAATGATTTAAAGACCAAGATACGGAGTAAAATCAGGCACTTAAATTATACAAACAAGATGGGACAGAGACTGCGTTATGGGAGTACAAGGAAATCAACAAGGCTTGCAAAAGGGCTATTAGACTGGCTAAAACAGAAAATAAAAAATTGGTTGCAAAGGAGAGTAAGACTAACCCTAAAATATTTTTTAAGTATATTAATGGGAAGAAGGCGAGGAAGGAAGCTATATGAACATTACAATGTGACACAGGACGTCTGAAAATCAGTGACCAGCAAAAGGCAGTTGAGCTAAATAGTTTATTTTCTTCAGTATATACAAGGGAGGTAACATAATGGCGCTACACTACCTTTGCCGAATAATTGGTTAACGCAGTAAGTAATCCGAAAGAGGTTGGGAAAAATAGATGTTAATAAAGCCCCGGGTCCTGATGGAATACACCCAAGGGTACTGAGGGAACTGGGTTCTGTAATAGCCAAACCATTATATAAAATTTTTCAAGATTCACTCAACATAGGGTCTCTACCAGATGACTGGAGAAAAGCAGATGTGATATCTATATTTAAAAAAGGGCAAGAGCAAATCTGCGAAAATTATGGACCAGAGAGCCTCAATTCTTTAGTGGGGTTATTATGGGATAATATACAAGAATATGTTTATTTGAACAGGATTATAAGTAGGCGTAAACATGGATTTATGAGGGATAGGTCATGTCAAACAATCTAATTAGTTTCTATGAGGAGGTTAGTAGAAACCTGGATCAAGGCAACTCAGTGGATGTAGTCTTTTTGGATTTTGCAAATGCTTTTGATACAGTGCCACATGGGAGAGTATTGTGCAAACTAAGGGATACAGGAATTGCAGTAAATATCTGCTCATTGATTGAGAGCAGGCTAAAAGACAGGAAGCAAAGAGTTGTTATAAATAGAACATACTCCGATTGGACTAATGTGGAAAGTGGGGTTCCTCAGGGTTCAGCATTAGGTCCTCTCCTTTTTAACATATTTATTAATGACTTAGAGGTGGGACTGGAAAGTAGTGTCTCCATTTTCGCTGATGGCACAAAGTTGTGAAGGTAATTAAATCAGATAATTATGTGCTTTCCCTCCAAAGGGACTTACATAAAATTGAGGAATGGGCATCTAAATGTCAGATGAGATTTAATATGAATAAATGTAAAGATATGCATCTGGGAAGGAAAAATAGCCATGCAATTTATAATCTTAATGGAGCAAATTTACTGGTATTAGATATTGAAAGCGATTTGGGAGTACTTGTGGACAACCGCATCGGTAACAGTGCTCAAAGCCAAGCAGCAGCTGCAAAGGCAAATACAATATTAGCATGTATTAAGAAGAGTATAGAAGCAAGAGAAGCAAATATAATTCTGCCACTATAGAAATCCCTAGTACACCCTCATTTGGAATATAGAGTACAATTTTGGGCACCACTTCATAAAAAGGACATTTTAGAGCTAGAAAAGGTACAGAGGAGGGCAACAAAACTAATAAAGAGAATGGAGGGGCTAGGTTATGAAGAAAGACTAACCAAATTAAGCTTATTTTCTCTAGAAAAAAGGCGGCTAAGAGGAGATATGGTTACCTTACATAAATACATCCAGTGTCAGTATAAAGATTTGTCAAGGGAGCTTTTTGTGCCAAAAGGTTTTCAACTGACAAGAGGACATCCCTTGAGGTTAGAAGTAAAAAGATTCCACCTTAAAGAAAGAAAAGGGTTCATCACAGTAAGGGTGGTTAATCTGTGGAATTCTCTACCAGAGGAGGTTGTGACAGTGGATTCGATAGATAACTTTAAAAGAGGACTGGATTTATTTCTAATTAAAAAGGGAATTCAGGGTTATCCTGAATAATTATAGAGTATTGATCCAGGGAGGAGTCCGATCGCAAATATCTGGGGTCAGGAAGGAATTCATTTTTTTTCCCTTTGAGACGATTGGCTAAGTTTCACAAAAATAACAATAAATAAAAAAAATGTTTATTAGTAATTACCTAACAATTTTAATTAACAACTAATTAATTAATAAATAATCTGCATATTGGAGATCAGAGGAGATTTTACAAGGTTAAACTTGATGGACTGAAAGTCCTTTTTGAACCATAATTACTATCTAACTATGTAACAATTGAGATAACACTCATTAGATATCTAAATGATAGGCCAGGTGTCCATGGTTAGCTAGGGCAGAAATCCTTGATGTAAAGCTCAAGTGTTTACTCAGGACTTAGTTATCTGCCTTGACTCAAGACCTGTATGTGTGAGAGTGCAATGATCCGCAGCCAGCTTCTGTGCAGAGCATTTTTACCCACATATGTTCTATATCACATTTTCCCTCTTATAATATCTTATAACTAGGATACATAATAACCATGTACATGCAACATATAACCACACACAATAATACATAATCCCAGTGCAACAATGTCATGCTTCCTTGGCCATATCCTTAATTACTGGCAATATCAGTGTAATATCAGTGTAATCCCGACAGACACACTTTATCGCGACCTAAGTTTCGAGAAGCAGGCTTAGTAAAGCAAATGGAAGCCAGCTGTAAAGCATAGTCGTGTATAAAGTGAAAATGTAAGGGCTGTAGTTTTTTTTTCCTTTTTAATAACATTTTGCACATTATTAAGTTTTGTTATCCATAAAGAAATAAATTAACCATTGTGGTCCTTTAGCATCTGTTCTGAACGTAAATATATTTCAGATAATGTTTTTTGCAGAAACTCTACTACAGGAAAGCCATGTTAAACCCTACCAGCTCTGCAATATAAGTTGTTTGCTATTGATGAACCAAGATTCTGTAGAATACCAGTAATAATTTCCTGGAGAGAGGAAGGAGGAAGGGAGATTCTGGATGTCATTAATATATTGGTGTCACTATGAAATATATTGAAAATGTCATATACCCTTTAAGTAATGTTTTCAGGGAAATTCTCTAGTAAATACATTCTCTTTATTAAAATATACTCATCACCATAGCTACATATGGTCCATAATGGCATTATCACCTAGAGAGAAAAATCTGAAACTATACATCAGTAATGAAATTCATACATACAGCACACATGCTCGCATTCTGTAGATCCTGCATAATAACCTATTAGACTGAGCCCGCAGATAAACTGATGTGGTATTTACCTTTCTTGACATATTGCTGAATTATAATTTAGAATGTTTAGCCATTTGACTTCCCCTAAAGATCCTGACTATACAGTGATGGAAATTCAACGCTGCTTTTAGATAAAGGGACAGCAGTCAGGCTGCAGCATATTCAGTGACAAACTTATTTTTCATATTACCAGTGTAGACAGGGAGAAAAGAAAATGGTTTCTCCAGTCAAGCATTATGAGACAATATAACCATAGATTTCACTCAGGCTGATATTCTCAACTTGTATACTTGAATGTAAACATAGAAAGCATATATAAAAACATGGAGGAAGCAGGGTTTAATTGAAATCAGAAAAAATGAATACATATATATTGTATATGGGTATTATTTCATCTATATAGGATATGGTTACCACAATTTTTTTGAATAAAGGAGTAAAAAATACATACTGTCGGCTACAATTATTGATAAGATTCTTCAGTTCCAAGGCAGCCATGCACCCTGCAGTTTTTCTAAATTGAAGTATAGTTACTATAGTATTGTGCTTATATTGTATAATGACAACCTAAAGATTTTAGTATTGCGGTGTTTGCTTGAACGTGTTAACCGTAAAACAGCCATCCCAGCTACAGTAACGGTAACAATTATAGCAACTGTAAAATCCCCAAACAAATTTATAATAAAATGCTGACCACACAAATATTTTTTAAGATATAATTATGTATTTGGAGCTTTTAGCTTTATAGAAATCCCCAGTTTGTTAATAATAGGATATTAAACCCCTGGAATACTATAAACCACCACATCTGTAACATGAACTTCACAAGAGCACAGAGAGAAGACTTCATAAAGAGTGTTTTACTATTAGTAAATCATTTATAGATAGCTATAAATGGGTATACAATAATTTATAGTATAAATGATAATTATCAAAATAAAATATTTTATATTGCAAGGCTGTAGAATAGCTGTATTTCCGATGAATAATAGTAAATATAGTAAAGCAATGAGCAGGGCATACTATAAATCTTGTAGTGGATTAAGAAATTAGCTGTACTAGGGACAATCCCTTCCTTTCAGACATCAATTTTGAATGTATCTTTGCTTGCAAAATCATGAAAAGTTACAAGTCATAACAACAATGATTTTGCATCCTTCAGAACAAAGAAATGTTTTCCTAGGCATCTCCTTTTACTATTCTAATATTCTTTGTTCAAAGAAAGTAGACTATTTATTTGCTGAACTGTAGCAAGTTGCCTGACTTGCTTGATTTTGTAACTAGTAACATAATACAAAATGCCTGGGCAAACTACAAAATACTTTTAGGCCCCCCTACAATTTTCATATTTTATATTTATAACTTATAGACAGTAATTTCTTATGGAGACTTAACATTTTGTTCTGCGGCACTTACTTCTTTACCACTCTACTCTCTCTTTTACAACGATTTCCCACCTAAAAGGGGCATTGATTTCTCTAGTACTTATATATATACACTTGTAGTAGTTACTATTTGTCGTTCACGCTATGTTTAAAGTTACGAGCTTGCGCATCGTAAAGCCAGTACGACTTAGAACAAAATTATGATTTGGCGATGATTGTCGAAGGCTGCAATAAGCGAGGGCTGCAATAAGCGACGAAGACCGTACCACTTTGGTACTTCCGCACAAGGCACGCAAGACTTTGAAAAAATAAAATACGGCATTAACGGCCGCCATTTTTCAAAGCTATAAATCAAGACCCAAATTAGCTTACAACCTCACACACCACAGAGGGAGAGGCAAAGCGTTTTTTTGCCTCTTGAAAACGGCTAAGCAAGGAAATAATGGCGGCCGTAAAGACGTAACAGCATGTAAATCACAAACACATTTTGTGCTTGGGGAAATTTATCAATTTTCAAAGCCCGAAATTGGTTTCAGACACGCAAACAGGAGCACAGAGGAAGGAGAGGGTGGAAAGAGACACACGGGAGGGAGTGGAAGGGGAAAGTGACACAGGGGTGAGAGGGGGGAAAGAGACACAGGGGGAGGGAGATATAGGAACAAAAGGCGCAGGGCAGGGAGAGGGGGCAAACACACAGCGGGAGGGAGAGAGGGAGAAAAAGACACAGGGGAGGAAGCGAATGGGGAAAGAGATACAGGGGTGAGAGAGTGGGGAGAGGCTCGTAATGAGCACCGAAGGCGCTCATTAATTTCTAGGACTGAAAGTTGCGGGTTGGACGACGCCTGCAATGAACGGCAAAGCCGCTCATTGTGACGCTCGCAATAAACGCCGAAAGAGGGGGGGTGCAATGAGCACCAAAGGAGCTCATCGAGAGGCTCGCAATGAGCGATGTAGGTGCTCATTGACAGGCAGGAAAGTGGTGGGCTGGCCGAGGCCTGCAATGAGCGGGGCTCGTGATGAGCGCCGAAGGTGCTCATTGCAAGGCATGAAGGAGGCGGTTGGCCGAGGCCTGCATTGCGGGGCTCTCGATGAGCGCCTTCTAAAGTAGACGGTGAGAGAGCCTCGCAATGAGCGCCAGTAAGAGGGGGGAGAGCCTCACATTGTGTGGCAAACAGCATTGCCAAGCTTCAAATTTTGTTGCTGTCATTTTCGACGGGCAAGTCGCTAGTATAATATATCTATGTATCTATTTACATTTATGTACTTTTATTAAAAAGTACTTAAAACGTTTTCTTTTCTGCCTAAAATCATCCAAACAGTACCTGCTTGGGTCTCCCTTCTACAGTTCCTGAACACAAACTGTGCAGTGTTTCAAATTAGCCTGTCAATGACCTCTCTCAAGTAGTATGTTGCAGAATGTTGCCACTGATTGGTTACTACGAGACACTGCATGCCCTGTACTTCAAATGACACTGTTTCATAAGCTGCAGAGGGGAGTAGCCAATTAAAGCCACAAGGAGCATGTCAAAGGTAAGAATAAAGCTGTAGAAATAGAACATAATAAATATTTTACCAAGTATGTGCTTGCTTTGCATTTCTCCTCCTGCATCCACTGACAACCAAACACACAACCAAGTCACAATTTATTTTAAAATATAAGGCATTCATTTAAAGATTGGGGGGGGGGGGGGGGGGGAGTATGTACAACACTAAGGAACAAAATAAAGGCTAATGCCTTTCCCAGTGTGAGGCATATTCGCTGAGGTAAATGTTGACATATACTCTGTGCATGGGTCCTTTCAAGATAATAAATCATCTTAATCACTGCAAGTTGTATAGATGTCCTGAATATACTGAAATATAATTAGTTGCAAGACATTGTTCTGCTAAATAGTCAAGTATTAACTGACATATATATATATACGTTTTTTTCACTTTATTGCTTTGGAACATTAAAATATATCATAACACAATAAAATATATCCATGAGTTGAAGATTAAAAAGTACAAGACCATTAACCATAATCTGCAATGTATAAAATATGTTCTGTGTATTTTTAGGATGGTCAATGTGGGAACATCTTACAGTGAAACAATCCTTTAGATTGTAAGTCTGCAAGTTTTCAATCGTGTAAGGTGCTCTGTATATTTTATTTTAAGCTCAAAGTCAGGGCCCTCCATTCTTTTGCAATCTATTAATTTTGTTTTTGCCTTTGTACTTATCCCCTGTATAGTGCTACTAAATATATTGGCGTGTTACAAATAAAGAATAACAATAATAATATCGCCATTTAGCTTTATTTTTCTGTTAAAACATAAATATACATGTATTTGTTTGTGTAAAACATCACCTCCCATACATCTGCTCAATCATCCATTTTATCCAAGAGATAAATACCAGCTCTTGGAGGCTCAGCTCTTGTGAACCTCTCATGAGAGTAGCAGCATTCTCCTCATAGATAGCTATATGGAATACAGTGACATTTTAGAAATGAGGCGTAATTATCTTATAATATACTTTCCTCTCCATGCCAAGTTAAAATTAATAAATATTTAAATGAATGTAACATATACATCATGATGCCATTGTACTATTGTTTACGGATAGTGGCTCAGCCTAAGGATATGCATAGAAACAAATTGACAGCGACTGCTTGTTGAAATCACAGACACACCACAAATCTATGTGTTACTTAAAGAACAGATATCTTTTTAAAGACGGAAAAGTATAAGTATGGAATTTTCATTAAACTGTAGTATGGCATTTTTAATTTTTCACTTAAAAAGGTGGTGCCAGTACTGAACACTGGGATTTGCTTTTATAAATTGTTAAGTTCTTGTAGTTTTAGTAAAGTTGAGTTTCCAAGAATTGTATCTTCCTAACCTTTAAGCAATTTACTATAAAACCTTTATACCTAAAACAATTTGTTTAATTGTATACAATAATGTTTAGTGTGTCACATAATTCTTCAGTGAGACAAAGTTTAAAAAGCCAGCATGCAATGTGTAGACTTTGCCTACACCCTTGAGTATTTCCTCTTAGACACTGATTAAGTCAGTTTACCATGACCTGTACTTGTACAGTATAAAATAGCAGTGTTCTTATTGCTATGTATTATAGTAACAAAAGCTACAATAATGAGCCATCTGTAATGCACTGCTTTTCTAATTTATCATTGTTTTTATAAAATGCAGCTCTGTGATTCTTACAGTAAAACATTTACACTTTAAAATGAAACTCTTCAAAATGTCCTTCCCATACATTCTCACCTCCAAATCCTAACATCTCCTTCCAAGCATCACAGCGTCACAATTTATCACACCCTCTCTCACTAAACATATATAATTTGCCATTCACACTTCCAAATTTCATCTCTACAATATCCTCAAAACCCACCACTCTACCGTGAACTCTGCAACAAAATTGTTACTTCAATTTCTTATCTTCACAGGCTTGGATTACTAAAACTCACTACTTATTGCCCTTCCAAGCTCATGCATTCGACCCACTCCAACAAATACAAAATACCTCAACACTAACCATATTCAATGTCACACACACAACCCACACTTTCACTCTCCTAGCCCAGCTCCACTTGCTTCCTGACCACTATAGTTGCAATCTCAAATTCCTAACCCTTGTCTACAAATCTCTACATGAACTTTCACCTCCATATCTTCCCTCAGTTATCTTACCCTTTGTGCCATGACTCTCTCAGATCTGAATGCCTCTGAACACTCACAGCCACATTCCCACCTCATGTCCAATCCCACTTCTGTTCTTTCTCCACCTTTGAACTCCTTACCTGGAATAAACTTCCACTACACAAAAGACAGCTCCCAACCTACAAGAATTTCACAAATCCCTGAACACCCACTTCCTGTCTTTTACAAGCACTGCATGAACCTTTTTTTCAAAGGCATACTGCCCATGTCGGCAGTTTGCCAAAGAATGAGAACTATTAAAAAATAAAAAATAAAAACAACTTCATAGAGTAACTCAGCAACAAAAGAGGACGTTATTGCTTAATCAGAGCTGCAAATGGAGTCACATGAATACATGGGCAGTATACCTTTTAAAAAGCATTCATGAAGTGGTTCCCTAAATTATCCCACTCTACCTCTCCTTATCTATCAGCTTGACTTATTGAGACCATGACCCTGATCTTGCCTCTGGCGTGCTGTACTATTTCAGCAACAAACCCAAATATCATCTTTATTGTGTCTATTAATTTTGTTCAACAAAAATGCAATCCTTTTCTCAGAACCGGCTTTTTGGGCCAGTCTATTACTCCCCTGATCCTCACAACTAATGGCGCTTCAGGGCCCAAAAGTGTATGTGAAGATCAGAAGACTTTTCTTTAGCCACAGACTATTTGTTTTCCCAGCTTATTTTAATAACCCTTAATGAGATAAAAAGGACTATTTTCGCTGATCATCTTAAATGTTGTCCTTTGTCTCACTTAGATTATGTTGTTTGTTATACTGTGTATTTTAACCCTGTGTGCTTTCACAGTTATTTATGGTTACTATATGACATACTAAAGAAAACTAAGCTACCTTACAAATAAAGGATTCTAGCCTTACTAAGAATGAGACCTTCTTAGAACTTCCTGAGTCTGTATTAATCCATTACAGGTCTTATCTCTTCCCAAACATCAAGGAACCATCAGTTCCACTGTTCCAGGAAAGGACAATAGCCTATTGTATGAGACATCCTGCCACCCCTGCCCCTGCCGAGAACCCTGAAGCCCCTTCCCTGCTTCTATACTTCCTACCAATCAGCACTCACCAAGCTGATTGCTGATTGGTTAAGGGCTGGCCTCTGTAGATGTACCATTTTATTATCGTATGGAATAATTGTATAAAAGTGGGACCCAAGAACAAGGGGATAGATGAATCGGATTAGATCTGTGTGTAGGATTGGTCTGCTTGGTTTTTTTCAAGCAAACTGAAGAGCAGATTGTACCAGTTATGCTGATCCTGAGTTTCTAATGCTCATGTGATGATCATGGTATGACTACCAGCACAGGGAAGCCCTTCACCTCATAATCCTGATGAAGAATTCCTGTAGCCGAAGGAAGGAGTTTTGGGGATAAAGGAGACCCCCTCTATATCTATATTGTACCATTTTTTAACTATGTAAAGCTCCTTGGATTATGTGCTATATACAAATGTAAATAAAATAAAATCATGTAATTGCAATATAATAGTAACATTACCTTAATTTATTGTATTGTTGCCTAGCAGCTAAGGAATGGATGAAGTATGCTTTATCATATGTGATTACTGGTGCATTTAATCACATTGTAATAACTCAATACTTTTCTATAAATGTTTGATTTGCACTATATTTTTACCTGACAGGTCACAGAGTAACAGTTTTATCTGATCATTTCAGCATTAAAAATACATTAAGCCCTGTTCTCCTGTGAAGCTGATAGCATGATTCTAAATAAGCTTCATTTTGCAAAAGAAATATTGATAGAAACCTGCAATGTGCGGTCTCTGACTTGATAAAGCATTGCTTGATCCAAATAAAAAGTTACTGCAATATATTTACTAGAAAATAATCAATTGGTCTTCTCTAATTAATGTAATTATCGAGCACTGTGGCTTGTTATATGAAATTGATTAGTTTTTTAGCAGTATAATCTCTAATATCCCCCCTCCCCTGCCCACGCACACATATCCACCCCCTCTCCCCCACCACACACACATATTTACATCACTTTAGGATTGACAGATTGGCTGGTTAATGATGAAAATCAGCAGAATTCAGTTTCTGCACATTTGTTTTATATATATATATATATATATATATATATATATATATATATATATATATATATATATATATACAGTGGATATAAAAAGTCTACACACAAACCCCTGTTAAAATGTCAGGTTTCTGTGCTGTAAAAAATGAGACAAAGATAAATCATTTCAGAACTTTTTCCACCTTTAATGTGACCTAGAAACTGTACAACTCAATTGAAAAACAAACTGAAATCTTTTATTTAGAGGGAAGAAAAAACAAAAAGAAAAATAATGTGGTTGCATAAGTCTGCACACCCTCTTATAACTGGGGATGTAGCTGTGTTCAGAATTAAGCAATCACATTCCAAATCGTGTTAAATAGGAGTCAGCATACAACTGCCATCATTTAAAGTGCCTCTGATTAACCCCAAATAAAGTTCAGCTGCTCTAGTTGGTCTTTCCTGAAATTTTCTTAGTCGCATTCCACAGCAAAAGCCATGGTCCACAGAGAGCATCCAAAGCATCAGAGGGATCTCATTCTTAAAAAGTATCAGTCAGGAGAAGGGTACAAAATAATTTCCAAGGCATTAGATATACCATGGAACACAGTGAAGACAGTCATCATCAAGTGGAGAAAATATGGCACAATAGTGACATTACCAAGAACTGGAGCTCCCTCCAAAATTGATGAAAAGACGAGAAGAAAACTGGTCTGGGAAGCTACCAAGAGGCCTACAGCAACATTAAAGGAGCTGCAGGAATATCTGGCAAGTACTGGCTGTGTGGTACATGTGAAAGCCTTTTCTTACGAAGTAAAACATCCAAGCCAGGCTACATTTAGCAAAAACACATCTGAAGTCTCCCAAAAGCATGTGGGAAAAGGTGTTATGGTCTGATGAAACCAAGGTTGAACTTTTTGGCCATAATTCCCAAAAGATATGTTTGGTGCAAAAACAACACTGCAAATCACCAAAAGAACACCATACCCACAGTGAAGCATGGTGGTGGCAGCATCATGTTTTGGGGCTGTTTTTCTTCAGCTGGAACTGGGGCCTTAGTTAAGATAGAGAGAATTATGGACAGTTCCAAATACCAGTCAATATTGGCACAAAACCTTCAGGCTTCTGCTAAAAAAGTTGAACATGAAGAGGAACTTCATTTTTCAGAATGACAACGACCCAAAGGATACATCCAAATCAACAAAGGAATGGCTTCACTAGAAGAATATTAAAGTTTTGGAATGGCCCAGCCAGAGCCCAGACCTGAATCTGATTGAAAATCTGTGGGGTGATCTGAAGAGGGCTGTGCACAGGAGATTCCCTCGCCATCTGACAGATTTGGGGTGTTTTTGCAAAGAAGAGTGGGCATATCTTGCCAAGTCAAAATGTGCCATGCTGATAGACTCATACCCAAAAAGACTGAGTGCTGGAATAAAATCAAAAGGTGCTTCAACAAAGTATTAGTTTGAGGGTGTGCATACTTATGCAACCATATTATTTTATTTTTATTTTTTTTCTTCCCTCTACCTAAAAGATTTCAGTTTGTTTTTCAATTGAGTTGTACAGTTTATAGGTCACATTAAAGGTGCAAAAAGTTCTGAAATGATTTATCTTTGTCTCATTTTTTTACAGCACAGAAACATGACATTTTAACAGGGGTGTGTAGACGTTTTATATCCACTGTATATATATATATATATATATATATATATATATATATATCACATATATAGTTCTCAGCAGCGCAGCCTTGCGAAAAGTCATTGGTAATGCAATGTAAAAACTGCGGGCTTGCGCAGCACGGGCCGCGGTTACGCACAGGTGCTCATCCCTACGACCCTGCACTCCTTCCCCATCATCCCTATGACCCACGGGACTACACATGAACAGAAAGCTCAATTATCCAATTTACAGTGCGAGCCCCGTAGCTCTTTGAAAAATACAGCCCGTAACACTTTGCAAAAATCTGAACCCCGCACAAAATCCAGACCCCGCTAAAAATCTGGACCCCGCAAAAATACAAATTTAACGGCCGAACCGCGGCACTCAAGGAAAAAACAAATAAACACAAAATATGCCTGTGAGTGAGGTTGCAAGTTAATTCTAACCATATTTCGCCTTTTTTCACAAATGAAAATTACCTAAGCAATAAAAAAAATGACGAAAACGAGGCTACACGACCCCTAAACATGCAAAATACCGCCAGGCACATAAGACTTTTACCCAGGAACGTATGACGTACAAAATACACTATTATATACACTATTGTTTAAATAAACAATCCGAGGTCGGAAAAATACCAAGTTAACAGCCGACCCGCGCACATCCATAAATAAAATAAAAATATATATTTAAAAAAAAACATCACACAGAGCACGGGGGGACAGCCTGGAGGTCTGGGACTGAGGTTGCACGCAAATTTAAACTGAATTTACCGAGTTCCGGAACTCGAAAATCGCCTAAGCAAAGAAAAAAAAAAAAGATTCAGAAAAAAACTAAAACGGGGCTCACAATTAGCGCGCGAAGGTACTCAGAGGAGCAAAAGTACACAAGGGGAGAGGCGCGCAATGAGCACTAAAGGCGCTCAGTGCTGGGCTTGCAATGAACGCCGGAGGTGCTCAGACCACCAAAAGTACACAAGGGGAGAGGCTCACAATGAGCGCCAATAGCCAAAAGCGATTAGTGCAAGGCTCACAACGAGCGCCGAAGGTACTCAAGAGGACCAAAACCTTACATTGTGTGGCAAACAATGCCTTACAATTTAATGATTGTCATTTTTTGACGGGCAATTCACTAATTATATATATATATATATATATATATATATATATATATATATATATATATACACACATCAAATAATGTGTTATTGAGCTATGAGTGTGAACGTTTGCTTTTGATGTTTCTGAGTGTTAAAGTCTTTTTCAATTAATTTGTGTTTTTTTGAATTCCATTAAATCTCTGGCTGTAATAGAAACAATATCAACTATGAGCTAAAATTCGATTTTGTGACTGGTGGCATGTGAATATATTTATGTTTTTTATTATTACTGCACCTGCACCAGCATTAGACAATGGTTTTGTACCTAGACAAAGTGCAATGTCCTATCAAAGTGGTCCCAAACCCTCTTTTTGATGCACCAGGGTGGATCATCTGGGTTCGCAGTGTGAATAAATGCCTTGAGGTGAGGGCTGGAATCACTGCACAATCTTTAAACACAATAGAGCACAACATTTATTAGAAGATTTTTTTTACTTTTCTCAGTGCAATAATTTAGGTAATATCTAGGAAGATTAAGAAGCATCATGCTCTTTCTTTTCCATGATATTAATTCTATACACACAGCACCATCAGGTTTCTATCCAAACTACATATTTGGGGAAACCATTTATAAGGATATCTTACCATAGTTAAGACAATTCAGAGTATTCTAAAATGATACAATCCTCAACTGAAATGATTCACAATAAATCAATCTTATAGCTCAAAATGTATTGAATGAAGTAAATTGTGCAGCTTTAAAATTCTCCACAAAAAGAGCAGTGATGATTCTGATCTGACATCAAAATCCAGCATGCATCAGAAGAGCTCTTCATCACTCTCATCAGGATTGTTTGAATGGGAAAGAGAAGAGCAAGGAAGAAAATATGTAGGTAACTGCTAGCAAATGTTCTTTCTAATAACCGTGGAATGAGTTAGACTTTATGCTATAAACAGTAGTGACAAGGCAGACAATATTATTTAATAAACTCCACAAACTGTACTCTGTTCTACGCTTGTTTTTACACTTTGTCCCCTGGAGTATAACACAGCTATCAGCATACTGTTCTTACTGGAAAATGCTATATAATGCTCTATATGCATTTCAAGGCAATACAAAAAATTAGCTTTCATATTTCAACAACATGCTATATTTATGAAAAAAAGTGTTTTCCAACACTGACTTGCTGTCAGTTTGTTGTATCATAAATGATAAATGCCAACAATTTAGACTGTTTTTTTTTTCAAAACATAAAGCAGTGGGACATACAACTATATAAAGATACCCCAAAATATATAAAGCTACCCCAAACAGACCAAATGGGAAAACAGTCAACATTATATATATATAGTATAAAATTCACCAATATGGCTACAGCCTATTTGTCGGCATTGGATTCTCTATATAAACAGGGCATATTAGTAATACTATTAAATCAAATAAGAACAAGGCTACCCTAAGGGTTAAAACTCAATAGTAAAATTGTAAATAGCCCATAAGGAACCCTGAGGGTTAGTTTATATTGTGTAACTGTCAATAACAGCCTTACAAATGGGCAGATTTTCATCAACTTGGGAAAACTATTGATCATAAAATACTTGTGTAAATCCTACAGAAAATGCAAACCTATTATGAAAGGAATACAATAAACTATCAATAAAATATAAGCTGCTTTTTTAATGATTCTGGATATGGTCCCGAGAACAAGGGCCTTCAGGACTTTTATATCAGTTATTTTGATATATTAACAAAATGTGTAACTTTTCCCTAAACTATAAGGCATTGCTACTTTTAAGAATAATACTTATTCAATTATTTTGGTTATATTTTGCTTTGGTGATTTTATTTTGTAAAAATGTAATGGTTAAAAATGTTATAAAAAATAAAGTAAAAAAAAGGAAAGAAATAGCTTATTAATTGTTACAGCTAGCAATTTATTCAGAATACTTAATTCCTTATATGGGTGACCTGTTAATATGCAACTTTCATTTTTAAATATCACTGTACATCTACATTACTCAGAAGATACTGTACAATTGCGCAAAACATGTGAATATAGTAAAATCATCCTACAGTACTATATCATCCTTATCAAAATGTTTCCAGAAAGCAATCTGCAAACCTATCCAGACAACAATTAGATTTAAAAAAATGATTTGCTCATTAAACTTAACCTTTAACTCAACTAATAGCAGTCAACTAATTGAAATAATTAGAGGACAAAGATTTTGGATTCCATCATCCCAGCTGCAAATAACACCATTTACTTGTTTTGTACACATTTCATTTGCCACCAAATAATTTTGTTCCCTTCAAGATCATTGCAAGATGAAATAAAAGGCATTTTATTGTGCATTTAATTGTGGCAATTAGCTTATCCCAATCAGACACAGACAGAGCAGCTCTAATTTCACCGTTTTCTCTTTTTTTCTGCCATGTTTTTGTTCCACATGTTCCCAGCTGCATGGTGCTGTTATGGGAATTACAAACGAGATAGCAGCCAAGCTAAGGTGAAAGGGTAACACAGGCAACAATTTCCAAACAGATGCACATTTAGAGAAAGAAATAGCATTGTCTGCTCTATATAACAGTGGCCATATTGCCAGTTATGTGTCTAGTTGCTGTTATCTGTAGATTCTCTGCTAAACGTTTGCTATTTTCATTTTCTATTTTTTTTTTCTAGTGGTGTATCTAAATTATTCAATATAAAAAAATGTCTGAACCAGAGAGTACATTTTCCATATTGTTAAATATGAGCTATTTGGATCAGGAGCACTGAATTCTGGCTAAATTCCAAACATGGCAGCCCCAGGCACAGTCTACAAAAGTGGAATTAAGGCATGAAATTGTTTGATAATTTTTAAGTACATTCTTCCTGCCTAAAGTGAAGGTCACCACAGAAGGATGCAATATGCAGATTTTCTGCTTTGCAACTACTATTTTACAGAACACTTAACACCATTAGCATAATGTATAATTTTCTTGTATTCATACATAAAATGACTCCAGATTTGCTGAAAGCAGTGTGATAGCGGCAGTGGCCTGGCAGTCATGGCACTAGATTGAGCAGCATGCAACACCAGTCTAAGCCTTTATGCCAGCTTTCAGTGATTTCCAGAAATCCACTTTAGCCCTACATACATCAAGCACCAAAAAGGATTATCTAAATCTTTATTTTATTATGTGCAGTTATGTATGTTTGCGTAAAAAATATTTAGTCATAATTGAGATTATGTGCTGGAAATATGTTTTGTAACTTTTAGATGTTCAAATGTGAGTAAAAATGTACCATTTTCCAATTGAACACTCTCTATTTGGTTAAGGGCTTCTATCACTATTTCTACCATCAGAAGTTAAATGATGTTGTTGTTAATAGCCTTCGCACATTATCCATGGCACAAGTTTGAAAAGATTAATACAGTACCTGACTGTGGGCAGGTTTCACAACTTGTGCAAGCTATGCATGACAGCAGTGCTATAATGGTAAGCATATACTAAAGGAGCCATGTATAAAGTAGTATTGGACTAATGAGTGAAAATGCATTGTAAAAAAAATTGCACGTCCATGCTCAAATCAGTGTGCCATTCAAAAAATGCAATATTGAGTTTCTGACCTGGAAATAAGTTATTTTTAGATGTCCAAATGTGCACACAAATGTACAATTTATTTACTATATATATATATATGGTAAATAAATAGTACATTTGTGGTCACATTTAAATGTCTGAAAACATTTGAAAAAATTATATCCTGCACAGAATTGAAAGAAATACAGTTATTGCACTGCATTCTGGGAATCTGGGCAGTGACATGCAAATGTGCCCACAAAGACTTCCCTCTTTAATCCAATGCTATTGCAAGTAACAAATAGGATGAATATGGCTACTTGATATTCAATCTACATATCACATATATAGTTGTTAGTGTTCGTAACACATGTGAGCCTCGTGAAGCAAGGCGAAGCAGCGGCACAGTACATAGGCTGCAATGAGCGCCAAAGACGATCATGGCAGCCAGCGGCCCAGGACTTAGGCTGCAATAAGCGCCAAAGGAGCTCATTGCAACCAGCGGAGCAGTGAGGGTTGCAACTGCAAAGCCAAGCGCGTAACTCGAAAAACCCTTCAAAAAAAAAAAAAAAAATTAACAAATATAATAACACACTCACTGACAGCACAGGGGGAGAGCCAGGATGAATGGGAGTGAGATTGCAAGCGATTTGGAGCCATATTTGGGTTTTTTCACCAAACCAAAATCAGCTAAACAAGGAAAAAAAATGGCGGACGAAAAGCGTAAACATTTCTAAAACTGAATGAAAACTAGGCTGAGCAAAGCCAGGCATGCTTGACTTAGAAAATATACAACGGCAAACATAGTAACACTTACACCAACACCGCCAGACACTCAGGACTTTGAAAATAAAACAAACATCCTTCAGCACGTAACACGCAAACATTCAACAGACACACAGAGGAGAAACACACAGGGAATGGACAGGGGGGAGATGGTGGAAAGAGACACATGGCATTCCCAAGCACAAAACTTGCAGGTTAATGAAACCTGCAATGAGCGCCTGTACAGTAGTGCCAAAGGTGCTCATCACAGGGCTCACGATGAGCCCAGCAAGCTGGAGAGGCTTGCAATGAGCGCCAAAGGTGCTCATTGCGACCTCGGCGTTGATCGGCGCAGGCGGGATGCACATGCCCAATGCGCGGCTTGATCCAGAAAGTAGTTTCGGCCAGAGGACGGGAGCCGCAGAGGAGGTGAGTGGGGCGCTGCTGGCAGGGTTGCATCTAGGTGCGAGACACAGGGGAGGGACAGGAGGGGGGGGGGGGAAAGGCTCACATTGTGTGGTAAACAACATTGCCAGCCTTACAATGTTATTCCCGTCATTTTTGACAGGCAATTTCCTAGTTAGTAATAAAACCTAAAAGAGATGCAGAGTATAAATCAAAAGTTAATTAGTTAATAAAATGGGCAACCTACAAAGTAAATTATTTAATTGCCCCAACAGTGCTGTATAAACACAATGCCACCAATGCAACTGCTTGGTGCATTGAAAGTATTACAAGGTATTAGTGGTATATTTTTCTTATTTGCAATATGATTCAATCTAAATCTCATAGAGAATAATATTCTCATCAGTTTATTCACAATTCAATATAACAGACTTATTTTTTTCCTAATGTATAGGACATAGTAGTTTAAATTAGTTCTTTTCAACATTGAGTCATTCTGAATATGACTAACCAATAGATTACTAAATGAATATATTTGGTACTGCATTATATTCTCAAATAACCACCTGGTTCCTATTTGAATAGAATATGAGTTCTAAAACTTTCAACCTTTTGGTTTCTATTAAAATAAGTATCAGGCAGCAAAAGAGCCAATAAAGCACTAACATTATGTATAATATTTAGTAATTTGGCAAACTTTTAGTTATAGCATTGGTTGCAAGCAGGGGAGTAAGAACTGGAGGGGGGCGCCAACAAATCCCCCAGATTATATATTGCCAGATTATAGGCACCTCCTCTATAGATCTCTTTCTACATATATATAGGTACATACTCTACCCCCCCCCCACACAGATTTTTCTCGGTTCCTACGCCCTTTGTTGCAAGTATTTAAAAGGTGCTTCTCAACCCATCAGTTTGGGTTGTTAGATAGCTGTGTTGCGGTGGATAGTGAAATAATTAGTTAATATGGTGATCGCTAGTGTTTCACATACATCCCCTCAAAAACATACATATTGTGAATGCTTGAAATTGAATAAAAAGTTACTAGGTAACAACACAGTCCTTTCAACTGTCACTACAAGGTTTAGTGTATGTTGACGCTGTTATTAATGTATCTATACAAGTTCACAAAATGTTTGCCCTGGCGGCAGCCGCTTCATGTGGAATTTATCAGTTTTTTATAACATCTTCCCTTTACCTTTTTAACGTATTAACCCATCTGCCTAAAGCTGTGGGTTGGGTAGTTATTCACTGTAGACTTTTTATTCTGGTTCTCTTGATAAGTTACAATTCAAACAGTTTTAAACCGCTTCAAACAGTTTTAAATGACGATATTAGATCAAATTAAGGTATACTAAATTCACTAGTAAACATAAAATCGTCTTTTCCTACTATAAGATTTTTTTCAAAAATAGTTTTTGAATTTAGCTTTTAGTAAAATAGCATCAATGACCCAGTTATAACTTTCATGTTGTTTAGTTGTTCAGTTGCGTCTTACTCTCCGTGACCCTATGGACAGCAGTATGCTGGGTACATCTGTAAGTCACCGTCTTTCTGAGCTCCATTAAGTTCATGTTTATTGCTTCAATTATCTCATCTATCCATATGCGCCTCTGTCGTCCCCTTCTTCGTGTGCCGTCAATCTTACCCAGCATCAAAGTCTTCTCTAGAGCATCCTGTCTTTTCATGAAATCACCAAAATATTGGAGCTTCAGCCTTGTGATCATACCTTCCAGTGAGCAGTTTGTCTTGATTTCCTGAATTACTTATTTATTGGATCTTCTTGCAGTCCAAGGGATTCTAAGCAGTTTTTGCCCCCAAAACAATTCAAAAGCATCAATCCTATGGCGCTCAGCCTTTTTCATGGTCCAGCTCTCAAATCTGTATGTTACTACTGGGAATACCCTAGTTCTAACTATGAGGACCTTTGTTGATAGTGTAATATCTTAACTTTTTACTAGCTTGTTCAAGCATGCCGTAGCTCTCCTCTCCAGAAGCAAATATGTTTTAATTTCATGGCTATGAGATCTCGGATCCCAAAAAAAAAATATGTCACTGCTTCCACTTCTTTTCCATCTATTTGCCAGGAACTGAAATTGCGGTTTGCCATGATCTTTGTCTTCTTAATGCTTAGCAGTAGGTCAGCTTTTCTACTCTCTTCTTTTACCCTCATAAATAAGTGCTTTAGTTCCTCCTCACTTTCAGCCATCAGAGTAGTATCATCGGCGTATCTGAGGTTGTTCATATTTCTTCCAGCAATAGTGATTTTGGCTTTGGATTCATCCAGCCCAGCCTTTACGCATGATGTACAGTACTCTGCATTTAAGTTGAATACATAAGGTGACAATATACAAACTGGTCGCACTCTTTTTGCGATCTTCAACCATTCTGTTGTCCCATGTCCGGTTTCTGATCATGGCTTCTTGGTTCACATACAGATCCTTTAGGAGGAGGATGAGATGATCTTGTACTCCCATCTCCTTCAGAACCTGCCACATTTTGTTGTGATCCACACAGTCAAAGGTTTTAGAATAGTCTATGAAGCAGAAGTAAATGTTTTTTGGAACTCTCTTGCTTTCTCTATTATCCAGCGGATATTGGCAATTTAATCTCTTGTGCCTCTTCCTCTGCGGAACCCAGCTTGCACATCTGGTAGCTCCTGGTCTGTATATTGTTGGAGTCGAGCTTGTAAGATCTTAAGCATTACCTTGCTGACATGTGAAATGAGTGCAATTGTTCGATCATTGGAGCACTCTTTGACACTGTCATGGCTCTGAGGAAAACCATAATTCTGTGTAGGAATCTTAATAAGTTATCATTCTAAAACTAGTTATTAAACAGCATATTGGTAACTGTGTTCAAATGCTTGTCTAAACCTTGTTGAGCATGGTTAGCAAAAATATTTTTTTTTACTATTTTGCATGTATTTGTAAAGTTTACAAAATGAGCATTATAATATAATAATTATAGTACAAAGTATAAAACAAATAATGTAAACAATGCATTTTTTGTTAAGACAAAAACTAGTTATATATTTAGTCAAACAATAAGAGCACTATTATATCTATATCTGTCTACACACACAGATAGATAGATCACATATCTAATATTTATATGTGCATTTTTCTAAAGACTTTGTATCCTTTTTCATTTTAGCCTAGGAATAAATTAATGCCAAGGCTGCATTTGGACACAGACAAGGCTCTAAACTGCCTTCACTTCTGTCATTTCTGCAAAGGACAGATAATTTGTAACACTGTCTCCCTAAGTACCAACGGTGAGAGATATCTCAGATTGCTATCACAGCCAGCTATTCAATCATGCTTGGCTGTAAATACACATTACAAACCAGAGACAGTGATAGGTGAGAATGTGACAGTATTTACTGAAGACAAACAAAAGGTTCATTAATGCTATGCTAGCATAAAAATGAAGATATATATATATTTATTAAAATCATTAAGATTCTATACAAATATAAAGCAAAATCATATACGTATATTACATCTGTGCCCAGTGACACGGTTAAGATACTATTTCTGCTGAGGACATATTCCCATATTCCCAACAGACTTAATGTGTGTATGTATATGTAGATAAGCTTTTGCCTGGTCTTTATATAACGTGTTTTATAACATCACCCACCCCACCAGAAATACTTTAGTTCCTATACTCATGCATTCATGTTTCTTTCTTAGCACACAACCACATGCACACACTGACATAAGTATATATATATATATATATATATATATATATATATATATATAAAATTAGGTTTCATTAGGTAAAGACAACTAATATTTCCACCCAGCAAAGAATACTGGAAAACCTACCATCAGTCCATTCATGTGAAATTGGATCAAATCTGCCATAAAGTTGTCCCATGGTCATAGCCTTTGGATTTATGAAAATATATTCTACTCCATGTTCATCCATTAGCTTCTTTTTGGATAAATCTTGTAGAACTTCAGCAAGAACTTTAAGAGCAGATGTCTTTCCTCCTAGTGGGCTCCCAATCAACATGAATCCATGGCGTACTAGCATCATGTCATATATCTTCAAAATAAAAATAAAAATATATATATATTATTTACATGTCATTACCTTAAGCATAGTTTATTTCTTGTACTATGCCAACCATATTCTTCAATTTATGTGTATAATATGTATTTTCCACAATGTTAGCTTTCTACATTCAGAAAGATATGTGGAAGAGGTATTCAACACTCTCCACGTGAAAAATCAAAGCTTAGTCATAACTGCAACCTCACAGTCCATAAAATGCATTCTATTCTATACACTTTTTATTTGATCTGTTGCTTTCATCTGTTGCTCCTACTGTTCGTAAATACTGATTGCTTAATTAATTATGGCTTGGTTTTTTTTCAATTCTTCCTATCATATGTGTTTTTTGGTGAAATCTTTCCTACAGAAAATCCAACTGCCCCTAGAACCAGTGGCACCTTGTTTTCTCAAATCCCCATCCATTTTTACAGAAAAAAACACTTGTTTCTACTTCAAGGAGTAAAAGTAGTGTCATTATACATGGTATTTTATACAGTGAGTATAAAAAGTCTACACACCCGTTAAAATGTCAGGTTTCTGTGCTGTAAAAAAATGGGACAAAGATAAATCATTTCAGAACTTTTCCACCTTTAATGTGACCCATAAACTGTACAACTCAAATGAAAAACAAACTGAAATCTTTTATTTAGAGGGAAGAAAAAAAAGAAAATAAAAATAACGTGGTTGCATACGTCTGCACACCCTCTTATATCTGGGGATGTAGCTGTGTTCAGAATTAAGCAATCACATTCCAAATCGTGTTAAATAGGAGTCAGCATACACCTGCCATCATTTAAAGTGCCTCTGATTAACCCCAAATAAAATTCAGCTGCTCTAGTTGGTCTTTCCTGAAATTTTCTTAGTCACATCCCACAGCAAAAGCCATGGTCCACAGAGAGTTTCCAAAGCATCAGAGGGATCTCATTGTTAAAAGGTATCAGTGAGGAGAAGGGTACAAAATAATTTCCAAGGCATTAGATATACCATGGAACACAGTGAAGACAGTCATCATCAAGTGGAGAAAATATCACACAACAGTGACATTACCAAGAACTGGAGCTCCCTCCAAAATTGATGAAAAGACGAGAAGAAAACAGGTCTGGGAGGCTATCAAGAGGCCTACAGCAACATTAAAGGAGCTGGAGGAATATTTGGCAAGTACTGGCTGTGTGGTACATGTGACAACAATCTCCCGTAATCTTCATATGTCTGGGCTATGGGGTAGAGTGGCAAGACGAAAGCCTTTTCTTTCGAAGAAAAACATCCAAGCCAGGCTACATTTTGCAAAAACACATCTGAAGTCTCCCAAAAGCATTTGGGAAAAGGTGTTATGGTCTGATGAAACCAAGGTTGAACTTTTTGGCCATAATTCCAAAAGATACGTTTGGCGCAAAAACAACACTGCACATCACCAAAAGAACACCTTACCCACAGTAAAGCATGGTGGTGTCAGCGTCGTGCTTTGGGGCTGTTTTTCTTCAGCTGGAACTGGGGCCTTAGTTAAGAGGGGATTATGAACAGTTCCAAATACCAGTCAATATTGGCACAAAACCTTCAGGCTTCTGCTAGAAAGCTGAACATGAAGAGGAACTTCATCTTTCAGCATGACAACGACCCAAAGCATACATCCAGATCATCAAAGGAATGGCTTTACCAGAAGAAGATTAACATTTTGGAATGGCCCAGCCAGAGCCAGACCTGAATCCGATTGAAAATCTGTGGGGTGATCTGAAGAGGGCTGTGCACAGGAGATGCCCTTGCAATCTGACTTTTTGGAGTGTTTTTGCAAAGAAGAGTGGGCAAATCTTGCCAAGTCAAAATGTGCCATGCTGATAGACTCATACCCAAAAAGACTGAGTGCTGTAATAAAATGAAAAGGTGCTTCAACAAAGTATTAGTTTAAGGGTGTGCATACTTATGCAACCATATTATTTAATTTTTATATTTTTTCTTCCTTCTACCTAAAAGATTGCGTTGTACAGTTTATAGGTCACATTAAAGGTGGAAAAATTTCTGAAATTATTTATCTTTGTCTCATTTTTTTACAGCACAGAAACCTGACATTTTAACAGGGGTGTGTAGACTTTTTATATCCACTGTAGTTTCCCTTGATTTATATCCAAACCTACTATTTATTTATGTAGAATCCAAACACAACAGTTTTGATGACAGCCCTGATAGTTGGGAAGCCTGTAATAAAGTACTGTGGTACCTACTTTACTTTCATCCCCAAAGGAGCCTAGTCCAGTCTTCCCCAAGGAAATCCGTTCCGTGAGCAAGCAAAAGATGGACATGACACCCCTGGATTTTGTTGTTTGCATCTAGAGATATTTCTCTTCTGTTCTGACTGTCTAGGATCTGGAGACCCTTATCTCCAGTAAATACCCCGTGTGTCTGTGTGTTGTGGCTAACAACTTGTTATACTGTTTGTGTTAACAGGATTGATGTTTGGTATATGTTTTTATTTGTAGTTTGTGGTGCTTATGATGTGGTTCAGTTGCTGGTCTCAAAAGCCCATTGTAAAACACAACGCGTCGTTCAGCATTGAAGACCTCATGCTGAGTGATTAGGTTAGCTTGCCTTTCTACTTTAATTATGTTACCTTTTGTTATTCTGCACCCAGACTAATTTAAGTACCCTTTTGTGCTCACATGTATATAAGGTCCTGCCTGTTTCGATAAAGGGAAATGCCCCTTTTGAAAGTGTGCAAGCATGTCAGTTGGATTTCTGAGGGCTAAAAGAAACCTATTTAATCACTTTGCTGCAGTCCAATTAGCAAGAAATCCTGCATCTATGTTCCAGAACGGCATTCCTGCTATCCTCCAACTGAAGCAAGCCTCCTGTTAGAGAAATCCCTAGCACCAATACACAGTAACCAGCAGAGCAGAGGACCTAACTGGTAGGATCCATTCACTTTTAGTTGTATTTTGAACAACTATTTGAGTTAAGATAACTTAGCTTACAAATTGTGGTATCCATTTATTGCCAGGTCCAGCTGGTCCCTTCTTGTAACACAACATTTTGTGTTAATTCAAAGTTCAAATTACTTTAATCATACATGTATTGTGTGAACAGATGTACATAAACATACCTGCAAATATTGCTCTTAATTTGACTTTGCAGCGTAAGAGATAGAACCATGCCAGACATTCTGCTATCAAACTATGTTGTTCCAAAATGAACCTTTGCTTTTGTTGTTTTTTTACTCATGATAAACAAAAAGCAGATCTGCACTTTTCTTAACCTCAAATAATGCAGTCTGCTTACTTGAAGTTAGAATAATTTCGAATGGCATTTTTTAGTTTATTTTTCTTATATATATAATAAGCAAAGATTTTAGCAGTTGTATTTCCGTGGCCATCAAGTTATGTAAAGCCAGCTGCAAGTTCATCCTTTTCATGAAAACACATCTATACTATCATTACACTTAATGAAAAAAAAATAAATCTTCTACTCTTTGAATGCAAGTAATGAGATACATACGAACGATAACATTCTATATTTCTTGACAAATTACGTCTAAATGCATATTTATAGAATAAGAGGAACATTTGCTCACTTGTATTATCTTCTTGATGAAGCAGGTAACTGGCTGCAGATTCATTTCTCTAATAATTTCCCTGATGGACACCTCCAGACTGCCATGGTCAGGAGCTGGTAAAACAACCCCTGGGAAGAGGTCAGAAATGATGCTATCAAAAAGCGGGATGTCATGGGACAAAAACTGTAAATTGAAAATAAGGGAAAAAAAGATTAGAAATGTTGAATGATCAGAAAAACTGCTTCAATGTCATCTCAGGAACTGTGGAATAAGTAAACACTCAATTGCAATTAAAAGTCACTATATTTCCATAAAAAAGAAAGTCTGGCATGAGTTCCAAAAGGATTATGTATTGCTTACCACAGCAGTTTATTTCCCTCAGCAGATATTTCTGTTTTTTCCTCTATAACGATATCTAAAAAACTATAGCTAAAATGTGATTCAGTGATTAATTGATTTAAATTCTTAGAGTTAAATGCTATTCACACTGCTATTAATTACAATAAAATAGCAAGTCTACAATAATGTAACCACAGCTTATTTGTTTTTCACTGCAGCAGGAATTTGCAGCATAATGGATAACAGAGCTATACATTTTTATTGAAAAGAGATTTCACAACATGTATTAGACATATGCAATCCATTCTTACAGGTTTGCAAACACGTGAAACTCAGTTGAGAAAAATGTTAGAATTTAATTTACTTTGTAAAAGTCAACATATATTACTGTTTTAGTCATTTAGCAAAGGGTATAAATATACTAGCATAGAAAAGCTTCATTGATAAATTAAACTTTAAACACAATGAATTTAAACGAGTATTGGTGCCAGCGCTGCAGAATATATTTGTGAACTGGGAAATAACCTTATGCTCTAGATTTTAAAGTGATATGAAGTGTTATTGTTATTCTTCTTAATATTATCTTTTATTTGTAACGTAGCAACATATTCAGTAGCATTGTACAGGGGTTAAGTACAAATCAAAAACAGCTTTAACATATTGCAAAAGAATGGAGGGCCCTATATTTGAGCTTAAAATCAGACATGCATAGTGCTTTCCCTAAAGCACCAACACAAGACTGAAAATTCCTTACAGGGGAGATAGATGCATTGTGCAAATTAAGATTGGAGGTGATAAGCTTCATTAAACACATGCGTTTTTAGTGAAGTTTTGAATTATATGAAGCAGGAGACTAAAAAATAGGGGCAGCACGAGAAAAGTCCTGAAGGCAGGAGTGAGAGGAGGTGATAAGAAAGGTGGAAAGAACAAGATCATTAGAAGAGCAAAGAGGGCAGTTGGGAGATTATTTTGAGATGAAAGCAGAGATATAAGGGGGTGTACTATTGTTGGGCGTTATATGTTAGTGTCATGATTTTAAACTTTATTCTGGGGGCTATGGGTAGTCAGTGGAGTGACTGACAGAGAGGCGCTGCAGACACTGAGCATTGAGTCTAGCGGATGAATTCAATAAGAATTGGAGTGGAGACAGATGAGTGATGGGGAGGCCAGCATTGAGAGAGTTGCAGTAGTCAAGGCGCATTATGATGTTGGAGTGAACTAGAATTTTAGCTGTGTAGTGTTATAGATTTTTTAAAGTGAAAATTACAAGATTTTCTGAATGTTTGTATGTGAAGAATGAAAGAGAGGGCAGGATCTAGTAGAACCCCAAGACAATGGGCCTGAATGGTGGGTGTGATGATGGCATAAAGATGATATTGAATCCAAAAGCTTGTATTAGGATAACAAGTTAGGATGGATAGATGGAAAAGGGGGGCAGTCCCATGCATGAACTATTTGCGTTAGTTTAGGAAATACAAGTAAATACATTTATAGGTATATTACATACCTAGAAAAATCCCGAAAAACTTACATATCCCTTTAAGGAAGCCAAGTTAATATTAAGTGTTTTTTTTCTCTCTGTACCATAAACTATATATTTTATCATATCTTTCAATGGCAATCAAATTTTACTTAACAATTCTTACAACTCGCATAATTAGCCTTATCTTTAATTGTAATATAAATAGTATTCAGCCATTAAACAAATACATTGAGACTTCATTTTCTCATATTATATTGATGGTGAGGGAGTTGCAGTTTGCCTAGGGGACATAAGACTCTTGGACTAGCTTAGACCGGCACTACTGCATTACATGAACTGTAAATACTTCTCAGTTTCATAGCACAGATAAATACAGAATTTACAAAGTTTAATAATTTACTTGGATTTGTGTCATTAAATGTGGGCTCAAACAAAGAAACACAGATACAGGAGCAGTAGGTAATCTATCATAAAATAGCCTAACATAAATAAGGCCTGGAAATGCAGTTTATATTACAGTATTAATATTTTCTTTTTACTTTATACACTTTTGAGTTTGGTTCAACGTTTTAAAAGCATATAGCTTCTAAGAAATAGGGGAAATACTAAAAATTGCAAAGTAACTTATGCAGTTTTGTGTATATCTGTTATATCTCCCTCTACAGAGGAGCGCTAAGACTTTTCAGAAACTCAAAATGCATAAAAGACAATTACCTAGCAATAGCCTTACCACTTTAGATGGAATAGATAAATGGCCATAGCAGTGTTTTTTAGCTGCAAACCTTGGGAGATTCCCAACAGTACAGGATTTAAGGAAGTCTTTACTTGACCGCAGATAGCTCATCCAAGAGTAATTTGGATGTGGGAATTAAATGAATAATAATTTAAAGGATATTATAAAAGT
Organism: Discoglossus pictus; assembly: GCA_027410445.1. NCBI lineage: Eukaryota > Metazoa > Chordata > Amphibia > Anura > Alytidae > Discoglossus > Discoglossus pictus. The sequence continues at coordinate 288,741,156 of CM050167.1, read as the reverse complement.
TAGCAAAAAAAAAGTCAGCTTTAAATTTTCCATGCTAAAACTTGTCCCAAAAAGGCACTCACTAAAGCTTAGAATTTAAAATGTAACTCAAATACCTGAACACCATAAAAAACAATAGAAAGAGCTTCTACAGAAGCATCTGGTACAAAAGGCCACTTACTGCCACTGCTCAGAAAGACTGCAAACAACCAAATGCATGCTTAGATAGATAAAGATCTAGTAGAGGAACTGGACTCCCAGACTGATCTATATGAGAATATAGCAGCTTCTTCCAAAAACACATACTCTAAAGAAAATACACACAAATCCTTCTCACAGTGGTACCTCAATAAAGTAACCTTATGAACAATCTGTGCTTTAGGGGCTGTGGAGAGGTGGGTTGTACTTCACCTGTGGTGGGGTTGCAATGAGGACAATCAATTGTGGGTCACTCTCTTAACAAAATAAAAGATATTTGCAGCTACCATTGTAACCAGTCCATGAGTAGTATCATTATTTAAAGCCACAGAAAACATCCTATGATCCTTTACCAAACTTGAAAATGCAAATTTGCCTTACTAACTTATGTTGTCTGGCCAGACATTGGAAAGATAAAGTCCCGTCTTTCACATAGGTTCTAAGCAAATTACAATATGTACAAGAATAAATGGAATACAACACCATCCACCCTGTACTTGAAAAATGCCATTTGGCATTATCAAGTGATAGGATTGGTGTGAAGTAATCTCAGGGGATATCATTAAGGAGAAGGATGCAACAAAGTGGAAGATTAAGACAAATAAGAAATATTATTTCTGGCCAATACTTAGATTCACATGTTTATGCCTTTATCAATATAGTTAGCTAGTTACATATTTAGGCTTTTATGTTTGAGATCTGATAGTAAGGCTATATCAGTTAATCAGATCCAGGACCACTCAACAACCTTATATTCAATTTAGTTTTTGTAATAATAAAAAAACGCTGAACTGCAAAATCCACAAAACACCTACAGTTGTATTAAAATTAAAATGAGGGCACTGTATAGGAAAACTTCCAATGTGGATGTGCTGATCAAATAATAATTGGATGTTCCCATTGAAGCACACCTCTGGGACATAAATGTATACATGTTGTTCCTTGATCCTGATAATAAGAAGCCTAACATAAAAAGGAAATAGTAAGCAGAGGGTAAAAATAAATGCTGGCATATTTTGACAGTGTGTCCCTTCTCTGGCATTTACCCCTATATTTCTTATAACAATGTCACCTATATAAATATGTACTGCTGATTATAATGTACTAACGACATGCCCGTCAAAAAATGATGGCAGTACAATTGTAAGGCAGGTAATGCTGTTTGCCACACAAAGTAAGTCTTTTGGTTGTGTGAGTACCTTCGGCGTTCATTGCGAGCCTCTGGGTTGGTGTATTTTTGGTTATCAGAGCTCCTTTGGCACTCATTGCACGGTTTGCGCTGATCGCCTTTTGGCGTGCATTGCGAGCCTCTCCCCTGGTGTAGTTTTGCTCCTCTAAACACCGTTGGTGCTCCTTGTGAGGCTGTCTGAGCGCCTTTGGCGTTTATTGTGATCCTGTCATCTGTTTTTTTTTTTCTGTCTATGTATTGTTTAATGATAATTAATTAATGAATTCAATCATAAATTAATATACTTTACCTATATGTAATTAATATATGCAGCAAGCATTGTGCTGAAGAGCTAACAATCTGTTTTGATGTTCCTGCAGCATACAATGTAGGTTTGCACTGTGGGTGAGATGAGGTGTAAGTGTCAGCAATGTGTGCAGTGTGTAGTGTAAATAGGCTGCGTGCGCAAGAGGAAACCTTTTGTTTAGCTGTGTAGTTCCGCATTTTGTAATGGTAATGTTATTAGTTTGCAGTTAGTGTTGTAAAATGGCTGCGAGTGTGTATGTGTTACGCGGGTGTGGAGCATTCTGTGTCCTTCCTAATAGCGTATTTTGTACCTCGTACGGTTCTGTGTAAAAGCTGTATGTGTCTGGCGGTGTTTTGCGTGCTTAGGGGTCGTGTAGCCTTATAAAAGATAAAAAGCAAATGTTGTTGTTATATATTCATTTTTTGCTTTTTTGAAAATATTTGGCACATAATGAGTGTAGACTTTTAATGTAAATACAGATTCATTTATCACATGCTAAGTCTTGAAAACTAATGTGAAGCTCAAAATCGGTATTGCTAAATTAAAAGACCACTATGGTCACATATTTCTATATGGTGTTTAGAATAACTATACTTGATAAGGGACAAAATCTTTTTAGAAAGTAAAAGAAAGGAATAAACTCAACCTTTAAGTCTGTCCACTTTTATAGGCAATTGATTTTTTTACAGCTGGTTTCCATTTTCTTTACTAAGCTGCTTCTTGCAAAGTCTATCTCAACAGAACTTGCCCTTGCAAACTAATTAGCATTGCATTAGAGCAATTAAAAGTTTCCTTGTATTATTAGGAAGTAGGAAACTGGATATTAAAATGGTAGCTTCCAATGCACCATTATGCCATAAAAAAGTAACAAATTAAAATCTGTATTATTATTAACTTACATTCTAACAGTTTGCCTATTTTCAAGTGTAGTTTAAATTCATGACCACAGTGGTCCTTTAGGTATTTTTGCCATATAAGCAATTCCCGTATTCCTGATTCATGCTAGGCGGGGCTCTCTAGTTCAACTGTTCAAGTCATGGTTCTCAAAGAGCAGCAACTGGCCAGGATTCGTAGTGGCCCAGTTTGAAATTAGGTGTGTTAATAAGTGGCTCATTGATTCTGACTGATGCACCTGCTCTTATGTAGGTATACCTCAAACCCTGGCCTGTGTGGGTACCTTAAATAACATGGATAGGTAACCACTGTTCTACTTAGCTGAAAAGAAACATTACAGAATGAATTGCAGTAGTTCCTTTTGTTTAGCAAAATACATATTAATTAGACTGGTTGTTCTCTACTACCAGTGATTTAACCATAGACTAGTCCTAAAAAGGAGCATAAAAATAGACAAACAAAAGGATCTTCTAAACAGGGAGAAGAAAAACAATACATTATGATTCTTCCCCAACCTCGTATATCAGCCCCAACTATGCAGGAGGTGCAAACTGCCAGGGGCTGGAGCATAAGGAAATGTACAATGCTGATTCTGAAATGTGCAGCCTTTAACCTTTTTAGGTACCTTATGTCAATGAAATGTTCTAAAAATGAAAGTATGGTTATAGCGTTCCACTAATACATATTTATGGGTACAGTCTGAAGACTTTGCCTTGGGTGCAATAACATCATGTCCCAGCGCTGCTCCAAGGTTCTGATATATTACACTTACACATCATCTCAAACATATGGTTACAAAGGGCATCAATCAGGATTATAGCTGCTGGTTCAACCTTATTCCACTAGGAGCTTGCACCCTTTATTTAGGCTGTTATCTCAGTAAGTACAATGATTTATTCTGGCACTTAAGACTGGGGGCAAAGACATGTTTTTTTCTTAGTATGTAATTTCATTACTATCTTTACCTCAAAGACCTAGTTAATCTGACTGCTAGCAGACAACACAATAAAAAATGCCAGCTATTTGCATTAAAAATACATGCTATAAATTTCAAATAATCTGCTGCATTTAGCAAGAGGTAATCAATCCCTGCTAAAATATATGCAGGCAAACAATTTATAGCACTCAGGAGTGACATTTTAAAATGACCTTATGGCCATAAATATTGCAATTAAGCTATAGCAGGCAGTTTATCTTCTTGGGAGCTCTGTAATTGTCAATCGATCTGAAATTAGGTACGTAAAGCCCAATTTTAAAAGTAGTCCATGTTCGCTGTCTTTTATTACTCAATTCAGGGTGCATTATGTGTGGTTGGGGCCATAACATACCTTTGGCAGATTGACATCATGAATCGATCGGAGCATTAGGACATCCTCTTTTTCATTTGGAAATTTAACCTTCAGATTTCCAGCCGCTGTTAATACAGATTTTACTGCTCTCATGCCATAGTCATAGTGATGTTGTGAAGATAGCTAAATAATAAGAGAAAGAATATTTTTATTTGTCTAAAATGATACATAATACAAATCTATATTCAACTTGAAATTGAAAATTGATGTCAGACCTAAGTTATAGTTATAATAATTAATATTTTAAAATAGTTTATAATCTTTGAAGTTTACAAAAAGTGGGACAATTTTACACAAAGTTTGACTATGTTTATATGTATGTACATATGTGTATATATATATGTGTATATATATATATATATATATATATATATATTTGTTTATATATATGTATATATATATATGTTTTTATCACTAATGTACTATTCCTTATTTGTATTACTGTACTTTGTACGGTGGAGGGCTTCTATCACTCTTAGCCCACCATATGTGAAATAATTGCTGTATAGAATTACTCTTTACAACAATCAACACACAAACCAGGCACTCACACCATACTGAGGATCGGCAGTAACCGTGAAACAGTACTGTATGTGGTTAAGTGACCTGGTTTGTGAAAAATCCATCCGTTGCTATGTCTAAAACTGTGAAAAAAATGTTTAAAACGGTTTGGATTGACAGAGTGATGGTGCATTATGTGGCCTCATTTGCATGTCCCGCCCAGTTTTCCCAGGTTGCAGTGCATATACTGTGTTTTTGAGAAATTTGAGCAGGAAATAAGTTTTTATCAATGTATTTTTAGACATTCAAATGGAATCACTAATGCACTATTCCTTATTTGTACTAATATGTTTTTATATATATATATATATATATATCTATATATATATATATATATATATATATATATATATATATATATATATATATATATGTATAGAAGCAACAAAAAATGCTTTGCTTGGTCCTTTAACAAACTACATATAAAAGTGTTCTTTCTTTAATATATAAAACACATTTTAAATGCATTTTTTTAAACTTGCCATAGACTAAATTTCAAAAGTTCCCCAAACCTTTAAGTATTTAAAGAATTAAGCTTAGCATCAGTTACACTGTGACAAGTGGTAGAATGAAGTGAGAAATGAATAATGGAACCATAATGCTCAATGCTGGTGGGATGTGAAAGCTTAGTGCTGCAGGTCATGTATTCACCCTAAAGGCTAATGGTTTTCTATCAGACAATAGCCCCATATCCATCTTATTACTTTCCTCTGCTAGAAGGGCATAGGTACAAAGAGGAAAGATAAAATGTTAGGTGAAACAATGCTAATATGTATGAATGGGGGATGAGCGGCCGCAGAAACCTGCGGCAGGAAGTAATCTTGGCTGATAATACAGGAGCTGAAAAGGAAGGAAGAAATAGATCTTGGTAATCAACAATCTCAAAAGTAACTAAATGAATAAAGACACTCATGGCATGGTTTAATTGTGTGAGGATGAATATGTAGGAAACTATCAAAACATTGTGAGGGTAAAATTAGATTCATTAATCAAATTTAAACCTAGAATTGACAACAAGGCAAGACACAAATAAATGTAACTTACATAGGGCCTCATTCTATTATCGGCCGTAAATCGGCCGTAAGGCTGCGATTCCTTGCGAGGGTTCAGTTAACTCGCGATTCTATTATACGGCCCCGCAAGGATCTCCTCTTACGGCCGGCCGCATATCTTGGAACCGGCCGTAAACTGTGAAATATGAAAACTCAAAAATAAATTCAAGCCTGCACTGTACAGCTCTGTAAATGCTAGGGATCATATTGGGGGACATGAGGAATAAAAGGAACCCACTCTCAAGCTTGCACATCTGCCCAAACCTGAGTTCAAATTAACTGTTTATTTTCCGGCTGCGGCGTGGGTGTGTCTGAGGTGCTCCAAGCACTCTGGACTTTTTACATGTATATTTTACGGATATTAAAAATGAAATATTTTACGGATTTGAGTACAGGATAATTATGTGCTATTTTTTCTAACACCTAAAATCCCTTTATAGTCTTCTCAAAGTGCAGGATGGCTTTATTTGAGCTATTTTATGTGCTTAATTGGTGCTAGCGAGACCTTTTTCCTGCAAGTAACTGCGGCTCGCTTTTAGCCTTGCAGAGAGGTTTCCCGGAGCAATTGAATTGCAAATCTCTTGCGGCCGTTTTAGATCAAAGGCTTTCCTCTGGCGCGATCGGCCGCAAGAGATAGCAAGGCACCGGCCGCAAGCCTGCCGGAGTCCCCGGCCGTAAGGGAATAGAATAGCAGAATAGCTTGCGGCCGGTCCTTGCGGCCCCGCAGCGGCTGCGGCCGATAATAGAATGAGGCCCCAAATCTTTTATATTTTGTGCACCTGAAAAATAAAACTAATGACTATTCTCTCTTTGTGATATTCAAACATCTATTGAGAATGTAAATCTGGAACATTGGGTGATTAGAAATGATCTCAATTTCTTAATAATTAATAAATGCTGCATTTAGCTTATATGCTGTATTGTTGCAAAGTAGTATAAATCTATTGACTACCATTATGGTGCTGGAGGATTACAGACACTATTATATCCAAGCAACAATAATAAACTAGAAAATGAAAACAAAGTTACTTTTTCAGTTAAAGACAAATCTCTTCTTGTAACTTTTGCTCAGTATTGCAATTATAATTGCTGTATTTAGAACACTTCTTCCATTGACACAATAGAAATATTTCTCTCAAGGCAATATCAAATACCAGTGTAAACTTGTCTGTATTACCATAATTTTGATGTCAGCATGATAACTGTTCCAAAGATTATTGTTGATAAAGATGATGCGTAAATGACTGGAAGGTTACCTGCTCAGAGCATAGCCTGTATGTAGCTACTATTTTAGCAGCAAGACTGCGGGCAGCGACAAAGCCCATTGAATACAGAGAGATTTCTGCAATTAAAGCATAATCTGGAACCATCATTGCCACAGTCCTGAAAAGAACCTATGTAATGCAAATTGAAACAAAAAGAACACATAAGCAAAATGATTATTAAACATATAAATTCAACATTGAAAATACATATGAAATGTAAAATTTTAACTACATATGATTAATTAATATTTTAAGTGCTTACAAAGAAACATACAGTTAGCTAAAATAAACTTGGCCTATCTAATCTACTCATTGTCCTGCTTAATTTTGATACTGTTCCAAAAATAATGCTAGTTTTTACATATTGATGTAAAGACCTCTGTACAAAAACTGACTGAACATAAATGAATAGGGAAATGTCATAAAGCTAGTATTTAGTTAAAACCCTCAAAATATGGTTCTGCTGATGTTTAGAGTCATCCATGTTAGTTTGGTGAAGGTTTTATTTGTGAAAGGCTTGTTTACATTTCTGGAGAATCAGGGTTTGAGTTATACTTGCAAGCTGCATGTATGTGAGCAACTGCAGGGTAAGGAGATATGTGTCAAATCCTAAAATTTCCAGTTATAACAAAGCCCCTCTCCTTCTTTCCTCCACCTTTCCATTTACTGATAGAAAAGATAACCAGACAATATGGAATATTCCGTGTATAGAGTTTTTTCCTGAACTACAGTGGTCCTTTAAGAAGTAAGAACCCAGGGGAAAATCATGAGTTTCATTAAGATTCCCAGAAGCTGCAAAGATTTTTTTGAGACTGGGATGGCAGATTTCTATACGCTTTATATAAACTCCCAGAGAACCACCTTAGTTTTTGAGAAACCTAGAGAAACTGTTCCATTATAACAAAAGGCTAGAGATAAAATACTAATATGATTTAAATTAATATTGGGAACATTTTAGTTAGCATTTACTCATATGCAAATAATATAATACAAAATGATTTACAAGGATGCAAAACAAGAAAGTTGTGCCTCCAAATATTAATTTAAGGGATATTTTTGAATAATTAAATATAGAAATGTGATAGTTGTATTAATTGCTATCTTTTACCAAGTTACAAAGCCTTCACTGAAGATCTGCAGAGCTTCCATGACCCCAAGTTGTTTGGGGAAAAAAATGCAGTTTGAGTTTTTTTTTTAACTCTTTATCTTTCCTGTGCATAAACTGTATTGACTAAAAGAAATGAACAGTCAACATAACGAATAAATAAAGTTGTTATTTAATATTGGAACCTAAGGGGTGCAGACAAAGGGCTTCATTCCAATGCCATTTGGACAATTGAATAAGGCTTTATATAAGCAAATAGCATATTTTTTACAGCAGTTTTTTATTAGTGAACTTCTATGCAAATGCAAGGTCTTCACTAACTAAAAACTTCTGTAAAAAACTATGCTATGTACTTATATAGAGCCCTATTCAATTGGCCAAATCACATTTGAATGAGGCCTAAAGGGAGTAAAGGTAGTACTGCAGAATAAGATCCTGCAAGCAAAAGGGATCTGCATCACTATAATTCATCTGATCACCAACATATATGTTTAGTTTTTTTTATTGATCATTTCAGTCACCTACCTTATAGAGACATTGCAAAGAGGGGCAAATTTATTTAGCTCCATCACTGCTGAATATCTTATACATAGATCATGGTTACTGAAGCTATGAGGAGGAGGCTATCAGGATGTGACCTCAGAGTGGTAAGAATGAATGTGTGGAGAAGTGGAAATGACAAAGAATTAAAATAAAAAATAAATGCAAGGGCACTGCAAAAATGGTAACATTTATGAAAATGTAATATTGATTAAAAAGGAAAAAAAAAAAAGGAATATTTTAGAAAAATAAAAAAATGAAACAAATTTACAAAAAACTATATATATATAAATATATATTGTGACAGAGCACTACTGTTTGGGTGGATCACTACCCTGTTTTAACCAACTCTTTTCCCCAAATGGAAGGCACAGAAGGCTTTTTCATTACAGTCCACGTTTCATACAGATAGCACATAAACAGAAAATAAATGCAGCTTCTTTTTGGACAGCAGCACCCCTCCTGGGTATTCACCTTCTGGGGTCTCCTCATAAACTGCAATCTTTCCAGACTCTCATACTTTGAGCATCTGCCTCTGCTGACAAACTCCAGCTCAAACCTTCCTTCACGTGAGCCTGTGTCTTCCAGGCAGCTCCAAGTCTGCCCCTGCACTCTCTGTCTCACAGATGGACCTAATGGAGTGACCACACCCATGCCACACCCATGCCTCTATGTGCTGCTTTAACAGCCAGGGTTAACTCTTGCCTTGCTGTTCTGCACATCACTGTGCCTCCACAAGACCTCTAAGAGCACTCTGTCACAATATATATATATATATATATATATATATATACTGTGTCAGGAGTACCCATGGACAGATTTACTCACTAGGTGGGGTAGGCAGCTGCCTAGGAGCACTCCTCGCAGATTAGCACCACATGTTTTTAACCACAACTGGTCCACAGAGGTAGCACTGAAAGCGTGTTTGGTTAAGGAGGAAATCTCAGTTCCTGGCAAATAGGCAGGGAACAATTTGAGGCAGTGACAGATTTTATGTTCCTGGGATCCAAGATCTCTGCAGATGGTGACAGTAGTCATGAAATTAAAAAATGTTTGCTTCTGGTAAGGAAGGCTATGGCAAGCTTGGACAAGTTAGTAAAATGTGAAGATATTACACTATCAACAAAGGTCAGCGTAGTTAGAACTATGGTATTTCCCATAGATAAATACAGTGTACCCTAAGGTTAAAATTATTTTTTTCCCCCTGCTTTATTATTATTCTTTATTTGTAACAGGCCAACATATTCTGTAGGGCTATATATATATAACAGTTTTAGCAAATTGCTAAATAATGGAAGGACCTCTGTTTGAGCTTAAAATCAAACGTACATAGTACTTTCCCCCTTGCAAAATTGGGTATGATACAAGAGAATGATAGATACATTGTGCAAATTATGGCTGAATGTGACAAGCATCTTTAAACAGATACATGTATCTGTTTAAAGATGCTTATCACATTCAGCCTTAATTTGCACAATGTATCTATCATTCTCCTGTATCATACCCAATTTTTTAAGATTTTGAAGCAGGAGGATAGTTTAGCCGAGCGAGGTAAGGAGTTCCAAGGAGTAAGGGCAGCATGAGAAAAGTCCTGAAGGCTGGAGTGAGAAGATGTGATAAGAGAGGAGGAAAGAAGGTTATTAGCAGAGCAAAGAGGGTGGTTGGGGTAGTATTTTGAGACAAGAACAGATATATAAGGAGTTCACTGTTGTTGAGGGCTTTATAAGTTATGATTTTATATTTTATTCTGGGAGCTATGGGAAGTCAGTGGAGAGACTGACAGAGAGTTGCTGCAGACACTGAGCATTAAGTATGGTAGATGAGTCTAGCAGAGGCCAGCAAGGTGTGCATTGCCGTAGTCGTGGCAAGAAATGATGATAGAATGAATTAGAATTTTAGCTGTGACTTGTGTAAGACAGTGATGTATTTTGGAGATGTTTTTAGATGAAAATAAAAAGATTTTATAATTGATTGTATGTGTGGAATGAAAGAGTGGGTAGGGTCAGGTAGAACCCCAAGACAACTGGTCGGGATTGGGAGTGATGATGGCATTGTCAACAGTGAGTGATATTTGAGAAGAGGAAGCTCTAATAGAGGGTGGGAAGATTAGGAGCTCAGTCTTTGACATGTTGAGTTATAGTTGATGAGCCGACATCCAGAAGGATATGCTTGAGTGGCAGTTTGCAACTCATGATAGAATAGAAGGGGATAGATCTGGTGCTGAGAGGCAGATTTAAGTGTCATCTGCATATAGACAATACTGAAATACAAAATATGTTTTAGGGTACAGAGTGTGGATATATAGATGAAGAATATGAGGGGACCTTGGGGTACACCAAACAAGAGGTACCAAAGAAGGAAAAACTAAATGATGTGAAAAATGAGAGCTGTGTCACGGATGTCAAGAGAGAAGAGAATTGTGATAAGAAGGCTGTGGCCAACTGTGTCAAAGGCAGCAAAGAGATCCAGGAGAATTAGAATAGAGAAGTGACCCTTTGACTTGGCGGTGAGTAAGTCATTAGTTATTATTGCTCTACATTTTCTTCACTCTGTAAACTGGGAAAAGGAGTTTGTCATTTGTGTCATGTATTCTGGGGGTGGACAAAAAGTTGTGCCTAGGGGCACCTGAGATGTAAATGTGGCCCTGGAAGTACCTGTTTTGATAGGTCTCAGGGTAGGCTGATTGTTCCTGTCAATCCACAGCCTAGTCACTGATAAGTGCTGTGGCTTAGCCAATCCATATTTATGAGCCATTTAAGACCCAGCTGAGATTATACTAAAATGCCAGTTGTAAGACTCTGTTGTGCTATCTTGTTGTGAGTTTTTGATTTGCTTGTTTCACTGGTGCATCCTACACATCTGCTACTACTGTTCCTGACTGGCGGCAGTTCTGCTCAGGTTCCAGCAATCACAGCCACCTGTGTGCGGATTCCTACCTTCAGTTATTCACAAAATTCTGCTGCACAGATTTTTTTTTTACTTATTGTGAGAATCAACTGGCATTCTTTTATATGTTACAATGCTGATGCTGGAATCTGTGATTCATTTATTGAATACTTCTGAAAGAAAGATCTGCATAGAATCACAGTTTGTATTTCCTGCAGGTCACATTATTATGACCATAATATCCCAAATAACTGCCATGTGAAGCACAGACAGCAGCTAGTATGACATGTTGCATTGTCCTGGTGAAAGATCCCATCTGCTCCAGGAAACACAGTCAACATGTATGGGTGTACTTAATCTCCAAGGATAGATAACCCAATCGGTTGAGAGTGCCTTCCAGAGGTATGAGTGGACCCCGACAATGCCAAGTAAACTTTCCCCAGACCATAACACTGCTGCCACCTGCTTGTGTTCTTACGAAAATAGTTGCAGAGTGTTTGTTCTCAGAGGATTCGCTCATGACACAACAATGTCCGTCCAGTGGATGGAGAAGAAAACCTGACTAATCAGAGAAGGCAACCCTTTGTACATTAGAAGAGTTCCAATTTTGGTACTGTTGTGCAAATTGAAGTAGTTTCTAATGATGAAACCTCATCAGCATGGGTGCAGTGACCTGCAATTTGCTTCAGAGCCCTGTACGCAACAGTCATTATAGACACAAGTCTTGTAGCTTCCTTTTTTTATGGATGGTGAGTTGCTCAACTGTAGCATTTGCACACACCTTGGCAGCCGATACTCACTTCTGGTGGTTCTCTGCAGTTTCCACGCCGTTTACCCACAATGATGCCGTTTGTCCAGTCACAGTACACTTTAAACAGAGCAGCGTGCATAGTTCACAAACTGCAATGTTTCAGAAATACTGACACCATTGGCCCAAAAACCAATAATAATGCCCTATTCAAAGTCTGATAAATCGCACATTTTATCCATGAGAGCAAGGGTAGATAAGTTTGCTGAATTCTTACTAGTCATCTGATATACCCACCAAGCCTGCTCTAGACAAGGGACGTATTTCATTGGCTACGCGCTGCTGGCGTCAAAAGTAGTAATAATGTGACTCGCCCCTGTATAAATAGGTGTAGTTTTGCAGCACAGCTGGCATGTTTTCATCAAACCATAACTCTAGTTTTCCCATTGTGCCACAGCCTTAAACTTCAAGAATCATCAATAATAGACTCCAGGTTAGATCTACTGTTAGTGATGCACAACATATAAGACAGATCAAATTATGCATCTTTTCAATTCCTTTTTTGAGTCTCTAATGAAGTAACAAACAGTAAAAAACAAGAACTGTGTTCTACAGAGAGAGGCAAATAACACTTAATTCCCAATTTCAGTTGCAATGAAAATTACATTTAAAGACAATTGCTTTTGCAATTGAATGCTATTAAAATTAGAATATTTAGTAGGCTAATACAGAGATTGAATGTACTAGTTTATATAAACAAATCAGCCTTATTAATCATTATCCTGCTTCTGCATATTATCTGTAACTAATAAGCTTTATCTCTTTATTGAAGGGTTGCAGCAAAAGCACATGCTCATAGGGATTTAGGCAATTGATTGTGAATATGTGTCCTCAGCCTTGCAGCAAAGAGTGATAACATTTATCAATAGTAGATAACAGGCAAAGGCTGTGGGAACATTTTTAGTAGTAATAGTCAAATGTAAAAGTGTTTGTTTTTAAATATAGTTTTAATTAATGCCAGAATTGTCATCTGTTCTATGCATGTTTAAATATACCTGAGTTCTAAAAACGTGTACAACTAAATATTTATACTGGCAAACCTCTTATGAAAAAGTGTGAAAAAGATTATATAAATAAAGTATCAAATGAGTTTCCTACTCACAACAAAATTAGTGTCTAATGCTAATGCTAAAATAGGGTAGTATTAAACTTGACACATATTGCTTGACACATATTTTATTTCTCCAGTTATTTTGAAGTATAATATTGCTAGAAATTCACTGGGACACATCTATTATCCTAAACTTATAGAATCGAACATACCATAATCTTACTGGCAATAACCCCCTTGTGAAAAAAAAAATCTAATCTCTCATGTAAAATGGAATATTCTCCTACTGCTGATTAGCAAGATATGGAAATTAAACAGAATTGTAAGTATCCTGGTTGTCTGTTCTAATTAAAATTTAAATTGAAAACTGGGTTCTAATGAAGAAAAGCTTAGTTCTGGGTCTAGTGGGACCAGCCTTTAGATGACTTGAAAAAATTAGTCACAGGACAACATATTCACCTGGGAAACAGTAATTGCAAAATGCAGACATACAATAGTTCTGACATTAGAACTTTTCATTTTATGTGCAGGGTGGAACCAGTTTAAAGTTCAGTTTAGGTGAACCATGGTGACTTGAACAATAACCGTAAGGTGTTTTAACCACTAATCATTTAACAATTTCTGATATTTTACTAGCCTTCTAATTCTAGCACATAGTACTTTACAAGACTTCAATTAGATAAAATGGATTTATTTGTAATCATATAAATATTTGTTTTAGTTCACCATCAAATAACATAGCCAGAAGCTTTAGCCAGAAAATATAACATAAAACAGTTTCCTCACTAAGCAAAAGGGTTTCAAAATCATACTATTCCCGTTAATTTCCTCTTTTTGTCTGTTCCACATTTGCTCAATTCCTATTGTCTTTTCTATATTTAATATTTTCGGTAGTCCATCTTTCCTCATTTTGCCCCTACTAACTTTCTTCTTTCCTGTCTTGTCTTTCCCCTCTGTACACTGCCAATTCCCTCTCTCCATCCCTTATCACTCCTTTCTAGCCCATTGCTATAGGTATATATGTCTCCTGCACTGTCATTCTCTCACCCTGTTCATCCTCTATATCCAAAATGCCATCTCTGTTCTTTCTTTTATATATCTTTACCACTCCCTTATATGATTTTTGTATATTCCATCACATCCTGCTTCCCCACATAAAATCTTTATGTAGCTTTTTAAGACGAGCCTATGTCTACAAATCAGTTAGCTGTGGCCTTACTTGTGCACACATATTGTCAATGTACACCTGGAGTGGAAGGAAGCTCATCTGCCAAAGTGTGAAACACTAGTAAGTTCAAATGAAAGTCTTAAAGTGACATTGAAATGTTTTTCTTTAAATGTCATCAAATAAACAAAGAAACCATATTGTAACAAATTAAAGAGCATAAAACACAGCCTTGTTTTTTTCTTTCACTTGTGATGTACTTGTGAACTGGAATTAAGTTAAAACTTTTTTTACAGAAAGTTTTAATTATTACAAATAGTTATGTCTCCCTATAGGTGGATATGTGAGAAAGATATGGGGGAAACTTCAAATGACAAAGAATGGCAAGAGGTTTGGGATACCTAAAAATGTCTCTTAATATGCTCAAATTATAAAAAGCAAGTTTACAAAACATTGTTAAGGTGGTATCGCCCTTACATCTCTACAACATGGGAATTTTGTCATCCACATTGCGCTGGAAGAACTTTGACCTGAGTAGCATCTTTTTACATCTATGGTGGGTTTGCCCCATTGCCGAACTTTTCTGGAAACAATTTATTATCCAACGGCCTGCAACAAGTATTACCCCTAGACCCTTGGATTTTCTTTCTGACTTGGCCTAAAAAAGAGAAAATGCACTAGCTTTACAAGTTACCTTGGCTGCCAGACAACCATTATCACTCTGTTGGAAACACATGTCATTGGGTGGATCAGGAATAATTTAGAGATGGAGAAAGTGGATGGCCCTGATTAAAAATTACCACTCCCCTCTATATAATTATCTTCAATAAGGCTTGATAACCAGAATATAACTTATTGCATATTAGAGTTGTGTGAATAATTAACACACTGTCCACCTACGTCATGTTTTAAAATTGTGTTTTGATTCTGTATTAGTATGAAAATCAGATCGAGCACAGCTGCTCCTTGCTATTTCTACCTGTACTTCCCTTTCTTTACTCTCCATCTCCCTTTATCTTTATTTTCTTTTGTATTATTAAGCTCTAAAAAATAAAACTCCGGACATATTAGCCAACATTTTACTTTTTTTCTTTGCTTTTGGTAAAATGTTAAATAAAATTCAATAACAGACATTTAAAAAATAGTTATGCCTAAGTAGAAATACTGTTAGCAACGGTATACTATCACTAAACCTTCAGAGAAGTTATGGATTCAATGTCTTGCTGTTGCCTGTTTTGCACAATGAGATGTCTCACCTTCAAGTTGTCTGGTAGTTCAGCTCTGCCCGCGTACCCAGGATTCATAGTGATAAACACTGTGCAGGAGGCATCCAATCTGATTTCAGAATCTTCAAATATAAAGGTCTGTGCATGCTCTGAGATTGCACGTTGAATGGTCTGTATTTGTTGGGCAACTACAGAAAGTACCTAGGAGGGACAATATAATTCAAAGTTATGAGGACTTATATGCATTTTCAGAATATACAGTTAAGACAATAGAGATGAACTTCATATTTCATTTCAAAATATGGCATACAAAGAAATAATTTGCTCTACTTTTTTTAAAATTATTAAAAGGGAAAACTTTTCCCCACTTCTATCAATGTATCTCAAACAAATCCATGTGATTCTAGGCTATCATGATATCTGTAATATCTGTGTAAGTATAAATCAGAGAAATAATAATTATTTCAGCATTGGCTATATATAAATACATTATTTTATCAAGAGCACAGTAGCCTACCAAGTCCAAATTAGCTAAAAGCCCCTATAGGTCATGATAACAGTTGAGATTACTGTGTAAAGATTTAGATTAAGTGCTTGTAAGCCTTCAAGTATACAAAACTGCTGAAGTGCTGTTTCTCGGGAGAATTTAAGCAACAGTTAAAAATAAGAAAATATATCAGGATCCCATGGATCCCCCTAGGAACAGCATTGCCTGTTGGAAAGAGTAAGGTAGGGTCTTGTATGGCCTTTCCTGTCTCAGTCAAGCCTGGGAAAAGTTGTTTTTAACCATCTAGAATGGGAAGGTTTCCTGGGGTGATGGCAAGTTATATTTCTTTTACTTTAACCCTTTTCCCCACCTGTACCATAAGTAGGCAACAGATTCCCAAGGAGGATCCAAGGAATCCTCTATATTGAATATTAAAACTTGCACCCATTACAATTGGTACCAATCTATCATATGCATAGCATGAAAGTGGTCATTATTTGAGATGTTTTATGTTAATCATTATTTTACCATATGTAGGGTAACTAATGAGGCTTTGGCGATGTGCTGTGGTTAATTTCCCTTAATGAGGGGCAGTTTTGCAAGTGACCTGAATGGTCACATGCTAAGTTAAAGTACTTGTAACAGCCTACAGCTTTAAATTACATTTGCAAAATGTGCAGTATGCCTCAAACCCTTATGCAGATTACTATATATCAAATGAGCTGCTTGTGCTTAATGCCCCGTGTTTGTAATCTATTTATTTTAATTTATTTAGGAAAAAAAACAATACTTTTGCAATTGTTTTTTTTTTTTCATTTAGCTAGTTTACAGCAAATATAATACACTACATTAGTCACAATGTATTGCAGATTTAACACACAGCTCAAATACCTTTTTTAATACAGACAAGCTGTATTAGTATTTAATTAATTCAGGCCTTAGGCAGAATAGGATCTGACCAAACCTGAACTCAGATGTCCATCTCTAATGAGTTTATATTGTGGGACAATTTTTTTTTCACTGTCTAGTTAAATTCCAAACCATATTAAGATATGAATTTTCAAGCCAGCGTATCATAGATTTTGTCATTTGTTTCCTCTGCACATTGCGTACAGTCCGTGAATTCTAAAGTGGCTGTGTACGAATGTCATATTCCTGCTGAAACAGATGCAGGGAGAAAAATGCTAAACATGATATGGTTGCAAATGCAATGTGACATAAATCATTTTTCTTGGGCTGAAAATGAGATGTGAATAATTCTGGCATAATGCCATGAATATGGCAGTGAAGACTAAGGCCTGGATTTACACAAGGAAAAAAAAACAGTCTTAGCAGTATTTAATGACACGTTTTTCTTAAATCAGGCAATTCACTGAAGCCATATTGTGTGCAGTAAAACAGTAACGTTATATTTTTATATTTATTGCAGAACTGTTTTGGTGTTTGAAAGAGAGCATTACTGGTAATAACAGGTTACTCACAAAAATTGGTTTATAACAGCACATTTACTACAGTTTTCATGAGCCAGCTCAGGTTTATCTTTGCTATGTATATAAAGGTCATTATATGTTTGTAAATGAAAAAATAACATTAACCAGCCTGGAAGAGATGCTAAACATGACTTTGTTCAACATTTTATAACTTTCCCACATAGTGACCTGTAAACAAGACAAAATGGCTGTTGGGGCATTAATATACATGGTCAGGTAGAAGTAACACCCTTTATTTCATGAATTTGTAATCTATACCACATCTTTAAAGGGCATTACTTCTGCCTGACATTGTATAATATGTAACATTATACTACAAGACCTACCACTTTTGGCACCATTGATGGTAGAAAATCTTTGTACTACTGTGTCTTCAGTAATACAAGGCAAAAAGTGATTAATTCCAACCTCCTATAATTAAAGAGTCAAATTATATTGAATTTCAGAGCAAGAGATCAACAAATAGTATAACTAAAATATAATACTTACATGACGGAGAATGTCCTTTTTCTTTCAAATTAGAACAATGTATAATATTTAGTCAGATATTTTAATGGTACTGTAATACTGTATATACAATACATAGGTTATTATATGATGGAAATGTAAAAAGCTATGTTATTTTATGGAATTTGCCAATTTAACTCTTTAACATTCAATACATTTTGCATCCTAGAGCATTTATGGTGATTTACAATGTAGAAAAGACAGAAGACAAGAAACATTTAGGAATTGTTTGAAATGTAAATTGTCTTAATAACTCAGTGGATAGGCTCTGTGGGTAGTATTTATCACACTGCAGGAAAGTTACTCCTTGTTCAGACTCCATTGTCTATGCCATGTTGTTGGCCACTACATTTATAAGAGCAATACGTTGATCTACACTCAGACATGTTTGGCTCTACAGCCATAGGATTCTGAAAGCAGGATTACATTTTCCTCTAATGCATGACAACTAATCACCTGGCAGTAAGCTCACATCTTACATTTTATTACAAGTGTATAAAGACCATGATTATCTAACTTATTGTGCATTTTCAAATAAACAGTCAAGAACACAGTTTTTTTGCTTAAAGTGATGTCAGATATAAACAAGCCCAAAACAACACATTGTTTTCATTCAGCCAAGCTAAGTTTTAAATTACAGTATATTTCAAAATAAACACAAAATCAATGATTTATATGAAATTTAGAAAATATGACTGTTATTAATTATCCTAAAATGTAAAAATATGGAAGAATTACTTTCCATTGTAATGAAATATACTGTAGCAAAGTGGGTGAATATATATTTTCTCTCACTTTCTATTATCCAATAAATTATACAAAGTCCTGCGATAGTATATGTTAAGTGGGCACATGAAAGTACTACATTTGAAAGTCAATAATATATTTTTGCATTTTTATTTGCACTTGTCAGACTTTTAACTCTCATTGCATACTAACTTTGCAGAGAAACCAGTGTTACAATTACCTCCAGCTCAATACGATTAAATTCATCAAAGCATGCCCAAGCTCCAGACTGTGCCAGACCTTTGAAGAATTTCCCCATGGCTTTATAGTCTAGTCCATCAGAACAGTTAAAAACAACGCACTGAAAAAAAGTACAAAGATTTACGTTTTCATACTAGAAAAAAATAGCATCAAACAAATTTGCATTATAAAGATAAACAGAATGGAGAATAAACAAACAAAATTATCAACAAATGAGATCTAATTTTTCGTAACAATCATTATCATAATTTTACTTAAAAGAAGTTGCTTTCGTCTAAATTCTCAAATCAGGTCTCTACAGAGAAGTCATTGAAAATGTTTTGAGAAGACAAACAGACTATCTGAGGATTAGGAGAATAATAGGGAAGAGAAACAAAAATAACTACTAATAAAGACCTCGCAGACGTTAACATTAATTATCATTTCTGTCAGTCAGCTGGGACTGTATGTGTGTTTCTCATGTTTATAAATTCTGGTTATTTTTCTGTTTATTTTTTGTTTTTCTAAAATCTTGACATACGCAATATTCGGTGTTGAAGGACTATAGAAGGAATGTTGTTTTTATTTTGCATCTGAGGGAGGGTATTTTCCCATAGTGTGTTTCTTTTCATAAAATCCTAGAGCAGGATAAACTTGTCTTTGAAAGTCATTTAAATGCATGATAGAAAGCTTTGTCTTTGTTGTCCCTTCAACATATACTACTTATAGAGTTGTACGGAAGGTTATGCAGAAAATATAGGCATGGCAGGCCAAGAACCAGTTGAAGGAAACAAACAAACTGGACAGAAATAGGTAATGCATAATGGAAACCACTTTATTCATCTTTATGTGCTTCCACTAATCTAAGTTACATTGTTCTTTATATATTTTTTATCAGATTTATCTGAAATTAATGCCCATTGAAGACTAGGGGCATTCATTTTTGTAAATGTGATTTAGAACATTGCTGATGTTGCTGAAACTTGTATATAAGTAGCTCTCAATATATGACAATAGCATTCTTTGAATGGCAAATGTATAAAAACATTTTTATAGAACTTCTTACTACTAAATTGAATACTGTTCATTGCATGATGGGAAAGAGAGCACCCACCCTCAGATCCCAGGAGAGCATTTAGTGCCAAAAAGAAACAAATGATCAATGCTAGACATGAACAGAGAGCAAGAAGGAAGTCTAACCTCTAAAATGCTTTTATGTTTATGTTTGTATAGATGCTAATATTGTCAGTTAATTAATACTTCACAAACATGTTGATTTTTTCGTAAAATATAGTGATTCTTTAAGGGTTAGCTTTATATGAATGTTGCTGTCCATGGTACTGAAAAGTAGTGGTGCGTCCCATCTATGGAGATATCAAATACATATACTGTATAAGTAATATTTTAGAAGAGTGGTGTATAAATGTATGGACACATTTATGATCTTCTCTCAAATTTATATAGTTAAGTTGATAACTTTACAAACCATTGCCTGGGTTATAGTTTACCTTGTGAACAAATTAGATTGAATGTGCCGTTTGATATATTTTTGTCCTATCCTTTCAAATAATCAATTATGTCTCCAAAGACTCATTTTTGTAGTGTGTTTTGCATACTTTCTTTGCAATAGCACATTCCACATAGCATCCAGTGCAATAAATAATGCATGCTTGTTGTTGGATGTGCAGGAGCAATGTCCTTGCATACTGAACACACTGTATATTGCATTGCTTTTTCCAATTACAGGATATGAAACATATTTATCAGAATAACGGTTTTCTTTAATTGATTTTAATTATCAATAATACCCAATTCACAACTGGGTAATTATAGTGACCGTTAAATAAAAAAGTTAATAATGATGAAATATGTATTTTGTTACAATTGCATAAATACCCTCTAAGCAACACACTCCACATAAAATGCATGCAGTTTTTTTGTTGGGCTGTAGGTATTATCATTTGCTTTTCAAGTAAACCACTAGTATTATTATTTTATTATTACTCTTTATTTATAAAGCTCCAACATTTTCCGTAGTGCTGTTTATAGATATACAAGTACAGGTACCATGCAATACATATATTAAATTAATGGGTCCTCAGAGAGCTTGGTGAAACAGAAGTGAGGTCCCATCTCCAAAGAGCTTACAATCTAGGATTTAAAGTTGGGGAGAGTTACGGTTGTGTGACAGATGTAAGATGATGCAAGTTAAGGTGTTTGTGAGCAATGCAAGTGGAGGTGGTTATGTGATATACTGTAGATTATATATGTGAGTATATCACCCCTAAAGTACCTGGTTCCTGCCAGTAGATGGGGGCTGCAATGAGCGAAGAAGGCGCTCATTGCAGGGCTTGCGATGAGCACCACTGGTGTGACATGATGTCACATGCGCGTCACGTCATTAGCATATGCCGGGTCCCGACACAGCCGGAAGACGCGATAGAGAGCAGAAGGAGCAGCTGATGAAGGTAAGTGGGGGGGGGGGAGTAATTGGAGAGGGGGAAAGGGATGAAGAGAGTGGAGGAGGATAAGGGAGGAGGAGGATAAGGGGGGAAGGGATGAGGGGAATGGAGGATGATACACAGGGGAGGGAGAGGGGGAAAGAGACACAGAGGAGGGAGAGGGGGAAGAGTCACAGGGGAGGGGGAAAAGAGACACAGGGGAAGGGGAGAGACACAGGGGAGGTGGCGGGGAGGGAGAGGAGTGGGAAAGGAGACACAAGGGGAAAGAGGAGAGGGGAAAGGAGACACAAGGGAGGAAGAGGAGGGGGGAAAAGAGACACAATGGAGGAAGTACACAGGGGGAGAGGCTCGCAATGAGCGCCGAAGATGCCGTGGCAAAAAGCATTGCCAGCATTCAAATTTTATTGTGGTTATTTTTGACGGGCAAGTTGCTACTTTATTCTATCATTTCCACTAAGAAATCAATTCTCAGCTTCATTAAAATATCCTATAAATTACAGACTATAGCAAGAAAAAAAGATATTTAAAAGCATCGTTATCTGGGCAATAAACAAAACAGCAAAGTTAGAGGTGCTCAATCAGAGAATTAACTAACCTTAATAGTTGAGAACTGTGTAACTTGGTTTGGGTTTTTTCTTGCATTTATTTTTATGGAATGGGTTCTTGGGGCGTGGAGCATCAATGGGAAAGATCTGATAAATGTCTTGGGGAGGATGTGTGTGTGTTTGCATTGTTCAGTCGTGTCCAAATATGCGTGACCTCATGGAACCTAACACACCATACTGATCCATTTGGTATTCATGGCAAAGATACTGAAGTGGGTTGCCAGTTCCTTCTCCCGTGGACCACAGCATACAGCTCCTAATATTCCTAAATGATCTCCCATCCAAGTACTGACCAGGTCCAACCCTGCTTGACTTCAGGGTGGTGTGACCTCTTGGTTTCCTGACTGGAATCAAACCCAGGTCACAGTGGTGAAAATCATTGAATCCTAACCACTGGACCACTAACAAACTCCCTTGTGGAGGGTAGGGTTGCTGTTATTTGGACTTGGGAAGGGGCACTGAATGAATTGGTACCAAAAAATATTTTCGCACCAGGACCTTCCATTCTCTGCATTAAAGCAATCTGGTCTTTTTTTTTTACAAAGCTCCAACTACTGATTGTGCATGCTACAATTTTTTTTGTCTTTCTTTCCTTTTATATAACATTTAGTAGAATTTGCTATTGGATATATATATATATATATATATATATATATATATATATATATATATTCACATACACACACTAGTATACCCTGCTTAATGCTACCCCTTTCATGACTGATTCACTATTGTATTGTTTTTTCCTGTAATTATCTGCTAAACCTCTCTATAACCACTCTATAGCACTGTTTTTTGGTCACCTATCCCGTTTAACGCTCTGCTTCGTGTTAACACAGTTTTTTCTTTGCAGGATCCCATTTAACGCTCAGAATAGCGTCACATCATTAAATGAGTGAGCAGAGGAGAGAGAGAGAGAAAAACCGAAAACTCTATCCTGGAGAGAGAGAGAGAGACACTTCCTACAACATCCAGAGACAATGTTCAGAATATTTTAATTGTAACAAAACACAACCCAACACTATTCATATGTAACTTTGTATATTATAGTCTAGATGAGAGACAAATTAAATAAAAAACAAAAGGCAAAATCAGTGGACTTGACTAAGAGCCAACCCATCAATGATTTGAAAGTCACTGTGACAATAAACATGGCAGCCTTCCTCACAGCTAACAGAAACATGTTGCCAGCTACCCAGACAAAATTGTTTCTAAAATCACATTTGCCCTGACTTGGTGGAGTGGTGTGTTCATGAATATCATATTCATTTATTTATACACTAGTCCAGGGTTGTCAAAGTCCAGTCCTGGAGAGCCCCACACAGGCCTGTATTTGCGGATATCCTATCTGTGCACAGGTGAGTCAATCAGGATGACTGAAGAAACAATTACTTCACCTGTATGCAGCAGGGATCTAATCAAATCCTGGCATGTGTGGGGCTCTCCAGGACCAAACTTGCCCAGCCCTGCACTTGTCGTTTGCCATAAATGACGATATAATATAGTCTTAAAAAATTTGTCTTCTGTCTGTTTGTGCACCCTCTCTCTCTATGTACCCTGTCTCTCTCTGCGCCCTCTCCCTCTCTCTGAGCTCACGCTCTCACCCTCTGTGCGCCCTCTCTCTCTACTTCTCTCTCCCTCCTTCCTATTTTTCACTCCCTCCTTCTCTCTCTCCTTCTCTCCTTCCTTCTCTCGCTCCTTCTCTCTCTCCCTCCTCCTCTCTCTCCCTCCTCTCTCCCTCTCTCTCCCTCCCTCCCTCTCACTCTCACTCCCTCTCTCTCCCCCCTCATTCCTTCTCTCTCCTTCCCTCCGTCTCTTTCGCTCCCTCTCCTTCTCTCTTCCTCTCTCTACTCCCTCTTCTTCCCTGTCCCTCCCTCTACCTTCTGCGAGCATCGCAATGCAAGACTTGCAATGTGAAGCGCACATGCGCAACTCACAATTTTGTGAGCGTTACAAACACACAACAATATTAGTGACTTTATTTTGGGATCCACTACAGGCAATAAGAGGAGTTTTATCTTTATCTATTTATTATTTTTAAAATATTTTTATTGATTGAAAGCATTTTAAATCTGTAAAACCTACAAATCCATAGCTCAAAGATTACCACCAGCACATCACTATTATGGCGAACCAGCCCGGTGTGTATGTACTAGGAGAAAATGGTTCTCAGCCAAATCCTCATATCTAATGCTGTGTGATTAAATAGGACTGGGTTGTAGACTCTCAGAAGAGTATTTACTCAGCTCAGAATCAACTCACAAGTTACTCCAACAGACTAGCCTCAACAAAATATTCCATCGGAGGGACTACAGATCCAGCCCCTTTGAAAAAAGAAACACTGTGAATGATGTATATACCTCATGTTGTTCAAAGGTTTCAAAAGTGAGTTGGATATCTTACTTGTTCTTGTCTTTATTATACAGTAAGAGCTTTGCTAATAAATTACTGATCTGCACTATTGGAGGATTTGAGCTTCTTCTCCCCCATCCCTTTCTGTTTGGCAGATGTATACTTGAGGATTGCAGCTCACTCAAATAAAATTTCCAGTTTACACATATTACTTACTATACTGATATTTTTGGTAAACAATAATTCACTCCTAACATGACTGGCATTATAGTCTTTGGTTGCTGCAGTGCAGAAAAGTAAAACTGAGTAAATTTAAATCAAGTTAGTGAAACATTCGTTTTTCATTGGTATAGCTGTGTAATCTAGTATCTAAACATTGTCAGCCTTATTAGATTGAGATTCAGCCAATTGAATAGGTCTGTATATAAGCACATAGCATATTATTTACAGAAGTTTTTAGTTAGTGAAGACCCTGCTTTTGGATAGAAGTTCACTAACTAAAAACTTCTGTAAAAAAATATGCTATGTGCTTATATAGAGCCTTTTTCAATTATCAGAATCGCAATTTAATAAGGCTGTGTGTTAGTGTTTAAGATCAACATGTTGTTTGGCTGTGTTGCAATGCTTATAAAGTTCTTACCTGCTTTGCTACCGCCCTAGCCAAGTCTTTGCATGTCTCAGTCTTTCCTGTTCCAGCAGGCCCTTCTGGTGCTCCACCAAGGTTCAGCTGTAAAGCCCCCATTAGAGTTCTACAACAGGAAAGATGCATTACTGAGAATTATAAGCCAAAAATCTTATCTCAGACTGAAATGGCTGGTGCAGCTATTTCTATAATAAAGGAGATGAAAATATCTAAACATTAGATTTTAATATCTGCTTCAGCTTAAAGTTTTCTCGGTCTAAACTCCCTGGTGAGTCTTTTCATTAGTGCAAGGGACTGATGGAAAACGATAAAGGATTTGAGTTGGAATGTAGAGGTTATTACCAGCCAAGGCTATGCACACTGAATATTAGCTGAAATAAAAAACATGCTATATTCACTCTTCTCCTTACAGAGCTTTGTGTGGATTAAACTTCTTTGCAGAGAGTGCATCTACATAAACTAAGCATAAATATCCTGGGCAGCAAATAAAAATGTATTTTCCTCTGTTTTTCTTACATGTAAATGACAATCTTATACTTATTTTTATTTTATCTATTTATTTTGTTGCTCGCAGTGACAAGTTATTTCCTAATTTCTCAGGGAAGCATAACGTGTAGGCATCTGAGAGACAGCTAACAAAAAACAGTTTTGATTAGTGCTATTTTCTAGAATGTTAGGCGAATCTTAAATGATTGTTTGATGTCAATATTCTACTGCAAAGGCAAACAAACAAAAACAATACCTGACTGACTAAATCACATTTTAGTGATATCTGTTCTTCAGTTTTTTTAAGCTGGTATCGAAACTCTAAGTGCTGCATGGAAGATATTTGTCTATTGTCAGTTTCTTGTCATTTTTTTAAAAAGCTAAGTTTAATTAGGAACTAGTTTTACAAGAGATATGAACATTGGGCCATATTCTTTTAGAAGTACGTAAGTTACTCTAATCCGTAAATTTGGCTGTGGATGTTTTTTTCTCTAAATGTTTAGATGTACTCTGTTGCCACAAGCCCAATATTTACCTCCTTAAGCCTAAACCCTGCCTTTTTTAAGTAGGATTTCAAGGGGCATGATCATATGATCTGGTAATATTTAAGCAAGTCCGTAATTTACTTCTCCGCCAATAGTAAATGAGTTCGTCATCATAACATCAGTAAAGCATGGAAGTTAGACGTAATCTGCAATCGAAGGCTATGAATTAATGAGCCAATAAGTAATATTTGCAGATGGGGCTCGCAATCAAGCACTCCATAAAATGCATTAGAGCATCTGTTCTAGTCCATATGGGTTTTATGATATGCATCACGGGATCGATATTACTTAAAAATAATATTTTTTAATTGCATATTTGTGGGTTTGAGACTGTTCTGCAATTAATTCTAATGTATTTCCATGCATTCTTATGTTTTTAAAGTACAGTGTATTTATTTGCTGCTACAGCTATAATTAGTGTTTGAAAGAGTCCTATTTAGTGCTCATAATATTTTCAACAGAGACTTGATACTTTTTCTAGTTGCTGGTTAGACTTAATTTGCCAACCTACACATAAAGTTACAATAGAATATTGATTTTGTGTAACTTTAATTATTTAGTGCTCATAATGTCTGAGCTGTGCTAAAATCAGCGGAGATGTAAGCCCTAAATTGTGTCTTTGCCTGGCCCGTAGTGACTGTGGGAGGATAACTCTTAAGTGGAATGCGAGTAGGTAATAGAACGCCTGGAAATTTTAAGAGCAATTTTAATTGTGTTTAACATTACGATCTGGGCAGTAGAATACGGCCAATTGTTAGCCCATCAGTTTCTGAAGAGCAGTAACAGGACACAAAAAATATAGTCAAGCATATGGATAACCTTAGTTAATGAATGGGTTGTGCACATGATTTAAGGTGAATTAATTCAGAATAGGTTAAACTAGAAATATGTAATATATATGTAATGTACATTCTAGTGCCCATAATTTTGAAACAGCCACTAAAGTTATAATTTGTACTTGGCACCATTGGATAGAGAGTGAAAAGAGAGAGTAGTGACTATTGGATTATAATGAATATTAATAAGAATCAGGTGTATAGTCTTTGAATCAGACAGTGCCTATGTCATAAGTACCTACTTGATTATATACTAGCAGCTAGAGTACTAGCTATAAAAATTGCATAGCAAGTTAACCTGCAGATAATTCAGCATAAGGTCCCCAGTTCAAGTCCTCACAGAGCCTATTTATATTTAAAAATCTGAAATGTGTTATTTAGGTTATATAATAAAGCAAATGCTAATATAAGGTAACTGTGTTTTGAGCTGCTTTTCAAATAATTATTTGAATAATTATGTTAATTAATTATTTAAAAATATATAATACTAAGTATTTGAACTAGTTAAACTAATTTAATTATTTGAACTCTAGTTTCATTAGTTCAAATAATTATTTTAGAAGCACCACAAAAACAATGTTGCTTCATATTAACCATTTTCTTAGATTTAGAACCTAGACCTGGCAAACATCATTATATTGGCATGACATTTATTTGTATGTTCTGTGATGTTTGTGTTTAGTGTTAATATCAAGGTTGCTTTTACTGGTAACAGTTTGGTGAATGCACATTGTATGCCTCCGAGTTTAAGAGATTCTTTTATGGTTTACCTCACTTATCTTTTAGTTTCTGGATAGCCTTAATAGTTTATACTTTGATGACATGAAAACATTTTTATTCTCTATTACGCAAAGGTCACCCTGTTCTTTATTAAAGAAAAAGTGCTAAATAAATGGTTGTTCAACCATAAAAGACAGGTGGTATTTGAATCACTCTTGTTTTGTAATTTTGAAGCTACTTTAAATGTATTAGCTCTGCCAGAAACAACAAATCACAAGCAAGCTTTCTGCCTCCATGTACATAGCCACATTAATTGTTGTCTGGAAATGGCAGCGTGACATTATTTTAGTAAGACACTGGTAAGACACTAAGACACATTAAAAGGATGTTATCTGGCAGAAGGGCATTTTTCTAAAGTTCCTATGGTGAATCATTATACTCACTTTGCACAAGCTAAATGTGTTACTTTGAAGGTATTTCTATTAAACAAAGTTCCTTCTTGGTGGTTGCTATGAAACAGAACGGCTATGTCCTTTTTAGAACAAACTTGTAATGTCTGAATAAAATTGCAAATACAGTGTATCAGCAGTTCCGTAAGATAAACCAGTTTTTGTCAGATTGTCTAGGTAGCCTTTTTCTATATCTGATATAAATTGTCAAAACTTTCTACTAGTGTTCTTTTAAAATTCATAATATACAGTTCAAGAAATGATTTTCAGTTTTGTATTAATCATTTACACTTTTATAAGAAAACATTTTTTCATTTTCATCATAAATTCATCATATTGCAATGGGTATATGAATTTTAACATCAATTTTAGTTGTTGAAATAAGCACCTCTTTCAATAATATTAAGGTGCTTACTGCTCATCACAATGATAGAATATTTGGTATTTGTTTATTCAAATGACCCATAGTCATTAGTCAGAGATTAGTCTCCCTAAGAGTAATAGGGGACTCCAGACATGAACCCCTTGCTCTCTGTGCCTTAGTGAGTTATCAGCTACACCTCACTTATGAGGCCCAATGAAGGCCGAAAAGTACATCTGGGTTTGCGGTTTCTACTGTTCAGGGTAGAATTGCCTGGTATTTCGGGTCTGGGTCACTCTAGTGAGTGGGACCAGACTGATATACTACAGAATATATATCCCTGTGAATGGCACAAGTGAGCTAAAATAGGTTGCTCTCAGAGTGGGTTATCAATTAAGGTTAGTTCGTTCTCTGATTGAGCACCTATATTTTGGTATGTTGTTTCCTCATCACAATGAAGAAAAGTATACAATTGTGTATACATATTCTATATATAGGAATTTATTTTGAACAAATTGGTCACATTATTTCAGGTATAATTTTTTGATTGTTTTAAGGTGGTGTGAGTAGAGGGTACCATTTTCACTCAAGGGGAGCATACACTGGAATTCAGTTTATTATTCTCTGCACTATGCTATTGTGTTTATTTTCACACAGGTGCAATAATAATAGTTATGTAAAGTACATTGATAAATCTTTGATAAAAATTTTCAATCAAACGATTTGCTGAGTAATGTGTACCTGAAACAGCGATCAGTGAGTGGTGTGAGGACAAGCCTCCCGATGTTACCCAAATACTCATATCCATATTGTACTGTTGTAGTGACCATTCGTACAACAACATTTTTCTCTTCCCAGTAATATCTCAGTTGTGCAATCCAGCTGAAATCGGAGGTGTTGCTTGTTCCATGGACATTCAAATTGGACACCACATCACGTGCTGTAACAAAAAATACATTTATTTTATGAAAATCTTTTTCATTAAAGGGACATGAAAATGTTTTGGATTTTACTAGGGATATAAAATACCTTTGTATCTGTTTAGATTTGTACACTTTATTTTATTAAAAAGTGCTTGTAAGCTGTGTTTATGTCTGCCTAGAATCTTACAAATAGTATCTGACTGGTTTCTCCACTGGTTTATGAAGAGAGTTTACTTCAGGATTGCCCTTTCCTCTAGCAACCAATCAGTGGCAACATTGTGCAACATGCTTCTTGAGAAAGGTCACTGACAGGCTATTTTGATACACTGCACTCTAGAGTCTGTGTGTTCTTGAGCTGCATGAGCTACAGAGGTTAGACACAAACAGGTACACATTGTATGATTTTAGACAGAAAACAGAGGTTTAAGTACTTCTTAATAAAATAAAGTAAATAGATAGATACATAGTATATTCCTAGTGAAATGCAGAACTCTTCCATGTCTCTATAAATATGAAAGAAACATACCTTCCACTGGTTAACATAACTTTTGTAAAGTCACATAACTTGTACAGTTTAGCTTCTATTATATAAAAATATTTTTCAGATTGTTTCAGATTGTATGGCATACATGATGCCTAAACTACATTCCCGTTACCTTATCGCTTCTGAATTTAGAGCCCAATGTGCATTGCATCATAATGTTGTACAACAGAATGCTATGGGCTGTGTCTGTGATTATTATTATTATATTATACTTGTAGAGCACTAACTCATTCTGTAGTATTAGGGTACCATTAACATATGGATAAAAATGTATACATAACTTTGATCGAGTTACAGAGCTATTAAATTAGAACATGCTAAGAGTTATGGGCTTGAGACGCAAACCCGTAAACCATTTGTTGAACGTTGGAGGTGAGTTGAGTGATCAATTAGTCAAACCCGTAGTTACGGGTTTAGATGGAGCCAATGGCAAATTAGATCATAATTACGTCACTGAAAAATGGAGGTGGGATTTCAAAGTCTTACGGTATTCAATTACGAGTTGGATCCACATTCCAGATATGATGCAATATTGATAAAGCCGTAAATATGATATTCCATTACATGCGAGTTACAGTATATGTATTAACACATTGATTGTCGGGATCGATATAACACAAAATATGAACATGAAATAAAGTATTTATTTGGGCCGATTTCCCTGTTAATAAAAGTACTGTAGTGTGTGTGTAGATGTGCATTTAAAGTGCTACGGATTGGACTTTACCACCTTTGTGGCTCCTTTCTGGTACCCGTTGGCTTCTTGGCTCCATTAGCGTGTTATGGGGTTGAACGCCAGTGAATTTGTTGCAATTTAGGTAAATTGAAACGTAGCAGTTACGGGCTTAACAGAACAAAGGATTTGCGGCCTCTAAGTTCCACTTTCAACGTCCCGTAGGCTTTTTTTGCACATAACCCGCAGATCGGCAGAGACTTGCTTTACGGGCCATTTTAATAGCTGTAAGTCTTACGGGCTACTTTACGGGCAACGGTTTTACACGTTATGGGGAATTTAATAAGGCGGCTGGTGGTAGATCACCAGTTTCCTTTTGATCCTTGATTTAGATTACATTTTTGTTTGGTTCAGATTGCAGATTTTGTTTTACCTAAAAAAGGGTAATAAAAGAGATGCAGCTCCATCAATGATTGAATTTTAATCCTCTTTTCTGTATTTAATTATGTTTAAATTGTAAATCAAATTTTTTGTTTAATAATTTGCAATTTCTTTAAATATGTTTTGGTGAAATAATTATAGGAAATTTTAATCTGCAATACAAGCTTTGTAAAGTGAACTTTTTAGCACAAATAGAAAACTGATCAAGGCCTACTGAAAAAAAAAAAACACTCTGCCACTACATCTGATTCCTCCTCCTTTCCCCTTGCTTCCATCTCATCCCAGGATTACAACACAAGCAAAATATATTAAGAGATTGTCACATTTAATTACAAATAGAAATATCAGCGCACATAACATTTCTGTGGGTATAGGCATACTATTCTACACTGCATTCTTAGCTTTGTACAGCTTGCTGCCAACTGATAATGTGTCCATGGTCATGCTGATCCACTTGGTTTTCATGCAGTGGGTTGCAAGTTCCTTCTCCAGTGGGCCACTGCATACAGCTCCTGGTATTTCTAGGGGGTCTACCATCCAAGTACTGACCAGACCAAACCCTGCTTGGCTTCAGGGTGGCGTGACTTCTTTGTTTCTTGACTGGAATCAAACTAAAGTTGCCAAGGTGAAAGAACCAAATCATAATCACTGGACCACCCGGGAACCCAAAGATATCCTACATTTTACTATTTTGATACTTAAAAAAAAAAGACAGAACAAGCTAAGCAGAAATTAAATGTTACAGTAAGTCATGCATATGTACATTATGGTGAATTGAATTTGAAATGAAAAAACCTTCAGTGTAATATTTCAAGATTGATTATTGTTTTCTATAAATTACAGAATTCACTGTTGCAAATATTTACAAAAGCAATAACATGAAATTAAAAAATGTGCCACATCAAGATATGATTGAAGTTACTGCATTTTTTATGTGAAAGTTGAAACCTACAAAGCCATTCAGAGCAACTAAAAAAAGAAATGACTTTTAGAGAAACTTGTAATAAATGATATACTGTGAGAGAAGGAAAAAAGAGATATGTTTTAGGAAGTGGAAACTCTATTTAAAATCCTTACCATATGATATATTTTATGACTAATATTATTATTAATTGCGCATACATGCTAGAGGCAAAACTAAATAGTAAATGGATAACGAATGCTCTCTTTTAATCCTCAAATTCCACTCCTTAATATGTTCCTCATACTTTGCTGTTCAGCATATTTTACACTATACCAACATATGTTAACAATTCTTAAATACATATAATAATAATAAATACATTTTATGTTTAATATTTTATTTAATATTTATTTTTTATTTTATATTTATTTTTTTATTTTATATTTATTTTATTTTATATTTTTGTAACATACTTCATATACTTATAAAAGTTGGTAAAAAAAAACTAAATTAATGTTAATCATGAAGAAGAATACTTAGTAATGAATTACATTTACAATCTTTGAGCCTTTTAAGCCTGACATCTTAAAATAACGTTTTAAACATATGAATGCTAATATATATAGTTGGTAAAAAGTAGAAATATGTAGTTTGTATATTTAAGTGATCTGATGCTTTGTTTTAAATCTTGAGCATGCAAAATATTTTTTTAATTAACTGAAGATAGTTTCAGCATGGACAGGTAGCTTGTATATTGTAGTGAATCACTAAGTAAAAGGTTGCTGAAGAAAAGCTATTCCTATTCAGACCTCACCAAGTTGATGTGTAGTTCAGAATTTGAGACCATTGGGGATTTTTAAACATAGTAGAAGGCAATGGAGACTTCAAAATTTATTAATACACAATGTATAGCAACTTCAATTGACTTCATTTTTTAAATCTAAAACCATTTTCCTGTGAATAATGGTACATGGTACATCTCTATATATCGCACTCAATAAGTCAACAGGGAGCATGATTTTTTTCTGTTCAATCAAGAGATATTGCCAATTTAACTCATTACTGTTTAGTTGTGTTTTATCATGTCCGTATCCTTGGAATAAAGAACCCTTGTCCAGTCAGTTACACATCACATATATAGTTGTGAGCATGCAAGCTGTTGCTAACGATTGCGTGCTCGCAGAGGGCCGCAGTTGCTGGCATGGAGCGCCAAAGGCGCTCCTTGCCAGCAACTGCGGACCTCGCAAAATTTACGTAGTTCCGAAAGGAAAATACGAGACACTTTACGACCCATTACGACCTAGCAAAAATCGTCCGAAACCTGCGCACATGAAAACATGAAAAACATAATAAATACACACAACAAATACATAAAAAGCTTACCTACAGAAAGCGGGGGCACCCAGGACCTCGAAAACTGAAGTTACACCTCAATTTAACTCAAAATAAAAGAGTTTAAACACTCAAAAATCCTCTAAGCGAGAGAAAAAATGGCCACTGAAAAAAACTAAAACAAGGCTACAGCAGTCTAAAGACGCAAAACACCACCAAACACCTATGAAGTTCATAAAAAAGACGTGCAAGATTTGAAAACAAGGGCGCAACCCGCGCGACCCTTAAAACATTAGAAGCACAATAAATACACACAACAAACACATAAAAAGGTTACCCACAGCAAGGTGGTGCACCCAGGACCTCTGCAAGTAAAGTTACACCTGGATTTAAGTACAAATTTTGTCTTACATAACTATTAGTGCAGGGGAAATTTACTAAGGATCAAAAGTGGCTGAGCTAATGCGAGAAGGGCTATAATCTCTGTTATTCTCCATAATCCACTTAGTGCATCCACTTGGTATGCACTTAGTAAATCCTCCCATTGTTTTTGTTGCATATTTGAAAAGTATGTGAAGTTTTTAACAAAGTACAGTGGTCCTTCAATTTATTTATGCAATGCTGTTCTGCTTGGCTAATTTATAGTGTACAGTGCCTTGCAAAAGTATTCACCCCCCTTGGCATTTTTTGTGTTTTGTTGCCTCACAACCTGGAATTAACATGGATTATTTGAGGATTTGCATCATTTAATTTACAGACCATGCCCACAACTTTGAAGATGTTTTCTTTTTTTTTTTATTGTGAAGCAAACAACAAGTAACAGAAAAAGTCAATGTGCATAACTATTCACCCCCCTAAAGTCAATACTTTGTAGAGCCACCTTTTGCGGCAATCACAGCTCCAAGTCACTTTGGATAAGTCACTATGAGCTTGCCACATCTTACCACTGGGATCTTTGCCCATTCCTCCTTGCAAAACTGCTCGAGCTCCTTCAAGTTGGATGGATGGCGCTTGTAAACAGCAATATTTAAGTCTGACCACAGATTTTCTATTGGATTGAGGTCTGGGCTTTGACTAGGCCATTCCAACACATTTTCATGTTTCCCCTTAAACCACTCAAGTGTTGCTTTAGCAGTGTGTTTGGGGTCATTGTCCTGCTGGAAGGCGAACCTCTGTCCTAGCCTCAAATCATGCACAGAGTGGTACAGGTTTTGCTCAAGAATATCCCTGTATTTAGCACCATCTTTCCCTCAACTCTGACCAGTTTCCCAGTCCCGGCTGCTGAAAAACATACCCACAGCATAATGCTGCCACCACCATGTTTCACTATGGGGATGGTGTTCTTTCGGTGATGTGATGTGTTGTGTTTGCGCCAAACATATCGTTTTCTTTGATGGCCGAAAAGTTAAATTTTCGTCTCATCAGACCAGAGCACCTTCCTCCATACATTTTGGGAGACTCCCACATGCCTATTTGTAAACTCAAAACATGCCATTTTGTTTTTTGCTGAAAGTATTGGCTTTCTTCTGGCCACTCTGCCATAAAGCTCAACTCTATGGAGCGTACGGCTTATTGTCGTCCTATGCACAGATACTCCAGTCTCTGCTGT
This sequence comes from Discoglossus pictus, assembly GCA_027410445.1. Classification (NCBI taxonomy): domain Eukaryota; kingdom Metazoa; phylum Chordata; class Amphibia; order Anura; family Alytidae; genus Discoglossus; species Discoglossus pictus. Next base: position 288,706,267 of record CM050167.1, on the reverse strand, counting down.
GGAACTCTGCAGCTCCTCCAGGGTTACCTTAGGTCTCTGTGCTGCATCTCTGATTAATGCCCTCCTTGCCCGGTCCGTGAGTTTTGGTGGGCGGCCGTCTTTTGGCAAGTTTGCTGTTGTGCCATGTTCTTTCCATTTGGTTATGATAGATTTCATGGTGCTCCTGGTGATCATCAAAGATTTATATATTTTATTAAAACCTAACCCTCACTTGTACTTCTCAACAACATTGTCCCTTACTTGTTTGGAGAGTTCCTTGGTCTTCATGGCAGTTTTTGGTTAGTGGTGCCTCTTGCTTAGGTGTTGCAGCCTCTTGGGCCTTTCAAAAAAAGGTGTGTATATGTAATGTCAGATCATGTGACAGCTTGCACACTGGTGGACATCATTCCACTAATGATGTGACTTCTGAAGGTAATTGGTTGCACCAGAGCTTTTTATGGGCTTCATAACAAAGGGGGTCAATACATACGCACATGCCAATTTTCTGTTTTCTATTTCTAAAAAATAGTTTTATGTATATATTTTTCTCATTTCATTTCACCAACTTAGACTATTGTGTTCTGATCCATCACATTGAATTCAGATTAACAAAACATTGAACTTAAGGCTGTAATGTAACGAAATAGGTAAAAAGTCAAGGGGGGTGAATACTTTTGCAAGGCACTGTACATGACACAAATGACAAACTCCTTTTCCCAGTATACAGAGTGAAGGAAATGTAGAGCATATGACTTACTCATAACCAAGTCAAAGGGTCACTTCTCTATTCTAATTCTCCTGGATCTCTCTGCTGCATTTGACACAGTTGACCACAGCCTTCTTATCACAATTCTCTTCTCTCTTGGCATCCGTGACACAGCTCTCTAATTTTTCACATCATTTAGTATCCTCTTCTTTGGCACCTCTTCTTTGGTGTACCCCAAGGTCCCCTCCTATTCTTCATCTCTACATCCACCCTCGTTACACTAATAACATATTTTGTATTTCAGTAACATCTATATGCAGATGACACTTAAATCTGCCTTTCAGCACCAGATCTACCCCCTTCTATTCTATCATGAGCAAACTGCCACTCAAGCATATTCTTCTGGATGTCTGCTCATCAACTATAACTCAAAATGTCAAAGACTGAGCTCCTAATCTTCCCACCCTCTACTAGAGCTTGCTTTTCTCAAATATCTCTCACTGTTGACAATGCCATCATCACTCCCAATCCTGGATAGTTGTCTTGGGGTTCTACTTGACTCTACCCCCTCTTTCATTCCGCACGTACAATCAATATTAAAATCTTTTAATTTTCATCTAAAACATCTAAAAATTATGTCACTATCTTACACAAGTCACAGCTTCATAACAAAGGGGGTGAATACATACACACATGCCAATTTTCTGTTTTCTATTTCTAAAAAATAGTTTTATATATATATTTTTCTCATTTCACTTCATTAACTTAGACTATTGTGTTTTAATCCATAACATGAAATACAGATTAACAAAACATTGAACTTAAGGCTTTGATGTAACAAAATAGATAAAAAGTCAAGGGGGTGAATAATTTTGTAAGGCACTGTATTCTTATTCAATTTAACAAATTAGCCTCAAAGCTTAATATAGAAAAAGGATGGATGTTCATTTTATTTTAAATGAACATAATGTCTACTAATGTAAAAAGGCATTGTCACCTAGATTTATAACGTATCTCACTGTATGATAAACGAATATGTGGTAGCTGATTTTTATTACCTACTAGGAACTGATTTGATCTTCAAAATCTTTTGCATGCAACTACAATTCAGTTGTCATAACACCCCCTATCTGTCCTGCTCATGTCATCTTTGGTAACAGTGCAGTTATGTCTTCAAGAGATAAGCCTTTTTCATAGCATTTTTTCAAAGCCACACCGTGTTTCTCTATGAGGGGGGTCAATAATTCCACTTCACACAATAACAGTAGAGATATTGTTTAATAGAGGACAATCTTGAGTTTAAACCCTGCAGAAATTTTGATATATCACTAACTTGCTTCAGTCTGTAGACTAGTGATGGACAACCTATTTCTCTTGATGGGTATCATATGTAGCCATTGAATCCGTAAATGGGCCTCATAGTAGTTTACCCAATGCAAAGTGGATAAATTGCACTAGGAAAGGAATTAATTGGTAATAAGGATAAAGGTAATGAGAAGAACTATTTAGGAGTACAACTGGGCCTTTTAAGCTAGATATATAATGGAATACAGAGAACAGGCTTAAGCCACATATGAAAGGCCCTAAGGACTGCTGCGCCCCACCACTGTTCTAGATACTGGAATTATGAAGCAATATACTTAATCTATGAAGTGTTGTTATATTTTGCAACTAAAATGTATCACTATTCACAACATACAGTGGCAGGACTGATTTTGGGGCCATGGCGGGACTCCTATGAACCTCACATGCAACCCTGTTATTTGGGACTCTAACACATGTGATTACAAAGATCAAAAGGCTATTACAATGGACTTTGACATGTTGCTTTTACATGTAATGTGATGTGGGCCACAATACTGAATGCTGGGGTTACTATGTAATGTGATATGCACCATTGGTTGCTTATAGGTGGAAGAAATTGTTTATACTATATAATTATCTGAAGTGTTCGGGCCTGACTGGAATTCCACCCAAGCCCTTCCCTAGTCTCTTATGTGGAATCCAATTCAAATAACTCCACAGAATTCACACATGTGGTTATAAAGATTGAGATGACCTAACTAGATAACCGAAGCTCTGGTGTATCTGGAATCCAGGGAGGTCTAGCCTAGTAACATGCTGGGTAGGTTTCAGTAAGAAATTATTTTGTGTGGTTTTAAATCATCTGTGTAATAAGAATAAAGGGTAACTCTCTGGCTTATACACTAATAGAATGGTGTGTGCTCCTGTGATTTCCTGTGTTCTTCTAGGAGGTGTTCTGATCTGAATTGGTATGCTGGGCACTGAGATAACAGAGTCACAACCTGGAGCTTGTTTCTGTAAGCTAAAGCAGGAGAGTCTGTGTCATGACATACAGTACTTGCAATTTATCTACAAAATCAATATTCTGAACTAAATTAAAGTCACATTTCTATTAGCGTTACAGAACACTGACAAAATAACAGTTAATAAGAAAATTTACCAAAACATCAAGTACATGATGCAGGCGCTACATGAGTTACAATATAACACTAAGCACCAATTATCTTCTCTATCACATTATATAAATTGTTATATTTTAAGTACAGACACAAAAGGCAAATTTTGTATCCTAAACATTTGTTTTAAAGAAAAAATTGCCAAAACAGAAGTTCCCTTTTCATGAAAGCACAGAGCAGATTTAATATCTATTCAAAAGTTATAACATTTCTTTAGTTTGACAGTTATATCTCAATTTTAAAGGGCACGTTTTATTCGTTTTTTTATAATTTCATTACATTGTTAACAGACTAACATTTTGAACTAAAGTTATTAATATGTGTTGCTGAAGACAATGCACAGACATGTTACAATGTTGCCACTAGATTTGCTATTATTTGTTATTAATGACTTAATCATGCCAACCACTATTGCTCCTTTGATGGCACATGAGCAAAACCTAAATGCATCCACATTTAGCATCATGTTTTTTACATGCAATTGCACCTGTGCTGACAGAAACAGCTGTTATATGTGGGTGCTTGACCCCCAAAGCATACATGCGCTACTCGCTTTATGATGTGTAAAGTGCTGGCTGAGGGGCAGATAAATAATCATTACAATGTAATACCACACCACATCGTGGACGATTTACAATACCTGAATTTTAGTAAATCCCATCTGGACCTGAGTAGCGGTAAAGCATGATGTGCCTTGGTAGATCTCGTATTTATGTGTGTCCTCTTAATAATTCTCCTCTATAAGTTTTATACTTATGCAGAACTTCCCTTTAAATGAGAAAGAGTGTTGCAATTCTAATCTGTAACCTGATTGGATTCAATATACAGAGCCAATCAAACTACAGCTGCAGTTCTACCTCTTCATCTACCTCTTCAATTCACATTTCCATCACCTTTAAAAGGTAAGTTTTACAATAGCTATGTTAATATCTGAAGTCCTCTAAGGGAACTGTTTCATATAATAGCAATTGTTGAGGTGGAATTTCCGTTAATATGTGAAGTTTACAGCATCACTGTTTCTATATGTATTTGCTTGTTTACATTTATTTTCAATTGAAGCATATATTATTTCCTTGGGGCTACTGATAACACACAATACAAAATATTATTAATAAATAAAATAAAACATTGATCTAAATCCAGTAGAGCAGATAAGCCTACCTGGAAACAAACTTTATAGTAAAATAACAAAAAAAAATCTACAGATAACCCTACCCCACAATGCTAGTCATTTTTACAGACTTCAATTTTTTAAGACTGGAAACTTATATTTCAATATTTCAAAGATACAGATATCAAAGAGCTTTATCCAAATCTGATTTTGCTCTGATATCTGTTTATGGTGTCCATATTTTGTGATATTTAATTGAAATCTGGTTGATTAATGAGGTGTTTAATTTTTATAGTCACTATTAAATGAAAAGCAGTCTGCTTTATCTTGGACAATTCTATTTCAAAGGCGCTTGATGCTCATTAGGAATAATCACTTGCAACTCATAAATGATGGGTAACTGAACACAGTGCTAAAAGAGAAGAAAAACAAGTAGAGAACATAAATGAAAACTTCCAGATACAACTAAAGTAAGGTGATATAGCATATGCTACATGGTAAATTTGCTTTAGGATTATCTTCGCACCGTTTTTAATTACGATTTACTATAAGTGCTGCAAAATAACACTTGTGCCTTTTCAAAAAAATGGTTCATATTTATATATTCATATCATATTTTTTAACTAGGATAGATCAAAATAAGTAAATTTTCAGTTTATTCATAACTAAAAAAAATATATATATTTTTAGAAAATCCAGAATCCTGTTTTTTTTTTTTACAAACTACTGAACTTTGGTGGCAAAGTATACTGCCACGTGCCGTTAACACAGTAACAAACAGTAAAAACAAATAAAATAATAAATATTACATATATAAATACATCATTACATATTAAGTATAAAGTTCATCTTAAAAATATATACATGTAGGAAACAATACTTAGATAATAAATAACGAAATTATAATAATGAATGCATGTGAAATAAAATAGAGTGTTCAAATGTAAGATAACATACCGTGAAGAAGTACAAACAATATTCAAAACCTCTGGAGGAAATCTATTATCGCAATATAATCTTTTCACATAAATTAGATACCAAAGCTAAGCAGTTTCTAATAGCTGGGAGGAACTCCAGTCTAAAGATTAACAGTATACCAGCTAATTCCAATGTAATTTCTATAGAAGATAAACTATATTAATCAGGTATGAAACCTAGACCATTACAATTTTCATTTACTATAAATATTTTGTATATACAGGAGTTATAGCTACAACCAAACTATGATAATCTAGGATTGGATTGTACACAAGATAATTTTCACAAATAACTCCTTCAATCCTATTGTTTTTGTCCCTCTTTAGTATAAAATGGGCTTTTAATGGGCTTTTAATATATTCTATTAATTCCTGCTCCCTTGCTTGTATTTGTATGTGCTTGTATGTTTCTTAGTGTACATGTATCAGTCTTTCAGTATTTTACAAAGTTAAAGAACCACTGTGTTTAGCCAAAATCTTCACATTTGTGAAGTATGTAACATGCTAACAACATTAGCTTCTATAAAAGCCATGATGGTTAAATATATTTAAGAGAAAATGTTAGTAGCCAACTTGTGTCTAGCAGCTTCAATGTGGTCTATCTTTAGCTCTCCTTCCAAGGGTGGGCTTCCAATTGTGTTTTCTTCTTAGCAATGGAGTGACAGGGTAAAGGACTCATAAAATCATTGGAAAAGCAGGCAGTTGATTTTCAAATGGCAAATTTTGCTTTGCCTGGTCTGTACCCACCCCTCATACACTGAACAGAAAAGGTAACTAGCATGACAGCCTCTAGACCAGTGGTCGTCAACCTGGTGCCTACCGCCCACTAGTGAACGATTCAAGCGTTCATGGTGGGAGTCAGGCTAATCACTAGGTGTCATCGCTGACGAGTTACATCATAAGCCAGGGACCCGCAGCACCTCGCTTGGCTGGTTGGAGAGCTGGTGAGAGAGCCTAGGGACAGCAGTAAAGAGCGGATCACTATCTAGTAATTACAGGGCGATACATAGCTAGGGTCATAGGATTTATAACGAGATGATGGGTAAATTGTGCTTAGTATAGAATACTGCACTCTTTATTATTTTTGATTTGTATGCTAATTATACTGGTATTGGTACACAGATGGAATAATTTTCACTTTCACTGGGCTTGTGCAACAGAATCTCTGGCATCTAGCTTTTTTTGATAATTTTATTTTCATTTTTATATGTGGTATGTTTTAAATTACACAGTAAAAGTAAAGTTTTATATTCTAAGTTTTTGTTTTACTCCATGTTTAGCTCAACCTGGAAGTCGAATTGTCATTTTGGTGTTACACACGATACACTTGTATAAACATACTTAAAGTATAAATAAAAAGATACATTTAAATACATATTTTTTACAAACCCTCCCCGCTAAAAATTACTTTGCAATTGAGTTACTGCAACACCGGTGGGCCGTAAGTAAATGTTACCATAAACAAAGATACAAAACTGGACGGTAGGTATTAAAATGTTGACGAACCCTGCTCTAGATGCTATAATATTCTAAAAGTATTTTTTTAATTAAAAGTATGTTATACTCATGCCATGGAAGTGGTCATTGATGCTCCACAGGGGAGCGAGAGAGCAGCAGGAGCAGGGTGACTCGAGTATAAACCGAAGGGGGGCTTTTTCAGCATTAAAAAAAGGGCTGAAAAACTTGGCTTATACTCGATTATATACGGTACATAGTTACATAGTAATTGAGGTTGAAAAAATACTTTTAGTCCATCAAGTTCGACCTTTTAAGATCTCCTCTGATCTGCAATATGCAGATTAATTGTTAATTGTTATGGGGGGCATTTATAGATTAAATCAGATAACTTGCTTCGCTACTTTGACACACCTTGGTTTGATATTGTGCTCTTTTCACTAGACATTTCTTCAATTACTGATTAAGATTAAGTTATCGCTCACTTGTCTATGGATATTCATTTCATCAAATCTTCCAACAGTTTTAAACAAATATTCTAATCCGCATGTAATCCAATTTCACAAATGGTTAATCTTTTTTTATTACCAAGGATTTGTATTTTTTATGAATTTTATTTTTATTTAGATTGGATTAACATTTTACAATAACAGTGAAATGCATGCATGGATACTAGGATTTTGAAATAATATTTAAATGTGTTTGTTCACAATCTCCTGTCTATCAAACTTTAATTCATTGAAGTCCCAAATTTTCCATAACACTTTTAACAAATCAGGTTGTAAACATAGCAAAATACCTCCATTGCAAGAAAAGAGTCAATTATACTTTTAATTATTACACAAACTGATTGTACAACAAAATGTCACCTGAAAAAACTCTAATACGACTGTGTAAAAGCAGTGATGGACAACCTATTTCACTTAAAGGGCTGCATGTGTACTCAACCCCCCCCCCCCCCTCCCAGTCCTTAAAACATGTAAATGATACATGTACTCTGTTTTTTTCCCCTTCTGGATCGCAACTTTGTCATGGTGAAGGGGCTTGTGCACTTGTGTACTTCCATTGGAGAAGGAACTGGCAACCCACTCCAGTATCTTTGCTAAGAAAACTTTATAGACAGGCACAACCAGACACATAACGATATGGCACCAGAAGATGAGCCCCTCAGCTCAGAAGGTGCCTACCACATTACTGAGGAAGAGAAGTACAAGAAGGGCAAGTACAAGTAACACCATATTTAATGAAGTGGTTGGGCCAATGCCCAAAGGACACCCAGCTGCGGATGTGTCTGTAGGGGAAGGAAAGTCTGATGCTGCAATGACCAATTCAGACTAGGAACCTGGAATGTTAGAACTATGAACCAAGGCAAACTAGATGTGGTCAAGAATGAAATTACAAGGTTGATATCCTGGGAATTGGTGAACTGAAATGGACTAGAATGGGATATTTCACATCAGACAACCACCAAATCTTATACTGTGGTCAAGAATCAAGCAGAAGAAATGGAGTAGCCATGCCAATGCTCGGTTACAACCCAATAAATGACAGAATTATTTCAATTTGAATTCAAGGCAAGCCATTTAATATCACAGTGATTCAAGTCTATGCTCCAACCACGGATGCTGAAGAGGCGAAGTTGTCCAGTTCTACTAAGACATTCAACAAGTCATGGATTTAAACCAAGAAAAGATGTTACTATCATCATAAGAGATTGGAATACTAAAGAAGGGAAGCAAAGGACACCTGGTCGTAGCAAACACCCTCTGAGACGACTCTACACATAGATATCACCAGATGGACAACATAGAAATCAGATTGACTATATACTTTGCAGACAAAGATGGAGGAGCTCTATACAGTCAGCAAAAACAAGACCTGGAGCTGTCTGCGGCTCAGACCCTGAGCTTCTTACGGCAAAGTTGAAAATGAAACTGAAGAAAAGAGGAAAAACCATCAGACCAAGCAGATATGAAATAAATAATATCCCTTGTGAATATGCAGTGGAAGTAAAAAATACATTTAAGGAACTGGTCTATTGTGCCAGGGGAAAGGGGCCCACTGAGATGGTTTAACATTGGGGATGTTGTGACTTATGTGTTATTTCTTGTTATGCATGTTTAAAGTTGCCTGGTTACCACTATGCCCATACTATGGTACCCATGTTTATAGTTGGGGTGTGCGTATTATCATGATGGGAGTGATGGGATGTATGTCTGTGCTGTGCTTTGGGGGGCTAGCACTTACAAGGGAAATATTTCATATGCCCAATATTTCATAGTAATGGACTAGTCCCCTAAGAGTCACATGACACCAGTATCTTTCTCTATTATCACAAGCCTCAGCCTGGTGTCTATATGCCTATTGTATGTAATTGCCCCCTACCAAGAATACAGCGGTGCCAAGGGAAAACAATAGGTGATTGTCTTAGACTGGCAGGCAGGGGTGATAACTTGACCTAGAAGAGGATTGGGTGTAACCATGGATGCACATTTGAATTGATTGGTAAAACGATCCGGTCACACCTGTGGGAAGAGGTTTGGGCAATAGGCTCTTATCATACCCCATTCAATATACACGTTGTGACAGTGGTGTTGGAAAAGACTGTTTAGAGTCCCTTGGACAACAAGAAGATTCAATAAATCAATACTTCAGGAAATCAAGACAAACTTTTCACCAGAAGGTATGATCATGAGGCTGAAGCTCAAATATATTGGACATATTAAATGACGGCAGGATTCCATAGAAAGGACTCTGATGCTTGGAAAGATTGAAGGCACAAGAAGAAGGGGACGACAGAGGAGGATATGGATAGATGAGGTCACTGATGCAATGAACATAAACTTGATGGAGCTCAGAGGGGCAGAGATGCAACTGGCGTGCTATGGTCCATAGAGTCACGGAGAGTCGGACGCAAAACAACAACAATCTGTTAGCAAAAATGGTAACATTTGCTGTGTGGAGAAATAAGCAAATTAAGATGTAATAGAAAAATAAATTATTAGGGTAAATGGTTTGTGAGGGAAAACGTAAATGATCTGCTAATTCTGGGTATAACATGGACATGCAAAAGAACAGGATGGAGCAGTAGATGTGGCCTTGGGCTGAGCATTGCTCTCCACTACTCTAGAGGGAGTAACTAATTAGAAGTAGAATGTGGTATTATAGAGGATAACAATCTGGAGTTTAAAACCGACTTATCCTGTTGTTAAGCACATTAATCATACATTTTTTGTTAATAAAAATGAATGCAGTTAAACTTCCCTGGGAAACGGTAAACATTACAAAATAATGACCATGAGTCACCTACAAATTGCAAATTAAAAACTGTTCATGTATTGTTGCAGTCATATCTGTTCCGGATGAAGAAAAATACATTAATAAAAAGGGCATATGAGCTGTATTGCTGCTATCAACAAAAAGTTAAAATTGTGTGCTAACAAAGAAAGTTATAACTGTCTAGTGGCAGGCTTAACTTTTGTGCTAACAAATTAAATGGATTTTCAATCCACAATCTTCTTTCTTATTCATTGAAAAAGAGAGCAATTTTGTGACCGCTGCTGTTGCAATTCGCTATAAACACTATTGCAGCAGCTCCCAGATTCTTCTCTTAACCTTCTGTGAACTTTCATTGTATAAATGCCACTTGTATGGCTCTCTCTATATGCTGAAAGGGCACTGATCTTTGAAACAGGAGAAAATGGTTCAGTGCCTAATGCCTGAAGTTTGCATCCTTGAACATAGAGTTGAAATATTATCCTTAATACCTTTTGGTATACGGACTGTTTCAGGCTACATGTTATTTTGAATTATAGTACTACCTGTGAAGTAATTGTCATAAATAATAAAATTACAGGGCATCAAATGTGAAGAAATATCATTTATCTTCCAGAATTTGAGCAGAACATTTTTTTAAACTTATATAAATGCTGTTAAAGGGACACTTAACAGTTGACATAACAAATGCAGAAAGAGAGAGCAATCAATACAACACACTTTAGCTTTTATTCTGTCAATATCTATGCTTCATGGAAGGAAGAAAGCAGAACCTAGAAACAGCTTTCTTTGCTATAAGTTGTATGATTTCACCCCATAGTTAGAGACAACAGGCTTTTTTCTAAAGGTATTAGTGCTTTTAGATGTTTTGGTAATGTCATAACTTCCTTAAACCAGATGCTGACCAACAAAAAGAGTCTTATAACAGCTAAAACAAGTGGTTTTAGTATACATTAGAACAGGTTACCTGACAGTGATATTACTGTAGATAAAAAAAATCTCAGTCTCTTATAATCATCATTTTGTTAAGGTTTTTGCCCATATCTGTATGTAAAATATTAAGTATAGTATAGTGATGCACCATTATCAGCAACCAAGTTACCTTTAAAATGTCAAGATACGATATGGACCTGTACAATATAGAATCTCTAGATAGATGGATAGATAGATTTGCCTCATTTACATATATTCTATAAGATTAAATAGAAAACAGGTCTGTCATCATTTTTCATTTACAACCAGGTCATATCATACTACAACACATCATGTTACACCATATTTTTCTTCCTTCATTACTTCAATTCTGTATAGATTATGCAGCAGAGTTTGCTGTAGCTAATGGTTGCAAACTCTGGTCAGTTTCCCAAGAGCCACATTTGGCCAACTGATGATGCAATTCATTTATAAAGCACCATTTTTTGTAATAACAACTAGACATTAAGTCAGGTCCCAAGTGTGTCAATATACAAATGCTTCTTTCTTTGTTTCATTTTGTAGTTTTCTGCATCTTTATAACTAAGAAGATATGTACTGATGTTATTTGAATGACACAAGTTGTAAACCAACTTTTAGGTTTGCAGCAAAATAAAAAAAAACTGCAGTTAGTATTATCACAGGCCCCACCCAAGGCTAATGCTTTCATATATGGATAGAATGTGTCATTGCCTGCATGGACGGATTCACCACTAGGTGAAGAAAGCAATTGCAGTTTGGCGCTTTTCTGACAGGGGTGCATCACACTGCTATTATATATTTTTTTAAAAATCTAATATTTTCCATGTGTGCATATGCTTGATGCACATAGTCCCGGCATGAAAGCAGATAAGAGTGGACTGTGTGTGCTTTGCTTTTATTCAAATTAAAACGTTGTCTACCTGCTAACACAAATTTGTGATCGCACATAAAAAAAAAAAACATTTGTATAAAAAATAATTGGCATACATGTTGGCAAATTTTATTTCAACTGCCCTAACTGCATTTGAAACAAAGTTTGGAACATCTAAAACATTTTTTAGCTGTATGAAGCTCAGCTATTAGAGTAAAGGTCCCAACGTTGTTCCAAAAGCAGTTTGTATAGAGATTTAAAGAACACTGTTTAACCATTGCATCAATATTTTTTTTATGAAAGCAAACATTTTTTTAATGTTTGAAACCTGGTTTTGTATACATAAACCAAAATTGTGACTAAACAGGTAGATAGTGTGTCATAGGAGGAAATGCAAAAATGTGAATATTTTTAAGGAGCTCCTTTAATTTTTTAAACTAGACCTTATAGTAGGGAGCAGATTTATCATTATCATCCTTTTAGTAATTTTATGTGACATAATAATACTACTGAAAAGTAATCACACTTGAAAGGAGTTCACACATATAGTTTTAAAATACAGCTGTTTTTGCATTTGGTCAATTATATATTTTATTACATAGTCATGGTTTGAAGCCACTGAGTTGTCTTAGTTCAGAGGAAAAAAAACATATTATAATGACAATAAACATTTCAAAGAAATGCTTCAACGTAGAAACTGCCTGGAGTAGAAAAGATGCATTGACACAAACAACAAGCATAAAGGATTCCATTTGCAAAATGAAAAGAAAAAGTCAGTTTCAAGAAATTGACAGGTAGTCTAGATAAACAAAATCCCAACTGCCTGAAAGCAGGAAAACCACATTTTTCAGACAAGATAAAAACTAGATTGTCTGTGACAAAACCACAACAAATCAACGGGCCATATTTACTAAAGGTCAATATAGTGATTGTGAGGTTTGCTGCTCTTCATGGCTGAAAGCCTCACAGTAAGATTGCCTCTTTAGAAATTATCAGCCACATTAAATTTGAAGCCAGTAACTCCAACGTAAAGCTCGCAATGGCTGCAGACTTAAAATTTGGCACAGTTTCTGTGCTATTAAATTAGAACGGGCTGCGGGCTACGAGCTAGAGGCGCAAACCTGTAAACCATTTATCGGATGTCGGATTAGCGGGCTTGAACGTAATCAATTAGTCAAACTGTAGTAACAGGTTTAGACGGAGCCAATGGAAAAAGAGATCATCATCATTACGTCACTGAAAAAGGGGAGGTTAGATTTCAAAGTCTTACAGGGTTCAATTAAGATTTACAATCGGACCCACATTCCATTTATAATGCAATATTAATAAAGCCGTAAATATGATATTCTATTATATGCGAGTTACAGTATATGTCTTAACACATTGATTGCCAGGATCGATATAACACAAAAATGATCCATGAAATAAAGTATTTTTTGGGGCCGATTTGCGGGCTTGAGAATGGTGTGATATTAATTCAAACATCACTTTCCCTTTTAATATTAGTACAGTAGTGTGTTTTTACTCACATTACAAGTGCTACGTATTGGACTTTACCCCCCTTGCGGGTCCTCTCCAGCACTCTATGGGCTTTGGGCTCCATTTGCGTGTTACGGAATTGTCATGAGTGACTTTGTTGCAATTTAATAGCTAAATTGGAAAAGTAGCGGTTAGAGGCTTAACAGATCAAAGGATTTACGGGCAAAAGTTCAAGATAGGCTTTTTTCGCAGCAAACACATAGATCAGCAGCGTCCTGCTTTACGGGGATAATTTAATAGCAGTAAGTCGTAAAAGCTATGTTACGAGCTACATTTTAACAGGTAGCCCAAATTTAATGGGGCTGTATGTCTGCAAAGGCAAACATGCATATCCTCACTGTAGAGTATTTAAAAAAAAAGGTTTACATTAGTTATAAAAGGCCTTTCTTAGGCCATTCAGATTTGTGTGCCCCCCCCCCATGCTCCACTTGCAGCTCCTCCTTTCACCTTAATGTAAATTGCAAATCCTACGTTTAGTTTGTTTATGTATATATGGTATGTCAGAAAGTGTCAGGTACATTTACAGATAGAAATATAACTGCACGTACACATTTCTGTGCATATATAAACATATTTATATATGCAGCCAGCCTGCTGTCCTAGGCCTGGGCCTTATGGGCCTAGGCAGAAATACACATGGTACTAAATAGCCCTGGTACTACCAATCTTAACATCACATCTAGTATGTAGAAATCATCCTGAAACAAGCATGCTTATGTAAATAACACAATGTTTGGCAAGCCTAGCATGGCTATAGATTTCTTAAGAAAATAGCTATCTCTATCTGCCACCACTACACATCAGGACTAGAAAGACACAATCCCATATATAAATATGAACACTTATATATAAACTAAAGTCTGTATCAATGTCTTGTTAATGTCTTGTCCTGTATACATTAGGATGCGCTTAACTATAAGAATCCCCTCCTGCCCCCCTACCTTATAGTGTTGAAGGGGCTTGTGTACCTCAATGAAATTGTGAGATATACCTTATAGGGACACTGGAGAAGGAACTGGCAACCCACTCCAGTATCTTTGCCAAGAAAACCATTTTTTTCACAATATAACCCACATTAAAAACATTATTGAGTGCATTTCTACACATAATGTGTGTAAAGGTTGTGGGCATCTAATTTAATTAGAATTTAAACAGATTTAAAGCTCCCTCCATTGCATGTCCCTCACAAATTTTCTGTATGTGAAAATCACACATTAAAAGGTAACTTAACAATCACATCCTAACGTCTAAGAGCCCTATCCTAATCCCTGAAAAAGCATTTACGAGTGCCATAGTGGCACTATAACCTTTACAAGTGTCAGCAGCAAGCCATAACTGTAATATACGGCACTCCTTATCATTGAATTTTGCCCTGATAATAAATTAGGAGTCACTGCGTTAGACACCCAAACCCTATGCTAATAAGATTTTACGGATCACTCGCAAATAAGGGCACTGCCTTAACTGCAAAAAGCAGAAGAAAGATTTACGTGTACCAAACACCACTCGTAAGTGGTTTTAAAATCCTTGTAGAGTCTCCTAGAAGCATTTAAAGTGGCAGTATAGCACAAAAAAACACTATAAAATGATGAAAATTCATCATTATTTGATTCCTAAAAATCAGATATCAACATATGTAATTAACAAATATGATATGTTAGTATTTCTCCTGTTTTGTTACACAAAATCCACGGTAACACAAAACCCAGTACGAAAGGGGTTAATACACGTCACAAAACTGTATTGCTTAGGAACAAATGCACTAAAACATAGTCTATAAACATATTGTATTTTACCAAACAATAAACACACTTTTAATGATTGAAGCTATAAATACAATTGTCAAATATCTTTTTAATATCAAAATATATTATTAAGTAAAAACTATTACTTTCTATATATCTCTAATGTTTACTTGCAGCAGCCAGATACAGCACTTGTTACGGCACTTCTCATTCATTATAAGATTTGTGACGTTTGCATTTACTGTTTGCTCCTGTACATTAAAATGTATATATATTTTTTTAATTACACTAATAACAGCTAAACAATCTAAAGTTTTAAGTCTCTTTGCATACACATTATAGCCTGTCTATTGGCTGTTGCATGTGTAATAACAGATAGCCGAGTCCCGTGCTTGCTATACGGACCAGTTAATTATAACTGACCTGTTTAGGTAATTCCAGCATTCCTTGCCTGCACATATATTTTTGTTAAGGGTTATTTTTTTTTCTTTTGATGTCTACATGGTCAGCACACCAGCACCCTGAGCAGAGCCCAGCTCTGCAATATTCAAATTCCAGAAAAGCAAGAGAGCAAAAACATGAATTTTCTGCCATAGTAAATTTTAAAAATTACAATGAAATGTAAGAAAACTGGAAATGCAAGCAGTCTTACCATTGCCTTGAATGGGACCCCCCCCTGCAAACTGATTTTCTGCAGTAATGCCACAGCATGAGGGCACAGACATAAACAGATTTTATTTTATTTTGCAGTTAAAAATTGCATGTATTTCCAAAATTCTAAAAGTATTTCAACAGCTTTTAGTAGAGCTTTAGTGTGATGTGGTCTAAATTGTGCTGAATTAAGTGGCCCTTTAAACATATAAATTAGTGATACTGTTATATAGTACATTTTCAGTTATGAGTATTGTCCTTCTAAATCTTTATCATTCTACAACAAATAAAAAAAGGATTTCATTCATGCATAAGGATTAACCTGAGGAATATTTCTGCCAAAGCTTTTTAGACAAGATGGTAATATTGTTTTTTATCTATTTTTTGAACTCTGGCTCTTTAATGTGAAAAAAGTGTTGTTGTTGGATTAGAAAAGTTGCAGACACCGACACTAATTGGTGTGATAAAACATCAGCCAGGGTCACAGAGGATAATTTTACTGTGTTTCAGTTTTAATGCGACAATAAATAAAACGTTTTATTCTTTTGGTACAAATGTTTTAAACTTATTGGTCACAGAATTATTATTATTATCCTTTATTTGTAACGCGACAACACATTCTGTAGCGCTGTACAAGAGCAAAAAAAAAAAACACAATATCAACACATGGCAAAATGAAGGGCCCTGTCTTTGAACTAAAGTCTTGCAGCCCGATTAAATTAGAGCTAAGATCTAACTCTTAGCATGTAGTGACATAAGTAGAACTACATTGCTATTAAATGCCCCTCTAAAACAGTCACGCAGACGACTTGCATGTTAAAACGCAGGCTGGCCAAAAGATGCCTAAAGAGCCAGGCAACCCATTGTATGTAGTTAGGGGTTAATTGTATGTAGTTAGGGGTTACATTGTATGTATTGAGGGGTTTTATTTTATGTAATGTATGTTATTGTATTCTGGGGTTACACTGTATGTATTGAGGGGTTTTATTTTATGTAATGTATGTTTTATTCTATGTAATGTATGTTATTTATTTTCATATAATGTAGTTTATTTTATTTTATGTATTTTAGTTTTTTTTTGATAATGTCCCTTTTTTATTTTCAGTAATGTCCTTTTTTTATTTTGTGCAATTAAGTGGGTTTTTATTTTCTATAATTCTAGTTTTTTTTATTTTGTGTAATTAGTGGAGTAAAAGGGATTGTATTAGGGGTTAATGGGGAACAGTTAGGGTTAATGTTGTATAATTAGGGTTAATGGGGTATATATATATGGCTACTAGTGTAGTGCTTAGACTTTGTGGCATGAGGGTCCTGGAAGACCCTAATGGCACTTATGGTGTTAATATAGGGGTTAATTAGTGTCCCATAAGGGTCTGTATAGACCCTTATGGGACCCACAAAATAGGGGGGTTAATTTTAGGTGCCGGGGGGTACTTGAAGTACCCTCGTGGAAGGGGTAAACATTTTGACTGCCACGGGGGTCCCGATCAGGACCCCAGCAGCAAGGGTCAATATGGGGAGGCTGCGGGAGTCCCGATGGGTCCCGAATTTTAGGGGCTGCGGGGCAAATTACAGTACCCCAACGGCTGGGATTGCACAATAGTGTGCCGAGGACCCTTTAAGGAACAGCGGCAGGAAATTTGAATTTTTAAATGCAGAGGGGGTCTGAATTGGTAATAAGTGGACACTGGGCCAGGGGGGTACTTGAAGTACCCCCCGCAGTAGGGCCTGTGTCCACGGCAAGGGCTGATGTCGGGAGACTGTATGTGATCATGCAGGCTTTCATTAGCCATGATGGTAATCTGTTTTGCCATTGGCTAATTCTGACCCGTTGCTAAGTGCTAGCTTAATTGTTAGCACGATCGCACATCCAACGTGCAAGAGTCTGGGTTAAGATTTTGCCTCTCTCGCTCGTAGCTCGAAGTCCCTTCTAATTTAATAGCAACGTAACTCGGGAGAACTTGAAGCACGTAGGGCTTAAGAGCTACACGTTGGAGTTACAAGGCTGGAATTTAATATGGATATTGGACACCTTGCAGACTTACAATGTAAAGCTTGAATAATTTCACTACAGTGACTAGAAAATTCAGACTGTATTGTGAGATTATGAAAGTATATAAAGGCAATGTTTGTTCAGGTGAGGATATATTTGGTTTGGACTGACTCCTAAATGTTTGGACAGGTTCTTATATCTAATTTAATAGCAACGTAACTCGGGAGAATTTGAAGCACGTAGGGCTTAAGAGCTACACGTTGGAGTTACGAGGCTGGAATTTAATATGGCTATTGGACACCTTGCAAGACTGAAAACTTGCAGACTTACAATATAAAGCTTGAATAATTTCACTACAGTGACTAGAAAATTCAGACTGTATTGTGAGATTACGAAAGTATATAAAGGCAATGTTTGTTTAGGTGAGGATATATTTGGTTTGGACTGACTCCTAAATGTTTGGACAGGGTCTGATATCTAAAACAATATGGTTTGAAACTTTATAATCTAATCATAAGACATTAATTACATTTTTGATCCCTCTACTGAACATATGAATTACATAGTTACATAGTTACATAGTAATTGAGGTTGAAAAAAGACTATTAGTCCATCAAGTTAAACCTTTTTAGTTCTCCTCTGATCTGCAATATGCGGATTTATTGTAAATTGATCCAGAGGAAGGCAAACAGAAAAAAAACAGTGAAACATTGCCAATTGTCTCAAAAGGGGAACAAATATATAAAATTCCTTCATGACCCCAGATACTGGTGATCAGATTCCCCCCCCCCCCCTCGGATCAATACTCCCTCTCTAATTATCCAGGATAACCCTGAATGCCCTTATTATTTAAAAATATACCCAATCCCGTTTTAAAGTGATCTCTTGAATCAACTCTCACCACCTTCTTTGGCAGAGAATTCCACAGATTCCCTTCTCTTTCCTTTCTTTAAGGTGAAATCTTTTTACTTCTAATCTCAAAGGATGTCCTCTTGTCAGTTGAAAACCTCTTGGCACAAAAAGCTCACTTGACAAAGCCTTGTATTAAACCTGGAAATATTTATATAAGGTAATCATATCACCCTCTTAGAAGCCTTATTTCTAGAGAAAACAAGTTTCATTTGCTTAGTCTTTCTTCATAACTTAGGCCCTCCATTCCCCTTATTAGTTTTGTTGCCCTTCTCTGTACATTTTTCAGCTCTAAAATGTCCTTTTTATGTAGTGGTGCCCAAAACTGTACTCCATATCCCAAATGAGGACGTTCTAAGGATTTGTATAGTGGAAGAATTACATTTGCTTCCCTTGCTTTTATACCCTTCTTAACACATGCTAATATTTTACTTGCCTTTGCAGATGCTGCTTGGCATTGAGCACTGTTACCTAGGTGGTTGTCCACAGGTACTCCCAAATCCCTTTCAATATCTGATACCCCTATATTTGCTCCATTAAGATTATAAATTGCATGGCTATTTTTTCTTCCCAAATGTATAACTTTACATTTATTCGTATTAAATCTCATCTGCCATTTAGTTCCCCATTTCTCTAATTTATGCAAATCCCTTTGGAGGGAAAGTACATCATTATCTGATTAAATTATCTTGAACAACTTGGTGTCATCAGCAAAAATGGAGACAATACTTTACAATCCTACTTCTAAGTCATTAATAAATAAAGGAGAGGACCTAATACTGAACCCTGAGGAACCCCACTTACCACATTAGACCAATCTGAGTATGTTCCATTTACAACAACCCTTTGCTTCCTGTCTTTTAGCCTACCCTCAATCCATGTGCAAATATTTACTGCAATTCCCTTAGTTTGCTCAATAGTCTCCCATGTTGCACTATATCAAAAGCCTTTACAAAAAACAAAAAGACTACATCCACTGAATTGCCTTGACCCAAGTTCCTACTAACCTCTTCATAGAAACAAAATAAGTTTGTTTGACATGACCTATCCCTCATAAATCTGTGTTGATTCCTACTTATAATCTTGTTTAAATTGACATATTCTTGTATACTCTCCCTTATTAACCCTTCTAAAAGCTTTCCCACAACAGAAGTGAGACTTAAAAGGTCTATAATTTCCTGGATATGTTCTTGCTCCCTTCTTAAAAATAGGTATCACCTCTGCTTTTCTCTAGTAATCTAATAGAGACCCTGTGTTGAGTGAATCTTGAAAAATTCGATATAATGGTTTGACTATTACAGAGCCCAGTTCCCTCAGTATCCTTGGATTTATTCCATCAGGACCTGGGGCGTTATTAACATTTATCTTTTCCAACCTCTTTTGGCTCTCTTCCTGTGTTAACCAATTATTTGGTGAAGGTTGTGTAGCTACATTATGTTGCAGTGTCCTAACAACAGGTACCTCCCCTGTGTATACCAAATAAAAGAACCAATTTAGCTCATCTGCCTTTTCCTAGTCACTAATTGTCAGACAGTCTGTTTCACATTGAAATGTTCCTACAGCTTCCTTCCTGACCTTCTTCCAATTAATAAATGTAAAAAATATTTTAGGGTTAGTCTTACTCTCTTTTGCAACTAAATTTAAATGTTCTATTTTAGTCAGTCTAATAGCCCTTTTGCAAGCCTTGTTGACTTACTTGTACTAAGGTAAAGCAGTCTCTGTCCACTCTTGATTGTATAATTTAAACGCCTGTTTTTTACTCCTCATCTTATTATTATTATTATTATAGTTAATTTATAATGTGCCAACATATTCTGCAGAGCTGTACATCAATTAAGTTCAGACAAAGATAAATACAAATTAACATATAAGACAGCAAGGAGGGTCCTGTCTTTGAGCTAGGAATCCAATGCCCATGGTGAATTCCCAAAGTACTTAGGATAGAAACTCGCAGACTTACAATCTAAGATATAGTGAGTGGTAAAAGAGAGAAAGAGAGGTGATAAGCATGTTAGGGTGGAAGGTGATACAATTCTTTAAAGAGATGCGTTTCAAGTGAGGTTTTAAATGTTTTTAGGCAAGAGGATAATCTGGTGGAGTGAGGCAAGGATTTCCAGAAACTAGGGGCAGCACGAAAAAAGTCCTGGAGGCGAGAGTGAGAGGAGGTGACAAGAGTTGTAGAAAGAAGAAGTTCATTAGCAGAACGAAGAGGGCGGGTGGGGGAGTATTTGGAGATGAGAGCAGAGATGTAAGGGGGAGTACTATTGCTGAGGGCTTTGTAAGTTAGAGTCATGATTTTAAATGTTATTCTTGAGGCTAAGGGAAGCCAGTGGAGTGATTGACAGAGAGGTGATGCCGACACGGAACGTTGTGTACGGAAGATGAGTCTAGCAGAGGCATTCATAATCGATTGAAGTGGAGATAGTCGAATGGTGGGTAGGCCAACAAAAAGCGAGTTGCAGTAGTCTAGTCGAGAGAAGATGAGAGCGTGTATAAGGATTTTGTGTAAGATAGCAACGAATTCTGGAGATGTTTTTTAAACTAAACTTTTTGTTATGTTAAAATTAATATAGTGTTTATATCAGTGATAAATTCCGTTGCAAATACTTGTTAACTTTACGAATTCTTAGAAAATGAGTGAAAAAGTTTTAACTTTTGTTCAAGATTGTCATCTCTAAATAAATGTTTGTGTGACTGTCCAGTATGCCATGTTACTATGCTTACTGCCAAGTCATTTTCACACAATACAATGAATCAAAAATAAAAAATCCTAAAGGTGAATGATTACAAAATGAAACCCTAAAGGTGCAAAATTTGTATAGTGTTTGAAAAAGCTGCTTTATTTTAAAATAAATTAGAAAATCACTAAAGTACCATAAAACATGTCTTTGAAGAATATAAATAAATACAACTTTTCACATAAGGAGTGCTAGTATCCATGGTTTCCCCAATTTAGAAAGTATACAGTATAATAGCATACATTTAATAAATTAAGAACAATATTTATTTCATTTACTTGCTTAAAATATTTGCCCATTATCAGATCTAGTTTGTATTGTGAATACTGGACATCTACTGTACAACTCATGCAGGAATCTGACAGACAACATTTACAATGCATCATTACTTTAACATGACACCAAAAATCATATTTGGACTGCATAACATCTTTTTACAACATAATCTTAAAAATACAAAATCAGAAGACCATTACACTATTCTAAGTGCCTTGCAGGATACATGACACTGCAATTAATTAAACTCAAAACTGAGCATGGTGACCCATATTTCTCTCAGCAGATTTAGAAGTGACAGATGATCTTCATTAGACTGGTGACAAAATGATGTATCTGACATTAACTATGGAATCTGAGTGTGTTTCTTTATCTGGTAATGACACCTCAGTATACCGTGATCAGGGAGTTTTATCAGATACAGAGCAGTCAGAGAGTTTTAGCAGATATATATATTACATGGGAGTCTAGGCTAGCAATTTGGAATAGATTCACTAACTCTATGCAAGGGCAGTGAAGGGTTGCAATTGTATTTTCCACCATAGACAATTGCCATCTCAGGCTGAAGCATTTAGAAGCACATACAAGGCACAGTGAATCTAGGGGACTGCCTTAGCTTCCTCACTAAAAGTTTCTGTTTTGTAACCTCATGACAAAATATCAAGAACATTATTCCATTAAAAGTAAAAACAAATATAACAATACATTAGCATATTTACTTAAATCACTTTAAATTTATTCACATTTTTATTAAAAACATTATTTTCGAACCAATTCTTCTTTCCATCCAGATGATTTGTCAATACTGCTTCTTTTTTTTTCTTTTTTTTATTATAATAATAATAATGATTTAGAAGTAGGGCTGGAGAGAAATGTCTCCATATTTGCTGATGATGCTAAATTGAGCTAAAGTAACAAAATCAGACTAGGATGTGCTTTCCCTCTAAAGGGACTTGCAAAAATTAGAAGAATGGGCAAATAATTAACAAATGAGATTTAACACAGAAAAAAGTAAAATTATGCATTTTTAAAGGAAAAATATGCATAAGATGTATAATCTAAGTGGAAGAAATCTAGGGGTATCAGAGATAGAAAGGGATTTAGGAGGGTTGTCAATATGACTGTGAGGTGTTTGGAGTAAGTATATTAACACTGTTGCACCAAATTGCATTGTTTTGTCTTTGTATCACCTCATAAGTTTGTGTTACCTTTGCCATTACTGTTTACTGTACCCTAGCATATAACCTTCTTCTGGATCAATACATTGTTGTAGTAAAGGGGCTTGTGTACTCCAAGTAAGCTGTGAGCTACACCATGTAGGGTCACTCAAGATGGGCAGGTCATAGTAGAGAAGTCAGACAAATTGCAGTCCACTGTTCAGTCAGTGTTTGTTGCCTGAGAAACTATTTTTCATTTCTACAGATGCAGTCATACATAAGAAAATACTTTAAGTATCTGAGAATATATCATTGATGTTCATTCCCTAGCATGTTTCCAGAAGCTGCTTCATTCTGTTGTCAGGCTGTAGAGCATACGGCTGATACAATACAGAGAAGAATCCTGGCTAATGAAATGCAAATAAGCTCACAGAGCATGTCATGTTTTGGCCTTCTGTCCATTTTAAACATGAATGGTTCCCTAGAGGTTCAGCCTTCTGCATTGCACACTGTAGCTGTGTGTTATCACTTGGCAGTTCCCTCTGACAATGCAGGGTCTGACTCTTTAGAGACCCCACAGACCTTCATTTACAAAGAACAATAAAACAATAGAAGAGAAAAACACTTCCTGCACCAGAAAACAAGAGGATGTCACCTGGAAACTACAGAACATACACTTTATTAATTCCTGTACATATTCATTACTGCTGATCTGAATGACCATGTCCCAGTAGCAAATTATAAAATAAAACAATAAAATATATAAATTGGAGTAAGAGCCCAATGAAGTCTAAGGAAAGTATTAATTTTTCTAAACACAGGCAACTGCATTGCATTCAACAGAGGACATGTTTGTTTTGATACTTAACAAGCAAATGTGTGATAACTTGTGCGTCAATCACTTCATACTGCAACCAGATCTGCATAAAATGTCAACCATTGGTGTTATTTGAAGGCATGCAATAAGGCTGTGACCAGTTATGTACCTTGTCATGACTGACTTTTGGGGTCACGGCAGGACCCCCCTGAACCCTACAAGCGAGGGTACTTTATGGCCCAAAGCCAAACTGTCACAGACTCTGAAGTCATGGACTCTGTTCTGGAACCCCCAGCACATTTGATTACTAACATCAAGATGTGTTTAAGGACTGTGACAATTTGTCTTTCATTTATGTGTGTTCAGAATGTGTTGTGACTTTCTTAGTGGTAATGATTGTAAGTTTGTGTATTCACTAGTTAGTTAGTAACAATAGTAACTGCAACAATGTTATTTTAAAATCGACTAATGTGAATAACTTTTGCTGATTTAATTTGTGCATTTATTTCCTACCATTATGTTTTGGCTGAAATATGGTGGGGGTACTTTTAACTCCAATGGCACATATAAGCAAGAAGTATTATAAAACCAGACCCTAGAGTTTATAAATTGGAGTTGTAAAAATTGAACCATAAGAAGCAGATAAGGGCTGGAATTGTTAGCATTAGACCAGCTCTTAGTGATTGGGCTGGAAAGAGGGTCACCCATTCAGGTTTTTTTTTGAGGGTTGGGTCTTTGTTCCATTTAAAATATCTGTGCAAATGAGGAATAAAGTGGTTTCTGTCTGAACAATAATCAATGATGTGTGCTCCTTGAATAATGGTCTATCCTACACAAATGGATAGGGGAAATTGTTTATTATTTTTTTTTTATAGTTAGTAACACTGGGGCTGAGATTGTAACCATTGATATTCTAATTTTTCATGACTGATGTTCCTGAATTGGCATGCTGGGTGATGAGAAAACACAAAACCTCACCGTACAGGTGTTGTTTCTGTAAGCTAAAGCAGGGGGGTTAGGATATACTTGGTCACCTCACCCCTGGGTCGTAACATACTTCTTCACAAGACTATGAGGTTTTCAACATCATGCACACTTATGCTTTGGGCGTCATAACTTATCCTTAAAATGCACCATACTCTCAAGAGTTGCATAGTTCCTATAAAATGATTAAGTTTTATACATACATTCCATTTTATACATTGTAATTATTTTTGTCAAGAAAAATACATTATAGTAATTTATGTAACTTATCACCAAAGTAACACCAAAACAAATAAGAAAAACAATGTATTTGATCTACCTTGGACCTTACCAGTGAATGTAGAGCAACTTGAAAGAAGTGTAAACAAGCCTGTTACCTGTGTTTTTATTTCCATTCAAAAAGAATATAAAAGCACAAGATTGTTGCAGTGCAGAGACTGATGAGGCTACTTGTCCCTCTGTTTGCTGTAACATGTCAGGAGAGAGGAAATAAAACAATCCCACCACGGTCTTAGTTGACCACTGTAGTTCTAAACATTTTACTGGTCATTTAAAATATGATGTTGTATGCATTAAAAAGTTGTGTTGCATGGAAAATAAAACATGATAATTTAAAATAAAACTAATGTATATAATAACAGTTTGTTTTGGCATCTCTAATCTAACCAGTGATTTGAAAGGTTTACACAGGGCAGAGATTCACTAGGCTCCCTGTCCCTCTGTTTCATGTCAGACTAGAGGAAGAGAAAACAATGACCACTTGTCTCACTTTAATGTTTTTTTCTACATTGTAGAAAAATCATTCTTAATACAAAAAAAAATATTTTTGTATTTAAAAACCGACCTTTGAAATGCATAAAATATGTTTTCTGGAAGTTTAATGGTTGTCCCGGACAAAGAACAGAGTGCCCTCCAACACTGATACATTCCACATTACAGTAAAACTGATCTGATCTGTTCCATTGCAGTGTTCATGTAATCACATTTATATTGCATCATATTCTCTATGGTAAGAAAGTGAACTCTACACAAAGTCAGCTGGTAACACTATATAAGATTGGCAAAGGGAATTATAGCATTTTCAAATATCTTTCCTGATCAACAGTTTACAGTGGTTTAAAACACATGGGGTTTTAGGGGAGAACATTTCACACTAATACTGGAATTCTAATTAGAGAAATATGTGTCTTTTATAGTGGTTTTATATTTTCCCTAAACATTTTATACAGAATATAATTCCACATACCATGTACATCAATGGTGATAAGAGCTCCAAGAGTAATGCGTTCCATTTTTGTTATCCGTCCCCTTACTAAATCAACAATTTCTTCAATTTGTTCACTGCATTGTTTCAAATAGCTCTGTAAACCTCCTTTTTGCATAATAGCCTGAAACACAAAAAAAGCAATAGGATATTGCATACACAGTGTAAGGGTTTGTGTCACGAAGGAGAATGAATTTAATTTGATTCCTTCTTTTCTATTTTGCTAAAGCTTATGAATAAAATCTGCTTCATAAATCACAAAGGGCTCTATTGTAGGCTAACTGCAAATTATTCTCTCTAGTACTGTACTTTTTGACTTGTGATAAGAAACCTGGAGAGTTTGTTTTACTTAGGAATCATATTTTATTTTCCTGTGTAGCAATAAATGTTTTTTAATGACATGCTTATATACTTGATGGACATATATATGTTCCTTATTGAAGTACAGAAATACCAGAGAAAACATTAGAAACAAGAGGTCTATAAAGTAATTATAGGTTTTATCAAAAGGGCAATGCAATTAAATCACAGAACGAAAAGCCATAACTGAACAATTGTCCATGTTTTTTATTACAATTTTAACTGATTTTTTATGTATTTTTGAATAATTCCAGTAATGTATTGTGCAGTTTTCTGTATTATAAACACTAAGTTATAACATTTTATTATATAATAGTTAGAGTATACAAAGCATGGAACAAAACTTTGATGTACTTTAACCTCTTCAAAGTAATTTTACTAGGAATATTATCAGCTTTATAGTAAAAAGAAATATCAACATTGATAATATTTTCAATAACATTTGATATGTACAGAGAACATCTTGCTATCACCAGCTTCCTTTCATATGGATAGTTTGGTTTTCCATTATAAGCATAAACTATCTTCCTGCCCTATGTAGCCATCAAAAATAAGAAGTCTATTGAGCTATTCTACATGTTTCCGACACCAGTATATTGTAGGTCTAGGTAGAGGTTTGTGTGGCATTATGTCCAATGTCACATATGACTTTATGGACTTCCCAATAAAAATCTGGTGCATTTCTACCTAGCCCAACAAGGCCCAGGAGTGTAAGAACGAATTTCAAGGGACAGCAGGGAGGCGGTGCAATGGAATAGTTTAGGTATATCACTCTGGAAGGTTATCTGGCACTTTCTATCATTCTATACATAAACACACATACAGTACATATATTCTTAGATAGGGACATAGTAAAAGAAGGAGGAGTAGTGTTTGTGCTGAGGAGTGCACTAATGTGTATGTGCCTTGGTAATATAGAACTTAATTAAACACATGGGCAGATAAAAAGGAAATGGTATGGTGAGTATCTTGAGAGCTTGATTTATAGTACTGAATTTTCCTTATAGTCCATGCTAGTGTTTATTAATCCCTTATAACTTTTTTAGTAAGATTTATATTTAATTGATTTTATCCCATGTTATTAGAGTCTTATCTTTCAAGAATGTTGTGGTTTCTCAGTTAAATCTGTTTATTATATTATACTATAATTACAATGTATAAATTTTATATTTCGAACTTAAGGCCATTTCAAAAATACAGTATCTTGACATTTCTATAATTATACAGTTTGTTGTGGGTTTGAATATGTTTTGGATTTCTGGTCAGACTAACCTTTGACGTCTCCATTGTCCACTGTACCATGCTTGATGCCAAGATTACCTGACCAGGCCACTGTAAAGCCCACTTCTTTCTTGGACTTTCTGCATAAGCTGTGATTGACTGAATCATAACTTCATGGAGAGATGTCTTCATAGCAAATTCCACCTAGAATAAAAAATATATGTATTAATACATATCCTAATACATACAAAAGATTATGAAAAATATGGAGATAACCCAATGTTATTGCAAAAAAATATTGTTCTTTCTATCCCAGGCTTCTCACTGTCATAGCTAAATGAAATATAAAAATGATCATAAAACCATCCATTGTTGTCTGAATGAAGCTGTATGTGAAAAAATAAAATTTTATATACAGAAATTAGCATATTTTAAATAATGTGAGAATACATAAAGTAAAGATTGAATGTTCATTCAATCACAAATAAAATAAATGTATCCTAAAAAAAGTCAAATAATGAATAAAGCTTTTAGTGTAAGCTTAACAAAATCAGTGAACATGAGTGAGCATTTCATCAGGAGTGGCTAATTGGCTTACGTATATGTCCATTTTGAGCAACCATATGTCATGTAAATGTTAATAAACTGTGGAAAAGTAACTGTGCACAATATTTTGTCAACTACTGATAATAAGTGCAGCTTTCTACCTCTGACCTCGATCTACAAAATCTTCATCTAAAAATGTCATATGCGATGTCCTTTTAAATAACCATGGAAGCATGCAGAATTTACACATTTTTGAATGAGAATTGAGTTATTAAGTAAACCGGGTTAAAAATGCAAGGTTTTCCTGTAGTGTTTTCATTTTGAAAATGAAGGTCAGAATGCTGAATAACATGCTTTTTAATGTGTAATTCAAGTCAATAAGCTGTATTCTGGTCTCACTGGGTGACAAATATGTTGCATACAGATGTATTTCTTCTTAGTGACTTGCACTATAACCTCAAAAGAAGTATATTCAGCATTTTGAACTGCATTTTAAAAATGAAAAAAAACTGTAAAACCTGTTTAAATGTCTTTCAGATGCAACAAAGAAAATGTGCCTTCCATGTTGCTTTATTGGAACCACGCTTTCTGACCTGCAGGTATTTTGAGAGCTCTCAATCAGTTCTTGTTCAAACTTAAACATTGGCTTTTTTTCAGGATGACAATACTTTTTATTATTTTTATTTGCTGTTGGAGTGTCTAATATCTGAATTTTTGTTTGTAACAAATACTGTGTGGATCTCTGCCATTATCAGGCCTTCACAGCGTTGGCAACTCTGGGCCCATAAATCATCATTCTCTTCCTGTTCACAGTTTGCTTGTGCACCTGCATGAAAACATTTACTAAAAAGATACTCCCTGACATCTATGCATTCATTTCCATGATCCGTGACCTTGAAAATGATCCCAATATGTTTTTAAGGGTCACCATGTAGGTCACTTGAGATTGGCTAGAGCTATAACTTTTCCACATACACATGAATTCAGTAAGAAGGCTAAAGCTATTTTAACCTTAGTATCCATCTTCTATTATTTATATTATTTATGTTTTATGATTTGATGTAGATTAACTATGTGGTTTCCACAATGACACACAAATGCACAAAATCAAAACATATATTGTCAGTGTCTTAAGATTAGCAAGTAAAACACACTGTGCTAAGTATATAATATAGTGGCTACTGGTAAGAGATAAAAACTCAGATAAGATATATCATAAAACTCAGAACTACAAATAATTCTAAACTATATGCCCATTATATTAACAATAACTGTATAGAAATACATCCAGTGAGTGTTAACCTTAGTAACAAACTGTAATCTTGATCAAAGATATGTTTATATTCAATTATGCCTTAGATGCTTCCTCCTGCTCCTGGTCATTCTTCCTTAGTAAGCCAACTTGCTTGTCCTTTTCCTTTGCTGTTTTCAATCATATGTGTCTATTTACAACTTGTGATAATTTCTGTCTCTCGCTTTCATATGTTTTCCAAACCGATCATGGCTTAATTCTTGGACAACTTTGAAGAGTCACTTTAATTTGATAATTGACCCATTAGACTTTTTTTTGCCAAGATACGTATGAGACCGGCTTTATATTCTGATCAAATGACAAAGACTGATGATTACAGTTTAACTTACATTTTTAAGTTAGATTTTTAGAAGGAAACAGAGCTTTATAGAGTGTAATGGAAAGTTGATTATCCTGTATATGACAGTTCAACACATTAAAATTGCCATTTAATTACCTGACATAAAAAGTTTAGAGAATAAACAAATGTCAACTTCTATATACAATTTTAGAGAGAATTAGATGTCCTAAAATGTATTACATTAGTTACAAATGCTAAAGTTCACAATATTAATTAAATGAGGGTCACAGTGGTGTTGAAAAAATCATGCATGGTGAATAGCCTTTAAATATCTGATTAACATTATGTTTCATGCTGTCCTGAGAACATATTGTATAAAAAACAATGTGTTTCCCATAATAAATTCTTTATGGTTAACTAACCAGCCTAAACTGCAAGCAGTTCTCAAATCCTTTATTAAAAGAAGTAATCCTTCAGAGGAAATTGAGTTAACATTATTAAATGCACCAGTTCATCCAGATAGAAAAATAACCAGCTGAATAATACAAGGAAATCTCAACTACCTACAATACATATGTAGATTTTTCTCTGCTTAAATAGTTTTTAAGTTGATTCTTTCACATCATTTTAAGACATCTATAAATCTTACAGCCCTGGGGCTTCATTATTCAAACCATCCAAGCTGTACGTTAAATGAGGTTAGTGTAGCATCAGGGCAAGACATTAACACACTGTTCAATTTATCATCCAGTTCTAATTACATTTCCTAAGTCAATAGCCAGTTCACTTATCATCAATGGCTTTTAAATGGCACTGTATGCAGCTTTTTCTCCTACTAGTGAAGTTGACTATGAGGGTTGATAACACAGTAAAAGAATCAGATATATACCTGTCATATGAACATAATTATATGCAGGACAAATTGTACTATAACTAAAATTAGCATTTGTAAATTGTGTAATGATTAAGACAAAGTCATGTAGAGAACACTCATCTATGACCAAAGTTTCAACGCCAGTTGTTGCCACAGGTCGAGAAAGTGAAAAAAATATACTAAATGTAGGGATTGCCTAGACATTTGTGCTTTAGCTTTGTTAAGGTTGATAAATATTTGAACACTTGCAATCTGTGGCCCCTATTCAATTGTCCAAATTGCAAATACATGAGCCCGCAATGGAGCCTGTAAGTGTTACTGATATTCAATTGGCTATATTTTGCTACTCGCATTCCAATTGGCTCAAAAATCACTGTGGCTGTCAAAAACGTAACTACGTCCTATCTCCTCCTTTGATGTTTCAAGCCTGCAAATGTTATCAGTGCTAAGGACGCAAAATCCATATTCAATTACAATAATTCAACAAGCCAGCAATTGCCTTCAAACCCGTAAATGGCAAATGTATCGAAAATTATACGAATACTACATAGGACTCGCAAGTGGGTTAAACACCTGTTCGTAACACTGCAAAAGCAAATAAAGACACAGTACTGTACTTAAAAATACTGGGAAAGCAATGAAAGGCATTATAATTAATTGCAGTCTCCATCTCGCAAACCTGCTATAAAAAAATATTTATTTTATGTTTTATTTCCGTGTTATATCGATCAAGGAGTTAATACATATCATGGAACCCGCATTGACTAGAACAGTTCCTTTTCATTTTTGGATTGCGAGTCCGATTGCAAATCAGACTACTAAACACTAATTGATTATAGTATAAACTCCATGTTTTACTGACGTCATGATGTCTCATTTACTATAGGCTCTGTCTAAATTGTAATTTACGGGCTTTCTTAATTGATCATGATCATGCCCTGAAATGCTACGTACGGGTTTATGGTTTACGTGTTGGGGCTGTGAGCCTGTAATTGTGGGCTTGAGTCAATTGAATATATCTATATCTATAAAATAAATTGTAACCCGCAGCCAAAATGTTGGGTTACATGTAATAACGGGCTTGGAATTAAATAGGGGCCTTTGTATGCATTTCTTATTAAATAGGGATACAATCTTTCTCATATATTTGTTTTGCTATCTATATTTCCCACTTACATGAAGTCCCCTAATTAGAATTTACTGAGGATTGTCAAACTGAGTTGTTGACCTTAAATAGATTGTATTAACTAACAAAAGTTCATTACAATTAAATATTGAAAGCAAGCATTTGGGTTAGTCACATTGTATTTTTGTTTCATACACACATTCTAAATAGGTGTCTTAATGAATTATATTCTTCCCATTGTAATTACACAATAATTGTACAAGAACATGCTAAGAGGCCACTCTGAGTAAAAAATGTTCACCTTCTGTACCCTCTGTATTTTTTACTCTTCACTCTCATTATGTAGTGCCATGTTTCACATCTGTGACCTAAGGTCAAGTCCACAAGGGGAAGGGGACTTCACACTACCAGTATAACGTAATTAGCAAGCAAATATTGTATATGCTGTGGCATGCAGACACACAGCATTTCACTGTCTGCTTGCTAACTAAATTATAATTATACTGATAATGTTAAGCCCCTCCCCTGTTGGTTATTGCCTTTGGTTACAATTGTGAAAAATAACATCGTACACGAGAGAGAACAGGAAGAAAGGGGAAGACTCCAGAAGGTATGAGGCATCTTAGAAGTAAATAAGGTGTAGATTTCATATCACAATTACAGTGAGGAAGATAGAATTCATTAATCTAGTTAAAACATTTACATGAAAGGTATAATGTAAATGTAGCATTTTCCCTTAAGATATTTGTATGTGAAGACATGTTCTGACATTTTGAAAAAATATATATTTCTACTGTATACATGTAACTTTTTAACAAAATATCCTTATTGTCCTTTAAACAAGCGTCAGTATAGTAATTCAAGAACTTGCAGCTCATAGTGTCACATTTAATTAAATTATGAAGTTAATCAAGAAATTAAAAGGAAAATAAAAAACTGTTAAAGATCAATATGGCACTAGATATAATATACTGTATGTGTAAAATAAGTGCTTACTTACTAATTGTGAGCATATTCTTTTTTTATAAATAACAATAAAATGATTAGGACTGTACTAATGTCAGAGTTGATTATTAAAGGATTGTGACCAGTTCTGCTTGGGGGATAGACCATCATGGAGATTTGAAACAGGTAGGCCAACATGTCATCGGCCCTACCCCATGAAATCATTAGCCCCACCCAACTGCCTACCAAGCCGTAACAGTTCTATTGTAACCTACTTACAGCTGCTTCATTGGCCCGGGACAGTGCATAACCTATCATAGCCCCACTCTCTTCACTGAGCAGGTACAGCCTTCAGTCAGAGCTGTAAACACCCCTTATAGACACAGAGGTGGAGAAACCTTTATTTTAAAAATAGAATATATAGAATATGTCCAACACACATATGCGCTCTACAAGAAAATGCACTGCAGTGATCCTTTAACTCTTTGCATCTTGAGGATGTTGTATTTCTTTGTTGTCTCTTCTGTTCAATACTAATCACATAAATAGTTGTGAGCAATCCTGGTTGTTGCTAATGCTTACGACCCCGCACGACTTAGGCAGGAACTACACATCAACCCAAATCTCAATTACACCATTCACTATGCAAGACCCTAAGCACTTTGAAAAAAAAAAAATTACGGCCCGTAACACTTTGAAAAATCTAAAGCGGGACAAAATACGAGGTCAAAAAAATATGAACTTAACGGCCAAACCACGCACATACAAAAACAAAGAAAAAAAAATTACAAAAAAACATCACACACATCCCTCGGGACAGCCTGGACTTCTGGGAGTGAGGTTGCAATTTACACAAAATTTGCCAATGTCGAAAATTGCCTAGGCGCCGAAAAAAATGGCGGACGAAAAAAGTGAAAAGAAGCTACACAACTCCTAACCATGGAAAACACTGCCAGGCACGTATGACTTTTACCCAGTAACGTACGAGGTACAAAATACACTATTAAGAAGTACGAAAAATGCTCCAGATCCGCGAAACACACAATCACAACTTGCAACTTATAAAATTACCATTCTAAAATGGCAATTTACACAACTAAACAAACGCTTTGCCCTCGCGCACACAGCCGCGTTATACTGCACACTTGCCACATTGCTGACACTTACACCTCAGGTCAGCAACAGTCCAAATGTACACTGTATGCTGCAGCACAATACAAACAGGTTGTAAAGCATATTCATTTATTATTGAATTAATGAATTAATTATTATTAAAAAAAAAAAAATATATATATATATATATATATTTTAAAAAAAGAGCAGGGGAGAGGCTAACAATGAGCACTGAAGGCCCTCATTGCAAGGCACGTGATGAGAGCCGAAGGCGCTCAACGCGGGGCTCACAATGAGTGCCGACGGAGCTCAGAGGAGCAAAAGTACACCAGCGTAGAGACTCGCAATGAGCGCCGAAGGTACTCAGAGGACCAAAACACTTACATTGTGTGGCAAACAGCATTACCTGCCTTACAATTTTATAACCGTAATTTTTTGACGAGCAATTCGCTAGTAAATAATAATATACAGTAAACAATAGTAAACATAGTGCAGCAATGGAATTTATGAAAAAGGCACATACCTATGACCTGCTCTTTCATTGTTATGATTTCTTATTAAAAGGCATATTGTGCAATAATTTATCTGCCACCCTTATTATTTCCAGTTTTTATACTCACCTTAAATCACATGCTAAAAAGACAGTGCCTCATATCAAATCTATTATGTGAAAGTACTGGTAAAAGACATAGTACCTCAGCTTAATGTTAAATATCTCTCCCTAGTGAACCGTCAGAGCATAATAGCCTTAACTCTGTTATCATTAACAACGTTTTGAAGTTTAATTCAGAATACCTTTATTTTAATATTGGTTCAACCTTACAAGCAAATAATTAAGGCAGATTACAAACAGGTGGACACCCATGACATGTCTGAACATACGGTGATAACACATTGCATCTTATTGCAGACCAAGGACTTATTGTCCAGTGTCAAATTTGTATACATATGAATTATGAATGGTTATGAATATACTGTAATATATAACTCACCTACACTGATAATGAAGACATTTCTATTACACTTTCATACAATTAGATAACAAATTAGATCCTTTAGAATGTCAACAGCAATCTGAAGGAGAGTCGGATAATGGAAATGCCATATCAGCATGTTTAGTTGGAATTAACCTGGGTGTCCTTTGCTTTCTTTATTATCATCTCTAAGAGCTGCTATTGTTGGTATCTGTAGACTGGTGTTTGGATAAGGTGTACAACTTCACATAGAGAGGCCATCACCCTATTTGTATGTTTCCTTGATAACTCATCTGATATGATTACATATTTTTCTACATATTAAGTCAATATGTATTGCTAGGCATATAAAAATATTTTTCAGTAAACAGAGGGGAAAAAATATGCTATCCTTTAACCAATCTGGATTTTAGCAAATTTTAAACCTTCATAATAATTTAATACAAATACTTAAAAAAACAGCATTGACACGTCCTCCGAACATTGCTTGTCTCACTTTACAGAGCATGCAAAGATTCCAGCAAGATGCAGTTACAGTTGAGTCTCAACATAATGGGGCTATACTACCTTTGCCAAATAATTGGTTAACACAGGAAGTAATCCTAAAGAGGTTGGAAAAAAAAATGTTAATAAAGCCCTGGGTCCTGATGGAATACATCCAAAGGTACTGAAGGAGCTGGGTTCTGTAATAGCCAAACCATTATATTTAATTTTTCACTATTCACTCAACACAGGGTCTCTACCAGATGACTGGAGAAAAGCTGATGTGATACCTATATTTAAAAAGGGAGCAAGAGCAAATCCGGGGAATTATAGACCATTGAGCCTCACTTCTGTAGTGGGGAAGCTTTTAGAAGGGTTAATAAGGGATAATATACAAGAATATGTCTATTTGAACAGGATTATAAGTAGGAGTCAACATGGATTTATGAGGGATAGGTCATGTCAAACAAAAGTAATTAGTTTCTATGAGGAGGTTAGTAGGAACCTGGATCAAGGCAACTCAGTGGATGTAGTCTTTATGGATTTTGCAAGCTTTTGATACAGTGCCACATGGGAGACTATTGTGCAAACTAAGAGATACAGGAGTTGCAGTAAATATCTGCTCATGGATTAAGAGCTGGCTAAAAGACAGGAAGCAAAGGGTTGTTGTAAATGGAACATACACCGATTTGACTAATGTGGTAAGTGGGGTTCCTCAGGGTTCAGTATTAGGTCCTCTCCTTTTTAACATATTTATTAGAGGTAGGATTGGAGTGTGGTGTCTCCATTTTCGCTGATGACACGAAGTTGTGCAAGGTAATTAAATCAGATAGTGATGTGCTTTCCCTTCAAAGAGATTTACATAAAATTGAGGAATGGGCATCTAAATGGCAGATGAGATTTAATAAGAATAAATGTAGAGTTATGCATCTGGGAAGAAAAAATAGCCATGCAATTTATAATCTTAATGGAGCAAATCTAGGTGTATCGGATATTGAAAGGGATTTGGGAGTGCTTGTGGACAACCACCTAGGTAACAGTGCTCAAAGCCAAGCAGCAGCTGCAAAGGCAAATTAAATATTAGCATGTATTAAGAAGGGTATAGAAGCCAGGGAAGCAAATATAATTCTGCCACTATACAAATCTCTAGTACGCCCTAATTTGGAATATGGAGTACAATTTTGGGCACCACTTCATAAAAAGGACATTTTAGAGCTGGAAAATGTACAGAGGAGGGCAACAAAACTAATAAGGGGAATGGAGGGGCTAAGTTATGAAGAAAGACTAACCAAATTAAACTTATTTTCTCTAGAGAAAAGGCATCTAAGAGGAGATATGATTACCTTATATAAATACATCCAGGGTCAGTATAAAGATTTGTCAAGGGAGCTTTTTGTGCCAAGAGATTTTCAACTGACAAGAGGACATCCCTTGAGGTTAGAAGTAAAACGATTCCACCTTAAAGAAAGAAAAGGGTTCTTCACAGTAAGGGTGGTTAATCAGTGGAATTCTCTACCAGGTGGTGACAGCAGATACGATAGATAACTTTAAAAGGGGACTGGATTTATTTCTAATTAAAAAGGGAATTCAGGGTTATCATGGATAATTAGAGAGACAGTATTGATCCAGGGAGAAGTCCGGTCGTCGGTGTCTGGGATCAGGAGGGAATTGATTTTTTTTTTCTTTATATATACAACTAATTAATTAATAGTTAATCCGCATATTGCAGATCAGAGGAGATCTTAAAAGGTTGAACTTGATGGACGGAAAGTCTTTTTTCAACCTGAAATACTATCGGCCTCATTCAATTGCAATTTGGCCAATTGAATAGGGCTCTAAATAAGCACATATTTTTTTAAGAAGTTTTTAGTTAGTAAGCATCTATCCAAAAGCAAGATTTTCACTAACTACAAACTTCTTTAAAAATATATGCTATGTGCTTATTTAGAGCCCTATTCAATTGGCCAAATCGCAATTGAATGAGGCCCTATGTATGTAACTATGTAATTCTCTCCAAAGATGGAGCTTAGTAAGCATCAACTGGAAGAAACCTTGAAACCTTTTCCTGTCTACTTCACTTTATTCATCTTTACATTTATTTTACTGTTTATTATTTTCCATTCCTTGAATGAAGATGATGTTAAAGCAGGTATAAAAAGGGCCTAGATTCATTAAGGTGATGGAAAGGTAGTGGTGATCTCTGAAAATCATGTCATGAAAGCTAGTTTCCTAATGGTCTCATTACCATCTTGCCTTGTCTTCATCTTTCACATTTCATACTTACTGTGC
The DNA here is from genome assembly GCA_027410445.1 of Discoglossus pictus. Classification (NCBI taxonomy): domain Eukaryota; kingdom Metazoa; phylum Chordata; class Amphibia; order Anura; family Alytidae; genus Discoglossus; species Discoglossus pictus. The sequence continues at coordinate 288,668,862 of CM050167.1, read as the reverse complement.
GGTTATTTAGGCATGAATTCATTATAATTATCCACAGTGACTTCCCACACTGATTCACTAAGTAGAGATTGAGCTCAGCAATCCCACCTACTCGACTTCTGCTAGTGAGGTGACTGTTATATCATTGATAGCCAACACTGAAAGAGTCATTAATGCATTTCCCAATACCTCAAAAGGGCCAGACAAAACAATTCACCTTTTTGTTGGATATGTAGTAAAAACTGTAAAATGTTAGGATAAAAGCTGAAAATATGAATTATCAGGAAATATAAGGAGTATATATATATATATATATATATATATATATATATATATATATATATACAGCAAACAGTATTATATATACAGCATGTTATAAGGCTTTAAAATGAAGTTTTGCAACAAATAATAAACTCATGTTTAACTTGTAAACAGTGGATGCTTTATAAACAAAGAAACATAGATATGACAGCAGAAAAGAACAAAAAGGTCCATCTGGTCTGCCCATTCTATCTACCTAAAACTGTGATTTTAATAAGCCTAGGGATAGTGTTAGGCTCTAACACTTATACTGGAAGACTTTTCCACTTATTTACTATACTTTCTGTGACAAAGTACTTTATCATATTATCCCTAAATCTTCCACTTTCCAACTCCAAATCATGACCTCATGTTCTTGCACTTCTCTTATATTTAAAGACCATTTTGAACTTTATTAAATCATGTTTTTTCTCTATCTTATCCCCGTACTCCATTCTGTCCTCTAAGCTATACATTGTCAGGCCATAACATACATTTCCTTTTTAAACTGTGGTCTCCAGAACTGGAGATATTTTGCATGGTTAATATAATATTCTAAGAAATTATATTATTATATTTAATTTATACTTGCTCCTTGCTTGAGCATTGTTTTTACAAGCAACAAAAAATAGTGGTGCTCAATCAGAGCATGAACTAACCTTAATAGATTAGTTCTATGGACATGATAAGCCACTCTGAGAGCAACCACTTTTAGTTCACTTGTGCCCTTCAGAGGGAGAAATATCCTGTAGTATACCAGTCTGGTCTCACTCAAAAGAGTGAATACCAGGCAGATCTACCCTGAACTGGAGAAAGACTACTTTATTTGACTGTGCACCCGTATTTTGTTTTTGCTTATGCAAATTACCCTTAGGGCTTACTCCCCCTAAGGGTGATAGGAGGCTCCAGACGTGGACCCCTTGCTCACTGTTCATTGGGAAGTGCAGCAACACTGCAATGATGAGGCACAAATAAGGCCAAAACCTATGTCCGGGGTTTGCAATTTCTCCTGAGGCTGCTCCTAGAGTGGATTATCATGTCCATAGCACCTTTATTATTGCTGTTTGTGGTGATCTGCTTTCTTCAGTCGGGCTTGATAAGGCTTTTATGGCCAAACCTACCCAGCATATATACCAGGTTCGTTTGATCCATTCACCAAGACAGCTGATGTCTCTAAAATGCCCCTACTCTTTAGGCAGCATTTAAAGATATGAACACCGGCTCAACATTATAAAAATCAGGAACTGCTTTTATTGCTGTAGAAACTTTATAACAGGTCTAATAGATGTCTAGTTAAACTAGAACTGATAACATTCTGCAATAGTCTGTGAGTCTTCTGGGTTTTGTATTAATTGCCTATACAGTCTTTGACTATGTTTCATGTGCAAGGCATCATAATATATTTACATCCATTTCAGTAATTGCACAGGACCAGGACAGCTATACTCTCAGGCACTCTGACACATATATATATACTAGCAACTTGCCCTTCAAAAATGACGGCAATAACATTTGAAGCCTGGCAATGCTGTTTGCCACAAAATGCGAGGATATGGCCCCTCGGAGCACCTTCGGCGCTCATTGCGAGCCCCAAGCTGAGCGCCTTTGGCGCTCATTGCAAGCCTCTTCCCCCGTCTACTTTACAGGTCCCGCAATGGGCGCCAAAGGCGCTCATTGCGAGCCCTGCAATGAGCGGCTTTGCAGCTCATTGCCGTTTTTGCCAAGCCGCACCTTTCCTGCTTTGCAATGATCCCCTTCGGCGCTTCGGCTCTTTAGCGCTCATTGCGTGGCTCTCAATGAGCTCCTTTGAGGCTCATTGCAAGCCTCTCCCCCTGTGTACTTTATATACCTGTGTAGTTTAGGGGCCTACTGCCTTGGATTAAGTATTACTGGTTTGTGTTAAGTCTTAGTGCTCATATTAACGTCTTTTGGCCGTTGTTTTCGTTGTGTTTACATTTTTCGGCAGCCATTTTTTTTACTCGCTTCAGAGAGTCCCCTGTACTTTACGGGCCGCAAGCATGATGACAACTCGCAGATTTACAACTATTATATGTGATCTTCAAGATATCTTATTCCTTATATATTAATCCAGTCAGACCGTGATAACTCTTATCATCTTCTATAGGGATTCTGATCCATATATATATCTTCCAGATATCTTATTTCATAAATATATTAGTCTTCTCAGAGTCACTGATAACTGTTACCTTCCTGTCAGAGACATCACAGACTGCCTTCAGCACAGACTTTACCTCAGAGACACACATTACATAACTGACTGATTATATAACGCTCTCAACTGTCAGTTACTGGCTACCTCATAACATTCTAACTGCCAGTTAACTCCTTATCACCTGAACACAATTAATAATACAGTAATCAACATAACATGACATAACATAGCATAGCATAATATAACATACAGTAATTAACTTTATATATCATTAAATAAATAGAAGGCCACATCTGTGTGGTCTGGGATTGTGGTAGGGTCCCTCTCTTCCTTCATAAGCCTCTGATCCGCCCATTCCTCTCTAATTTTTGTTTAGCTGCAGTTCATTTCAGGTTGGCTTGTGCTTGGGCAGGAGCCCCTCCATGCTTCCTTGTCCCCCGGCTTTCTCCAGGGAAGCTTTGTCCACGACAGCAAACAAGGTAACCGCTTCCTGGCTTTACGCTTTTGCCACATTTTACCGCACTTTTGGGGCATATCTACTAAGCCCAGTTGTTGTCAGCTGCGTCAGTATACCCTTTGCTGCCTTTCGTTTACCATTTTGTACTCTTCAGGGCACATATACTTGGCCTCACACTTGTCTGCGCCCAATGTAGCCGCTTTTCTGGGTTTTATTTCACATTTATAGTGCACTTTCGGGGCATATCTACTAAACTTAGGCAATATTGCCCTTCGGTACGCATTTACTCAGCCTCACACTTGTCTGCACCAAGGTAGTCGCTTTTTGGGCCTTTCGCTTAACGTTTTGCCGAACTATCAGGGCATATCTACTAAGATCAACCGATTTTTGTCAAGCAGGCCGATACACTGCGCCCTTCTCTGGATCTCCCTAGCCCACACCAGGCTGCTGAGGGGTCAGACAGCACCCGCCACAGTTCAGCTAACGATCCGGAACGGGGTCCACGTCTTGTTCCGCGTCCTTTACGGCCCATTCGTGTGTTGCTCCTGCCTCCCTATACATCCCTATTCATGATGTTTTTGGCATCTACCTACTAAGTCATGTCATTTGCCCGAGTTTTAAAGGTGCTTCACACGGCGGCCTTACTTTACGTTACTGCTGCAAACAACAGTTTCTCCCCTCACTTTCATGCCGCACACGGCGGCCTCACTTTAAGTTACTGCTGCAAATGACAGTTTCTCCCCTCACATTCATGCTGCACACGGCGGCCTCACTTTACGTTACTGCTGCAAATTACAGTTTCTCCCCTCACATGAGTGTAAATAACAGGAACTTGGGTTAATGGGGTGCTACTGGGATAACAATACGTAATAATAGATACAAAAAGAATACAGAATATCCCTTACAACAATAGAGCACACCCTAGGCCTATAAGCAAAATAGAGGTAGATTAATTATTTAAAACTTAACATTTATTGATATATTAAAAATATATAAAGTTAAAATCTTGATAAAGGTACGCGACGTAAAAATGATCTGAAAGTGGAATGGACTCAATGTGCTTGCTTTAGCACTTGGGAAAATAATCCCAGGAAATCACAATGTAGTATATTATACACTGATTCTTATATAAAGTGCTTCTTATATAAAGTGCTGTGTGCTTATAAAAATGTGAATAAAAAATTGATGATATATAAACAATAAAGTGAATTGTGCTTAGTGCAAAAAACACCTAAATTGAATCACACTGTAGAAAATATAATAAATATTAAATATATATATGTGGCCCATATAGAACACTATAATAGGGAGTAGGATAATCACTCAAAAAAGAGAGAGTGTGGCGGTGGATCCTGGGATACCAACTGCTAATGCGAATGTTTATCACAGGGTCTTAATACTGTTTTTTAAGAAATACACTTTATATTGAAAATAACGGAGCTGATATTGGACAGAGCCCAAGATGCCTTATTTTTCAGTCCAATACTCTTAAATAAAAGTCTCAGGTATTCTTGGGTCGACTACAGGCCTTAATTTGGCAGTTTGTGTGTTCGTTCAGAGACACACGCTATTCAATCTCCCTAGACCGCGAACGCTGCCTATGCGCCTATTGCTGACGTTATAGGAAAGTGTTGCGTCGTGTTGTACGTGACATTACGTAACACGCCGCGACGCTTACCTATGACCAACCAGGGCAATTAGCATTTGTTTACCTGAGATTTATCATAAGAATCAGCACCAGATGTGAAGATTGGTCTTGGTAGACTTTTATAGGGGTGATAGATTTAGATCTCTAGAGGATATAAAGTCAACATATGGTTTTCCCCAGAACAAATGGTTATATAATTTATCCTGGAGGCAGGAAATAAACAAATTCAATCCAGCACCATACCAAGTGAGAGAATTTACTCATTTTGAGAAAATATATAGTATAGATCAAGCCCCCTCAATCTTGAAATACTACAAACTCATTAGAGATATTAAAGATAAATACAAAACAATTGGCATACAGAAGTGGGAAGAAGATCTGGGTATAAGTTATACAGAAGAAAAATGGTTTAGAGCATTTTCACAGACAGACAGATGGGTGAGTTGTGTCCCTTTTAAAGAGATATATTTTAAGCTATGTCAAAGATGGTATAGTGTTCCTAGTTATGCGCTAAAAATAACTACGAACAGACCCTCACACTGTTGGAGAGGTTGTCAAAATTTGGGCACTCAAACCCACATGTGGTGGGAGTGTAAACATATTCAGGTTTTATGGTCTAAGTGTGCAGAACAACTGTCAGTAATTTTAGGATATGAGATACAATATGGACCTGTTTCTGTTTCATTTGACTCCGGAATTTATGAAACCACCTGAAATAACTCTGACTATAAACATTTTGCTTGTAGTCAAATGGTTAATCGTAAGGAGATGGAAAACTTTGGGCTTTCCGTAGTGGAATGAAATAAAGGAAGCTATTAACAGGAATAGACAGATTGAGGAGGAAAATCACAACAAAATGGTCACTATGGGAGTAAATTGGACTTAAGGAAAATATTAAATATGATTTGGCCCCTAGACAAGTATACCCCCTAAACTCCTTCTCAATATGCCCCAGTGTAATAGAGGATTTAGCTGAAGAATGGCGTCCTTCTTTCCCTTTTTCTTTCTTTTTTTTTTTTTTGTGTTCAAGTATGTAAGGCTATTTGACTGGGAGAATGCAATTGCTACTTATAATGTAATATGCAATAGTTGTTAAGGATTATGTTATCAGTACTCTATTTTATGCTATGCAATAGATGTTCAATTATCTATGTGCAATATTTGTATATGCGAAGATTGTGTACTGAGATTTATAAATTTGTATGTGAAGAAAATAAAAACTTTTTGAATAAAAAAAAAAAAAGGTACATGGGTAAAATGTAATAAAGATTAATCCTAAATCATGTACTTGGGGCACAAAAATCCTATAGTAAAATATATACTTAATTATAATTTTCATGACAGCAACACAAAATAGGAAAAATACATGGGAGTTACTATATGAGAAAATGTGAAAGTAAGGCAAACAATGCAACACAGCTTCATGAAAAGCCTATAGGATGCTTGGTTATAGTGGGAGAGGAATTGGCAGTAGAAAAAGAGAGTTACTAATTCCACTATAGATCCCTAGACAGAAGCTGGTGGGTGGTAGATATACAGAAAATATAGTAGAGAAGTGGAAGAGACAAACATACTACAGGAATTGCAGCATGCCTGGGAAAAGCACAGGGTAATTTTGAGGATTATTAAACCCAAGATACTTATGTAGATAGAAAGAACAGATTTGATAGGTCTTTTGGTTCTGGTCATGAAATTTTAGCACAAAACATACTGGCAACAACAACAAAAAATCAAAGGAAATGCAGTGCCAATGTATTTTTTGAGTTTGTTTCCTATAAATGTGAAACTTTCTGTCAAAAGAAACCGATGTCACCAACTATAGCTTATTACTCAAGTTGCAAAGTTTTGTGATATAAAAAAATGCTAACCCTTAGAGTTACAAGATTTCTGATAGTTACATATTAAATTAACATTTACTGTGGGATTAATATTGTCAGGTAGAACGTACTTTTTCCTCCACAGCCAGCATACTTTTTAAACATAAAAAGACTTATGTGTTTGTAAAAATGTGCTCACATAAACATAGCATAAATGGCTTTTAAATATGAATCCATTCACTCGGGCTGCTTAAACACTAGCTTTGAACTCCAAAACTATATTATTTGAAGTGACTTGTCTCACAGGGAGGGACCCGCAATATATGATTCTGAATCAAAGAGAAACACTAGATGGCTCATGAATTATTCAGAGATAATCTGGCGTTTGCTTCACAGGATAAGAAAGAGAGATGTTGCTATTCCAAAATAAATAAATAAATAAAAACATTTCACTGCCATGCAAGTAATGGATTACATTTAATAAATGTTTGGAATTTGTTATAATATAAAATATTCTTTAAAAGCCAAACTTAATAGATATTGTTAAATTTGAAGAGGAGTGAGGTATTGAACCTTGGATTACAAATTTAATAATCTAGAAAATATGTATTGGAGAGGTTGATGGTGCAGCTTTACAGGTAATTCTAGGCATCTTGTATGTTATAAAACCAACAAAGACAACATTACCCTACTTAACACTTCTCCCCTACCTCACAGGGGTGTAGGAACCCAAATAATTCGGGGGGGGGGGGGCACGGCTCACTTGATACACTGAACACTTAACAGATTCTGTACTCATACATATACATAAACACAATCAGAAATCTCAGAGGATTTGTCCCCCTCAACACCCCCAGTACCTACACCCATGCTACCTCACCATATATATTTTTATACAATCATCTTTATTACATTACTAGTGGAAAGCTGTCACTACAATGATCTCAAATGTTTGCTATTATTGAGGAGCAGATCGGTATATCTCAGTATAAAGGATATTAGTATGTATTGTCATTTGTACAGGTAAACACAAAGACATGAGCATTTGGGCTTCAGTCCTTTAGATAAAAGATACATTTTCAATATGAAATAATGTCTAGGTAAATACAGAATTACATTGATGCAAATATATGTTGCTCCTAACAACCTCACACTGATGATCCTCATTAAAGTACGATATAGACGGCTTTCCTGATCAATGTTTAAAGTAAATAGAGGCAGAAATAGGAGACATTTTGATTCAAATGTTTAATGTCACTACCTAGAATCCTTAGCAGCAGTTCACTAGGCAATTTTGTGGGTAAAAAGTATTAAAGGTATATCTAAGTTTTTATTTTTTTTTATCTAACACATGCTGCTTATATCAGACACACACATTGCATTGAGTCATTATATACACAGATTTATTTTATTTGAAAATAATATTTGTTTTGCACACCCCCAGAGCTGCTAACATAGGCACCTGGTACCTACCAATAGAAACTCTGCATGTGGGTATAGTTTTTAACCCTATACTAACCTTCAAGCCCACAGCAGCACAGTGCAGAAATTCACTATGTCTGAGCTGCCCCTTGCGTCCTTGTGCAGGGTTTAAACAAGACTGCACATCCCAAGATGCTTTGTGGCAAAAACTGTCATTACATATTGAAATAATGTCATTACATATATGAAATATTGAAACAATGTTATAGCTGTTAGTGATTGGCCAAAAATAAATTATGAATTGTATGCTAATTTTAGCAGTGATTTTCACGAGTGATAACTCTCAAAATCAACTGTTAGGGTAAGATTAAAAATTGTTTATTTTGATATTTTCACACAAAACATGTTTACAAATACTACTGACGCATCAGATGCATTCATAATCCATTAAACTTAAACATGCCTTTAAATAAACAGTAGGTGTGCTCGGAATGGGTTTGCATTCTCTGTGTGTCATATAATATAATCCTAATTGTATGATGCAAATTATAATTTATGATCCACAAAAACAGAGAGTGATTTCATCACGGCTAAGAAGCATGCTCTTAGTAATTAACTGATTTCTGGATATAGGTATATTATTGTTATAATTATTCGTTATTTATAAAGCACCAACATATTCTGTAGTTCTGAGTACAGGGGACACAATAAATACATAAAACAGACATAACAAAAGTTACATACCGGTAAAGAAGGTGCTCTCGTAAGAGTTTATAACCTAAGCCGGAATAAAGGTATCTGGTATTAATGTTATATTTGTATCTCTAAACAAAAGTTACCAGCATGATCAAAAACTCTGACTTTATTGGCTGCAACATTAGTTATGTCTCTCTACTGTTTAAGATTGTTTTTCTAATTTGTTTCTTAGCATCTTGCAGTCAACACAAATACTTGTTTCTGTGTTTGTTACAATGATTTAAAGTTAAAAAATATGGGAGCTCTTGAACTAATGCTTTCACTGCATAAACACTATTATATTTAATCTACCAAAAAAAGTACAATATACCAAAATGTTAGAAAGCACCATATGAAACACCTGCTGTTATGATTTTAAATAGAAAGAAATATGCAAAAATGCCAGATGTAGTCTTTTTATAAATATTTAATATTATAATTTTCCCTGCTGTAGTTTTTAATAAAAATATATATTCAATACACATTAATTCAATACAAAAAGACCTGAATTAGTTCACCTGGCTCACTGACTTATTGCACTATTGAATGTTCCAGGCTCCCCCATGTCATCTCTCTCTGATTTCCTGAGAGTCAAAGCCATTTGGTTTCCATATCATAGCTTTTTTTGTATCAATAGCCTCATAGACTTAGATGATAAAAGGAAGAACATTTCCATTAAAATGTCATATTGTCGTCCCCACAGAAGTCTCTAGAGGCTGACATGACTGCTGGCTGCTTATTAAAAGCCCAGAGCACAGATCAGCATAATCAATCACCATTTACACAGATTTTCAATACCTGACTGTATTCTCTCATTACCTAAAAGATGGATCATCACATTTATTTGGCTTATAAACATACAAGCAGGTGGTTGGATTTTATTTGTGAGGGAATAAATTCACTGATCACTAATCCTTTCTCTTTTACAGCTCTTTGTTGTTTTAGACAAACCAGTAGAGAGGCACAATAGATTCACGCAGTGCAGGAGGCAGGTGATAGCTTCACCTCCATAATTATATTTCCTCCTGCCAAGCACACTTTACTGTTCTCTGGAACACCACAGAGCCATTTATATCACAAACTTGTGCACATTTCACAAGATTTTCATTGGTGGGTTTACTTTCTATCTATGTAATATGGTAAAGAACACTGTGGTCAATAACCAAAACTTGATAATGGACATTTAGAAGGTAAAAAAAAAAAAACACCTTAACTTTTATAATTTCCATTATTATTATTATAATTATTATCTTTTATTTATAAAGCATGAACATAGTGCTAAGTAGAGAGTAACGTAGATGTTATTATCCTTTACTGTTGCTTTAATCTCAGCTGTTCCTATAAACTAATAAGCTTTGCATTTTCATTGTGCAGGTAGAAGCTTCCCATTTGCATTCTCCTCCAACCACAGAAAATAGATCACTGGGAATTAAAATAGTAGATTTCACAGAAGCCTGAGTGCATGTAAAAGTAAGAAATTAGAGGCTATATTACTTTTTTACATTCCAAAATATTTTGCGTATTTATTGCATACAAAATGATCTAATACTTAGCTAGGTGTCTGGACCCTTCTCAAATTTTATGATATATACCTACCTACTACCTACTCATAAAGTCCACAACAGTAAGCCAGTAAGCTTGAAACAGCTGTACATGGAATGGATACTCAGCTTGTGTTTAATCCAACCTTGGCTTTGCATTAAAGCTGTGTAATACATGTACCAGCTTAGCTTCCCAGAATGCACTGTAATAACTGTTTTTCTCAGAATTCTGAGCTGGAGGCAGGTTTTTTAACTTGCTTTAGACATTCAAATGTGAACACAGATGTACTATTTATTTACTGTACTACTGTACGGTGGAGGGCTTCTATCGCTCTTTTGCCCACCATATTATAAATGATTGTTGTGGTGAACTACCTACTCATAAAGTCCACAACACAGGCTGAGATCCCGCTCCATGCTGATGATAGCCAGTAAGCTTGAAACAGCTGTACATGGATTGGATACTCAGCCTGTGTTTATTCCAACCTTGGCTTTGCATTAAAGCTGTGTAATTCAGCATGCATAAGCTTAAAGGAAGCCATGTTTGATAATGGCTACAGATTGAAGAACGAGGCATTTATGGGCACATTTGCATGTCTCAGCTCAACTTCCCAGAATGCAGTGTAATAACTGTTTTTCTCGGAACTCTGAGCTGGAAGCAGGTTTTTTAACTTGCTTTAGACATTCAAATGTGAACACAGATGTACTTTTTATTTTATATATATATATATATATATATATACAGAGAGAGAGAGAGAGAGAAAGAGAGAAAAAGAGAGAGAGAGAGAGAAGCAAATATATATGACAAAGTTAGAAACAAATATAGAGAACTAAACACTAATTGCACCTACAGAATGACCCAACTGCCATAATATTATAAAAATGAAGTGTCAGGCTTGCAGAGTGCTTTGCTGTACCACAACAAGCAGGGAATGGGAGTGCAAATTCACTGTGACTGCATCACCCTGCTCCTCTGTACACAGTGACACACATGAAGAATCAGATTTTTATACTACCTGTGTCTCTCACTTTCTGCCTGCCCTGGAGCTCCAGCTAAGCTCTCCTGCTCCCTCAGGTCCTAAATGGACCATAAACAACTCTGTCACCGGCTTCCCCCAAAAACACAGCATGCTGTTGCTCTTCTCATTGGCAAGTCCGTTCCTCTTATTTGTGAGTCCCCAGAATGGCCCACTATGGATCCACTTTAACATATGTGAGAAACCAGTCTTGTCTTTGTTGTTGGAATTATATTTTGAATTGCATTAGCAAGTGGGATTTTATTATTTGCAATTATGTTTTGTTTGTCCCTGTATCTATTTAAATTTCCCAATTCCTCATTTTCATGCACACAGTAACCTTTTCCATTAGAAAGAGAATACTTCTGGAGATGTGTACATTATTATTATCTCTCATTTATATATCTCCAACAAATTCCGTAGCGCTCGGGTACAGTAACAAAATAGGTACGACAATACAAAATTTGACAGACTGATATAAAAGTAGCTGATGACCCTGCCCTTGAGCTAATAATCATACATATGACTCTTTTATACAAAATGCCTTATAAAAGAAACATACATACAGACTAAAGGATTAATAAAAAAAGGTGAAGTAATTAAAAAGGGAGAAAAAGGGGCTTTGTAAGTTATTGAAAAGAAAGTAGAGGGTTAATTGGTGACCAAGACTGTAGGTATATCAGCTGTGAAAAATGAAACTTGCAATATAAAGTGACACACAAATGTGTTAAGAGACAGAAAGGTGTGTGAGACTGGTGGTAAAAGTAACTAAGGTGAATGGAACTAGGACAGTTGTCAGTTGGTCAGTGTTTCTGGATGGATGTTATGAGGTTCCATCTTGGATTTGGGAAAGATGTCAGTTGGTCAGTTTTTCAGTTCATGTGGATGGTATGAGGCCCAATATATTATATAAAAATATGAAAAATAAACATATGTGCAAAATACATATTTATTACAGTAACTGTAGCATACACAATTGATTTGCTAGTCCTTTAGTTGTTGGTGGAGCAACATGGGATCAAGAAGACAATAATGCTTTGCACACTGGGGTGCCAGATATCTAAATCATTCCCTGCATGTTGTTATACTTTTTTAAAATATTATACAACTATATATTAAAAAAACATTTGCAGCATGCTTTTCAAATGTTTAAAACAAGTGCTAACCATCAAATGGCACAGAGCAGACATACAGCTGACACAAGTGAAGTCATTTGAAGGACCCTAATGTATCATCAGTAATGAGTAAAACTAACAGGAAAAGGGAACTGTCCAGGTTCTGAAATTGAAATACCGCTCTTTTGGAGTTCAAAAGAATAATAGGCAGCATAACCATAGTATTGATACTTCGTGTTCTTTGTAGGAAGTACAAAATTAAATATTTTGGTGAATGGAATCAGAATTTGACTAAAATCTAAAATTAGCATATATTATTCACTAGTTTAATGGTACACTTGACACTTTCTGCCATTTCCTCTTCTACCTCTTTTCTTTCTCTTGTACTTTTTAACATAATTAGAAACTTTGCAAATGAGCTTATCCTTAGGGTCCTCAAAATCACAGTATATGTATTTAATTATATGTGAAGTCCTAATTAATTGTGTATGAAATCTATATTTAGAATGTTCTCTCAACATAAATATCATTACACTTAATAACTTATACAGATGAAGAGTTTGTTCTGGAAAGTGACACACTGAAACGTATACTCTTCTAACTTTATTAACAAAGGGTTGATATCTAAAATGTATAAAATGTATTTTCTTAACTAACCAAGACTATAACTGGTCCACATTTAAAAGACTGGCAAGGGATATTGATGATGTTCTTGACTCATCTCATTGGCAATTATTTACAGAAATATATTATCAAATTCAGAAAGCATTTCTTTATAATAAAAGGATTATTGCTTTATGTTGGTATTTAGATCTTGTTTAATTATATAAAATGAATATTCAGATATTTCAGATTTGTGCTTTAGACTATGTGACAAAAACATATCCTTTCTATCAGATGTAGTGAAGTTTTAGACAAGTTAGTGCTCTTTGCAGAGAGATTTTTAATATGATCAATAATACATTATTAACATATCTCCAGACCCCTTTATAGCCTTAATGAAATACATATCAATGTGGTGTTTCCTAAACTAAATCTAAACTAATTCATAAATTTCTTGGCAGCAATAAATTTATTAGCAAAATATTTCAAAAAATTCCATCCCAAATATTAATTACAAATCAAATTAATGCTGTCTTTAATTATAACTCTTTGTTTAAAAAACAAAGTTATAAGGGGTCAACAAAATCTTAATTTAAAAAAAGCAGATTTTAATGGTCTAAGGTCAGAAATACAACAAAGAACTCACAGTTAAAATACTGAAAATAAATGGACAACATTTAAAGCCTTACTAAATATACATACTTAGCATATACCAAATAGAGGGCCACTTTACATGTGTACAAGGAATTTAACAAGGATTGCAAAAAAGTATTTAGATTGGCTAAAATAGAAATGAAAAGTTAATCGCAAAGGATAGTAAGACTAACCCTATTTTTGTATATTAATGTGAAGGCCAGAAAGGAAGCTTACAACAACATTATAATGCAAAACAGGCAATTGATAATTAGTGGCCAGGAAAAGGCAGATGAGCTAAATGGGCTCTTGTCTTCAGTTTACACAATGGAGGTACCAGTGGTTGGGACCCTGCAGCATAATAGGGCTACACTACCTTCACCAAATAGTTGGTTAACAGGAAAAAATCTCAAAGAGATTGGAAAAAATAAATGTTAATAAAGCCCCAGGTCATGATGGAATAAATCCAAGGGTACTGAGGGAACTAAGTTCTGTAATAGCCAAACCATTATGTTGAATTTTTCAAGCCTCCCCGACCGTTGTCTTAGTACCAGATGAATGGAGAAAAGCAGATGTGCTACCTATATTTAAGAAGGGAGCAAGAGCAAATTTGGGGAATTATAGACCTGTAAGCCTCACTTACGTAGTGTAGAAGCTTTAAGAAGGATTGATTAGGGATAGGACACAGGAATATATACAGGTGAACAAGAAATAAAGAAGAAATTAGTGCAGATTTATGTGGGAGAGGTCATGTCAAACAAATGTAATTAATTTCTATGAGTTAAGAAGGAACTTGGGTCAAGACAACTCGGTAGATGTAGTCTTTTTAGATTTTGCAAATGTTTTTTCATACAGTGTGATATATGAATGGAAGCATAGAGCTATAAAAAAAGACTAACCAAATGAAACGTATGTTCTCTAGACGGGATGTGATCACATATAATAGTTGTCAAACTGCAAATCGTTGTCACGCTTGCGAGCCACGCATTGCGAGGCGAGCCATTGAAGCACAGAAGTCTTCCTAGCTCGGAGCACTTAGCGAGTCGAGTATTTGAGGCATTGAAACTCGGAGCACTTAGGCGATGAGCGCCAAAGGCACTCATCGCCTGTGAGCCTCGCAAAGCGAGGCAACTGGTTGAGGCACTGAAACACGCAGAACTAAGGCAGAAATGAGCGCCGAAGGTGCTCCTGCGAGCCTCGCCATGAGCCTCCAAGCAGTTAGGAAACGCGGGATTGCCTTAAGCTGCAAGCTGCTGAGAAATGTGGGGGATGCAGAACTTACAAGAACTTACAAAAATACAAGGTTAGAAAAAGTTACAAATTTAACAGCCGAACCGCGCAAATCAAAAAACACAATAAATAAAAAAAATAAAAAACTTACACACAGCAAGGGGGTGGGAAGGTGGGGGGCCAGCCAAGACATCTAGAAGTGAGCTTGCATGCGTATTTAACCCGAATTTAGCGAGTTTCGGCCCTCAGAAATCGGCTAAGCGAGAAAAAAAATGAAAACAAGGCTACACAACCCCGAACCTTGCAAAACACTACCAGAAGCGTACCACTTTTAGCCACTAATACACTATTAAAAAGGACTGAAAATGGTTGCGAGACACGTAACACATAGACAATCAGGGCAGCAACAGTCCAAATGTACATTGTATGCTGCAGGAAAATCAAAAGAGATTGTTAGCTCTTCAGTATATTGATTGCTGGGTATACTAAGTAGAAATAGGTAAAGTATATTAATTTATTAAGTAATTAATTAATTATTTTTTTTTTTAAATATATAAAAATAAAATAAAAAAGCTAAATAGCATATTTTACACTGCTGTTACTTTATGAATACATTAATGCTTCGCACTTCCTAATACATTTGTTCATTCAGAATTAATTAATAACGTACATTAATTTAATTAGTAATGGAAAATAAAAATGTATACTTTCCACTCCACTAAAAATGTTTTACTTTTTACACTGCAGTTATATATATCTGGATTACTGCTCATTGGCTGTCAGTGATAGCACTCTCAAAGCAGTTACATATTTAAATCACTTTATTATGCTATGAGATCTGAAAATATTTTCTAATTTACATTGCAATAAAAAAATTGTATATTTAACACTGTACTTATATATCTGTCTTTGCGATGAGCGCCGAAGATGATCGTTGCAAAGCACAAAACTTGAAGGACATAAGGGGAGAGGCTCGCAATGAGAGCCGAAGGTGCTCAGAGGAGCAAAAGTACACGAGAGGAGAGGCTCGCAATGAGCGTCGAAGGTCCTCAGAGTAGCAGAAGTACACAAGGAGAGACGATCGCAATGAGCGCCTAAGCTGCTCAGAAATGCAAAAGTACACGAGAGGAGAGGCTCGCAATAAGCACCTAAGACGCTCAGCGCGCGGCTCGTAATAAACACCAAAGGTCCTCAGAGTAGCAAAAGCTTTACATTGTGTGGCAAACAGCATTACCATGGCTTAAAATGTTATTGGCCCATCATTTTTGACGGGCAAGTCGCTAGTTACCTTATATACAGTGCCTTGCAAAAGTATTCACCTCCCTTGACCTTTTACCTATTTTGTTACATTACACCTTTAAGTTCAATGTTTTGTTAATCTGAATTTTATGTGATGGATCAGAACACAAAAATCTAAGTTGGTGAAGTGAAATGAGAAAAATATATACAGAAAACATTTTTTTAGAAATAGAAAATAGAAAATTCACATGTGTATATGTATTCACCCGCTTTTTTATGAAGCCCATAAAAAGCTCTGGTGCAACCAATTACCTTCAGAATTCACCTAATTAGTGAAATGATGTCCACCTGTGTGCAATCTGTCACATGATCTGTCATTACATATATCCATCCACCTTTTTTAAAGGCCCCAGAGGCTGCAACACCTAAGCAAGAGTCAAAACTAAGCAAACACTGCCATGAAGACCAAGGAACTCTCCAAACAAGTAAGGGACAATGTTGTTGAGAAGTACAAGTCGGGGGTTAGGTTAGAAAAAAATAATTAAATCTTTGATAAAACCCAGGAGCACCATCAAATCTATCATAACCAAATGAAAAGAACATGGCACAAGAGCAAACCTGCCAGGAGACGGCCTTCACCACAACTCACGGCCCGGGCAAGGACGGCATTAATCAAAGAGGCAGCATAGAGACCTAAGGTAACCCTGGAGGAGCTGCAGAGTTCCACAGCAAAGACTGGAGTATCTGTACATAGGACGACAATAAGCTGTATGCTCCATAGAGTTGGGCTTTATGGCAGAGTGGCCAGAAGAAAGCCATTACTTTCAGCAAAAAACTAAACGGAACGTTTTGAGTTTGCGAAAAGGCATATGGGAGACTCCCAAAATGTATGGAGGAAGGTGCTCTGGTCTGATAAGACTAAAATTGAACTTTTCGGCCATCAAAGAAAACGCTATGTTTGGCCCAAACACAACACGTCACATCACCCAAAGAACCTTATCCCCACAGTGAAACAAGGTGGTGGCAGCATCATGCTGTGGGGATGTTTTTCAGCAGCGGGGACTGGGAAACTGGTCAGAGTTGAGGGAAAGGTGGATGGTGCTAAATACAGGGATATTCTTGAGCAAAACCTGTACCCCTCTGCAAGTAATTGGAGGCTAGGACGGAGGTTCACCTTCCAGCAGGACAATGACCCCAAACACACTGCTAAAGCAACACTTGAGTGGTTTAAGGAGAAACATGTAAATGTGTTGGAATGGCCTAGTAAAAGCCCAGACCAAAATCCAATACAAAATCTGTGGTCAGAATTAAAGATTGCTGTTCACAAGAACAAACCATCCAACTTGAAGGAGCTGGAGCGGTTTTGAAAGGAGGAATGGGCAAAAATCCCAGTGGTAAGATGTGGCAAGCTCATAGAGACTTATCCAAAGTGCCTTAAAGCTGTGGTTGCTGCAAAAGGTGGGTCTACAAAGTATTGACTTTAGGGGGGTGAATAGTTATGCAAATTTACTTTTTCTGTTATTTTGTCCTATTTGTTGTTTGATTCACAACAACAAAAAAATACATCTTCAAAGTTGTGGGCATGTTCTGTAAATTAAATGATGCAAATCCTCAAACAATCCATGTTAATTCCAGGTTGTGAGGCAACAAAACAAGAAAAATGCAGAGGGGGGTGAATACTTTTGTAAGGCACTGTAAATACATCCAGGATAAATATAAAACTTTGTCAAGTGAACTTTCTGTGCCAAGAGGTTTTTAACTGACAAGAAGACATCTCTTAAGGTTAGAAGAAAAAAAAAAGATTCCACCTTAAAGGAAAAAAAAAGATTCTTCACAGTATGGGCAGTCAGACTGTGGAATTCTCTACCACAGGAGGTTATGACAGCATTTCGATAGGTAGCTTTAAAATGCGGTTAGATATATTGAAGAACAAATAGGGCAATCAGTTTTATCCTGGCTAACTAGAGAATGAGGAGTATTGATCCAGAGAGTAATACAATTGACAGTATTTGGGATCTGGAAGGATTTTCTTTTTTTACTCATCTTAATAGACAACTGGCAATGTTTCAATTAGGTTTTGTTTGCCTTCCTACTTCTTTTGTCACAATCTACTGCTTGATTGGGCTTGAAAAAATCCTAGATCAACCCTACCCAATAGAATCGTGAGGTCCATTGTATCCCTTCTTGCAGGATAGGGACCTTACCAGGAAAATGACTACCGGGAGCACCAAGGATATTACTGGGAAGCAGAAGCTGTAGGAGTTACCCGCTATAACTATTTCCCCAGGCTGGCACAGCAACAATAATCCCCAGCAAGGATTATCTTTCTCCCAGAATGCCACTCACACAGATTATGTAAGTCCAAACAGGAAATGTATTTATTGGTCACAGAACAACAAATGTATACATAACATCATTCAGTCATAACAAGCCTCAACATACAGTAAACATTAATCTAGCCCATCCCCATACCCAGGATCACGTGGGAGACCTGTCCAATCAAATTATGTAATTCTCCCTGATCATCTCCTGTAGACCAGGAGCCATACTGATTGATAAGTTTAATCACTGCTTTGTTCCATCCCTTCCAGGGGAGTTATCCAGTCAGAACCTTGTCTGATTACCTACGTGACCACACATTTACCTCAACTCAGGTCTATGTCCGTTTCAAGTTAGTGGAAAAATTCCTCATCTTTCTTTGCCCAGCTTCACAAAACTGGGACCTAGTGCCCCAGATAACATGTATTATTAAAATACCAGAGAAAATCTGACAGGGTAACACCAAAAATGGACAAGTGCAACTATCCATTAATACATGCATGAACAAAATATTACATAGTACTATAACATAACATTGAACATAATTAACCATTCCATGCCATCAAAACTGTAACAGTCTCAACTTCCACATAGCCATTTTTATCATCCTTCAGAAAGGGGAATAATTATGCAGTATTAACCATTGGCATCCCGGGGCCCATAATAAAATGTGTCTGTGCAATATTTTACTATGTTCATAATTATTATACATAAAAGCTGCAGCTGAAAGACTCCATCAAGTCCAACTATTTCAATCCTATGATCTGTGATTGATCCAGAAAAATTCAAAGATACATTGTAATGCATTGCCTATTGTGTCTTCTTGGGAAATGTAGATCCCTCACTGAGGTCAAAAATAGCAGTCAGATTATTCACTAGATCAATATTTTACTCTGTGTTAGCTTTCTTAATCCTCTATGTGCTTTTTAACTGATCACATACCTTGTAACAACCTTATGCATAATTATAGATGAATGCATTAATCCAAAGACCTCGCCATGAATGCTTGTAAACTGAAATTTGGTCAAATATGTCAAGAATAAAACTCAGATATAGATTTATAAATTGTAAAACATCTTGCTGTTTGCCTGAAAGTATTTTATTGTTTCTGTACATTTTAGCTGAAAGTGCTTTCTGAACAGTAAATCAATTTGCATATGTTGCACTAGCTAAGGATTAGTACATGGCCACTTACTATATTTGTCATGCCCAGAAGGCACTCCACTGGACTTCTTGGCTTAATCAGAAATGATGTGTGTTCAGAATGTGCTTTGTGGTAGTGACTTGCTTCATATTACTGGTTTGAAGAAGTGTTTTTCATAAATTATGTTGTTATGTGTAGTAGGGTGAGCCTCAATAATATCAATGTTGGGGTCACTATATGATGTAAAGCAGGATTTATGCTTATATATTTGTTGATGTTGGGGTGCTACACAGACAGGTTTAATATGTACAGGCAGCATTTTTCTCAGGGAGTATGATAGAGGGTATTACCAGAAGCTTGGGTGTGAAGGGAATCCAGTATGGGAGAAATATTTGGAATTCATGTAGAGCTTTGTTCACAAGCCAGTATTTACCATACTAACCCCCTGTGGTGAATTCTTCCTGGCAGAAAGGGCAACTTCTACCAATAATGTATTCAGCCAGTCTCTGCCTAGATGTGATGATGCCATTGTCACCTGCCAGTAGGGGACAGGCCCTGACATTGTAGCTCAGAAATGACCAGATAAAATGAAAATAAATAGGACCTCTATTGAGTGCCAAATGGTATACAGAGGGGGAAGGAATCCCTGTGGTGAAGGCTTCCTGACAGCTTCTAACAGTAATATATGAAGTGTTTCTCTTCCTGAACAGCTACTCTCCAGACAAAGGAAATGTAATGTGTGCATTTCTCCTAACCCTGAAAAGAGGTTCCATTAGTTATTCAGCCGATAGGCACTAAAACCACATGGGGCATTCAGAAGGGCTGATAGTAATTGATTGACAGATGGGTCACAAAGCTAGAGGGAGAAGGGTTGAGCATTGGTTAAGAGGGATTGCTAAGGGGGTTTGACTTGGGGGTCGGAAATGTATAAACACTATGTGAGATCAATAAATTAAGTCAGTTAACATTCATAATTTGAGGTGTGTGGATTATTCTATTGCAATATAATATTTCTAAGCGGAAGGAAATATTATGAAGGACCCTGTCTGCAACTCTGCTCCTAACCACTGGGGGTAGTATTGCATTCCTGTGTTCCTGCATCATTAGGACTGGGTGTTAAAGGACTTACAGGCAGGCTGGGCCCTGAGAGATGACCCCAAAAATTGACAATCCAGAAGAATTCCTGTAAGCTAAAGGCAGGTGGGCAATCGTGGGTCGTCACAATATTCACAATTTAAATGTACAAGACAGTAATTGGGAAACCCGGCTTGGTTTTTTCAGATAAAGACTTAAAGGCAAATTGTAGAAACAGTTTTACGATGAGATGACAAATTATACACACATATGT